>CM053028.1:22547640-23147640 GCA_028564925.1 Lithobates sylvaticus | reverse complement strand
TGTTTTATCTTTCTCCCCTGTATTGCGTTTTGATAGGTGAATGTCTGTGTGAATCTCCCCCCCCCCCCCCCCCCCAGGGATGAATGTGTTTGAATGAATTGTTTTTGTCCAGAGGTGAATGTCTGCATTTTTCTCCAATCCCAAAATAAAGCACTTGGGCTTTTAGGGCACGTCCAAGCTACTTCATCAGGAGAAATGCATATCAGAATCTATATTTAAAGAGTAACTGTGGTCTGCTCACATAATTTGTAATAATATATATATATTAGTGATTCTGTACTTGCCAAATATATGCTGCAGAAAGAAAAAACTTACTCGCAGAAATAAAAAGTTTTTGGGGTGAATATTTCTCCCCAGGGGTGAAAGCATTTGATAGGTGAATGCTTCTAATGGGTGAGTTGCTCTGCCCAGAGGGGAATTTTTCTGTGTGAATTCCTCCCTTCCAGGGGTGAATTTTATTTTGTTCCAGAAGTGATTGACAGATGAATTTGTTTTCTCCAGAGGTGAATGTGTCTGTGAATCGTTCAGGGGTAACTGCGTTTTTGATAGGGGAATTCTGGTGGGTGAATTGCAGGTGATTATATATATATATATATATATATATATATATATATATATATATATATATATATATATATATATATATAATTTTATATTACATATACACTCCGATTCAAGGGGGTGGTCTGTGGGGTGTTTTTTGTGTTTGATGTATTCATTGTGTTTTTTTTGTTTTTTCCCCCCTAGGGGTGAACATCGGTGATGTTGGATGTTACGTCTATGCACCTTCATCCGACAGCCCAGAGAGCCGGGATCAGATGTGAGCGTTGTCAGGTATGGCTTATATTTGTAAGATTTGTGTTTTTGGCGATGCATTGAGGGGGGGGGTTCATTACACCCCCCCCCCCCCCCCCGGTACTCCCAGAATCCCCGATCACACCTCTCCATCCTCCTTCTTTGCAGATGACCCAGGATGAGGAAATTGCTTCTTCTGCCTTGTTTAACCCTTCACTGCTGGACTGCAATGCACTATGGGAGCCCCGCTTCATTCTTCTCAGGGGGGCGCTAAATGATGGTGAACAAGTGTTCTGACCCCCCCAATATGTATTTATTAATATTATTATAGGTTTATATAACTCTGGATCATTCCTGTATTGGTGACTCCTGTATTTAGACGTCGTGCCCCACCTGCTGTAGCTCGGTCAGTTGGCAGTGCGGTCTGGGTGCCTGCGGTTTCTGCACTCTCATTCCAGTAGGCTTTATTTTATCACCGTGTTTTAGAAGAACTGTCCTTTTTTTTTCTCCCACAGCTAATCGTGTTTGGGTATTTTTTTTGTTTTTTTTTTTCCCCAGCGCAAGTTTAAATCTTACTGATTAGTGTCAGGGAGGCCAATAACAAGGAGTGCAGTAAGGCTCGGTTCACATCAATGCAGTTTGCTTTTTGCCACCATTTTAATTTTTTGAGTCTGTCCAATAACAAATTAGTCAAAAAAATAAAGCAGTAAAATCGCATGTGCAAAAAACACACGGCAAAAAGCACTGCAGCAACTGCAGTGCTTTTTGCTGTGCGTTTTTTTTTTTTTTTTTGCACATGCGATTTTACTGCTTTGGTCAAAAAAAGCACTGCGGTTTCTGCAGTGCTTTTTTACCATGTGTTTTTTGCACATGCGATTTTTTTTTTTATTTTTTTTTTTTTATTTTTTTTTTTACTGCTGTTTTGTTTTGTTTTTTCTTTCAATTTGTTGATGGGCAGATTAAAAAATGCAAATCATGGCAAAAAACGCACTACATGCTTTTTCTGACTTCTGATTGAAGTCTATTGAACCAAAAAAAGCACCGTTTTGCGTTTAAAAAAAAAAAAAAAAATCCTTGACCCTTTCCACAAACGTAGTGGCTGAAAGAAAAGCATAGATGTGAACGTGCTCCATAGGAAACCATATTATATGGACTGTAGTGCATTTCTGCAAAAAAAGCACCCAGACCAGGCCTAAGAGAGCAAATCCTGTGTGCACAGAATGATGGAAGGGCTGAGGATAACATTCTGCAGCATTGGCGTTGAATTTCGCCCTGTTGGAGTGGCGATGGCGGTATTGTCATTCCAGGACACAAGCAGTTAATGGTCCTCTCACAGCGGCTCTCTGGCTCCCTCTGGTGGCTCTTCGCACTGCAGAACCCGTCTGTCTGTCATATCAGATTGCAGTGCCACGCTGGCGCCCAGTCACTCCGGTGCTGCGGGCTTCATTATGCGGTGTGGTAAAGAGCAGCCAATCAGTCCCTTGTATGAGAATCTGTTTTTCATATGTCTGCTGCAGATGCTAAAACAATTATATTCTCTGACAAGGGAGGGCCATTGTCGGCTGCAGTGCTGGCCCTGGTGCCATTACAGACCCTCCGCCATTACAGACCCTCCGCCCTGCCATCATTGCCCGCACTGTCGGCTCGGTCACCCTCACTGATCTTCCGCATGGCCCCGCCGCCATAACTGACCCTCTGTATAGCCTGTCAGAAGAGGAAATGTTTGCTGCAATAAAAGATGCACAATAAAAGTTCCCCTTTCCACGTGTTGTGTTCCTGTCTCTATTCTGCATGTTATCTTCTAGGGGGTGTAATGGTGAGACCGTGGTGACCTGAAATATCGTCTGAGCTTGGGTAGAGATGGTGGGTACTTTTGGGGGTAGCCATGGGTGGTGGCTTTTTTTTTTTTTTTTTAATCTAGACTAGTGGCCTGATTTACTGAAAGACATGAATGAATGTCTATGGTATGTACACACAGTGAATGCTACGGGTCTAGCTGCTCGTACATTGAACTTCTGTGTGAATGTCACATTCCGAGATCTATCCAGATAATGCAGCTTTTGTCTATTGTGCACCTTTTTTTTTTTTTTTTTCAAAGATATCAGGCAGTCTACAGAATTTATTAATAATGTACCGGAATGAAAATTCTAAACTGAAAATGTGGCCAAGATTTACTTGGCAGAAAACCGAAATGGACAGTTTAAAAAAAAATAATAAAATATATAAAAAATTATTTGTTCTGTACAGAACACCTCCAGGTTGCCATATTGCATTTTACAGACAAAATGACAGTGCTGCATATGGGAAAGGAAAGGTCATTTTTAATTACATTCAACTACAATATGACTTTTTTTTTTATTATTTGTATTTCTCACCCCATGAAAGCAGAGTTACCCTTTTAATTCATATTAATTAAAAAAGCGAAAAAAATGGATATAGTGTGTGTTGCATACATACATATATGGGTGTATGTATCTATGTATATATTACACACACGCGCGTATATATATATATATAATATATATATATATATATATATATATATATATATATATATATATATATATATATATATATATATACACTTTTATTTTTAAGCAGTAAAAAAAACACAAAAAAAAAACCTCCAAGATGCATCCCTTAAAGGCTAAGTCCCCCCCTCCCCTTTTTTTTTTTTTTTTTTTATTTCCTCCCCCCCTTTTCTTTTCAATTCCAGCTCCCCCAGGTACCAATATAGCATTTAAAACACACACACACACACACACACATTTATATATTACACACACACACAAAAAAAATTATATATATATATTTAAAAAAAAGTATGTGTGTGTGTGTGATAGAGATATAGAGATAGATAGATTATATATATATATATATCTATCTATCTATCACACACACACATACTTTTTTTTAAATTATATATATATATATATATATATATATATATATAAATTTAAAAAAAAAAAGTATGTGTGTGTGTGATAGATAGATAGATTATATATATCTATCTATCTATCTATCTCTATATCTCTATCACACACACACACACACACACACACACACACACACACACACACACACAGAC
Source organism: Lithobates sylvaticus (assembly GCA_028564925.1). NCBI lineage: Eukaryota > Metazoa > Chordata > Amphibia > Anura > Ranidae > Lithobates > Lithobates sylvaticus. Next base: position 23,143,757 of record CM053028.1, on the reverse strand, counting down.
TTTTTTTTAAATATATATATATATATAATTTTTTTTGTGTGTGTAATATATAAATGTGTGTGTGAGTGTGTGTGTGTGTGTGTGTGTGTGTGTGTTTTAAATGCTATATTGGTACCTGGGGGAGCTGGAATTGAAAAGAAAAGGGGGGGAGGAAATAAAAAAAAAAAAGGGGGGGGGGGGACTTAGCCTTTAAGGGATGCATCTTGGAGGTTTTTTTTTTTTTGTTTTTTTACTGCTTAAAAATAAAAGTGTGTGTATGTGTTTATATATTTATATATATATATACTTTTTTTTTTTTTTTAATTTATATGAATTAAAAGGGTAACACCACTTTTTTATTAGGGGTGAGAATTACAAAAAAAAAGTCATGTTGTAGTCGAATGTAATTAAAAATGTACCTTTTACTTTTCCATATGCAGCACTGTCATTGTCTGTAAAATGCAATATGGCAACCTGGAGGTGTTCTGTAAACAGAATGTTAACAGAACGGCCCCCCCAGAAACATTTCCTGCTTGTGTGATTGGCTCACTGATCTTACCAGACTAAGATACACGTTACATTGTAGGTGTCCCCCCTGTAACAAAATTTTTTGGAGAGATACTCCCAAAAGGAAATCCATGTCTAAAGGGAGGCAGACCCTGCCACTTTCCTCATTAGAGCTCTGTAGGTGCAGCAGCTGGTTGATGATTGTGAAACCACCCCCGTTAGACTCACTTTCCACATGGACACAGAAGCAAACCACGATTTTTTTCAGAATAAACAAAGGTAGGAATCTGCAACAAAGTTTGCTACAATCCCTGCAATGTACATGGATCACCCAGAAGGTGTGTGTGTGTGTCTTTTTCCTCAACAAAAGTGGAGTTAGTCAAAAATAAATTTATATTCATTTAAAGAGTATCACTCTCACCTTTTTCTTTTAAAGAAACAAATAACATATATTAGAACAGTTATACATATCCAGATATGTATAACTGTTCTTATAGTTGTTTCTTGAATAGAAAAGTCTTTTGCTAAATCACTCACCCTTGAGGAAGGAGACATGAGCGCTCCGAAACGCGTAGGGTACTAAAGCATTACGTGTGTGTGTGTGTGTGTGTGTGTGTGTGTGTGTGTGTGTGTGTGTGTGTGTGTGTGTGTGTGTGTGTGTGTGTGTGTGTGTGTGTGTGTGTATATATATATATGTGTGTATATATATATATATATATATATATATAAAAATGAATGAACCATGCTATTTAATACGTTTTTATGACATTTATAATTAATACATTTTTTACATTCTATATATTTCTACTTATTGTACATGCTTTTAAAGTCCACCACTAGGGGTCCTCTCTTGCTAGTTTTCAAATACTGGATGTGGCACGCAAAATTGCCGTTCTCTACATTTTTTTTTTTTTTTTTGTGATTGTGAAGAGTGGGAGATTTTTTTTTTTTTTTTTTTTTTTTTTTTTTTTTTTTTGGGAAGATAAAACTCATTGAAGTCTAGTAAAGGGACATACAAAATGTTTCTTTGGCTGCATGTGTTCACGAAGTGTAAATGCATTTTACACTCCCACCCCGAAAAAATAAAACAATTATACACTATATTGTCAAAAGTATTAGGACACCTGCCTTTACACATACATGAACTTTTAATAGTATCCAGTTCTAGGCTGCATTCATGCTACGTCGTTTTGAATCACAAGCAGATATGACAGCGCCGGGGTGTGAATGACAAATCGTGGGACTCGCATCTGAGAAGCCAATCATTCGAATGAAACCTCCAATCGTGGTGCGATTGTTGCGTGATAAAATCGCGCTGCAATTGTGGCAACCACCGCATCCCGGGACGCATGTGGCACAAAAATTAGTTCAGGAGCTACTGAAGGTCCACTTTTAAAGAGGAAGTGAACCCTGATGGGTTTTACTTTACTCTTTTGCTCCCTGCAAAGCCTGAAAATTAAAAGCATAATGGGCTAGTAGCATCGCATACTAGCCCATTTTGTAACACTTACCTGCAAACGAATCCTTCACTGTCCCCTGTGCAGGCTGTGTCCATCCCCCCCCCCCATCCTTCCGGGGGCCGCGGACTCCAGGTCTGTGACTGGCCGGAGCCGCGTGACTATGGGTTGCCACCTCATCCCTTTTTAAACTCGAACACATATGAATTACACAGGTTCTGTGGGTGATTAAGGTGGTAAATAAACTCACTTGGTGCCTTATCTGCAGTAAATTGGCCTCAGAACCCGTGTAATTCATATGTGTTCGGGTTTAAAGGGATGAGGTGGCAACTCTACGCGTGACGTCACTCCCGCGCGCGCATGCAGGAGCCGCCAGTAACGGCACACGTTGGGGGAAGAAACCGGTGCGCTACAAGTGAAATCTCCTAAACGGTGCATGTTTAGGAGATATTTCCACTACCTATAGGTAAAAGTCACCAAAAAGGGTTTACAACCACTTTAACCACTACAATACTGGGCACTTTCGCCCCCTTCCTTCCCAGACCAATTTTCAGCTTTCAGCGCTCTCGCACTTTCAATGACAATTGCGCGGCCGTGCAATGCTGTGCCCAAATGAAATTTTTATCATTTCGTTTGCACAAATAGAGCTTTAGTTTGGTGGTATTTATTCACAACTCCGTTTTATAATTTTTTTGAGATACAAGCGAAAAAATAGCGGAAATTTTGAAAAAAAACTATTTTCTCCTTTTTTGTTTTTAAAAGAAATCCAATAAAATCAAATTTTTTCATAAATTTAAGCCAAAATGTATTCTGCTACATGTTTTTAGTAAAAAAATTCCGTTAAGTGTATAATAATTGGTTTGCGTGATCACGGACATATGTACGCAAATGATCATGTACAGGTGTGTGCAGGTGATCACGGACATATGTGTGCAGATAATCATTGGCACATGTGATTTTACTGGGACATATGTGGGGGACATGTGTTTTTTTATTATTTGGGGACGTGTGTTTTGGAGACATGTATGTTTTGGAGACATGTATGGTGTGTTGTGTGTTTACACTAGACTGGTGATCAGTGAGTAAAAAGCTGTAAAAAAACAGCTAATACTCACTGATCACCAGCCGGCTGCAGCGATCTGCTCTCCTCTCCTCAGCGACGACTTCCTTGTGAGGAGAGGAGAGCCGATTGCCTAGCAACCGGCTGTTTTCTTACATCACATGACGGCTGTGATTGGACACGGCCGTCATGTGATCAGGAGGGCCAATCACAGAGCCCTCCAGCCGATCCGAGATGCGCCGTGTCATGATGACACGAGCGCATCGGGATCCCGCTACTTCTGATGGACGCTCAGGAACATCCGATCAGAAGTAGATGGCTCCCACCCGGCCGTATATATACAGTGGCCGGGTGGGAAGTAGTTAAGTAAGTCTACGATTTTGTGTTGCGCTTCATTCGTAGCCGGCTTGGGAAGCAGGTTGGACACCCCATGTGTAAATGATGATGTACACCTGATTTTTTTTTTTTTTTTAAATATTCTTTATTTTAAAGGGTGTGCATCATAACAAATGCACAATGCAATTCACATCTGTTCCTTTTCACACTGAGGCATTTTAAACTGCCAGTAAAACACTGAGTTCTTTTGAAGAGCTTTCCATTCATTTCAATGGAGAGGGGCGTTTTTTCACCGCCCTGCCAGCACGCTACCCCAGTGTGAAAGCTTTCATTGATTTTAATGGAAATAAGTTTTCGTGAGCTTTTCAGGTGCTTTTTTTTTTTTTTTTTTTTTTTTTATTATTATTTATAGTGTGAAAGGGGTCTTAAGGTTATAACCATCATGTTCAATGTAGGCCAAAGTGCAAACCAACATCTGCAGAAAAACCGATGACAGTCAGTGTTTATATAGACCAAGTGACTGCATAGGTGAAATAACAGGTCATACACTATGTGGCAAAATATATGATAGTATGATGTCACCCAGAATTTTCCCGCTTTAAAAAAAAATAAATATATTATAAAAAATATATATATATATATATATATATATATATATATATATATATATATATATATATATATATATATATATATATATAGCGCGCCGGGCTCCTGACGAGCATGCGCTATGTGTTTTGTAAATTTAATGTTCCTAAAAATCACAGTTGGGTTTTAGGCTTTAATTGTACCAAATGATGGTTTCAGTACCAGTCTGGCTGGATTGCACTGTGTTCTGCTTGGCCATAAGGTGTTGTCGTCACCTTAAAGTGGAGTTCCACCCACTTTTACAACTCTTCAGCATTCCTCACTAAACTGTGCACTGTGAACGAATTGGATATTTTTTTTATTTTTTTTTCTCAGCACCTACTGTATATCTGCTGTGTTCATTTTTCACTTCCTCCTCCCTGGCCGTGGCCCATTGCATCATGTCCTGTTTGCAATGCCTCCTGGGAAGGGGCGGCAACTTCCTCTGACACTGCCGTTGCTATGGAAACCTGACCTGAAACCTATTACACTGCTTGTGCTGCACTGAGCATGTGTGAGGTCTGCAAGGATGAGATCCAGGAAGAAATACAGTCTGGCTTCAGGTGCCCACACTTAAGATGGCCACGGCCTGCTGTAAGTTTATAAAATAACAAACTACTGCTATAAACTAACAAAACAGACCTTAGTTTACAGACCAACTTTACTAGAATACATTAGGCTTGTGTATTATAGAGGTATTTTTATTTAAAAAGTATAATTTCGGCCGGAACACCGCTTTAAGCAGCAGCATCTGAAATGTGTACATGGACTGGCTGACCATATCGGCCCATGTGATCTCAGGATGACTTCCACTATGGCTTTTTATCTTTTTACTATTTTTGGTCTCCTTTTTAAAATGTAATATATATGGCAGCTTACCTGTCTTGCATTTTCTCTAAGTACAGATAAATGTGTTGATCCTGCCAGAAATCCAGTGTCCTCCCCCTTTTCCTGGGAGCTGAATGGATACATCAAAGAATGTTATCTCCTTTCCCAGCTGTCTTCCGTGATCTACAACACCCCCTTCCCCGTGGTATGGAGAGGAAAAGATGCTCTGTAGTCCTGTCCTAGAGTACCAATGCTGCTTCTCCATAGATGTGATATAGTGAGTGAGTGTGATCATCCCGGGACAGGAAGTGTGTGTTACTGGCAGGATCACAACTTAAAAATGAATGGAAAAAAAAAATATCTTGAGAGGAAAAAATACCTAAAGCAGCCAAGGACTGTTAACCACTTGCTTACCGGCACTTTTATCCCCAGGCCAATTTTCACACAGATAGCGCTTTCTTTTGGTGGTATTTAATCACCACTGGATTTTTTCTTTTTTGCTAAATAAACAAAAAAAGGCAATTTTCAAGAAAAAACAAAATGTTTTTATTAATGTTATAAAATTTTGCAAACAGGTAACCTCCTGATGTGCGCTGATGAGGTGGCACTGATGTGCTCTGATAGGATGCACTAATGGGCACTGAGAGGTGGCACTGATAAGTGACACTGATGAGGTACTGGTGGACACTGATAGGTGGCACTAATGGGCACTGATTAGCAGCACTGGTGGCCACTGATAGGTTGCACTGAAGGGCACTGAGAGGTGGCATTGATAAGCGACACTGATGATGAGGCACTGATAGGCGGCACTGGTTAGCAGCACTGATGGGCACTGATAAGTGACACTGATGATGAGGCACTGATTGGCTGCACTGGTGGGCACTGATAAGTGACACTGATGATGAGGCACTGATAGGTGGCACTGGTTAGCAACACTGATGGGCTCTGATAGGCTGCACTGATGGGCACTGAGAGGTGGCATTGATAAGTGACACTGATGATGAGGCACTGATTAGCAGCACTGATAGGCTGCACTGAGAGGTGGCATTGATAAGTGACACTGATGAGGAGGCACTGATTAGCTGCACTGGTGGGCACTGAGTAGGCTGCACTGGTGGGCACTGATAGGTGGCACTGAGGGGACCGATGTCCCTCTATCAGAAGCCGGTTAACGTTTTTCTTCTTTTATCCCCATGCTGTCAGCATGAGGGGGAAAAAAAGCCGATTACCGGCTTCTGTTTACCACATGATCAGCTGTCAGCCAATGACAGCTGATCACGGAAGTAAAGGGCTGCTGTGATTGGCCCTTTAGCCCAATCTGTGATCAGCCAAGTCCCAAGGACTTGCCTATCACAGAGCTCACCACCCGCATGCCACAGGGGGCACGCAGGAACTGGAAGGCGTCCATGGGCACCCTCCTGCCATTTTAAGCCCGTGCTGTAGCCATCTTTCGGCTATAGCGTAGGCGGGACGGGGTTAAGCTGCAATACAATAAATTCTTGCCACATAAACAGACATGCTCCACCTGTATATAATGAATGGCCCCCAGCACACCTCACTCAGGGCTACAAGAAAAGTCCACATTTACAAATCTGGATGAGTGCGCCCTCCTCCGGTCTCTGGGTCACCCGGTGCTTCTCGGTGACAGGTCCGTTAGTGGGATATCGCCGTTATTCAGCTGCTCGGAGTCCCTGTGGGTGGAGAACAGGGACTGGTCAAAGCACATCCTGACAGATTTCCAGACAATTTGCTTCATGTGTACAGCTAGTGCAGAAAAAATGTAATGACTTAAAGTTTGTTATTTTAAAAAAATAATTATTATTGGTGTGCAAACATGCTATACTTACCTGCTGTGTGCCATGGTTCAGCAAGCTTCACTGCAACATCTCAAATAACAAGTATCACCATAAACCTAGAAAAAGGAAGAATGCTCCGCATAGTGTAGATAAGTAAAGAAACTTTTGTTTATATATATATATATATATATATATATATATAGAAAGCAGAAATAAAACTCACAAACGTGTAAAATGAGGCATAAATAATTATCTCCACACAGCTCAGTACGTCATCACGTCTGCTACGGCCAGACTGAGCGCCAAGAAGATGATCATTTGTATCTGATTCTACACGTTTGTGTCTGCATTTTGTATTAAACAAAAGTTGCTTTATTTATCTGAACTATGTGGAGTTTATAGTGATCCACCACACCGCATCATCATCACGGACTGTGGAAAATTTTGCATTTCATTTGGAAATCAAGGTCCCAGAGTCTGGAGCAGCCATTCTCAACCAGGGTTCCTCCAGAGGTGGCTAGGGGGTTCCTTGAGCTGTGGCTGATTTACCTCCTGTTTTGATGGTGCCTTCATAGTTCTGAGCCAATGCCACTTGGAGGAGCCAGTGGTACGACACCGATGATCTTTATAGCTCTGTAAGGGGCCTATTCTTACACTGACCACCAAAGTAAGAAGCATTGTTCCCACTGTCCCCCAATAAATGGGTTTAATCAGGGGTTCCCCGAGACCTGAAAATAATTTTAAGGGTTCCCCTGGCTATAAAGGGTTGAGAAAGGCTGGTCTGGAGGAAGAGTAGAGAGCCACAGAATCCATGTTAGGAAGGAAAAGCCACAATAGTGAAGCCCGTAAAAACAAAACTCAATGTTTATTGTATGTAGTCTACTTACAGCAATATAAAGACATCAGGGCATGTATAAAAATCGGCAGTTCAGCGTACTTGCATCAGCCAGCTTGACATGTTTCATCCTATGGGGATATCATCAGAGGCATGATATGATGATATCCCCATAGGATGAAACATGTCAGGCTGGCTGATGCAAGTACGCTGAACTGCCGATTTTTATACCTGCCCTGATGTCTTTATATTGCTGTAAGTAGACTACATACAATAAACATTGAGTTTTGTTTTTACGGGCTTCACTATTGTGGCTTTTCCTTCCTTTATTCCGATGGAGACATTATAGCACACTATACTGGTCTATCTTTGTGAGTTCTGCCACCGACCACTTATTTGATGAAACTGGATTTGGTCTTGTTTATTGTAGTGTGATAGCAGCGTGGAGAGAGGTGGAACAGGGCTCTGTTCAGTGCTATTAGACAGTTGGTGTGCTATAGTGTTCTATTTTGATTTTATTGTCAGTGTAGATTATTGGTTTAGTGTGCATCTAGGGATAGTTCAGTGTGAGTGTAGTGCGACCATTTATCTTTACATTACTGTGAATGTAGGGATAGTTCAGTCAGTGTGAGTGTAGTGACCATTTAACACAGTATATTTTATTGTGTTACTGCAAGTTTAACGCCATATAGTTTTTTACTGCAAGTTTAACGCTGTATATTTCTGTGCGTTACTGCAAGTTTAACGCTGTATAGTTTTGTGCGTTACTGCAAGTTTAACGCTGTATATTTCTGTACGTTACTGCAAGTTTAACGCTGTATATTTCTGTATATTGCATCTAAACTGTGCACGTTTAGGAGATATTCATTTTTACCTTTTTTGACAGGTATCCGCTCCCCCTCCGAACGGTGCCAAATGTTGCACCGGAGGGGTGGAGGAAGCAGATAAGCGGAGCATCCACTTTTGGGTGGAACTCTGCTTTACTGAGGACTAATGTCCAGTATACACTTTTAGAAAATCGGATGACAAAAATCGATTTATAAAAGCGATCGTTCAATAATATGATCGTTGGTACACAGCTTTCGAGAGCCAATCACGCCAGTTCATCCAACAATATCCACATAAAAAACATATATATAGATGGCGCTGTTGCTCTGTATTCGATATTTTGCAATTCCCTTATATTAAATAACAAATAGCATAACAGAACTATCATAGTATGTAAACATATTTTGTATTCTACAAGAAATAATGATAATGGAGGGAACAAAACCTTTGATCTGTGGCATGCAAGCTAATGAACAGTCCAAGGCAGCCTTCAGAACGGGAAGTTGAGAGCAAACTCCAAAGTACATGTAAAAGAAAGCACAGAAGAGAGGCGCCACCGAGTTAAGATAGTAAGCATTTTATTCCACAAAAATAAGGTGCATATAACCACTTACATTTAAGTAGAGGTAATTCAGCACAATAAGAAAGTCCTCTGGAGCGTCATGTGTGCACCAAGTCCGTTTGTTTTAGTCCAGTGCGGCGTCCTGTCCAGCAGGATATCCTAACGTTGGTGATACTGGCTTGTTGGACTGAGAGCGAGGCTTGGCTCCGGTCAGATGATTCAAACAAACGTCGGGCGTGATGACATCACAGCTAAGCCTACGGCGTTTCGGAGCATGCACACTGTAGATGGAAGGAACAGGCGCACTCCTTCATCAGAGCTGGGGGAAAGACAGGCTGATTTTCGGCCTTATATTGGTGCTGAGGTTATGGGGCCATCTAGAGGCTATTTAGAAGAAGACCTGCTCTAAAGGCATGGACATTCTTTTACACAATAACAAGACATATTGATTACAATTTCATATATATTGATTGTGTCTTCATATATTTATAATCGCTATATATGAAATTGTAATCAATATATATGAAATTGTAATCAATATGTCTTGTTATTGTGTAAAAGAATGTCCATGCTTTTAGAGCAGGTCTTCTTCTAAATAGCCTCTAGATGGCCCCATAACCTCAGCACCAATATAAGGCCGAAAATCAGCCTGTCTTTCCCCCAGCTCTGATGAAGGAGTGCGCCTGTTCCTTCCATCTACAGTGTGCATGCTCCGAAACGCCGTAGGCTTAGCTGTGATGTCATCACGCCCGACGTTTGTTTGAATCATCTGACCGGAGCCAAGCCTCGCTCTCGGTCCAACAAGCCAGTATCACCAACGTTAGGATATCCTGCTGGATAGGACGCCGCACTGGACTAAAACAAACGGACTTGGTGCACACATGACGCTCCAGAGGACTTTCTTATTGTGCTGAATTACCTCTACTTAAATGTAAGTGGTTATATGCACCTTATTTTTGTGGAATAAAATGCTTACTATCTTAACTCGGTGGCGCCTCTCTTCTGTGCTTTCTTTTACATCCAACAATATCCGAAGGGACAAGCATGAAAATTTTCCTCGTACTATACAAGGTCATATGATTTTCATTAAATCAGTACAGTATTCATCCCCAAAAAAATCAGAGGATAAAGATCACGCATGCTCACAAACGAAAGAAAACATTACAATACAATAAAACACATCACATTCTGTTATACGATGGCTCCCGCTGCTATAAATCTATGCAAGGTGGACCCGAGACAGTGGCTGGAGGCGCTGGGCTCACGCTCGTTGCTGGAACGATCAGGTTCAGGTAAGAAAAGGGGGGGGGGTGGGGTTTCCCTGGGGGCAGATGAAGCACAGAAGGGTTTCCACCTTAATGCATAGAATAAATTAAAGCAGAGGTTCACACAAAAATTTAACCTCCGCTTTTCGGATCCCTGCCCCCCTCCGGTGTCACATTTAGCACCTTTTAGGGGGGAGGGGGTGCAGATACCTGTCTAAGATTGGTATTTGCACCCACTTCTGGGCATAGACTCCCACGGGGGAGTCTACGCCTCTTCCCGTCCCCCCGCGCTCTCTGTTGGCACACACGGGTCCCAGAGACAGCACGGACCATTCGGATTGCGCTGCGTGACTCGCGCATTGCGCACTAGGGAACCGGGAAGTGAAGCCGCAAGGCTTAATTTCCTGATTCCCTTACCGAAGATGGCGGCGGCAGCATCCGAGGGTGCCGACATCGCTGGACCCTGGGACAGGTAAGTGTCCTTATTTTAAAAGTCAGCAGCTGCAGTATTTGTAGCTGCTGACTTTTTTAAAAAATTAATTTTTTTGCGGGACTTCCGCTTTAAGGTGAAAAACCATGAGACTTTACAACTCCTTTAAAGTTTATCTAAAAGCCACAGCTTCTATAAGAAAGATGGTCACTCTTTGTCTTGCAAATTAACTCCTGCTTTAAAATCCACTATTTGTCAGGTGGGTAAGAAAACGTATCTCAAGAGCCTACACTCTAAAGGAGAAGACGCCTCCAGCACCTTATGTGCTCACTCCACTAAATTCTGTTCAGCTTTGCAAGGCCACCACTTGGTCTTCAGTTCATAATTCTCCAAGTCCTACCAGGTGAACGTCCAAGCTTTTGCGGATGCTGAATTTGACTGCAAGAGTTGAGTCCGTTGACCATTGTTATTGTTGGGCCTGTTAGAAACTGTTCTGCATTGTTGTTATGCACCCTTCTTATTCATTGCTCGGAGACAGCACAGGGTCTATGAATATCCATATAGCCATGTAATACCCATGTTGGCCCTGAGAGAGAAGGACATCCTTTCGAAACGCATCAGCCAGCAGAGACCCTGGTGAGGTCCTCCTTGGGCTAGAGGCTTTGGCAAAGCCGGTGTTCTGTCACGAACAGTCCGGCTATAAGCAAGTGTCCGAAGTGTACTGCGCATGCGCAGTACGTAGCATAAAGATTTTCGGAAATTGTCAGAAGATGAACGGCGCCTGCGCCCTGAGTCGTTGTGTAAGCCCCACCATCCAAGCGGACATAGGTTACGCATAGGCTACACAAAGTTAGAGGGCCCTTTGCGGGCTCGCTTCGCTCGCCACGCTTCGGGCACGGCCTCGCTTCGCTCGCCACGCTTCGGGCACGGCCTCGCTGCGCTCGGCTCTTTTATATTGTAACTCTATGTCCACTTGGATGGTGGAGCTTGAAAGTGGACTCACGGCGCAGGCGCCGTTCATCTTCGGCAATTTTCGGAATCTGGGTGTCCTGTGTACTGCGCATGCGCAGTACACAGCGGACACTTTGTGATGGGGGACGGCAAATGATACAACACCGGGAGATTGTAGCCACTTGTAGTGGCTTGATGAGCGAATTTACTACCTACACTTGTAAGTATGTATTTCAAATTTGATGTTGGATAATGCACCAGGCCAGTGCACCCTCTGTCTTTATCTATGTTCCACAGTGTTCTGAGGACAACCCTAGTCCTAGAGGGCAGCAAGGCTGTGTAGCAGTGCTGGGACAAGGCCATCTGGTGGCCAGGGCGAAGATGGCAAACTGCGCCCCCCCCCCCCCCCCCCCCAGGTTTAAAGAAAGAGTCAGTGTCCTTTCAAATCCAGAAAACACTTAAAACAACACTACAATACAATACTGTAGCTGCAGCCCCTTGGCAGTATATATGGTGGCAGGAGCTGGAGGGGGCTGGTGGTGGTAGGAGGTGATGGGGGCAGCCAGCTCCTGCCCCAACCAGCTCCTGCCACCACCAGCCCCCTCCAGCTTTTGCCACCAGCTCCTCCTGCCACCACAAGCTCCTCCTGCCACCACAAGCTCCTCCTGCCACAAGCTCCTCCTGCCACCACCAGCTCCTACCGCCACCACCAGCCCCCTCCAGCTCCTACCACCATCACCAGCTCCCGTCACAAGCTCCTCCTGCCACCATCAGCTCCTGCCATAAGCTTTTCCTGCCCCCTTCAGCTCCTGCCACCACCGTCACCTCCTGCCACCACCATCACCTCCTGCCACCACCAGCTCCTCCTGTCACCTCCTGCCCCTACCAGCTCCTGCCACCACCGTCACCTCCTGCCACCTCACCAGCTCCTGCCACCACCAGGTCCTCCTGCCACCCGACCGTCACCTCCTGCCCCCACCAGCTCCTGCCACCGCCTGCCCCCACCAGCTCCTCCTGCCAGCACCGTCACCTCCTGCCCCCTCCAGCTCCTGCCACCACCAGCTCCTCCTGCCACCACCGTCACCTCCTGCCACCACCAGCCCCCTCCAGCTCCTACCACTATCACCAGCTCCTGCCACCACCAGCCCCCTCCAGCTCCTGCCACAAACTCTTCCTGCCCCCTCCAGCTCCTGCCACAAGCTCTTCCTGCCCCCTCCCCCTGCCACCACCGTCACCTCCTGCCACCACCAGCCCCCTCCAGCTCCTACCACTATCACCAGCTCCTGCCACCACCAGCCCCCTCCAGCTCCTGCCACAAACTCTTCCTGCCCCCTCCAGCTCCTGCCACAAACTCTTCCTGCCCCCTCCAGCTCCTGCCACAAGCTCTTCCAGCCCCCTCCAGCTCCTGCCACCACCATCACCTCCTGCCACCGCCAGCTCCTCCTGCCACCACCAGCTCCTGCCACCATCACCTGCTCCTGCCACAAGCTCCTCCTGCCCCAACCAGCTCCTACCACCACCAGCCCCCTCAATCTCCTGGCCCCACCAGCTCCTACCACCATCTCCAGCTCCTGCCACAAGCTCCACCTGCCCCCACCAACTCCTGCCCCCATCACTAGCTCCTGCCACAAGCTCCTCCTGCCCCTATCACCTCATTTATTTTTTACCTTAAAGCAAGGAAGTCTGAGAATGCAGGCTTGCCCTTAACGGGTCTGTTTGTGCTATGGATGCCTGGGCAGCTGCTGGGCTGTTACTGAATTGTCTGGGCAGACCACGGCTGGCACCACGAAGGCATGACTCCTCCAATCCACCTGATCAGCTACTGTATTTTAAAAGGCTGGCGCGCCTGGCGGGAATGCGCCATGACATCACTCGCATCGCCGCCAGTAGCGCCCCACACAGCTTTCGTCAAATCCACCCCCCTGGGCCCGGGCGGAATACAGGATCGGCTCAGCTCAGGAGTCGGGCAGCTCGCCGTGAACTGCGCATGCGCACTTCAAAGCCGACACGGTCACGGCTATTTTTTACGACAACACTGGTTTAACAGCACACTGCCAGCTCTGCGCCCCCTTCCAACAATAAATTGCTCCGCCCCTTCCGCCCACCCATTGTACCGGCCCTGCTGTGTAGTAATATCTACCTAAGACCGCAGAGTTCCATACCTCCCAACTTTTTGAATGAGGGAACAAGGAACACCTATAAGCAAAAGTATGCAGGCCTAGGACACCTCTTTCCACACCCCCTTAAAGGAGAATTCTACCAAAAAAAATTATGAGTCAAACCCACAAGTGCTTTTTTTTTTTGTTTTACTACTACTATTCCTTTTATACTGGCTTTCAAATTATAAAATTCAGCAATTTAGAAATTGGATGAAAGGTTTAGCACTGGGAATCACTTTTTGAAAGATAAAAAGTGTATTTTATATACAAGTATAGTGGAACCTTGGATTACGAGCATAATCCTTTCCAGGAGAATACTGGGCACAGGGGAGGTTACAGCTGCCACTACCTGCCCAGTTATAAGCCCCCTCCCTGTGAGGCTGGTGGGTAAGCTGGTGGCCCAAAAAACAACCTTCAACCCCGGTTGTCTCTGTGTGTGGAAGCCAAGCAGACTCTCTAACCCCAATGAAGTACCACATAACTAGCTGCCTGCCTACCTACAGTACCTACCTTTTTAGTTCCACATCGGCGATGGTGTCTGGTAAAGGCACATTTATCGTCTCTGGCAGCAGACAGGCCGCCAAGCTACAAGCCACAGCAGTTACACAGTAGATGGTCTGAGGAAGGAGGTGCCAAATGTCATCCAGCAGGAGCATCAGAGGGGCCACAGAGGCCCCAAGTCGCCCTACGAAGGAAGTGTATCCAATGCCATTCTGCCTGAAGGATTGAAACAAAAGAAAAGGACTTGTCATTTCTATGGGGCCCATCATCCCTGTGGGAGCTTCAATGATCTATGACATACCTGATCACAGTGGGGAAGAGCTCGGTCGTGTACAGGATGAGGCCAGTAAATGCAGCTTCAGAAAATCCTTTTCCAATGATGGCCACTGCAGTGCGGAATGGGCCCAGAGCTGAGGAGAAAATACTGTAAGATCCTGACATTCAAAAAATGATTATTCTATACTATGCCTATTATGCCTATTTAGGGCGGCACAGTGGTGTAGTGGGTAAGCACTCTCACTTAGCAGTAAGAAGGGTCGCTGGTTCGAATCCCAACCACGACACTTCCTGCCTGGAGTTTGCATGTTCTCCCTGTGCCTGCGTGGGTTTCCTCCGGGTACTCCGGTTTCCTCCCACAATCCAAAGACATGCAGGTAGGTTAATTGGCTTCTGTCCAAAAATTGGCCCTAGTATATGAATGGGGACCTTGGATTGGGGGCTCCTTGAGGGTAGGGACCGATGTGAGTGTGCGATGTACAGGGATGGGGACAGTTGTAGACACTCACTCAGGTTGAACTGGATGGACTGATGTCTTTTTCAACCTTACTAACTATGAAACTATGAAACAGTACTATGCCCACATCTTCTAAATATTGCATGACAACAAGAGCAGACAAGCGCCTTGAGGCGATTCAGTTCGCATTTGTAGCGCTATACAAATCATTCATTCATTCATTCATTTATTCAGTACATAGGAGGGTCAGAGATCAAACCTGTATTGACCCATCACATGTAAACCAGGAGGCCCAGAATCTGGACCCGTACTCACCCATCGCTTGGAGCAAATCAGACCCGTACTGACCTATCACATGGGGGAAATGAGGACTAGAGATCGGACCTGTACGGAGCAGTGTTGCCAACCGTCAGTATTTTTTACTGGCAGCCAGTAAAAAATGGGCACTTTTCTCCTGCCAGTAAATGCCAGTAAGAAAAATATGGCTGTGACACTTGGTTCGGAACTGCGCATACACAGAACAGGTCCGTAGCCGGCCGAGACCGTCCAAGTGCCTGCTACAGTGTGTTCGGGTAGTACCGGTGGGGAGGTGGGTCAGGTGGAGGTGGTGCCTGAGAGTGTCATGTGATGTCATGGTGCAAGGGAGAGGAACGGCCAGAGCCTCATGTGCAGGTCTGCCGGACGGGAGCAAGGCAAGCCGGGAGTGGGACTGTCAGTGCTGTTTGGACTGGAGTGGACTGAAGAGACCACCTGGCATGGAGAGAGACTGTCACTGTGACTCAGGAGGGGGCGTGTTGGTGATCTGTGCTGCTGCACACTGCTCGATTTCATGTGTGTGTGCCTGTCCATTCTAATTTCCTGCCCTCCTGAGTCCTGCCCCTGAGCCACTTACTTACTATATTGAAAATAAAATAAGAAATATGCTTTTTTCTTTAATATCTACTTTAAATCATATTGCTAATTGCGTATTGTACTTATTTGTAGCCTTAATACTGAAATTTGCACTTAAAACTGTAACTTTTGGAAATGCCAGTAAAAACGTGGCTGTGCCAGTAAATTTTGGGCGTCGTGTCAGTAAATTTCAATCTGGTAGGTTGGCAACACTGGTACGGAGCCATTACTTGGAGCTAATTAGACCCGTACTGAATAAGCACATGAAACAGAACAATGGACAAGAAGTAATATTGTACAGAAAGTTACACCCGGCATACAGGACAAGAGAAGTGGTACTGTGCTGAGTCCATACATACAGAATAAGAACAGATATTGAAAATTACTGATGGCATACAGGACAAGAGAAGTGGTACTGTGCAGAGTCCATACATACAGAATAAGAACAGATACTGAGAATTACACCCGGCATACAGAACAAGAGAAGTGGTACTGTGCAGAGTCCATACATACAGAATAAGAACAGATATTGAAAATTACTGATGGCATACAGGACAAGAGAAGTGGTACTGTGCAGAGTCCATACATACAGAATAAGAACAGATACCGAGAATTACACCCGGCATACAGGACAAGAGAAGTAGTACTGTGCAGAGTCCATACATACAGAATAAGAACAGATACTGAGAATTACACCCGGCATACAGGAAAAGAGAAGTGGTACTGTGCAGAGTCCATACATACAGAATAAGAACAGATACCGAGAATTACACCCGACATACAGGACAAGAGAAGTGGTACTGTGCTGAGTCCATACATACAGAATAAGAACAGATACTGAAAATTACACCTGGCATACAGGACAAGAGAAGTGGTACTGTGCAGAGTCCATACATACAGAATAAGAACAGATACCGAGAATTACACCCAACATACAGGACAAGAGAAGTAGTACTGTGCAGAGTCCATACATACAGAATAAGAACAGATACTGAGAATTACACCCAGCATACAGGGCAAGAGAAGTGGTACTGTGCAGAGTCCATACATACAGAATAAGAACAGATACTGAGAATTACACCCGGCATACAGGACAAGAGAAGTAGTACTGTGCAGAGTCCATACATACAGAATAAGAACAAATACCGAGAATTACACTCGACATACAGGACAAGAGAAGTGGTACTGTGCAGAGTCCATACATACAGAATAAGAAGAGATACTGAGAATTACACCCGACATACAGGACAAGAGAAGTAGTACTGTGCAGAGTCCATACATATAGAATAAGAACAGATACTGAGGATTACACCCGACATACAGGACAAGAGAAGTGGTACTGTGCAGAGTCCAAACATACAGAATAAGAACAGATACTGAGAATTACACCCGGCATACAGGACATGAGAAGTGGTACTGTGCAGAGTCCATACATACAGAATAAGAACAGATATCGAGAATTACACCCAACATACAGGACAAGAGAAGTAGTACTGTGCAGAGTCCATACATACAGAATAAGAACAGATACCGAGAATTACACCCGGCATACAGGACAAGAGAAGTGGTACTGTGCAGAGTCCATACATACAGAATAAGAACAGATACCGAGAATTACACCCGGCATACAGGACAAGAGAAGTAGTACTGTGCAGAGTCCATACATACAGAATAAGAACAGATACCGAGAATTACACCCGGCATACAGGACAAGAGAAGTGGTACTGTGCAGAGTCCATACATACAGAATAAGAACAGATACCGAGAATTACACCCGGCATACAGGACAAGAGAAGTAGTACTGTGCAGAGTCCATACATACAGAATAAGAACAGATACCGAGAATTACACCCGACATACAGGACAAGAGAAGTAGTACTGTGCAGAGTCCATACATACAGAATAAGAACAGATACTGAAAATTACACCCGACATACAGGACAAGAGAAGTGGTACTGTGCAGAGTCTTTACAGAATAAGAACATACAGTATACTGAGAATTACACCCGGCATACAGGACAAGAGAAGTAGTACTGTGCAGAGTCCATACATATAGAATAAGAACAGATAGATGAATTAAATGACTAATGTGTGTCCTTTGTACATCTCCCATACCAGGAAGCTGTGGTCCCCATTTCTACTTACATGGAGGGATCCCGGCAGATACTCCGATGCAAACTCCAGTCATAAGGAAAGTGAGGAACAGTGACCAGCGGCGGCCCAGATGGTTCATGAGGAAATAGGCACCCAACTTCCCAGGAAATTCCACCAGGGAGTAGAGAAAATGGGTGAGATAGATGTCAAATCCAAAACTAGAGACATTCAGAATGATGCCGTAATAGGAAAATGCCACACCAAACCTGCCGACAATAAACAAGAGTGATGTGAGATGACCTCTCCGAGGACGGGACCAGGGACACAGCAAGAAGGCCCCCGGGGATGTACCAAATAGGCACCTGTGAGGCTGGCACAGTGTATCTGTTAGAGGCCAATGAGCCAGGACACTGGCTTAATGGTTAGGGCCCCCCACTTCGGAGCACTAAAGTCCTTGATGTCCCTGGTTCCCACAAAGTGTCAGTTAGTGTGAGACTGCCTGCCGTACCGAGGGGAAAATTATTATTTTATCCCCTGCAGATTTTGTAAGTTTGCCCACTAACAAAGAAACGAAGGGTCTATAATTTTATCATAGGTGTATATTAAATGATAGAGACAGAATATCAACCAAAAATCCAGAAAAAAAACACATGATACAAATGTTATAAATTGAGTTGCAGTTGAGTGAGTAAAATAAGTATTTATAGAAGTGGGGGTGGTGCTGCGCTGTTCCCCAGGGAGGTGGCCAAATCTACCACAAGGTGGCAGTAATGGGATAAAGACGTGAACCCTTTAAGTGTAGCAATCATATGAGACAATAGTAGTTGATGATGTCTCATATGATTGCTACACTTAAAGGGTTTACGTCTTTATCCCATTACTGCCACCTTGTGGTAGATTTGGCCACCTCCCTGGGGAACAGCGCAGCACCACCCCCACTTCTATAGATCTAGTTTGGTAGGTACGGTTTGACCTACACCAGGTGCCTGCAGCAGTCCCCCCACAGTCAGTCCCCACCACCCGCCCTTACCCTCCCCCTTCCACGGTAGCGCAGGAATACCCCACTACATAAAATAAGTATTTGATCCCCAAGCAAAACATGACTAATGCCGCGTACACACGGTCGGAATTCTCGTCGGAAAAAGCTCTGATGGTTTTCCTGTCGGGATTTCGCTCAAACTGTCTTGCCTACACACGGTCACACCAAATTCCGGCGGTCAATAACACCGCGGCATACAACACGTTCGACGGCACTATAAAAGGGAAGTTTAATGCTTCCGAGCATGCGTCGGAATTTTGCGTGTCGGAATTGCACACGCACGATCGGAAAATCCGATAGAAAGGTTTTCCATCGGAAAAATTAAGAACAGGTTCTCAATTCAAAGTCCGTCGGAAATTCCGACAGAAAAAGACCGATGGGCATACACACGGTCGGAAAATCCGATGAAAAGCTCCCATCGGACTGTTTCCATCGGAAATTCCGACCGTGTGTACGCGGCATTAGTAGTTGGTGGAGAAACCCTTGTTGACAAGCACAGAGGTCAGACGTTTCTTGTACAGGGGGTCCCCAACTTACGAACGCCCGACCTACGAACATCCCCTACTTACGAACCAGGCGCTGCGGAGACCCTCCGCCATTTTCCGCCGTCCTCCGGCCGTTCTGCGCATGCGCGGCCATACGGAACCTCGGAAAATGCCGACAAACTTCGGAAATGTCCGTAATTTGCCGCACATGCGCAGAACGGCATTAGACGGAACATCGGAAATGTCCGTAATTGTCCATAATTGTCAGTCTGCGCATGCGCGGCCGACTTACGAACAATTCCGACATAAGAACAGACGGGCAGTCCCTAACGAGTTCATAACTTGGGGACCCCCTGTAGTTGGTGACCAGGTTTTCACACATCTCAGGAGGGATTTCGGTCCACTCTCCTTTACAGGTCTTCTCTAAATCCTTAAAGTGGATGTAAACCCAATGTCATTCTTTCTAAACTTGTCTCCTGCATGTATCTTTACCTGTCAAATGTCTCCCCTCTGTCTGTGATGAGAAACGAAAAACTGCAGATTCTGTGGGTGGGTCTGTTTTCCAGGGCTCGGTGGGTGGAGTCGTGATGTCAGTAGACTACCCGCCCACCTCTACACTCCCCTTGTCAATATGCATTTTCTCCTGTGTATTTCTTACACTGAACTTCTGCTATGATCTCTAACATACAGTGAAAAGACATGAAAGTCACCACATGACTTCAGCATCCAATCCTGGCAGAGCAGCAGAAGAAAGGAGTGGGAGGGAATTAAAAAATAACGCATGTCTCTTAGGCTAGTGCACGAGATATGTAAATCACCTGTCACTCACAGCAAGGGGGAGGATTTGACAACGTTTTTCTCTGTCAAGATCTATCTCACTGAACAATAAAAGAGGATTGCTCCGAGCTGGATTAACTCTTTGTGGCAAAACTGGGCTCAAATCATAGGAAATCTTATACTCTACATTATGACAACCAAAAATAAATAAAATAATTTTGGGATTACATCCACTTGAAAAGTGGATGTAAACCCTCACATATACCCAGTGAAGTGACTGGCCTCAGATGATACACAGTGATGAATACAAATCTCCCTACAAAAGTTTTACTTGTTTATCTGCTGTCTTAAGCTTTATATATTCTTTAGAAAGTTCACATTGTGTTACAGATTTTCTCTTCCTGTTCAGCACTGAGTGTGAAGTCTGGGCATACAGCCAAGACAGCTGATTGGAGGAAAGGCACACACACACACACCCCCTCCACATAGGCAGAGACTCTTAGCCCCCGCACACACGGTCGGAAATTCCGACGGAAAATGTCCGTTTGGACCATGTTGTCGGAAAATCCGCCCGTGTGTGGGCTCCATCGGACTTTTTTCGACGGAAAAAAAATTGAGATCCTGCTCACAAATTTTCCAACAACAAAATCCGATCTGACTTTTTCTGATCGTGTGTAGAGAATTCCGACGAACAAAGTGCCACGCATGCTCAGATCAAATTACGAGACCAAAGCTATTGGCTACTAGCCCTCTACGTAGTTCCGTCGTACGCAACGAACGTCACCACGTTCAGAATGATCGGATTTTCCGACAACTTTGTCCGACCGTGTGTGTGCAACACCAGTGTCGGACAAAATCCGTTAAATAGTTTAGCTGTCAGCCAATCTATTTATAGCAACACCCCCCCCCCCCCCCCACCACACACATACAAAATTCAGCTTGGTTTTATCTCCTGTGAAGGGGAACTTGTCAGAAGTTATGAGGTTGATAACAGAAGAACGGAGCAGGAGACCGCTACGGGACTTAGTGCTTTGAAGAGAGATAAGAAAACACTGCAGATAGGTGTGCCCAGCTCAAATTTCCTGAATCGGGTTTACATCTACTTTAAGGTTTCTTGGCTGTAGCTTTGCAACTCAAAGTTTCAGCTCCCTCCACACATTTTCTATAGGCTTAGGGTTTGGAGACTGGCAAGACCACTCCAAGACCTTAATTTGCTTCTTCTTGAGCCACTCCTTTGCTGCCTTGGTGGTATGTTTTGAGTCATTGTCATGCTGGAAGACCCATCCACAACCTTCAGTGTTCTGGCTGAGGGAAGAAGGTTCTCATCCAAGATTTTACAATACATGACCCCGTCTATTGGCCCCTCAATGTCAGCCTGTACCTTTAGCACAGAAACAGCACCAAAGAATAATGTTTCCACCTCCGTGCTTGACTGTAGGGATGGTGTTCTTAGGGTCATAGTCAGCATTTTTTCTTCCTCCAAACACGGCGAGTAGATTTAAGGCCAAAGAGCTCAATTTTGGTCTCATCTTACCACAGCACGTTCTCCCAATCCTTCTCTAAATCATTTAACCACTTGCCGACCGGCGCACGCAGATATACGTCGACAGAATGGCACGTACAGGCAGGAGGGCGTATATATACGTCCCTCCTTTAGCCTGTCCGTGCCATCGGGAGCGGCGCGCTCCCGCGCCGGTCGGGACCCCCGTGAGTCCGATCGCGGTCCCCGCGGACTCAATCGCCGCGGGGACCCCCGCGATCGTCTCACGGGGCGGCTGAACGGGGAGATGCCGAGATAAACAGCATCTCCCCGTTCTGCCTAGCAACTAGTGACGCCGATCTCTGCTCCCTGTGATTGGAGCAGAGATCCGCATTCACTAGCTGACAGCCACGCCCCCCCACAGTAAAAAACACATCCCTAGGCATACTTAACCATTCCACTGCCCCCTTGTGGTTAACCCCTTCACTGCCAGTGTCATTTATACAGAAATCAATGCATTTAAATGCATTAATTGCTGTAAAAATGACAATGGTCCCAAAAATGTGTCAAAAATGTCCGATGTGTCCGCCATAATGTCGCAGTCACAAAAAAATCGCAGATCTCCGCCATTAATAATAAAAAAAAAATTATTAATAAAAATGCTATAAAACTATCCCCTATCTTGTAAACGCTATAACTTCTTCGCAAACCGATCAATAATCGCTTATTGCGATTTTTTTACCAAAAATATGTAGAAGAATACGTATCGGCCTAAACTGAGGAAAAAAAAAATGTTTTTTTATATATTTTTTGGGGGATATTTATTATAGCAAAAAATAAAAAATAATGCATTTTTTTCAAAATTGTCGCTCTATTTTTGTTTATAGCGCAAAAAATAAAAACCGCAGGGGCGATCAAATACCACCAAAAGAAAGCTCTATTTGTGGGAAAAAAAGGACATCAATTTTGTTTGGGAGCCACGTCGCACGACCGCGCAATTGTCAGTTAAAGCGACGCAGTGCCGAATCGCAAAAAGGGGCCTGGTCCTTTGGCTGCAAATTGGTCCGGTCTGAAAGTGGTTAAACTTCAGACGGGTCTGTACATGTGTCTTCTTGAGAAGGGGGACCTTGCCGGCGCTGCAGGAAGTCAATCCATGGCGGTGTATTGTGTTACCAATGGTTTGTTTGGTGACTGTGGTCCCAACTGCCTTGAGACTATTCACAAGCTCCTCCCGTGTAGTTCTGGGCAGATCCCTCACTTTTCTCATCATCATCCTCACCCCATGAGGCAAAATCTTGCATGGAGCTCCAGACCGAGGACGATTGGTGGTTATTTTGTATTTCTTCCATTTGCGAATAATCCCTCCAACAGTTGTCTCCTCCTCACCAAGCTTCTTGCTGATGGTCTTGTAGCCCATTCCAGCCTTGTGCAGGTCTACAGTCTTGTCCCTGATGTCCTTTGACAGCTCTTTGGTGTTGCCCATGATGGTGAGGTTTGAATGGAAGAAAGAGATTCTGTGGACAGGTGTCTTTTATACACATAACGAGTTAAGAGCACCTTCTTACATTGACAGGACTAATCTGTGTACCACGTGAGCACCTACTGTAGCCAGTCTGTGGGAGCCAAAATTATTGTTGGTTGGTGGGGGATCAAATACTTATTTTACTAACTGAACAGCAACTCAATTTATAACATTTGTATCGTGTGTTTTTTTTTTTCTGGATTTTTGGTTGATATTCTGTCTCTATCATTTAACCACTTGCCGCCCGCCCTATAGGCGAATGACGTCTGCAAAGTGGTTTTAAAACCCTGACCGGGCGTCATACGACGTCCTCAGGATTTTGAGCCGCCCGGGGGCGCGCATTGCAGCGATCGTTGTTGCGGGGTGTCAGTCTGACACCCCGCAACTACAATCTCGGTAAAGAGTCTCCGACGGAGACTCTTTACCACGTGATCAGCCGTGTCCAATCGTGGCTGATCACAGTGTAAATAGGAAGAGCCGGTGATCAACGCGAGTAGAGGAGAGCCGATCGGCTGCTCCTCTGACAGGGGGGAGTCTGTGCTGATCGATTATCAGCGCAGCCCCCCCGAGGATGTCCACACTGGACCACCAGGGACGCCACCAGACCACCAAGGATGCCCAGCACCAGGTATGCCACCCTAGACCACCAGGGATGTCAGTCAGTGCCCACAATGGATGCCAATCAGTGCCCACAATGGATGCCAATCAGTGCCCACAATGGGCATCACTGATTGGCATGCATTATTGTTTGGCACTGATTGGCATCCATCAGTACAAAACAATACAATGCCGCCTATCAGTGCCCATCTGTGCCACCTATCAGTGCCCATCTGTGCAACCTATCAGTGCCCATCCATGCTCATCTGTGCCGCCTATCCATGCCCATCTGTGCTGCCTATCCATGCCCATCCGTGCCAGCTATCAGTGCCAATTTGTGCCACCTATCAGTGCCCATCCATGTCACCCATCAGTGCCGCCTATCAGTGCCCATCAATGCCACTTTATCAGTGCCACTTCATTGGTGCCACCTCATCATTTCCCATCAGTGCTGCCTTATCAGTGCCCATCAGTGAAGGAGAAAACTTACTTATTTACAAAGTTTTGAACTGAAACAAAAAAAAAACTATTTTTTTTTCAAAATTTTCAGTCTTTTTTTATTTGTTTAGCAAAAAATAAAAACCGTAGAGGTGATCAAATACCACCAAAATAAAGCACTATTTGTGGGAACAAATGATTAAAATGTCATTTGTGTACAGTGCTGTATGACCGCGCAATTGTCATTCAAAGTGTGAGAGCGCTGAAAGCTGAAAATTGGTCTGGGCAGGAAGGTGTTTAAGTGCCCCGTATTGAAGTGGTTAAAATACACCAATGATAAAAATTATCGACCCTTCATTTTTTGTGTAAGTGGGCAAACGTACAAAAAATCTGTAGGGGATCAAATAATTATTTTCCCCTCTGTACTATCACAGTCCTGTTATAGGTCGCTGATCGTCGCCTTTACTAGCATTAAAAAATAAAATTCCAGTATATATCCCATAGTTTGTAGACGCTATAACTTTTGCGCAAACCAATCAATATAAGTTTATTGGGATTTTGTTAATCAAAAATATGTAGCAGAATACATATTGGCCTAAATTTCTGAAGACATTTTTTTTTTTTTTTTTTTTTTTTATAGGATTTGTTTTTTCAAAATTGTTGGTCCTTTTTTGTGTATAGCGCAAAAAAAAAATATAAAACCCAGTGGTGATCAAATACCACCAAAAGAAAGCTCTATATAATGGGGGAAAAAAATGATATAAATCTCATTTATGTACAGCGTTTATTGACCAGGCAATTGTCAGTTAAAGTAATGCAGTGCCTTATACAAATAATGGCCTGGTTGTGAAGGGGGGTAAATCTTCCTGAGGTCAAGTGGTTAAAGTGTATATCTGGGAAACCCAACCTATACAATGCATTTCTATGATAAATTCACATATACCCAATATTTTTTATATTTATAAGGATAGGATAAAATTTAAGTCATCCTTTCAAAAATTATTCAAGTATATCAATTTGCCAATTATGTATCTAAAAGAGTATTTATATTCTAGAACAGGGGTCTCCAAACTTTCTAAACAAAGAATTAGTTGACTGTCCTTTAAACCTCTGGGCGGCTGGACTGTGGCCAGTGGAAGCAGAAAATGTCAGTGGGAGTAAACAGTTCCCCATCTTTGGTATTAGGGGGAGGAATTGTGCCCCATCGTTGCTGTCCTTGGCAAGAGTAGTGCCCCATTACTGGTGTCAGTGGGAGGAATAGTGGCCTATCCTTGGTGTCAGTGGGAGGAATAGTGGCCTATCCTTGGTGTCAGTGGGAGGAATAGTGGCCTATCCTTGGTGTCAGTGGGAGGAGTAGTGGCCTATCCTTGGTGTCAGTGGGAGGAATAGTGGCCTATCCTTGGTGTCATTGGGAGGAATAGTGGCCTATCCTTGGTGTCAGTGGGAGGAATAGTGGCCTATCCTTGGTGTCAGTGGGAGGAATAGTGGCCTATCCTTGGTGTCAGTCGGAGAAATAGTTGCCTATCCTTGGTGTCAGTGGGAGGAATAGTGGCCGATCCTTGGTGTCAGTGGGAGGAATAGTGGCCTATCCTTGGTGTCATTGGGAGGAATAGTGGCCTATCCTTGGTGCCAGTGGGAGGAATAGTGGCCTATCCTTGGTGTCAGTGGGAGGAATAGTGGCCTATCCTTGGTGTCAGTCGGAGAAATAGTGGCCTATCCTTGGTGTCATTGGGAGGAATAGTGGCCTATCCTTGGTGTCAGTGTGAGGAATAGTGGCCTATCCTTGGTGTCAGTGGGAGGAATAGTGGCCTATCCTTGGTGTCAGTCGGAGAAATAGTGGCCTATCCTTGGTGTCATTGGGAGGAATAGTGGCCTATCCTTGGTGTCAGTGGGAGGAATAGTGGCCTATCCTTGGTGTCAGTGGGAGGAATAGTGGCCTATCCTTAGTGTCAGTGGGAGGAATAGTGGCCTATCCTTGGTGTCATTGGGAGGAATAGTGGGCTATCCTTGGTGTCAGTGGGAGGAATAGTGGCCTATCCTCGGTGTCAGTGGGAGGAATAGTGGCCTATCCTCGGTGTCAGTGGGAGGAATAGTGGCCTATTCTCTGTGTCAGTGGGAGGAATAGTGGCCTATCCTCTGTGTCAGTGGGAGGAATAGTGGCCTATCCTTGGTGTCAGTTGGCGGAATAGTGGCCTATCCTTGGTGTCAGTGGGAGGAATAGTGGCCTATCCTCGGTGTCAGTGGGAGGATTGGTGTCAGTGGGAGGAATAGTGGCCTATCCTTGGTGTCAGTGGGAGGAATAGTGGCCTATCCTTGGTGTCAGTGTGCATTGAATGTTCCCGGGGCTCCGGGATCTCACTTATTGTTCAAGTGTCTGAGCAGAAATAACCCTAACATCAGTGGGAGGCATAGCTCCCAACTGTCCCTGATTTCGAGGGACTGTCCCTGATTTGGAGCAATGTCCCTCTGTCCCTCTTTCCTCCTCATTTGTCCCACATTTTGGTCTGATCCATATAGTTGTATATAAAATGCAGTTTTTATCTTTTAAAAAGTGTTTCCCAGCGCTAAACCTTTCATCCGATTTCTAAATTGCTGCATTTTAAAAGCCAATATAAAGGAATAGGAGTGGTAAAAAAAAAGCACTTGTGGATTTAATTAACCTTTTTTTTGGGGGTTATTTCTCCTTTTAAGAGGGTGTGGTAGGGGGCGTGTCCTATGCCTACCTACGTTTGTTAGTAGGTGTCCCTCATTCCCATCTCAAAATGTTGGGAGGTCGTATGGGAAAACAAATGGGTAATGCACAGTTAAAGGATATTATAATCTGCGGTAAAATTAGGCCAGAACAGGATTTAAAATTGATTCACGGGTGGTCATATTTAAATGATTTGGGAGTTTCTTCAATTAAAACATTTTATTGGTTCTATCTCTCAGCCAGTTAGAGAAGAGAAAGACTTAACACCAATAGAAAAGCTCTGTAATGCAATAAAGCCAGTAAGACATGGGACTTCAAGGATATATGAAATATTATCAGAACTAGAAGGACAGGGAACCTTACCCTATATAGAAAAATGGGAACAAGACACGATTAAAAAATTAGATGAAAGGCAAACGCACTATATAACTATACAACAGATATAACCTCGATAGAGGCAAACTACAAGTGTATGGTACGCTGGCACCTAACACCAGATAGAATTAATAAAATACAGCCAACTAATGCCGCGTACACACGGTCGGAATTTCGCTCAAACTGTCTTGCCTACACACGGTCACACCAAATTCCGACGGTCTGTAACACAGCGGCATAAAACACGTTCGACCGCACTATAAAAGGGAAGTTCAATGCTTCCGAGTTGTTTCCGAGCATGCGTCGGAATTTTGCGTGTCGGAATTGCATACACACGATCGGAAAATCCGATAGAAAGGTTTTCCGACGGAAAAATTGAGAACAGGTTCTCAATCCAAAGTCCGTCGGAAATTCCGACAGAAAAAGACAGATGGGCGTACACACGGTCGGAAAATCAGTTGAAAAGCTCCCATCGGACTGTTTCCATCGGAAATTCCGACCGTGTGTACGCGGCATAAGTCAACCTCTGTGTTGGAGAAAATGTGGACAACTAGGTACAACGTACCATATATGGTGGTAATGCCCAGAGATAAAGGATTACTGGAAAAATATCCTGGAGTATACGGAGTCTATAACAGGAGAGAGAACCCCCCAACAACCGTGGAACTGTTTGTTCCACGAAACAACTAAGACAGTGAAACAATATAAAAAAACATTGGTCCCATTCTTGCTCAACGCGGCAAAGGCTCTTATCCCAAAAAAATGGCTGTGCACTAAGAAGCCAAGTGTTAAAGAATGGCTACAGCGGGTCGACCATATTGGTAGTATGGAGTATTTAAAGTGGTGTTGCCACCAAAAAAAAAAAATTGGCTTAAAAATCATAAAAGAATAATTGGGAAAATTTTTTTTTTTACTCACCTCTAAATGCCTGTTGCTAGGGGGTCCCTCGTAGTCTGCCACCTTCAGTGCCCAGCAACTGACGTCACTTCCCCTAGGCGCCGCACAGTCATCTGGGACCTGTCACGTGTCCCAGATGAGTGAGCGTCGAATCACGGCGCACGGCGCCGCTCGCGCATGCGCAGTGGGTGCCCGGCTGTGAAGCCACAGCCGGGGTGCCCACATTAAGAATGCCGGCGCCGCAAGCGGAGCGGGGAATGAGGGGGTCCTCGTTCCCTCGCATCGCTGGACCCTGGGACAGGTGAGTGTCCGATTATTAAAAGGCAGCAGCTGCAGTATTTGTAGCTGCTGACTTTTAATATATTTTTTTTTTTTTGTGGGCCCTCCTCTTTAAGCTGCGCGGAACAGGGAAAGATCGAGACACACAGAGAAACCTGGGCAAGATGGTATAGTTATAAAACTTCAGATAAATATACACAGGGGGTGATTGAAACCGTTTAAAGAGGGGAGATGAGGACAACAGATCAAGGTGGGCGGGAGGGAAAGGGGTACTGGACATTTGTTAAATTAAAGTGGAGTTCCACCCACTTTTACAACTCTTCAGCATCCCTCACAAAACTGTGCACTGTAAACAAATTGGATATTTTTTTTATTTTTTTTTCAGCACAGACTGTATATCTGCTGTATTCATTTTTCACTTCCTCCTCCCTGGCCGCGGCCCATCACATCATTTCCTGTTTGCAATGCCTCCTGGGAAGGGGCAGCAACTTCCTCTCAAACTGCCGTTGCTATGGAAACCTGACCTGAAACCTATTACACTGCTTATGCTGCACTGAACATGTACGAGATCTGCAAGGATGAGATCCAGGAAGAAATACAGTCTGGCTTCAGATGCCCACACTTAAGATGGCCACGGCCTGCTGCAAGTTTATAAAATAACAAACTACTGCTAAAAACTAACAAAACAGACCTTAGTTTACAGACTAACTTTACTAGAATACATTAAGCTTGTGTATTATAGGGGTATTTTTATTTAAAAAGTATAATTTCGGCCGAAACACCGCTTTAATATGGAAATATAACGTTTGATAATTTTGTATATTTGAAAGAAAAAACAAATAAAAGATTAAATTATAAAAAAAAAAAAAAAATGTTGGGAGGTATGGTGGGAGGACTAGTGCCCCATCATTGGTGTCAGTAAGAGGAATAGAATGGTGGGAATTATGCCCCACTGTTGCTGACAGCTGGAGAAATAATGCCCCCAAGGGCCAGATAAAAGCAAGCAAAGGGCCACATCTGGCCCCCGGGCCTCAGTTTGGAGATCACTGTTCTAGAAGATGAGCAATGGTATAGGATTGGCAGCAGCATTCCCTCTGGGGTCCCTGGCACAGTATGACATCTCATGTATTATGGATGATGGATAAAAGTACAGTGGGGGGGGGGGTCTCCTCACCACACCAGCCCGCAACACACAGAGATCCTCCGGAGACGTGGCGTACGGAACAGGTCAATGTAAGAATAGGTATGAGATGAGGGTTCAGCTTCTGCCAGTGCCTGGATACTCTGCCCAGGGGAGAGAACATGGTTAGTATATTGCACCATTATTATTTCATAGACAGCAGAAGACATGTTACTGGCCACCAGTGATGTAATTCTGCAAAGCAGCAAATATGACTCCCCCATGTGCACATATACAAAGTAGGGTTGCACCGATCCTGCTATCAGGATTGGTTCTAATACTAAGCATTTTCACGAGTACTCGTGCAAATGCGCCAATACCGAAAACTGATACCTTTGCTGTGCGGTTTGAGCCCATACAAAATGTGTCATTGCCAGTGATGTAAGTAACTGAGTTAAAATAAACGGAGTTACCTAACGCAGTTACTTTAGAGAGTAACGAGTAATCTAACTGATTACTTTTCCCCTCATGGTAACGCAGTTCCCATTACTTAGGTGGAGTTACCTCTATTACATCTACTGCCACTAGATGGCAGTAGTGTAATTCCGGTGTCCTGCCAAAAAAAGTTCCCCCGCCGGATAAGGACCCCCTGTTCTGCGCAGGTGCAGCGCTTGCGCAGTACGAAGGACTACGGAGCTTACGAAAATTGCAGAACCTAAACAGCTCTGAGTGAACTCTACACCGCGCAGGCGCAGTTAACATGTAATTGTACGAGGCGATGCCGCACGCTCCCGATGCTCGTGCTACTCTGCAAGGGGCGTCTATCGTGTAACTAAGGGGCGGGTCTAGTATTACTGTAACCAAGGGGCGCATTTATTATTATTATTGTTATATATCGAGCTCTGCCCATTAATTTAACATTCGCCCTCTTCTGTAGCCATCCGCCCCTTACACGATATAATAATAATAGACCCGCCCCTTGCTTACACGCTATAACAGATCTGCCCCTTGGTTAGAGTAATAATAGAGCAGCCCCTTGGTTACACGATATATAACAATAATAATAAATGCGCCCCTTGCTTACAGTAATACTAGACCCGCCCCTTAGTTACACGTATAGAATATTAAAAAAAAGTCAGTTACTTTGCTGCGTAACTAATTACTTTTCCAATGTAGTAACTGAGTTAATAACGCAATTACTTTTTGGGAGAAGTAATTTGTAACTTAACTAATTACTTTTTAAAAGTAAGATGACCAACACTGCTGGCCACCATGCCCTCCCCGATGTGGGACCATCTACATGAGGTGGGATATCCACCAACAGGTCCTGTAGGAAACCAAACCCTTGTGTAATTTTGCAAAGCAGCAAATATGACTCCCCCATGTGCACATATACAAAGTAGGGTTGTCCTGGTATCAGGATCGGTGCTAATACTAAGCATTTTCACGAGTACTCGTGCAAATGCGCCAATACCGAAAACTGATACCTTTGCTGTGCGATTTGAGCCCATACAAAATGTGTCATTGCAAAGGGGAATTGTTTTCATATTCCTGGAGTTGGGCTTTAAAGAACATCAGGAGCCACTTAAAGCCCTTACATACACAACCTCAACAATTTCACCTTCTCTATTAACTTCAACGCATTTCCTTTACCAGCAAAATTTCTCCTAAAAACTGTCAGTTTCACTCATGCCTGATCCAGGGCACTGCAGAGCATCTCACCTCACTGTTCTTCCTGAATGCATCCAAACTGCAACCATTCGCGGCAGCACATTGCATCAGCACTGCTTCAGCCTCCTTAGCACGACCCTTTGCCAACAGCCAGCGTGCAGATTCAGGAACCCACCTGGAGAAAAAAAACAAAAAAACATGCAGAGCATTACACCATCACATTGGAATTTATATCACTATGGATGGGCATCATGCCAGCAATGCAGCATATTGCACCATGTGGTCATCCAACATTATCCTGCCGTACAGAAAAACAGTTTGTCTCTGGGGGGATTTTTTTTTTCTGACATTAAAATCATCCGTGTATGCCACAGAGAGACACAGAGCATCGCAGCACAGAGATGCAACACATTATGCAGAATTCTACATCCTGGAGATGAGCAAAACTAGAGACAAATGCAGAGCATTGCGCTATGAAGATTTCCTACACCTGCAGAGAATTTCTCCTTGGGGAGCCTTGACATTGTGGAGAGTTGTACAGCGCATTGGAAACATCCTACACTCGCAGAGCGTTAGACTCTGGGGAGATGTGATTCTCTGAAGAGGTTGCAGAACATTGCACAAAGAAGATGTACTACCCCTTTAGAACGTTGCACTATGCAAAGTTAGGACAGTTGCTGGCAGTGTTCTCTGGGGGATCCAAGGAACTAGAGATGATAAGTGAGAAGAGAGCATATACTGTCAAAATATTATTTCCTGTAATCTCACCAGACGCTGATAACAGCCGGGACAAGGGGGGCAGTGATGGTCACCAACAGCCAGCGCCAGTCTCTCAGGAGATACGCCAACAGTGCCAGGACACAGCTCCCGATAGACCAGCAGAAGCCAGTAATTATTCCAGCGTCAGTGCGATGCCGTACGTCCACCCACTCCACACCTAAGGGGTTTAGGAAATAACCATCAGATAACTGGCCTTCCTGCCAGGTCTGACCCACCAAATTCTTAATGACCCCACCAAATCCCTCCAGACCCCACCAGGTCCTCCTGAGCCTACCAACTCCCCTCTGTCCACACCAAATCCCCATAACCCCACAAAATGCCCTCTGATGCCCACCATATTCCATTTGACCTATCCAAATCCCCCTGGCCCACCAAACTCTCCCTGACTTCACTAAATCCCCCTGATCCCATCAAATCTCCCCTGATCCCCACCCCCCCCCCCCTCGTCCCACCAAACTTCCTTGTTCCCACCAAATACCTCTTAACCCACCAGATCTTCTTGCAAATCTTGCATCATCCCTCATTATTCCATACCTCCCCAGGTCTTCCTTATAAACCTCATACTCCATGCCACCTATCCACCTATGTCACTCTCTCAGTTCTGGAGTACTTACTTAAGGAAATTATATTGATAGTGAGTCCTGAAAAAGTGCATCCAGAGATGGCCGTGCAGACAGCAAACATAGAGTATGATATGGAGCCGGCAGATAGTCCCCCAAACACTATCGCCAGGAGCATGGAGACCAAGAGCATCACTCTGCGACCATATCTGAAACATAATGATAAATTATAGGCTGAAATTCCTGACCAAAATCATGAAATGCAACCTGATATCCAAGGTTTACTTTCAAACAGCCTTCACTATGGCTGCCCACATTTTTATTGTCTACACACCCCATCCATCCACCCTACAGTCCCAATTCATCAACCTTGCACTCTAAATGCATTCACCCAAACTTCCCCATCCATCTACCCTACATTCATTGTCCATCCACCCTACACTACCCATGTACATCCATCGTATAGGCCTCATCTATCCACCTTAAACTCACCATTTTTCCACCCTACACTCCTATCCATCCACCCTACACTCCTCATCCCTCTATTCTGCACTGCCTGCCTTTCCAGCCTACACACCCCATCTATCCACCCTACAGTCTCAATTCATCCACCTTACACTCTAAATGCATTCACCCAAACTTCCCCATCCATCTAACCTACATTCATTGTCCATCCACCCTACACTCCCCATCCATCCACTCTACATTCTCCATCCATCCACCCTACACTTCCAATGTACATCCATCGTATAGGCCTCATCCATCCACCTTAAACTCACCATTTTCCACACTACACTCCTATCCATCCACCCTACACTCCTCGTCCCTCTATCCTGCACTGCCTGTCCTTCCAGCCTGCACACCCCATTTATCCACCCTACAGTCCCAATTCATCCACCTTACACTCTAAATGCATTCATCCAAACTTTCCCATCTATCCACCCTACATTCATTGTCCATGCACCCTATACTCCCTATGCCATCCACTCTACATTCTCCATTCTGCACTTCCCATGTCCATCCACTGTACAGTCCTCGTCCATCCACTGTACAGTCCTCATCCATCCACCTTAAACTCACCACTCTTCCACACTACTACACTTCCTATCCATCCACCCTACACTCCTTGTCCCTCTTTCCTACACTGGCTGTCCTTCCAACCTACACTCCTCGTCCCTCTATCCTATACTGGCTGTCCTTCCAGCCTACACTCACCATCCATCCAGCCTACAGTTCCCATCTATTCACACTACATTTTTCATCTATCCACCCTACACTCCTTGTCTATCCACCTTACACTCCCCATCCATCCAGCCTAGAGCTACCATCCATTTGCACTACATTCTTCATCCATCCACCCTACAGTCCCCGTCCATCCAGCCCACACTCTTTGTCCATTCACTCTACGCTTGCTATCCTTTCAGCATGGCCTGAATTCAAACTCACCGGTCAGATAGGTCTCCAAAAATGATAGCGCCCACCGTCACTCCAATAAAGAAAAGAGTGGCCAGAGCTTTACTCAACCCTCTGCGGCTACACACCAGATCCCACTGCAATGTAAAAAAACACCAGTGACTGCGGGGTCCCAGGGACCACATCATTTCCATATTTCTGACCATCACCTTTTAACCTGAACCAAAAGAATATGTCTGGTCTATAGTGCTGGGTAGACTCATTTTGTGTCAATTTTTTCCCAATAAGGTAAAAACACTCAACTGCTCCAATATTCATAATCAATGTAGTTTACATGAATGATGTGAATGACACAGAACCTATATTTTAAGATAGATAATTCTGGAGTTATCGGGTACATCGTCTCATTATGAGTATGTATAGATAACAGCCTCTTGATCTTCATAAATTACCCCATACTCCATAGATCAGACACCTTCATGAAAATTTAGTGCAAGTGTACGTATTACCCTGCTACTTTTACCCATAGGTAATTCTTGTTTGGCTTAGTAGATTGGAATATTAAGTTTGGGACCCAACACTATCCTAAACATTACATAACCAAAGTGCCAGAACGAGCCCCATACAACACCTCTGACAAACCTCACATATTTCTGGGATGGGGGGGGGGGGGCAGTATATCATCTACTGGGAAAATTTATGCTCAACCATTTTAATTTTGTGATCCAAAGTATCACTTTTTTATCTTCTGACGGAATCAACATAGTCATTGTCTTCTCCCCAAGAAAAAGAAGCCTAGATTGTAGAAATTCTGGGGCCCCCAAACATTTATTGTGGTGCCCTATTTGGGATCCTGACAGGGAAAGACTGGAAAGACTGGACTGGAGGGCAAGGTGGCATTTTCCCCCCTGGGCAAGTACTAATAAAATATATGTTGGGCTGGATGCCTTGAGTGGAGGTACTTCACCATTCAGAAGTCAATCAGAGTGGCACCCTCAGTCAGTGACAATTCTGGGGCATTATATAGATACCTGCATGCCACCAGACCTGCAATTACAGCTCCAGGCCGGGTTGCCAGTCCTCCCCTGGATCCTGCAGGTTATAGTTATTTAATTAAAACTATTAATGAAGAGATTTAAATATGACTGGGGGGAGGGGCGTTGCTAGGTCTACAAAAGATCTGGGGCTAGAGCCCATAGCAGCGTAGTAAAGAAAGTCATACACTTGGGTGGGCATACACATGTAATATACGTGTGTGTGTGTGTATATATCCCCAGAGAGCCCCCCACTTCCATCAGGGTCATCAGAGAGCCCCCCACTTATATCAGGGTCCCCAGAGAGCCCCCCACTTACATTAGGGTCCCTGGAGAGCCTCACCCTTAAAATCAGGGTCCCCAGAGAGCCTCCCCTCCACTTGGGGACCCCTGCAGAGACTCTGGGCTATGGGCCCCAGATTCGGGGCTATAGCCCCAAAAGCCACCCCCTAGCAACGCCACTGACTGGGGGCTACAGATATACAATATAGAGCCATGTAGGATACCAGGCTACAGCTCTAGATAATTATTTGGGTGGGACTAAGCCCTTTATACTCTTTATATTCTAAATACATTATATTGCTTATATCCCAACAATACATGATTAGTATTAGAGTGACTTTACCACCCAGAATGCTTTTCTGTGGAAGTTCATTGTAGAAACAATACTATATGACTGTATTCAGGGGAGCTCTTGGGCTTCATCTGGTTGCTCATACCCTAGCTAAGCTTTACAGTTGTGCAAATACCATGTCTATGTGAAATTATTTTAGTTTTATTTTAAATCCAGGCAATAAGCAACCAATAGTTGCTTTGACAAAATCTCTAATACTTTAATTCCTGAGAAAACAAGATCATACCCGAGTAACGGTGGTGGAGGAGAAGGTGGACAGGTCATATTCCCAGCCCTGGTTACAGCTCTGCACATCAGATCCATTGATGGTCTCCTGGGATCTGTTGAGGATCAGGTGAGGCTGTGGCTGAGAGTACATCTTACAGGAGCTGAAGGTCCCATCTGGTTCTTGGGGGATGTTGATAAAGAGAAGGCCCTCTTGGCTCAGATTCCCAGGGTTCCTCTGGGTAGAGATGGCGCAGTGGTGGGGTGGCACAGCTGAGATGAAGACATGCTGTAGAAAGTGGAGTGGGACGATGAGCCGAGGGATACAAAGTATCAATAAAACCATAACCTGAAATCTTCCGAATCCACCGGCCTCAATGAGAAGATCATCAAAAGTAATTTTTCTGGAGGCAGTCACCGTGTCAGAGGGTGATGGGAGAGAACCCATTGTCTGTCTAAGGGATGAACACTCTGGTCAATGGCATTTGAGTGCAAAGACACCACATGGAAGGATTATCCAAAAAGTAGGACTTCAGTTATGATGGTATCTGGTACCTCTCTGTTGTCTCTTAAAAGTTTGAACTTCATCTGCTTCAGCCTGTAGACTCCAGTACATTCTTACAAAGCTTCGCACCCAGGCGTTCCAGGTTGTGTAAGCTTCTCAGTGGAAATAATTGCACGAGGTGCATCCAGTCCTAAAGAAGTGGGTCTGGGAGGTTGCCTCGATGGGTGAGGGCGTTTGAAATGTTTTAATGGAACAGAACCTCTTTTTACTGAGCATTAATCACAGCTACTGGCAGAGAATTGATTTGAACTGGTGATCTGGGGAGCTCATCCTACACAGTCATTTGACAAGAGTCAAGTGAGGGTTACGTGTGTTGTAACAAAACCTTGAAGAACAATTTCCGGAATGGTACAAGTTACCTAAAATATTCTAGCCTGCAGAGAGAAGCATTTTGTCCATATACAAAACACATCAGCAGTTTTGTACAGATTATAAAGGGTCTTTATATCCCAGCTCATTTCAACAATATTATCATTAATATTATTATCTTATTTTTTTGCTGGGAAAAACCTCCTAAGGACAAATCTTGCCCTGAAAATCGCAGACAAAAAAAAACAAGAGAAGTAGCCCTGGGACTTTAGATGAGGTGAGAGAGGTTTAGCCAATGTTCACAGCGAACACTGAGACAAAATCTATTTATTCATTTCAAAATGTTATGTAACGGAGCGGCAACAACAACGATTGTGAGTTACCCGGCATAATAGCCAATGTACACAACACATGAATGAATGAATGAATAACTTATATAGCGCTACAATGCGAACTGAATCGCCTCAAGGCAACACAGATGAAAATAAATATATAAAGATTTATTACAAATGTTGTACATCAATGAGCAACAATAAAACTTGAAAGTTGCTGGGTCAGTAAATACACAATGAGAAAAATAAATAAAAATGTACCTACATATGGACAAGAAAGTATGTAAACATAATGCAGACATCAATAATACCCAGCATGTACCGGCATAAAACAAGAATCAATAAAGCCCCGCGCGTTTCGCTTCTTCAGGCGGCGGATGCATGAATGTTGTATCTGCAATGTAAGTAATAAGATCAATAGATGTATGTTGTTGATAAATGGGGGCAGGCGGAATACTTGGCAAGAGAGGTCTGAAGCAGAGACCTCATACTTACCGAAGGGCTGAGATAAATCGGCAAACGCTGGATATCAAGATGGCGGCCGTGCAGTGCATCCAGCTCGGGAGCTGGGGAGGCGGAGCAAACAAAGGCCACAACAGGGGAACATCAGGAGGATCAGCACGGTCTGGATAGGGGTATTTCTCACTGCGGTCTCCACTTAGCCCCTTAAAATCATGTCTAGAAAATATCTGCAAGGATACACATATATCAGAGGGCATCTTAATTGCAAATGAGCTTAATGTAAAATGTTCTAATAGGTAAAATGTCATTTATATATAAAGATGTAAATAAATGAATTAAGCTTATTAGAGTATGTTGATATAAAAAGACTATCTGAGATATTTAATATGGTAAATACATGAATGCAGACCAACATGGTTATAAAGCTGGTATGGGCAGGAAGACTACAGGGCAATATAGAAATAATAAAAGTATTACATGTGTATAAGGACAATGTAACAAACCCAATAGGTATCAAGAATGTAAAAAAGTTGTATCTCAATGAAGTGAAAAACCCCAGCGGTAATGGTATTTCCATGAACCTTCCAGGACAGCTACTTGAGAGATGATTGGCTCTGCCCCCTACAGGAAACACAAATCAGATACAATTTAAAAGGCCCCTCCCTTTCCTCTGACCCTCAGTTATTTAGATCAAGTGCACCTTCACCAAAAGTGCACTCGGCAGAGGAAATAAACAGAAACTCATATAAAAACACCACCACCAGGTAACAAGGTCGACCAATGAAACAAACAGAATAGGGTGGGAATATAGACGCTGTCCTGGAAGGTTCCTGGAAATACTGTTACCGGTAAGTCTAACAGGGGTTTTTCCCCCTCACCTTCCAGGACAGCTACTTGAGAGGATAAGCAAGATTCTATACCTAAGGGGGGGACGACAGCCTGAAGCACTTTCCTACCAAAGGAGAGGTCCTGGCTGGAAAGCATCCGTACTCTATAATGTTTGACAAATGCATGAGAGGAGGACCAGACGGCAGCTTTAGAATTTTTTTCCCATGAAGTCCCCGCTCTTTCTGCCCATGATGTGGCCATGGATCGTGTTGAATGGGCCCTAATTCTAGAATAAGGGGTGCGACCTGACGCTTTGTATGCCTCACAAATAGCTCCCCTAATCCACCTAGCAATAGAACTTTTCGATGCTTTGGAACCCTTCTTGGGGCCATTGAACAATACCAACAGTTGGGAGGAACTCATAAAACTACTGGACTTTTCTAGATAAAGCAGAAGACATCTCTTTACGTCTAAAAGTTTAAACCTTTCCTCCTTCGCATTCTTGGGAGAGGTGCAGAAACTAGGAAGGACTACCTCCCGGGACCTATGAAAGTTGGAAGAAACTTTGGGTAAATAGAAGGGATCGGGCTTAATCACTACCCTGTCCTCTAGAATCCTCAGGAAGGGGTTTTTACAAGAAAGAGACTCTAGATCAGAAATCCTTTTCCCTGATGTGATAGCTAAAAGGAAGGAAATCTTCAATACATTTCAGGGAATCCTCATGCAAAGGCTCAAACAGAGCCGTTGTTAGTGCATTTAACACGAAAGACAGATCCCAGGGAGGAATATGTTTGATGAGCTTGGGAGCATGTCTAGATTTGGCTGAAAGGAACCTCCTGACTAAAGGATCCTCTGCAGCAATCTGAACCCTAAGGGTGCTGACAGAGAGTCCCTTTTTCACTCCCCCCTGCAAAAAGTCCAGTATACAGGGAGTGGAAAAAGAATCTAAAGCAGTTTTCCTTTGCCAGGAAATAAAAGTTTTCCAAACTTTCCCATAGATTCTTCTCATGACCAACATAAGGCTGTCCAGGATAGTTTGAATAACCCTCTCTGAACACCCCCTTAACTGTAGAATGCGCCGCTCAGCCTCCAAGCCGTCAAATGGAAGGTCTGAGGGCTTGGATGCAACACTGATCCCTGATGGAGCAGATCCTTCCGAACTGATAGGGGCCAGGGAGGATCCACAGAGAGGGCCTTCAGAGAGGAAAACCAACTCCTCCTGGGCCACCAGGGGGCAAGCAGAACAACTTCTGCCCGGTCCTGAATCATTTTCCGAACTACTAGAGGTAAGAGGGGAAAAGGAGGGAAGGCGTAAGCCAGAGTGAAATCCCACGGGAAGAAGAGAGCATCCGTCCCCAAGGACTCTGTCTCACTCTCCAGAGAGAAGAACGCCGGCAGTTTTTTGTTGAGACTGGAGGCAAAAAGATCCACTGTGGGAAGACCCCATCTTAGCACCATCTCCCGAAACGTGTCTTGATGTAGTTCCCAACTGCTGGAACAGATGCTCACCCTGCTCAAATAGTCCGCCAGCACATTTTCTGACCCCCTGATGTGGACTGCCCTGACTGAAGTGACATTGATCTCCACCCAGGACAGAATCTGTTGTGTTAACGACAGAAGCGACTTTGAGCAAGTGTGCCCTTGCTTGTTTAGGTATGCCACAGTTGTGGCATTGTCTGAGAAAATTAATAGGTCTTTTGAATAGACCCTCTCTTCCAGAGACACAAGTGCTTTCGCCACAGCTATAAGTTCTCTGAAAATTGAGGAGCAGCCTGCCTCCTCTGGCAACCAGGCTCCCAGGGTCTGCCAGTCCTGTGAGTGAGCACCCCAATCCCACAGACTGGCATCTGTGGTAATTTTCACTGGGGCATGTTGTGCCCAATCCTTCCCTCCCTGCAGATGTTCTCGTCGCTCCCACCAGGAGAGATCGAGAAAAATCCTGGCAGCTGCACCAGCCGATCTAGAGAATTCTTGGATCCCAATGGAGTAAAAGAAACGCCTGAAGGGGTCTGGAGTGTAATTGGGCCCAAGGCACCCCTGGAATGGCCGCAGTAATCAACCCCAGTGACTGCATGATCCGCCAAAGGGAGGTCTGAGGGAGCAACTTGAAGGCCTGCACGGAGAGAAGAATTTTCAAAATCTCCTCGGGGAAAAAAAAATCTTTTAGACAACAGAGTCTATTAGATAACCCAGGAAAAGTATGCTCTGGGAGGACACCAGGCAAGACTTTTGCTGGTTGACTTTCCACCCCAATTTCTGAAAGGTCCGAAAAACCAACTGCAAATCCTGAACAAGGGAATCCTTGTCTCGAGCAAAGATCAAAAAATCGTCTAGATATGGGACGATCAATACACTTTGAATCCGAAAAAAGACCATGACTTCGGCCATGATTTTTGTAAAAATTCTGGGTGCTGCCGAGAGACAAAAAGGAAGGGCATTGAACTGCCAGTGACTTGACACGTTTCCCATGAGGACTGCAAACCTGAGGAACCTTCGGTGACTCTGGCAGATTGGTACATGAAGATAAGTGTCCTGAGGATCCAGGGTAACCATAAAGACCACTGGCAACAACAGATTCCTTACAGAATAAATGTTCTCCATTCAGAAACGTCTGTAGACTATGTATTTGTTCAGGACGCTTAAATTGATGACCATACAAAAGCCGCCGGAAGCTTTCTTGACCAGAAAGACGTGAGAATAAAAACCCCAGAATTTTTGAATTTCCGGAACAGGAGAAATAACTCCCTCTGTTTCCCACACAGAAATCAGATTTGTCATGGCTTGTCATCTCTCTTGGTCTCTCGGCAGATGGGTAAGAAAAAAACCTCTGGAGTGGAATACTTTTGAATTCCAACCTGTAACCCCTTTCCAAAGTTTGAAGAATAAAGGAATTGTCAGAAATCTCTGCCCATTCCTTGATGAAATGGGACAACCTTCCCCCTACCCCTATTCTGGCATCACTGGGGATTTTTGGAAGGGGCTGAAGGAGCAAAGAGATCCCCCGCTTTTTGCTTGTCTTTGTTAAAAGACCGATTCTTCTTTGCCTGTTGCCTGTTGGCTTTAAAATTAGCCTTGTTTTGGAAGCCACGAAAATGCCTCTTATTCTGGGTTTTATTACTTTGGGAAGAAGGGAACCGTTTACTCTTCACAGAGGAATGAGCTTGGACCTCCTTTAAGGAGGAACCGAATAAGAGCTTGCCTTCAAAAGGGATGCCGCAGAGTTTATTGTTGGAGGTAAGATCACCTTCCCAAGATTTAAGCCAGATAGCTCTCCTAGATGAATTAATGAGAGCAGAAGCCCTGGCTGCATCAGCCAAAAAGGCAACTGACTTGGCAATGAGTGGGAGAGACTCCCTAATCTCTTCTTTTGGGGGTGTCAGATGAAAGAAGATCATCCAGACGCTGAACCCATATGTCTAAATTCCTACCGTGTTTCCCCGAAAGTAAGACAGTGTCTTACTTTCTTTTTATCCCTAAAAGCCCCACTATGTCTTACTTTCGGGGTATGTCTTATATTGGGAAAAAATTGTCGAATTATGGGGCACATAGCACATTATGGGGCAGATAGCACATCAGGGCACATCATGGGGCACATAGCAGATCAGGGCACATTATGGCACATTATGGGGCACATAGCACATCAGGGCACATTATGGGGGACACAGCACATCTGGGCACATTATGGGGCATGGGGCACATTAGGGCATCAGGGCATGGGGCACATTAGGGCATCAGGGCATGGGGCACATTACAGGGCACATCTGGGGATCTTACTTGCGAGCATGCAGAGTAGCGCAGGAAGCGTCTATCTGTCATATGTTTTCTCTCATGTCACGCTGCTCGCTCCCTGGCGGCCCCTCCTCTCTTCTCGTCTATCCCAGATGATGTCTCAAGCCAATGGGGATTGACGAGAAGAGAGGAGGGGCCGCCGGGGAGCGAGCAGCGCTGAGTGACATGAGAGACAACGTATGACAGATAGACGCTTCCTGCGCTACTCTGCATGCATCTCATTCGGCTCTGGCGGCG
The DNA here is from genome assembly GCA_028564925.1 of Lithobates sylvaticus. Classification (NCBI taxonomy): domain Eukaryota; kingdom Metazoa; phylum Chordata; class Amphibia; order Anura; family Ranidae; genus Lithobates; species Lithobates sylvaticus. Next base: position 23,101,399 of record CM053028.1, on the reverse strand, counting down.
GCTCTGGTCTCTGCAGGCAAATCCCCCGTGTTTCCCCGATAGTAAGACATATGTCTTACTTTCGGGGTACGGCTTACATTAGCTGTCCCCTCTGACACTCCCGATACGTCTTACTATCGGGGGTGTCTTACTATCGGGGAAACACGGTAGCTACACAGGTGGATGCTACCGCCGGACCTAAAGAAAAAGCTGAAACATCCCAGGCCTTACGTAGCAATGAGTTGGCCTTTCTTTCCATTTGATCCGTAAGGACCCCAGAATCTTCAAAAGAAAGATCTGACCTCTTGGACACCTGTGACATAGGGGCATCTAATCTGGGACACTTAAAGAAAACCTCCTCGAACTCAGACTAAAAAGGGAACCTTCTTTTGTGTCCTCTGGACTGGAACAACCTTTTTTCAGGTTCTCTCCACTCAGAAAGAATCATGTCCCTAAGTGACTGGTGTACTGAAAAGGCTCTTGATTTCAGCCCCTGTAGACCCCTATACATTTTATCCTATACAGATTGGGCTTGCTGTGGCATCTCAATCTGCTTCGAGGTATATATTGACTTTAGTAGTTCGTCAATATCTTCAACTGGAAAAAGATATTTAGATGAGCTCCTCCTCTGATGCAGATTCCTCATCAGACGAAGAAACTGGATTTTCACCTTCTTCCAGATCAGAGGCATTGCGCGAACTAATGGTCTCAGACACTAACAAAGGAAGGGATCTAGCAGAGGCTGAAGGCTCTTGAGCTAAGGGTCTAGACAAGGAAGGCCCTAGACCAGTTACCCTGTCATTAAGGGACCCAAAGGAGTCCACTACCTCCTTCATGGAAGACATTAACTCCTTAAAAGAGGAAGTCTCTGAACTAGCTTTGGCTGGAATACAATCCTCACAAAATAGTTTTCTATAACTACCCTGTTTCCCCGAAAATAAGACCTAGCGTGATTGTCAGTGATGGCTGCAATATAAGCCCTACCCCCAAATAAGCCCTATCCGGTTCCCCCCGAAAATAAGCCCTACCCTGAAAATAAGACCTACAAAGACATTAACTAGGGCTTATTTGGGGGGTAGGGCTTCTATTGCAGCCATCACCGACAATCACGCTAGGTCTTATTTTCGGGGAAACAGGGTATCAGAAAACCTGGCCCTACAGTTCCCACATTTCTTCTTCACCGGTTTGGCCTAGAAAAAAAGCAGAAATAAGAATCATAAATGAAAAAGGTTCCATACAAAAAGTCCCCTGCTGTAGAGCTATCCACAGACAAGGGCTTAACTTGGGGGCAGTATGGGACCAGGATGCTGTCGCTGGTTCAATACGAGCAGATGCTCCATCCTCAGACCTGTCCTCAAGCTCCAAGAAGCAAGTGGAGATTGGCCGTAGAGTAGACTGCTGTTGTACCACTGAATGCGCTTAACCGGCGATCAGCATTCCCCAAGCAGCATGTCCTCAGTGTACGCCGTGCTTCCTTAATAAAAAAAACGGCGTCCGGAAGTGCGTCATGAGACTTCCGGTTTCGGCACCATCTTGCGGCATCACCGGAAGTACTCCAACGCCATCTTGGTACACCGCTGTGAAGCACGAGGAGGACACAGTTCAACACAGCAGAGCTGGGGAAAAAAATGGAAGGGAGTTGCCACCACTTACATCACCAGCTAGGCAAGTAACCCCAAAAATAGGGAACCCTTCTGGTAGAAAATACAGAATATCACCCAGGACTTGGCCACAACTAGTTCTGGATGAAACCAGAGAAGGGGGGTCCACCAACCACAGTTACCAGACCTAAGAAAACAAAAAACATGTCGGTGCTCCTGGAGGGGTCTGGAAATACAAAACAACTGAGGGTCAGAGGAAAGGGAGGGGCCTTTTAAATTGTATCTGATTTGTGTTTTCTGTAGCGGGCAGAGCCAATCATCTCTCAAGTAGCTGTCCTGGAAGGTGAGGGGGGGAAAATATCCAATGGTTGTCAGTTTGTTCTTAGAGATGTGACCGCTCCATCCAACTGTCAAGTTTTGAATCAGAATCCCAGCCATGCTGAACATCTAGATATACCCACAAGGGCCCAAAGGCTACGCCCCCAGCATCATGTACAGGCAGTGCAGCATGGGCATCTATTCACCATCAGAGGGGGGCACATAAACGCAGCACCCACCCAACCGTCCAGAATGATCCACACAGCCCACACCTCAGTGACGTCAGGGAGACGTCCATGTCTGGGCGTGGCAAACATGGCGCCGATGTGCAGGTGGCCACCCCCGTCAACAGACAAGGGAGGACAGCAAAAGATCAACAAAAAGAACTCCCCTATGCACATCGCAGCCCCCCCAAGCTGGATGGAAACCACCGCCATAAAAGACAAACAGCGATAGAGGAACAGCTCAGCCCAGAAAGGCCCCCTGGGAGCAGTATGCAAATATAACTGGCCAAGGGTGGTAAACACTAGATGTAATATGGACAAGGGCTAAGTAACAACAGACCAGTGTGTGGGCTGAATGGGTGTCTTCCACCCGAGTTCTATCAAGACAAAAAGAGATTAAGGTCTTAATTAAGGTTATTTATTTTTCTCATTGTGTATTTACTGAGCCAGCAACTTTCAAGTTTTATTGTTGCTCATTGATGTACAGCATTTGTAATAAATCTTTATATATTTATTTTCATTGGCTGATATGCTGGGTAACTCACAATCATTGTTGTTGCAGCTCCATTACATAAAATTTTGAAATGAATAAATAGATTTTGTCTTATTGTTCGCTGTGAACATTGGCTAAACCTCTCTCACCTCATCTAAAGTCCCAGGGCTACTTCTCTTGTTTTTTTGTGCACTATTTAGGGATGGAGGTGTCAGAGGGGTCACACCAGACATTAATCTCTTTTTTTCTAGATTGAACCAGGGTGGAAGACGCCCATTCAGCCCCCACTGGTCTGTTGTTACCATTAGCCCTTGTCTATATTACATCTAGTGCATTACCACCCTTTGGCCAGTTATATTTGCATACTGCTCCCAGGGGGCCTTTCTGGGCTGAGCTCTTTCGCTGTTTGTCTTTTATGGCGGTGGTTTCCATCCAGCTTGGGGGGGCTGCGATGTGCATAGGGGAGTTCTTTTCTTGATCTCTTGCTGTCCTCTCTTGTCTGTTGACGGGGGTGGCCACCTGCACATCGGCGCCATGTTTGCCACGTCCAGACATGGACGTCTCCCTGACGTCACTGAGGTGTGGGCTGTGTGGATCATTCTGGTCGGTTGGGTGGGTGCTGCGTTTATGTGCCCCCTCTGATGGTGAATGGATGCCCATGCTACACTGCCTGTACATGACGCTGGGGGTGTAGACTTTGGGCCCTTGTGGGTATATCTGGACGTTCACGGCTGGAATTCTGATTCACAACTTGATGGTTGAATGGAGCGGTCACATCTCTAAAAACAAACTGACAACCATTGGATATTTTTCATACAACTTTTTTACTTTCTTGATAACTATTGGGTTTGTTACATTGTACTCCTACACATGTAATGCTTATATCATTTCTATATTGCCCCGTAGTCTCCCTGCCCATACCAGCTTTATAACCATGTTGGTCTGCATTCATGTATTCACCATATTCCATATCTCAGATAGTCTTTCATATCAACATACTCTAATAAGCTTACTTCATTTATTTACATCTTTATATATAAATTACATTTTACCTATTAGAACCTTTTACATTAAGCTCATTTGCAATTATGATGCCCTCTGATATATGTGCATCCTTGCAGATATTTTCTAGACATGATTTTAAGGGGCTTTAAGTGGAGACCGCAGTGAGAAACACCCCTATCCAGACGGTGCTGATCCTCCTGATGTTCCCCTGTTGTGGGCTTTGTTTGCTCCGCCTATTCAGCTCCCGAGCTGGATGCACTGCACGGCCGCCATCTTGATATCCAGCGTTTGGCGATTTATCTCAGCCCTTCGGTAAGTATGAGGTCTCTGCTTCAGACCTCTCTTGCCAATTATTCTGCCTGCCCCCCATTTATCAACAACATACATCTATTGATCTTATTACTTACATTGCAGATACAACATTCATGCATCCGCCCCTGAAGAAGCGAGCAGGGTCTCGCAAAACGCGTAGGGATTTATTGATGCTTGTTTTATGCCGGTACATGCTGGGTATTATTGATGTCTGCATTATGTTTACATACTTTCTTGTCCATATGTCCATATGTAGGTACATTTTTATTAATTTTTCTCATTGTGTATGTGTATTTACTGACCCAGCAACTTTCAAGTTTTATTGTTGCTCATTGATGTACAACATTTGTAATAAATCTTTATATATTTTCATCTGTGTTGTGTACATTGGCTATTATGCCAGGTAACTCACTGAATAAATAGATTTTGTCTCAGTGTTCGCTGTGAACATTGGCTAAACCTCTCTCACCTCATCTAAAGTCCCAGGGCTACTTCTCTTGTTTTTTGTGCACTTTTAGACCCCTTTCACACTGGGGCGTTTTTCAGGCGCTTTAGCGTTAAAAAAAAAAGCGACTGCAAAGCGATTGAAAGAAGCCTCATCTGCAATCCCAATGTGAAAACCCAAGTGCTTTAAGAGCCCTTTCACACTGCCAGTGCCCGAAAAGATGCTCGCAAAGCGCCGCTTACCAGCGTTTTTCGAGCGCTAGTGGGGCGCTTTTAACCCCTGCTAGTGGCCAAATAAAGGGTTAAAAGCGCCCACAACGCACTGATGCCAAAGGCGCTTTTCAGGCGTTTTGCAGGCGCTTCCCATTGATTTCAATGGGAAGGGGGCGCTTTAGGAGCGGTGTATTCACCGCTCCAAAGCGCTGCAAAGAAGCTGCTTGCAGGACTTTTTTTGACGCCCTGCCAGCGCCGCGCCTCAGTGTGAAAGCACTCGGGCTTTCACATTGGGATTGCAGTTGCGGCTTCTTTCAGTCGCTTTACATGCGCTTTTTTTTAACGCTAAAGCGCCCGAAAAACGCCCCAGTGTGAAAGGGGTCTTTGTGTTGGTCTATAACATAAAATCCCAATAAAATACATTTATGTTTTTGGTTGTAACATGACAAAATGTGGAAAATTTCAAGGGGTATGAATACTTTTTCAAGGCACCGTGTGTATAGTACAGTATATGTGTGTGTAAGTAATTGGCCTATCAGTGGCGCGTCATATCTGTTATCCTCGCTCTGTCTGCGCTGTGTGTCAGTCGACTGCCTGGAGGCTTCTCTGATCTGCACATGATAGGAAATGTTCTTTCCGCCAAGTCATTTCACTAAAGTATGACCGTTCCACGTCACGGCTTGTGCATGTGGATGTAGCTACCCCTTCGTGGTGGTTTGCATGTAGATGTGTAGCACTAGTCCATCTCGGGGGAAAATGCACTTTTCATCTTTTAAAAAGTGTTTCCCAGTGCTAAACCTTTCATCCAATTTCTAAATTGCTGCATTTGTAAACTTTAAAAGTCAATATAAAGGAATAGTAGTGGTAAAAAAGGCCCTTGTGGATTTAATTAACCTTTTTTCTTTTTTTTTTTGTTAATTCTCCTTTAAGGGGGTGTGGCAGGGGGGGCGTGTCCTATGCCTACATACGTTTTCTAGTAGGTGTCCCTCATTCCCATCTCAAAATGTTGGGAGGTATGAATCTGTAGTCAGGTCATTACAGAGGACAAGGGGGCACTTTCTGGAGGAAAGGAGATTCACAAAATGTAATTCACTGCCAACCCCCCTATTATAACAAGTGATTAAAGTGATTGTAAAAGTGAATTTTTATTTATTTATTTTTTAAATAACAAACATGTCATACTTACTACAGCCTCCACTGTGCAGCTTATTTTGCCCTGTGCTGTTTAATCTGCTACAAACAATTTAATCTCCAAATACGGAAAAGGTTTCTTTACAGTAAGAGCTGTGAACATGTGGAATAGACTCCCTCCAGAGGTGGTTCTGTCCAGCTCAGTAGATTGCTTTAAGAAAGGATTATGGATTATTTCCTAAATGTACATAATATAACTGGGTACAGGGCCGGTGCTACCACTAGGCAAACTAGGCAGCCGCCTAGGGCGCCCTGCTGCCAGGGGGTGCCTGGCCACTGTTGTTCCTACACTCTTCTCTCTGCAGCAAGCAACTAAGTCTCAGCATCAGCAGGCCGCCGCCACTCCATTCGCAGATTGTGCCAGAGGCGCAGTGGCAGTGGAGGACTGTGTCTGTCTCCCGAATGAATTGAAGCAACAAACATTCATTGATGGGCACTGGTATGCTGCATTGATGGGTGCTGGTAGGTTGCATTTGATGGGCGCTGGTAAAGCTGCAATAATGGGCGCTGGTGAAGCTGCATTGATGGGCACTGGTGAGGCTGCATTAATGGGCGCTGGTAAGGTGCATTAATGGGTGTTGGGGAGGCTGTATTGATGGAAGCTGGTAGGCTGCATTTGATGGGCACTTCATTAAAAAGGTGGGGTATACAAGGGCATGGAAAAGGGGGTGGAGTCAGGGGTGGAGCCAGGGGGGGGGGGGGGGCAAAATGAGGTTTTGCCTAGGGTGTCAAAAATCCTTGCACCAGCCCTGACTGGGTACTGACATTTTATAGGTAAAGTTGATCCGAGAAAATCAAAAATGCCTCTCGGAGGATCAGGAAGGAATTTTTTTCCCTGCTGTAGCAAATTGGTTCATGCTTTATTGGTTTTTTTTTTTTTTTGCCTTCCTCTGGATCAGTGTTTGTCAAACTTTTTTTCTTTTCTTGCGGCGCACCAAAAAGATCTAACAATTTTTGTGGTGAAGAACTTATTTATTTTTACATATATATTTAGTTTTACTTTCGCTTGCTTCCTTGCTGTTCATGTAACAGTTTCTCTTTTAGAGTTTTCAGACTAGATTAACCACTTCAGCCCCGGAAGGATTTACCCCCTTCCTGACCAGGCCATTTTTTGTGATATGGCACGCGTCGCTTTAACTGACAATTTGCGCGGTCGTGCGACGCTGTAACCAAACAACATTTTTGTCCTTTTTTTCCCCACAAATGGAGCTTTCTGTTGGTGGTAATTGATCGCCTCTGCGGTTTTATATTTTTTGCGCTATAAACAAAAAAAGAGCGCCAATTTTGAAAAAAATACATTTATTTTTTATTTTTTGCTATAATAAATATCTAAAAAATAAATAAATACATTTTTTTCATCACTTTAGGCCAATATGTGTTCTTCTACATATCTTTGGTAAAAAATAAAAAATAAAATAAAAAAATAATTAAAAAAATAAAATAAAATAAAAAAGAAGTGTATGTTAGTATGTTTGCGCAAAAGTTATAGCGTCTACAAAATAGGGAATATATTAATGGCATTTTATTAATTTTTTTTAACTAGTAATGGCGGTGATCTGCGCTTTTTAGCAGGACTGCGACATTGCGGCGAACAAATCGGACACTTTTGACACTTTTTTGTGACCAGTGACATTTATACAGCGATCAGAGCTAAAAATAGCCACTGACAGGGAAGGGGTTAACATTGGGGGGCGATCAAGGGGTTAAATGTGTCCTAGGGAGCTGTTTCTAACTGTGGGGGGGGGACCGACTGGGAGTAGAGAGAGAGATTGCTGTTCCCAGTCACTAGGAACAGCAGATCTCTCTCTCCTCCCCTGACAGAACGGGGATCTGTCTGTTTACATTGTCAGATTCCCCGTTCTGGCTCTCTCAGGAGCAATCGCGGTTTCGGCTCCGGCGGGGCACGCCCCCTATACCTCTTAAAGCGGCCGACGTACATCCACGTCGGTTTTGCGCAGCTGTGCCGACTTGCCGCCATATAACGACGGCGGCTGGTCCACAAGAGGTTAAAGTGGATGTAAACCCACTCTCATCCTTTCTAAACTACTGCAATATTGGTTATCTAGAAGGATATACATGCCTCCTGCATGTAAACCAGATGTTGTGGGTGGGTCTGTTTTCCAGGGCTCAGTGGGTGGAGTCGTGATGTCAGTAGACTCCCCGCCCACCTCTACACTCCCCTTATCAACATGCATTTTCTCCTGTGTATTTCTTACACTGAACTTCTGCTATGATCTCTAACATCCAGTCAAAACCCAGAAAAGTCCCCACATGACTTGAGCATGAAGAAAAAAGGTCACCAATCACCGCCCTTAGGTACACCCCTCCGCGCACTCTGGATATTGCCGCCCTATAGTTTGCTACAAATTCTTAAATAAATAAATAAATAAATATTATATAATTAATAATCATATAATAAAATAATGAAAGCAGCCACTTAGTATAAAATAGAATAGAAATATGGCAATCTTATAAACACTTTTTTTAAAAGTCCGTTAAAAAATTGCAGCAGCGCTTAATGTCCTTTATCCACTCCGGACATCCAGCAAAATAAGTTCAACAATATAAAACGGTCAGAATAACGGCGAGACTTTGTGTGTTCTGTACGGTAAAGCTTCCACCAAATCAATTCACCACGTGTGGTCAAATCTCCCCTTTGGGGATGCACTCACCAGAACTGGGATAAATAAGAGCCTTTAAAATCCCCAAGATAGATCAACTTCTCCACCGCTCTTCTCCAATCTACCACTAGGTGTCAGAGTGTTAGGCCATGGTTCCCAGCATACATGCAAAAATAACATCCATATAGCATAGTACCGTCTGATATGTTTATATAAATCCCAAGGCCCACTCCCCCCCCCCCCCCCAAGTACATAAATGCGTACCAAAAAGTAAATTAAATTGAGCATTAAAATAGAAGTGCACTGTGCCTGTGTGTAATCATCCGATCGGAACACGAGTTACGCGTCCGTTGTATAGAACAGCCGGTTCACTTCCTGATTGTTTTCGTCGGCTGGAGCACACGTTGAGGCGCAAAAAAGCTGACTTCCGGTAGGTAGGTCACGCCCTCAGACGAAGTCAGGATATGACGAAACGCGTCAGGGTCGTGACCTACCTACCGGAAGTCAGCTTTTATTTGTGTCAAGCTACTGATTTAGCCAATGGCGCTACTAGATGTTTTGACAGACATTTTCGGCGGTCAATCAGAGTTATTTACCCCATCGTCCGCTTAGTGTATTGTCTCCCTCCTATGTGTGTACACACTGTTTAGATCCTAGATGTGTTAAAGTGTCTGCATCTCAAATATTCCAATCTCTGGTATCCAACACACACCAGTATATCTGTATGTCTTGAAGAATATTTTATTTTGATTTTTATATTTTCTGAATAATTTTTTCGAAATGTTATTGTGGATCTTAATTCGATTCTAGCCTTATATATATATATATATATATATATATATATATATATATATATGTGTATGTGTGTATATATATATATTTATATGGATTTAATTTAAAATTAATTTTTATGCCAGCATTTTATGTTGTATATTCTCTATTGTTTTGCGATCATCATTGTACATGTGCCTGAGTGTAACATTAATTTATCCTTTGAAGCATACGGTGCAATTAAAAACACTGTAAAATATAAATTAAAAAAAAAACAGGATTAAAGGACCATACATGATGAGATGGTCGCTTGACCGATCATCTCGTATGGATCGCAAATCAAACAAGATAGGAAATATAGAAACCCAACTAATTACACTTATGAACTGCTATGAGGATGCCTTTCCAAAAATGGATTGAATTCACTGCAGGAGGTGAAGTCTTGAAGCTGGTGCATGGGTATAGGACGGACTGGCCAGTGAAATTTTACGATCACGCCGGCGTCTTATATTATATTTGAAACAATAAATCCATATCCATAATTTAATTATACTTGCAGATCTCAAGACATACAGATATACTGGTGTGTGTCGGATATCAGAGATTGGAATATTTGAGATGCAGACACTTTAACACAGGGGCGCCCAACCTTTAGAAGCACGAGGGCCACTTAAAGTGGTGTTGCCACCAAAAAAAAAAAATTTGGCTTAAAAATCATAAAAAAATGTAAAAAAAAATAATTGGAAAAAAAAAAATGTTTTACTCACCTCTAAATGCCTGTTGCTAGGGGGTCCCTCGTAGTCTGACACCTTCAGTGCCCAGCAACTGACGTCACTTCCCCCTCGGCGCCGAACAGTCATCTGGGACCTGTCACGTGTCCCAGATGAGTGAGCGTCGAATCACGGCGCACGGCGCCGCTCACGCATGCGCAGTGGGTGCCCGGCTGTGAAGCCACAGCCGGGTGCCCACATTAAGAATGCCGGTGCCGCGAGCGGAGCGAGGAACGAGGGGGGGCTTCGTTCCCCCGCATCGCTGGACCCTGGGACAGGTAAGTGTCCGATTATTAAAAGTCAACAGCTGCAGTATTTGTAGCTGCTGACTTTAAATTTTTTTTTTTTTTTGTGGGCCCTCCTCTTTAAGCGACTTGGTAACCGGTCACGGGCCACAATGAGAAGAGCAGGCAGATGGCAGGTCCGTGTCCGCTCTGCATAGACACAGCCCACTAAACTATTTTTTTTTTTTTTTAGCAGATCGGATTGGAGGTAGGACACAAGTTACATCTGCCACTCCTTAGAGGTGAATGGAGGGTCCAATTGGGTCAGACTGACCGTGAAAGGTGCCCAAGGCTGCTTTCACACTGATGCACTGCAGTTTTCCCACACCGCGGGTGCAACACAGTGTACCTTTTGGCTTTTTTTGGCACAGGTAATAACAGAAGTCTATGGCTCAGTGCAGGTAACCCCGCAGGTGCACTGCTCTTCATCTGCGGATCAGTTTGAAAGCAGCCCAGTAACCACTGCAGAACAGATATGCCCATATTTACACTGTGATTTTAGTAATAAACTGAGCTTTAATAACTGTATTCTATTATATTCCATCCCAGAGAAGGAGGCGCGGGCCACATCAGAGTGCTCCGCGGGCCACTGGTTGGGCACCCCTGCTTTAACACATCTAGGATCTAAACAGTGTGTACACACATAGGAGGGAGACAATACACTAAGCGGACGATGGGGTAAATAACTCTGATTGACCGCCGAAAATGTCTGTCAAAACATCTAGTAGCACCATTGGCTAAATCAGTAGCTTGACACAAATAAAAGCTGACTTCCGGTAGGTAGGTCACGCCCTCAGGCGAAGTCAGGATATGACGAAACGCGCCAGGGTCGTGACCTCCCGGAAGTGACGCTTGCGCCTCAATGTGCGCTCCAGCCAACGAAAACAACCAGGAAGTGAACCGGCTGTTCTATACAGCGGACGCGTAACTCGTGTTCCGGTCGGAGGATTACACACAGGCACAGTGCACTTCTATTTTAATGCTCAATTTAATTTACTTTTTGGTACGCATTTATGTACTTGGGGTGGAGTGGGCCTTGGGATTTAAATAAACATATCAAACGGTACTATGCTATATGGATGTTATTTTTGCATGTATGCTGGGAACCATGGCCTAACACTCTGACACCTAGTGGTAGATGGGAGAAGAGCGGTGGAGAAGTTCATCTATCTTGGGGATTTTAAAGGCTCTTATTTATCCCAGTTCTGGTGAGTGCATCCCAAAAGGGGAGATTTGACCACACGTGGTGAATTGGTTTGGTGGAAGCTTTACCGTACAGAACACACAAAGTCTCTCCGTTATTCTGACCGTTTTATATTGTTGAACTTATTTTGGTGGATGTCCGGAGTGGATAAAGGACATTAAGCGCTGCTGCGATTTTTTAACGGACTTAAAAGTGCTTATAAGATTGCCATATTTTTATGACTACAGCATGCCAAATCATGCTGAGGTGTGGAACAGCCAATCCTTGCAGAGCTGCTGAAGAAAGGAGTGGGGGTGGGAATTAAAAAATAATGCATGTCTTATGCACCGTACACACGGTCAGATATTCTGATGGAAAAAGTCTGATTGGATTATGTTGTCGGAAAATCCGTGTGTGGGCTCTAGCGGGCTTTTTCCGTCTACGAAAAAAATTTGAGCGCAGGATCTAAAATTTTCCGATAACAAAATCCGATCTGAATTTTTCCGATCGTGTGTCGAGAATTCCCGACGCACAAAGTGCCACGCATGCTCAGAAGAAATTTGGAGACGAAAGCTATTGGCTGCTGGGCTCTACGTAGTCCCGTTGTACGTTTTCTACGTCACCTCGCTCGGAACGATCGGATTTTCCGACAACTTTGTCCGACCGTGTGTGAGCAACACCAGTTTCGGACAAAATCCGTCTGGAAAATATCCAGCGTAATTTGTGGTCGGAATGTCCGACCGTGTGTACGGGGGCTTAGGCTAGTGCACGAGATATGTAAATCACCTGTCAATCACAGCAAGAGCGAAGAACGGTTAAAGTTTTCAGTTTGTCCGTTTTATTTCACTGAAAACAGATATGAGGATTGCTCAGAGCTGGATAAACTCTTTGTGGCAAGACTGGGCACAGCTGATCTGTAATCCCATACTCTATATTGTGCCAGACAAAAAAAAATAAAACATTTTGGGTTTACATCCACTTTAAGTATTTCTCCATTGCTAAACAATGAACAAACTTTATTTATAAGCATCAAAGTCGGAATGGAATGGTCTCTATTATTATAATATAATTAGAGCGATCAAGTTCTCCCGAGATCTCGCACAAGTCTCACAAAAGGAACCGATAAATGACAGACTGACAGAGATTGCGTTTTTTTTATATACGTTTTCTCTTTTAACTTTTGCGATATTGATTTACTAGGGCTGTGGAAATTAAAGATTAATTCCTTGATTAATCGATTCATTTTTTTGATCAATCAAAATTCTTTTGATTGGTACTCACCTCTTCGCCGGCTTCCGGGTCTTCAAGGAGTTCCGTTGGAGATCCGGTGACGTCACAGACATCGACGTCACCGGACTCCTCCCCCCTTCCCCAAGTGCCTCCGTCTGCAAGCGAAGGGAAGGGGGAGGAGTCCGGTGATGTTGAAGTTCTGATTGAACGTAACGCGTACGGGGGAGGAGCTACGCATGACGTCACCCGCTGCTGCCCTACGGAACTAACACGATTATCGGCTTTACATGCTGTGTTTTTATCATCTTTATGTGAGTAGTTTGTGTTTGAACACAAAAATGAAATCTTATACTTAAGCGGTGAGCACTTAGATCTTTTCTATCTACCCATGACCTGCGTCCTTGCTGAGATCTAAGGAGACGTGAGAGAAGTTTATGGTCCGTGTTAACCCTTTTGCTACCCGCTTGTATGACCACCTGTTTGCACAGGGGTCCATGCCATAAGGTGAGAGTGATTAGTTAGACCGGAGCTGGAGGGGTTGTCACGCTACTGTGGAAATGCTTACATCAGTGCTACAGTTTAAATTTGAAACTTATTTGTGTGAACTGTGAAGTTAAGTCATGGATTGTGGAAACTAACTAGTGTCGGGTGATTGTATATAGCAGCCCTCAAAAATTACACTCGCACACTCGCATTTTGCGAGTGATTTTTGAGGGCTGGCGAGGAGAAGAGAGGAGAGCCGCTGTGATCTCCCAGATCACAGCAGGGAACATCACAGCTTTCGTTTCATAAGCTGAGTGTTCCCCCGCCGCGCACCGTCACATAAGCCCCTCCCCTCTTCCGGGACTTTGATAGACAGATCACCCGTCCAATCCTAGGACGGGTGACTTGTATCAAAGTTCCCCGGACAAGGGGAGGGGCTTATGTGACGGCGCGTGGCGGGGGAACACTCAGCTTATGAAACGAAAGCTGTGATGTTCCCTGCTGTGATCTCCCAGTGGCGGCTCTCCTCTCTCCTCCACAGGTAGGCAGCACCATGGGGGACACACACAGGCTGCACCATATGGGGGGGGGACACAAAGGCTGCACCATATGGGGGGGGGGGGGGGGGGACACACAGGCTGCACCATATGGGGGGGGGACACAAAGGCTGCACCATATGGGGGGGGCACACAAAGGCTGCACCATATGGGGGGGGGACACACAGGCTGCACCATATGGGGGGGGAACACACAGGCTGCACCATATGGGGGGGGCACACACAGGCTGCACCATATGGGGGGGACACAAAGGCTGCACCATATGGGGGGGGCACACACAGGCTGCACCATATGGGGGGGGCACACAGGCTGCACCATATGGGGGGGACACACAGGCTGCACCATATGGGGGGGGAACACACAGGCTGCACCATATGGGGGGGGGGCACACACAGGCTGCACCATATGGGGGGGGACACACAGGCTGCACCATATGGGGGGGGGGACACACAGGCTGCACCATATGGGGGGGGACACACAGGCTGCACCATATGGGGGGGGACACACAGGCTGCACCATATGGGGGGGGACACACAGGCTGAACACACGGGGGGGGACACACAGGCTGCACACACGGGGGGGGACACACAGGCTGCACACACGGGGGGGCACACAGGCTGCACACACGGGGGGGGGGCACACAGGCTGCACACACGGGGGGGGGGACACACAGGCTGCACACACGGGGGGGCACACAGGCTGCACACACGGGGGACGACGACACACAGGCTGCACACACGGGGACGACGACACACAGGCTGCACACACGGGGGGGGACACACAGGCTGCACACACGGGGGGGGACACACAGGCTGCACACACTGGGGGGGGGGACACACAGGCTGCACACACTGGGGGACGGACACACAGGCTGCACACACGGGGGGGGGACACACAGGCTGCACACGGTGTGGGACACACAGGCTGCACACGGGGGGACACACAGGCTGCACACTGGGGGGGGGGGGACACACAGGCTGCACAGGGGGGGACACACAGGCTGCACACGGGGGGGGGACACACAGGCTGCACACGGGGGGGGGGGACACACAGGCTGCACACGGGGGGGGGACACACACAGGCTGCACACGGGGGGGGACACACAGGCTGCACACGGGGGGGGGGGTGGACACACAGGCTGCACACGGGGGGGGGACACACAGGCTGCACACACGGGGGGGGACACACAGGCTGCACACGGGGGGGGGGGACACACAGGCTGTACACGGGGGGGACACACAGGCTGCACACGTGGGGGGGACACACAGGCTGCACACGGGGGGGACACACAGGCTGCACACGTGGGGGGGACACACAGGCTGCACCATATGGGGGGGGCACACAGGCTGCATCATATGGGGGGGGGACACACAGGCTGCACCATATGGGGGGGGACACACAGGCTGCACCATATGGGGGGGGCACACAGGCTGCACCATATCGGGGGGGCCCACAGGCTGCACCATATGGGGGGGGACACACAGGCTGAACACAACGGGGGGGGGGGGACACACAGGCTGCACACACGGGGGGGGACACACAGGCTGCACACACACGGGGGGGGGCACACAGGCTGCACACACAGGGGGGCACACACAGGCTGCACACACGGGGGGGGCACACAGGCTGCACACACGGGGGACGACGACACACAGGCTGCACACACGGGGGGGACGACACACAGGCTGCACACACACGGGGGGGACACACAGGCTGCACACACGGGGGGGGGGGGACACACAGGCTGCACACACTGGGGGGGGGGACACACAGGCTGCACACACTGGGGGGGGGGACACACAGGCTGCACACACTGGGGGACGGACACACAGGCTGCACACACAGGGGGGGGGGGGGGGGGGGACACACAGGCTGCACACGGTGGGGGACACACAGGCTGCACACAGGGGGGGGACACACAGGCTGCACACGGGGGGGGGGGACACACACAGGCTGCACACGGGGGGGGGACACACACAGGCTGCACACGGGGGGGGGGACACACAGGCTGCACACGGGGGGGTGGACACACAGGCTGCACACGGGGGGGGGACACACAGGCTGCACACTGGGGGGGGGGACACACACACAGGCTGCACACGGGGGGGGACACACAGGCTGCACACATGGGGGGGACACACAGGCTGCACACATGGGGGGGACACACAGGCTGCACGGGGGGGACACACAGGCTGCACACGGGGGGGACACACAGGCTGCACACACGTGGGGGGGACACACAGGCTGCACACGGGGGGGGACACACAGGCTGCACACGGAGGGGGGGGGACACAGGCTGCACACGGAGGGGGGGACACAGGCTGCACACGGAGGGGGGGGGGGGGACACAGGCTGCACACGGGGGGGGGGGAGACACAGGCTGCACACGGAGGGGGGGGGGGGGGACACAGGCTGCACACGGAGGGGGGGGACACAGGCTGCACACGGGGGGGGGGGACAGGCTGCACATGGGGGGGGACACAGGCTGCATTGGCAGGCATGGATAAAGTTGTTAATATTTTTATAACTTAATTGCATAAAACATTAAAGTGTCATTTAATGAGATAATTTATGAGGGCGGGGCAGGGTAGGGGTTGGGCGGGGCAACTGGTGGCGAGTAACCCTTGAGGCCTGGCTAGTAGCTCAGGACTTGAAATTTTGAGCCCTGGTATATAGTGTATACCACATTTACCACTGACCAATGCAGAGTTGCAATGCAAGGAGATCAGCTAAAAGTAATTGGATCTGTATGTGCGTTGTAATTAATTGAAATTAGTCGATTAATCGATTTAAAAAAAAAATAGATTGATCGAACACGAAAATTTTAATCAGTAACAGCCCTATGATTTACCATTTAATTTTTCGATATGTTCAAGGTTTCAAAACGCTAGCAATTTTAAATATTTTTCAAAACTCTCAGGGCACATCTGCAAATCTCACGTGACACCCAAGTGTGCCGCCGCACATAGTTTGAGAATCACTGCTCTGGATCAATTGTGGGTATAGGATTGTAAAAAAAAATTTTTTTTGTTTTCCCCTTTTTATTGATTGAACTGGATGGACTTTGTCTTTTTTTCGACCAGACTAACTATGTAACTACAGTATATGCAGTCAATGCTACTTCTTTATAGATACGGTACCATTAGTGAGCCTTATCATCCTAGGACAAGAGGCGTGTTACTGGCAGGATCACAACTTTAAAAGTAATGGAAAAAAACTCTGAGAAAAAAAAAAAAAAAGCAGCCACCAAATATGGAGGCCTGGTAAGCTGCAATATATAAATTTTTTTGCACATAAACATAAACAGGAATGCTCCACCTGCATATGACAAATAGGTCCCCAGTAGACATGTGCAATTTGTTTCATTACGAATTTGTTTTTCGACAAATTCGTTAACTCGTAAATATTCTAATTAACAAATACCCGTTTAACTTTCCCGAAATTCGAAAATTCAAAAATCTGAAAATTCAAAAATAAGAACGAAAATCTGAAAAAATTAAAAGAACAAAAGTCCAAAAATAAGAACGAAAATCCGAAAATTGGAAAACCCAAAAATGTGAAAATCTGAAATAATAACTAACTATTAACCGCATCAGCACCGGGCCATTTTTCACCCTTCCTTACCAGAGCACTTTTTGCGATTCGGCACTGCGTCGTTTTAACTGACAATTGCGCGATCGTGCGTTGTTACACCCAAACAAAATTGACGTCCTTTTTTTCCCACAAATAGAGCTTTCTTTTGGTGGTATTTGATCGCCCCTGCGGTTTTTATTTTTTGCGCTATAAACAAAAGAAGAGCGACAATTTTGAAAAAAAACACAATATTTTTTACTTTTTGCTATAATAAATATCCCATTTTTTTTTTAAAAAACAGTTTTTTTTCCTCAGTTTAGGCCGATACGTATTCTTCTACATATTTTTGGTAAAAAAAAAATTGCAATAAGCGTATATTGATCGGTTTGCGCAAAAGTTATAGCGTCTACAAAATAGGGGATAGATTTATTGCATTTTTTTTTTTTTTACTAGTAATGGCGGCGATCTGCGATTTTTTTTTCGTGACTGCGACATTGCGGCGGACACTTCGGACACTTTTGACACATTTTTGGGACCATTCACATTTACACAGCGATCGTTGCTATAAAATTGCATTGATTACTGTGTAAATGGGACTGGCAGGGAAGGGGTTAACACTAAGGGGGCGCTGCAGGGGTTAATGTGTTCCCTATAGGAGTGATTCTAACTGTGGGGGGGAGGGGACTGACAAGGGGAGGAGACCGATCAGTGATCCTCCGTACTGGGAACACATGATCGGTCTCCTCTCCGCTGACAGGACGTGGAGCTGTGTGTTTACACACACAGCTCCACGGTCCCGCACGGTCCCGTTGTTTTAACGGGCAATCGTGGGTGCCCGGCGGACATCGAGATGGACATCGGGCATGACGCCCACCCAGGATGGTAGATCCACCTTGTGGGCGTCATATGACTATGGGCGGGTATTGAAGGGGTTAAATTATAGGTATTGGCATTTCCTTTCAAATTTGTCTGTTAGCGAGCGTAACAAATATGAATTTATCTGAAATAACAAATGCCGCATCTAAACGAATGGAACGTAATGAATTAATAATAATTAATAATAATAAAAACATTTTGTTATTATAATTATTTATTATTATTAATTTGTTACGTTCCATTTGTTTAGATGCGGCATTCGTTATTTCGGATAATTTGTAAATTCAGATAAATTCATATTTTTTATGTTCACTAACAGCCAAATTTGAAAGGAAATACTAATACCTATAATTTAATAGTTATTATTATTATTATTATACAGGATTTATATAGTGCCAACAGTTTGCGCAGCGCTTTACAACATGAGGGCAGACAGTACAGTTACAATACAAATCAATACAGGAAGGATCAGAGGGCGCTGCTCGTTAGAGCTTACAATCTAGAAATTATTATTAGTTGGTTATTATTTAGGATTTTCAAATTTTCTTTCTTATTTTCGGATTTTCGTTCTTTCAAATTTTCGTATTTTCTTTCTCATTTTCAAATTTTCAAATTTCTGAATTTACATATTTTCGTATTTTAGAGTTTACAAATTATTTCGAAGTTACAAATTTATTAGAAATAACAAATTTCAGTCATAAACGAATGACCCGAAAAATGGAAAAAAAAAAACGATTGAAACGAACACGAACAAATTTTTCTTCAGTGCACATGTCTAGTCCCCAGTACACCACACTCATGGTAAAAGCCTAGAGGCAAGTCAGAGGAAAAGTACACATTTAAATATCTGGATGAGTGCGCCCTCCTCTGCTCTCTGGGTCTCCGGTGCTTCTCGGTGCCAGGTCTGTGAGTGGGGTATCGCCGTTATTCAGCACCTCGGAGTCCCTGTGGGTGGAGAACAGGAAACATTCAAAGCACATCCTAAGCAACAGAGACAACCTTAGGGTAGAAGCATTGTCAGTCAAAGGGGGTGGTGGGCGGGGGTAGTGTTTAGCTGGACTAGCAGATTTAGATACATTAACAAATTGAAGCCAACTCCGGGTACAGCATTCAGTTCCTTTTTTTTCTTTTAGGCCGGGTTCACACTGAGTAACGGAGCGGCTCACAGGTGCGACTCCATTCACCGGTTAAGGTCTGATTTCAGCCCAAACTTTTGGCTGAATTCGGACCTGAAATGGACAAAAAAGACGCACAGGGTTCCTCTGCAATCCACCGGAGCCGCGCCAGAGATGTGTGAACTGGCTCCATTCAGAGCCGGTCACACGCTCTTGCTATGCAAGTTGAAATACGGGGAAACCCGCATCCGATTCGCAATAGTGGGAACCCAGCCTCAAAGTGGTGGTAAAGGCAGAATGTTTTTTATCTTTAGGCTGCAATCACACCTGAGCGTTTTCAGCTCATAAAACGCTTGTAAAAAGCCCAACAAGCAAAATCCCATTCATTCCAATAGCACCTGTTTACACCTTAGCGTTTTCAGTTCATAAAACGCTTGAAAAAAATGCCTTAAAAACGCCCAACAAGCAAATTCCCATTCATTTTACATCTGAGCGTTTTTTTCACCTGAAGCAAAATACCTGACAAACGCCCTAAGCTCAAAAAAGAACACAAGCTTTTTTGGGGCAGATTTCAGGCGTTTTTCTGCCTTTCTACATTGGTAACCTGAACAAAATCGCGGTAAAACACAGCAGAATCACAGTAAAATCTTGCTAAAAACGCGTGACTTTGTAACGCTCAGCTGTGAATGCAGCCTAAGGCACTTGTGCAACTTGAGGGCTGCAAAATCACATGACAAGTCCTACCCCATGATTTCCAATGAGTACCATTCATATCTGTGCGACTTCAAGTCGCACTGACTTCAAAGTAGTCCCTGCACTAAAATTATATAGAACGTCTCCACTAACAATAATATACCAATAAATCCTCTTCGAATCAGCTGCAAGCGGAAAACATGTCTCATAAACCATGTAAAAGTACAAAAATGTTGTATCTTCCTCAGGGGGTATGTTCCTCACATCACCCCCTGAGGAAGATATGAAACTCCCTTGTATCAATACATGTAGGGGAAGGGGACAGGACGGCGCGCTTAGCAGATCAGCTGTTAGGAACGATCGGCATACCATCCCGTTACCGACCGGTCATTTTTTGCTTGATGTAGAATGGCGCACTGAAACGCCTGGATATTGTGAGTACCCTGTCTGGGACCTGTTCATTTTTGTTTCAATAAATTGCATAAGCACACTACACTATGAGATCTTTTTTTTTAATTGATTCCCTGATAATTCCAGTATTTGGATCTATTTAGATTTCCACTGACTTATTTGCTTTAATATTTTTCATCACTATATGAATGCACATTGTCACTTTATTATTTGGCTATTAAGGACTTGTTGTTTTATATATTTTTCATCATATATTTTATACATTATTATTACCACGGTGTAGAGGATATATTTTTACCAGTTCAGAGGCTTTATGCTTATATCTTTCATAGCGCAGCGTTTTTAATGCAATTTTAGTGCCTGCACTACTTTGGTCCAACTTTGATGCGAGTTGAGGTCCATAGACCTCAAGTGTACACAGGCATTCCCTGAAATTGCGCCAAAATCGTGGTAAAATTGCGTCAGAATTGCGCGACTTTGAAGTTGCGGTAGTGTGAAAGGGGCCTAAAGCGGAGTTCCACCCAAAACTCTGCTTATCTGATTCCCCCCCCCCTTCAGTGCCACATTTGGCACCTTTCGGGGGGGGGGGGGGGCGGGTACCTGTTTTTGACAGGTACCCTGTCCCCACTTCCGTCGGACCTCCCTGCGGCGCGGTACGTCAAAAAAACAGCCCCCTACTCCTTCCCCTGCTGCCGGGACAGTAAGAGAGAGCAGCGCACTTCACGCAATGCTCAGTAGGGACCCGGCTGTGAACCAGCAAGGCTTTACTGCCGGGTTCCCTTACCGGCAATGGCGGTGGCAACCAGCAGGATCATGTCTTCCAGGATCGCACCTTGAAAGAGCACTTGTAGACACAGCCCTCTGCCTTACTCTTTGTGTTAATATCCTAGTCATGGTGCAGATCTCCAGAATGGTACTCATTTCTATCTACGGTATATGCACAAAATCTAATGGCTGAAAGCCTGGTCAGCTGAAGCTGATGAAAAACAATGCCTCACATGTATGTCCATTGATGGAGGACATCTCTTTGGTGAGGCATTTGACAAATTTATGAACGATGTTGCAGGAGTAAATGCACCTTCCCCAAGAGAAGATTCCAAGACTCCCTTACTCAGGGGCTTCTACCGCCTCAAAAAGAGTGCCCCATCACTCTCCTCAGGCTTCATCTTCAAAGCCATCACTCAGTCCTTCCTTTCGGCACAAGACTTGGTACACAAACCTTACCAAGTCCACCCCAAAACCCTTTTCACAATGAAGGGGCAATAGGATCTGTCGTGGCCCTTTTCAGTAGATCATGTGAAATATCCTGGGAATACTGGGCACAGGGAAGCTTACAGCTGCCACCCTTTGCTCAGCTATAAGCCCCCTGTGGGGCTGATGGGTAACCTGGTGGCCTCTAAACTCAATGAGGTTCCACACAGCTAACCGCCTGCCTACCTTTTACATTCCACATCGGCGATGGTCTCTGGTAAAGGCATGTTTATCGTCTCCGGCAGCAGACAGGCCACAAAGCTACAAGTCACAGCAGTTACACAGAAGATGGTCTGAGGAAGAAGGTGCCAGATCTCATCCAGCAGGAATATCAAAGGAGCCACAGAGGCACCAATTCGTCCTACGAAGGAAGTGTATCCAATGCCATTCTGCCTGGGGGAGAGAGAAAAGGACACGTCAACTCCATGGGGCCCATCATAACTGTGGGACCTCCAATGATCTATTCCATACCTGATCACAGTGGGGAAGAGCTCGGCAGTGTACAGGAGGAGGCCTGTAAATGCGGCTTCAGAAAATCCTTTTCCAGTGATGGCCACTGTAGTGCGGAATGGGCCCAGAGCTGAGGAGAAAATACTGTAAGATTCTGACATGTAAAAAATAATTATTCTATACCATGCCCATTGCATGGAGACTAGGAGGGCCAGAGATCAGACCTGTACTCACCCATCACTTGGACACCAGAAGGCCCTGAGGTCGGACCTGTATTGACTCATCACATGGAGACCAGGTGTTCCAGACTTTGGACCTTTACCAGGGCTCAAGTCCAGCAGGAACGCATGGGAACGGAGTTCCTGTACTTTTTCCACAACAGGAACTCAGTTCCCGTTAGCAGCCATGTCCTGCAAGACTTTGAAGTATGCAAGCTGTGTGGCAGGTGCTACACCAGCAGCTGCCGACACAGCTCGCAATAGTAAGTGCCGCACACCTGACCATTCAGGCATTGCCAGTAGGGGGCCCCATGACAGCTTCCGCTTTGATCTACCTGTCAATCAGAGCTAGCTGACAGGTAGATCAGGTCCCTGCTGCTAAGAGGTTGTATTTAGTTAGACCTCTCGTGAGGCGCTCTTCCCTGCCGGCCCCTCCATTTTTTTTTTTTGGTGGGCGAGTGGATCTTGGGTGGGAGTTCCCACACTTTTTTCCCCAGGACTTGACCCCTGACCTTTACCAATCACTTGGGGCAAATCAAACCTGTACTGCCCCATCTGATGGAGACCAGGGGGGCCAGAGATCGGAATTATACTAACCCATCATCTGGGGCAAATTAGAACCATATTGGACATTCACAGGAGACCACACAATGGACAAGATGTGGTACTGTACAGATATTGAGAATTACACCCAGCGTATAAGACAAGAGAAGTGATACTATGCAGAATCCATACAGAATAAGAACATATACTGTCTGAGAATTATACCCGGCATACAGGACAAGAGAGGTGGCGCTGTGCAGAATCCATACATACAGGAAAAGAAGCAATATATGAATGAGATGACTAATGCTCGTCCTTTGCACATCTCCCATACTGGGAAATTGTGCTCCCCAGTGCTACTTACATGGAGGTATCCCAGCAGACACTCCGATGCAAACTCCGGTCACGAACAGGGTGAGGAACAGTGACCAGCGGCGGCCCAGATGGTTCATGAGGAAATAGACACCCAGCTTGCCAGGAAATTCCACCAAGGAGTAGAGCAAATACGTGAGATAGATGTCAAATCCCAAACCAGAGACATTCAGAATGATGCCGTAATAGGAAAATGCCACACCAAACCTGTAGACAAGAGACGAGAGTTCCGTGAGATGACCAACCTCCTCTGAGCCATGCACCAGAGATGTACCAAATAGGCACCAGAATAGCTCGCGCAGAATATGTGCTAGATGCACATACTGAGGCCATTGTGCCAGGACAGTGGCTTGGTGGTTAGGACTTCCACCTCTCAGCACTAAGTAGACATGTGCACAACAAAAAAATTTGTTTATTTTCGTTTAGTTTTTTTTTCGTTTCCGAAAAAAATTCGTTTTTTTTCGTTTCGCTTTTTCCGTTTCCGTTGATTCGTAACTATTCGTACATTCGTAAGTCGTCGGTGTTCGGATTCGTAACGATTCGTACATTCGTAAGAGTTATTTTTTCGTTGATTCGTTTTTTCGTTTTATTTTCGGACGCATTCGTATTTATTCGTACATTCGTAACATTCGTAGATTCGTAATCGGAGCATAATTCATAATTTTATGTAATGTGTATGCTGTCATTACATTTTAATAATTTACGAATCGAAAAAAAAGTTCCGAATCGAAAAAAAAAAAAAGTTACGAATCGAAAAAAAAAGTTACGAATGTACAAATTTTTTTGTTCAATCCATTCGAAGCACGTTTAGCAGCACCATTGTAAGGGACACGGAAAATTACCAATTCAACAAAAAAAAAAAAGTTACGAATGTACGAATTTTTTCGTTCGTTTTCGTTTTTCGGATTTTCTTCATTAGTACATTCGTTGTTTCTAATTAGTTTTTTTCGGATTTTCGTTGTTTTCCGGATTCGTTCGATTTGAATGATTCGTTAATCGGATTCGTACGATTCGAATGATTCGTTCATTCGTACGAAAACGAACGAACTAAAATAACGAAAAAAAAAAACGAAAAACGACACGCACTAAGGTCCTCGGTTTCAATTCTGGTCAGAATATTACCCATTTGCATGTTCTCCCTGTGCAGTGCTTGCCTGGAATTCTTCCAGGTAGTCTGCTTTCTTCTCACACTCCAAAGGTATGCTGGTAGGTTAATTAATTGGCTTCTGTCTAAGGCAGGCCATAGATTATGTAATTTTCTTTTCTTCTACGTTTTTTACAACAGGTGGAAGGGAAGAAAATTGCTCAATTCCCCCCTCCGTTGTATTGAATACTGTCCCCCGTCGGATGCACAGTACGGAGGACAAGGAGACGCCAAAGGTCGCTGCGCCGTGAGTCCAGGTTCAAGCCCCACCATCCAAGTGGACATAGAGTTAGAATAAAAAATAGCAGAGCGAAGCATGGCGAGCGAAGCGAGCCCCTGAGGGGCCCTGCTACCGTATGTCCACTTGGATGCTGGGGCTTGAACCTGGACTCAGTGCACTTTTGGAATCTCCTTGTCCTCCGTACTGCGCAAGCGCTGCGCCTGCGCAGTACGGGGCGGACACTATCCGATGGCCGGACAGTTTTTGACAGAACACCGGCACAACACAATGTATTGTACAACAAGCTGGTTGTACACAATCGATAGATCGACTTGTGAACAACCAGGGTGCCCATACATGGATGGAAAATTTAGCTGGTTCCTGCTGAACTGGACCCATTTCGATCCATCTATGGTCAGCTTTAATTAACCCAAATGTGTGTATGTAAGATAGAGACCTTAGACTGTAAGCTCCTTGTGGGCAGGGACTGATGTGAAGGTACAGTATGTAAAGCACTGTGTAAATTGATGGTGCTATATAAATACCCATAATAATTCAT
This sequence comes from Lithobates sylvaticus, assembly GCA_028564925.1. NCBI lineage: Eukaryota > Metazoa > Chordata > Amphibia > Anura > Ranidae > Lithobates > Lithobates sylvaticus. The sequence continues at coordinate 23,076,295 of CM053028.1, read as the reverse complement.
ATTAAAGATCATTGATTGGCCTGACCTCTTCTGACTGCCAGTCAGCGGGTGGGTGGGTGAGTTCACGTCAGTCCCTGCCCTCAAGGAGCTTACAGCGTGTACTGGATGAGTGAGCTTGAATGGCAGCACCTCATTTCTGAGGACCAGGGGGATTGTACTCTTCCTTTTGCATCATTCTGGGTCACAGTTTGTGATTAAAGTGTTTATCTGGGAAAAACAGCATATATAGTACATTTCTTCAATACATACAATATTTTGGTCTAAAGGGTTAGGGATATACTAGAAGACACGCAGTGGTATGTGATTGGCAGCACCAATTCCTCTGGGGTCCCTGGCACACGCTGGCACAATATGGCCTCTCATGTATATTGAATGATAGATACAGTGGGGGTGGAGGGTCTCCTTACCACACCAGCCCGCAGCACACAGAGATCCTCCGGAGACATGGTGTTCGGAACAGGTCGAGGTAAGAATAGGTCTGAGATGAAGTTCCATTTTCTGCCAGTGCCCGGATACTCTGCCCAAGAAAAATAACATGGTTAGTATATCGCACCATCATTAGCTAACAAACAGCAAAAGATGTGTGATCAGCCACCATGAACCCCCAATGAGGTACTATCTACATGGGGTTGGATATCTACCTACAAGTTCTGTAGGCACACAACTTTGGTGTCTTTAACCACTTCAGCCCCGGACCAATTTGCAGCCAAAGGACCAGGCCCCCTTTTGCGATTCGGCACTGCGTCGCTTTAACTGACTATTGCGCGGCCGTGCGCCGTGGCTCCCAAACAAAATTGGCGTCTTTTTTTCCCCACAAATAGAGCTTTCTTTTGGTGGTATTTGATCACCTCTGCGGTTTTTATTTTTTGCGCTATAAACAAAAATAGAGCGACAATTTTGAAAAAAATTCAATATTTTTTTACTTTTTGCTATAATAAAAAATATCCCCAAAAATTATCTAAAAAAATTTTTTTTTTCCTCAGTTTAGGCCGATACGTATTCTTCTACATATTTTTGGTAAAAAAAATCACAATTAGCTATTATTGAGTGGTTTGCGCAAAAGTTATAGCGTTTACAAAATAGGGGATAGTTTTATAGCATTTTTATTAATATTTTTTTTTTTACTAGTAATGGCGGCGATCAGCGATTTTTATTGTGACTGCGACATTATGGCGGACACAATTTTTTTCCTCAGTTTAGGATGATGCGTATTCTTCTACATATTTTTGGTAAAAAAAAAAAAAACGCAATAAGCGTATAATTATTGGTTTGAAACGTTATAGCGTCTTCAAAATAGGGGATAGATTTATAGCATTTTTATTTTTTTTACTAGTAATGGCGGCTATCTGCGATTTTTATCGTGACTGCGATATTATGGCGGACATATCGGACATTTTTGGGACCATTCACATTTATGCAGCGATCCGTGCTATAAAAATGAATTCATTACTGTATAAATGTGACTGGCAGGGAAGGGGTTAACAACACTAGGGGGCGCTGAAGGGGTTAATATGTTCCCTATGGGAGTGATTCTAACTGTAGGGGGAGGGGACTGACTGGGGGAGGTGACCGATCGGTGTCCCTATGTCTCCTCTCCTCTGACAGCACGTGGATCTGTGTGTTTACACACACAGATCCACATCCTGCTCAGTTACTGGGCAATCGTGGGTGCCCGGCGGACATCGCGGCCCCCGTGCACGTGCATCGGGTCCCCAGAAACGCGACAGGCGCACGCGTTCCCCTGTGGCGTGCGCGCCCCCTGGTGGCTGCAAAGGAAATCACGTCATATGACGGCGGCCCGGGACAACAGATGCTTCTTGCCGGCGTCATATGACAGTGGGCGGGCGGGAAGAGGTTAAGGAACATCAGGAGCCAATACATACAGTTGTGCTCATAAGTTTACATACCCTGGTAGAATTTATGATTTCTTGGCCATTTAACACAAAAACATTTCTTTCACTCATGGTTAGTGTTTGGCTGAAGCCATTTATTATTGATCAACTGTGTTTACTCTTTTTAAACCATAATCACAACAGAAGCTACCCAAATGACCCTGATCAAAAGTTTACATACCCTGGTGGTGATTTTGGCCTGATAACATTCACACAAGTTGACAAAATCGCAATAAGCGTATATTGATCGGTTTGCGCAAAAGTTATAGCGTCTACAAAATAGGGGATAGATTTATTGCATTTTTTTTTTTACTAGTAATGGCGGCGATCTGCGATTTTTTTTTTTTTCGTGACTGCGACATTGCGGCAGACACTTCGGACACTTTTGACACATTTTTGGAACCATTCACATTTACAAAACGATTGTTGCTATAAAATTGCATTGATTACTATGTAAATGTGACTGGCAGGGAAGGGGTTAACACTAGGGGGCGCTGCAGGGGTTAATGTGTTCCCTATAGGAGTGATTCTAACTGTGGGGGGAGGGGACTCACAAGGGGAGGAGACCGATCGGTGTTCCTCCGTACTGGGATCACATGATCGGTCTCCTCTCATCTGACAGGACGTGGAACTGTGTGTTTACACACACAGCTCCACGGTCCCGCACGGTCCCGTTGTTTTAACGGGCAATCGCGGGTGCCCGGCGGGCAATCGAGGGTGCCCGGCGGACATCGCGGCCGCTGGGCACTCGCACCGGGTCCCGAGCGACGCAGCGGGTGCGCGCGCCCCCCAGGCGGCCGGGAATGGGAGGTCGTCATATGACGCCCACCCAGGATGGGAGATCCACCTTGTGGGCGTCATATGACAATACGCGGGTATTGAAGTGGTTAAAAAGAGTAAACACAGTTGATTGATAATAAATGGCTTCGGCCAAACACTAACCATGAGTGAAAGTTTTTGTGTTATCATTCATATTCTCTGGCCAAGAACTCAGAAATTCTGCCAGGGTATGTAAACTTATGAGCACAACGGTAAATAACCTCCATAATTTCTCTTTCTCTATTGACTTTAATGCATTTCCCCTATTTGCAAAATGTCTCCAAAAAACAGCCAGTTTTGCTCATGTTTAATTCAGGGAACTGCAGAGCATCTCACCTCACTGTTTTTCTTGAATGCATCCAAACTGCAACCATTTGCTGCAGCGCATTGCATCAGCAGAGCTTCAGCCTCCTTAGTGCGACCCTTTGTCAACAGCCAGCGTGCAGATTCAGGAACCCACCTAGAAAAAAAAAAAAACATAGCAGAGCATTGCACCACCACATTGGAATTTTTATCAGTATGGATCACACAAAGCACTGCAGCATATTGCACCACGTGGGAAAGCTCAGACTGTATAACAAGACTAATCTCTTAATAAGCACCCAACAATATCCTGCCAGAGAGCATGGCAGATTGTCTCTGAGGGATTTTCATATTCTGATATTAAAATCATCAGTGTATGCCACAGAGAGGCACACAGTGCATTGCAGCACACTATGCAGAATGTTACACCCTGGCAAGGAGTGATACTGGAGACAAATGCAGAGCATTGCACTGTGAAGATATTCTACACCTGTGGAGAATTGCACCCAGTGGAGAGGTGTACAAAGCATTGCACGTAGGAAATGTACCACGCTTGCAGAGCATCGCACACTGGGGAGGTGAGATGCAGTGAAGAGGTGTCAGAACCTTGCACCAAGGTAATGTACTACATTTGCAGAGCATTGCACAGTCAGGACAGTAGCTGGCAGTGTTCTCAGGGAGATCTAATGTTTCAGAACTGGAGGGGATGAGTAAGGAGAGAGCATACTGTATATACTCGAGTATAAGCCGACCCGAATATAAGCCGAGGCACCTAATTTTACCACAAAAAAATGGGAAAACTTATTGACTCGAGTATAAGCCTAGGGTGAGAAATGCGCAGCTACTGTAAGTGGAAAAGAGGGTCAACAATGCCCATTTGCAGCCTCACTGTGCCCATTTGCAGCCTCACTGTGCCCATTTGCAGCCATAGGCCCCCCGAACTTCAAACTTGGCAGTTAAGGGTTCCTAAATGCCCCCTAGCTGCTGGTTTCTGGACCCAAAGGTTCCCGAAATGACATTGCTGCAGATGGACACAGTTGACCGACTTTGGGACCCTGTATCTCGGGGTCACTTGGTGCTAGGAACCCCAAATTTGGTGTGCAAACCCAGTGGAAATAGCACTACAACATATCAAGATGGGGTTCCTAGCACCAAGTGGCCCCGGGATACAGGGCCCCAAAGTCGGGACGGAAAATGCCATTCTCTGCTGCAGTGCTTGACTCAAGTATAAGCCGATATAATGTGCTGAAAACCTCTGCTTATACTCGAGTATATACGGTATATTGTCAAAATATTATTTCCTGTCATCTTACCAGATGGTGATAACGGCCGGGACAAAAGGGGCAGTGATGGCCACCAACAGCCAGCGCCAGTCTCTCACCAGATACGCTATCAGTGCCAGGACACAGCCCCCGATAGACCAGCAGACGCCAGTAATTATTGCAGCATCTGTTCGATGACGCATGTCCACCCACTCCACACCTGAGGGAAACAGGAATTGACCATCAGATAACAAGCCTTCCACCAAATACTCCAAGACCCCACCAAAATGACTCCATTCTTCATCAGGTCACACTGAGCCCACCACATTTTCCCTGACCCCACCAAATCTCCCATTACCCTACAAAACCTCTCACCAAATTTCCTCTGACCCAACAGAATCCCACCAAATCCTCAATAAATCCCACTGGCCAGTGGCCCCATGGCCTACAAAACCACCTTGTCCCCACCAAATCCTCTTTAGTAAAGAGGATTTGGTGGGGACAAGGTGGTTTTGTAGGCCACCAAATTCCACCTGACCCACCAGTTATTCTATTAAAACTTTGCATCTTTCCTCAATCTTCCTCACCCCCCCAGATTTTACTTATAAACCTCATCCTCCATGCCACTTATCCACCTATGGCACTCTCTCAGCTTTGGAATACTTACTTAAAGAAATTATATTAAGAATGAGTCCCGAAAAAGTGCATCCAGAGAGGGCCATGCTGACAGCAAACATAGGGTATGATATGGAACAAGCAGATAAGCTCCCAAACACCATTGCCAGGAGCATGGAGACCAAGAGCATCATTCTGCGGCCATATCTGAAACAAAACGATAAATCATGGATTGAAATTCCTGACCAGAATCACCAAATGCCACCTGGCATCTGAGAATTTACTTTCAAACAGTCTATATTATCATTGTCCACATTTTTATTGTCTACACCATTTTTATTGTCCCATCCATCCACCTTACACTTTCAATGTATTCACCCAAACTTCCACACCCATCCACTCTCCATTCACCGGCTATCCATTCTACATTCTTCATCCATCCCCTCTATAGTCCCCATTCATATACCTTACACTCATTATTCTTCCACTCTACACTCCTCATCCATCCACCCTCCACTCCTCTATTACACACTGCCTATCCATTCAGCCTTCACTTGCCATCCATTCACCTTAGACTCTCTATCTATCTACCCAAAACTCCTCATCCCTCTATCCTACCCTCCCCATCCATTCAGACTACAGTTCCTGCCTATTCACACTACATTCTCCATCCCTCCACCCTCTCACACCCCACCCATCCACCCTTCAATCTTCATCTATCCACCCTCTACTCCCCATCCATCAACCCTTCAATCTCCATCCACCGTACACTCCCCATCCATCCAGGCAACAGTTCCCGGCTATTAACACTACATTCTTTATCCCTCCACCCTCTCACTTCCAACCCATCCACCCTTCAATCTTCATCCATCCACCCTTCAATCACCATTCATCCACCCTACACTCCCTGTCTATCTAGCCTACACTCTACATCCAATCTCTCTACACTTGCTATCCATTCAGCATGGCCTGAACTCACACTTATCGGTCAGATAGGTTTCCATCCATCCACTCTCTACTCCCTAGCCATCCACCCTTCAATCTCCATCCATCTACCCTCTACTCCCCATCCATCCACCCTTCAGTCTCCATCCATTCACCCTCTACTCCCCATCCATCCACCCTTTAATCTCCATCCATCAACCCTATACTCCCTATCCATCCACCCTTCAATATCTATCCATCCACCCTCTACTCCCCATCCATCCACCCTTCAATCTCCATCCATCCACCCTCTACTCCCCATCCATACACCCTTTAATCTCCATCCATCCACCCTCTACTCCCCATCCATACACCCTTTAATCTCCATCCATTCACCCTCTACTCCCCATCCATTCACCCTTTAATCTCCATCCATCAACCCTATACTCCCTATCCATCCACCCTTCAATATCCATCCATCCACCCTCTACTCCCCATCCATACACCCTTTAATCTTCATCTATCCACCCTCTACTTCCCATCCATCAACCCTTCAATCTCCATCCACCATACACTCCCCATCCATCCAGGCTACAGTTCCCGGCTATTAACACTACATTCTTTATCCCTCCACCCTCTCACTCCCAACCCATCCACCCTTCAATCTTCATCCATCCACCCTTACCACCCTTCAATCGCCATTCATCCACCCTACACTCCCCATCCATCCAGCCTACACTCTCCATCCATTCTCTCTACACTCCCCATCCATCCAGCCTACACTCTCCATCCATTCTCTCTACACTCTCCATCCATTCTCTCTACACTTGCTATCCATTCAGCATGGCCTGAACTCACACTTATCGGTCATATAGGTTTCCATCCATCCACTCTCTACTCCCTAGCCATCCACCTTTCAATCTCCATCCATCCACCCTCTACTCCCCATCCATCCACCCTTTAATTTCCATCCATGAACCCTATACTCCCTATCCATCCACCCTTTAATCTCCACCCATCAACCCTATACTCCCTACCCATCCACCCTTCAATATCCATCTATCCACCCTCTACTCCCCATCCATTCACCCTTCAATCTTCATCCATCCACCCTTAAATCACCATCCATCCACTCTACACTCCCCATCCATCCAGCCTACACTCCCCATCCATCCAGCCTACACTCTCCATTCATCCAGTCTACACTCTCCATCCATTCTCTCTACACTTGCTATCCATTCAGCATGGCCTGAACTCACACTTACCGGTCGGATAGGTCTCCAAAAATGACAGCGCCCACCATCACTCCAACAAAAAAAAAAGTGGCCACAGCTTTACCCAACCCTCTGCGGCTACACACCAGATCCCACTGCAATATAGAAAACACCAGTTACTGTGTGGCCCCAGGGACCACATCATTTCTTTATTCCTGACCATCACCTTTTAACCTGAACCCAAATAGTATCTCTGGTCTATAGTACTATTGGGTAGACTCATTTTGTGTCATTTTTTCCCAATAAGATAAAAACACTGCTCCAAAAGTCATAATTGATGTAATTTAAATGATTTGAAGCTGTATTGGAAGATGGATAATTCTGGAGTCATTTGGGCACATTGTCTCAGTGCGAGTCTACACAGGTAACATCTTCTAGTTATCTTTTGAGTGCAAAGAAGAGTGCCCTGAAATGACCCCATACTCCATAGTTCAGACATCGTCAGGTGATTAAGTGGCTTATTACCCTGAGATCTAAAGTTATCCTAAACATTACATCACTGGGTGGCAGAATGAGCCCCATACAATACCTGTGACAAACCTCACATTGCATATTTCTGGTGGGTGGTATTTCATCCAGTAGACAATTAATGTGCAGCCTTTTTCATTTTCTGATCCAAAGTATCAGTTTTATATTCTGGCAGAACCAACTTAGTCATTGTGTGATCCACAAGTAAAAGAAGCCATTTATTGTGGAGCCCCATTTGGGACCCTGGCTGGGGAGGACTGGGCTGAAGGGCAAGGGGGCTTGTTCCGACAAGTTCAACTAAAATATGTTGGTTTGGAGGCCTCAAGTGGAGGTACTTCACCAATCAGACATCAATCAGAGTGGCACCCGCAGTCAGTGACACATCCTGGGCATTATAAAGCTATTTGCTCCCTAGCAAACATAAAATCCCAACACCAGGCCGGGTTGTCAGTCCTCCCCTGGATCCTGCAGGTTATACTTATTTATATGAATATATGATCATGTATATTATTCTCAGTACGCCAAAATGATTACCCCAGTCAGCCGCCACCTGGGCCTCTATCACAAATTTGACACCTCCTACATCGAGTTCATTGTACTGGGGGTTGTGCCGGAGGACCCACGTGGCAGCAACTGGAATAAATGCATTCTCCAAAGGGAGACCCTATGGATAGAAAGACTTGAAGCCACTAAATTCCCAGGAATCAATGAAATTCTATCATACAAACCATTTCTTTGATGTGTGGGAACACTGACATTGTCAGACTCTTGTAAGTGCATATTTGGAGAATTGTGGTGGAAGTTCTTGGCATCTATGGGGTATTTTATATATACATATAAATATAAATATATATACATATATATATATATATATATATATATATATATATATATATATGTCTCATGTACATTTACGGTCACACTGGTGTTTTTATAGATATAAACTCAGGGAGACTTTCTGGAGGCGGCTGATATGCCCATTGATGCCAACATGATAGATGGTGCTATTGCCAAATAATTTTACGCTAATTGGAGATGAATTGATGTACTATGTATACTGTGCTGTAGATATATATATATTAAAATATTTTGTGTATTTTTGCTTATTTATACTGTATGCATGGCAGGTTGCCCGGTTGTTTTCATCTCTGGACGATCTGCCATGATTTGTATGTATTGTACTTGCTTGCACGGATAAATTGTCCATTGGGCACATGCTGCACGCTTTTGCTCGCCAGGGGTCGCTGTGCGATTGACCAGCCGAGTTCGTCTGGAATGTGCGACCGCCCCAGGCCGTGGAGGCTGGGCTCTGCTTCTCTGTGGTGGAACATTTACCCACCATCGGGGAGGTGGGGTGCCAGTGCCCTCAGCTCTCAAGGGTTTCTCAAGTTTGTATAATAGTCTTTGGCTGTGTGCTGGTTATGCATACAATCACTTTGGCCCCTTAAACAAATGTATTATATGTTGTTATTTACCACCCTTTTTAGATGTGTTTATCAGCATTAACACATAGCTCCCAACTGTCCCGGATTTCGAGGGACTGTCCCTCATCTTGAACAATGTCCCTCTGTCCCTCTTTCCTGCTCATCTGTGCTTTATTTTTGGTCTGATCTATATAGTTGTATATAAAATGCACTATTTATCTATCCAAAGGTGTTTTACAGTGCTAAACCTTTCATTCAACTTCTGAATTTCTGCATCTGTAAATTCCAAAAGCCAATATAAAGGAATAGTGGTGGTGAAAAAGAAAAAAAAACACTTCTGGGTTTAACCAATCATTTTTTATATAATTCTCCTTTAGGGAGGCGTGACAGGAGGCGTATCCTATGCCTACAAACTTTTGCTAATAGGCGTCCCTCATTCCCATCTCAGAAAGTTGGGAGATATGTTAAAGCGGTAGTAAACCCGCTGACATTTTTTTTATTTTTTTATACACCTGTAAGGGAAAAGGCATAATGAGCATACTAGCTCATTATGAAATACTTACCTTAGAACGAGGCGTCGGTAACTCACCTGGTCCACGCCGAGGTCGCTGACATGTTGCCTCGGCGTGTCTTCCTGGGTATCGCGATTCCAGCGCTGCGAGTGGCTGGAGCCGCGATTTCGTCACTCCCGCGCATGCGCACACGGGAGACTTCTTCCCGGCAGGGTTCGGATTCTGCCGGCCTTTCAGCCGAGAATCCCCCGTGCGCATGCGCCGCTGCAGTCAGCGGCGCATTGCATGGGGAATATCTTCTAAACCGTACAGGTTTAGGAGATATTTTTTTTACCTACAGGTAAGCCTCATTATAGGCTTACCTGTAGGTGAAAGTCAAAATTTCGACTTTACTTCCACTTTGACATACAAGTAAACGGTGTTGTCAGGAAGAGTCCTCCACTATCAATACATCTATATGGGGACAGTAGAACCTCAACTATCAAACCAGTATCAAGACCTATACGGTCTATACCCCTAATCATTTTCCAGAGCTCGTAGATATATCTCCCCCCCCCCTTTTACATATTTAGTAACCATATACCCATTGATCTCTGATATATGTGTCCTTCCTAGTTACATGTGTGTCCCCACATTCTGACACATGAGCCCAACATGGTGTTTCTGAGGTACTGTGGGGGGGGGGGGTTCGGGAGGTGGTGCTGCAGTTTATGTGTCCCTGTTGCAAGTGGGTGCTGTCATTATACAGAATATTATGAAGGTTGTTAGTATAACTTTATCTTTGTTTCTAATCAGAATATGTTCTCATTTAAATAGACACTTCAATCTCCTGAAGAAGCGACTTTGAGGTCGCGAAACATGTTGAGCAGAACTGTCATGAGGACCTGGTGTGAATTTGGTGTGACCGTGTGTAGGCAAGACAGTTTGAGCGAAATTCCGTCGGAATTCCGACGGGAAAACCATCAGAGCTTTTTCCGATGAGAATTCCGACCGTGTGTACGGCATAAGACAGTGTGCATGGAACCTTATTGTAGAAGTTCATTGTAGAAACTATACTATGTGTTTGTATTACTCAGGTAAGCTCTTGGGCTTCATGTGGTTGCTTATACCTTAGCCAAACTTTACATCTGTGCAAATAACATGTCTATGTGAAAGTTTTCTTTAACCAGGCAATACGAAAATAGTTACACTGACAAATCCCTAATACTTTAATTAAAAGACAACAAGATCCTACCTGAGTAACGGTGGTGGAGGAGAAGGTGGACAGGTCATATTCCCAGCCCTGGTCACAGCTCTGCACACCAGATCCATTGATGGTCTGGGATTTGTTGAGGATCAGGTGAGGCTGTGGCTGAGAATACATCTTACAGGAGCTGAAGGTCCCATCTTGTTCTTGGGGAATGTTGATGAAGAGAAGGTCCTCTTGGCTCAGGTTCCCAGGGTTCCTCTGGGTAGAGATGGCACAGTGGTGGGGTGGCACAACTGAGATGAAGACATGTTGTAGAAAGTGGAGCGGGATGATGAGCCGAGGGATACAAAGAATCAATAAAACAATAACCTGAAAACGTCCGAACCCCCCGGCCTCGATGAGAAGATCATCAAAGGTCATTTTTTTGGGGACTGTCACTATGTTGGAGGGTGACGGGAGAGAACCCATTGCCTGTCTACAGGATGAACTCTCTGGTCAATGGAATTTAGGTGCAAAGACACACCACAGTGACGTAAAAATAGGACTTCAGTTGTGACGGTATCTGACACCTCTCTGTGGTCTCTTTAAAGTTTGAACTTCGTCAGTTTCAGGCTCCGGCACATTCCTCCAAAGCTTTGAATCCAGGCGTTCCAGGTCGTGTAAGCTTCTTAGTGAAATATTAGCAGGAGGTACATCCAGTCCTAAAGAAGTGGCTCGTGGAGGTAGTCCCGATGGATAAGGGCGTTGAAATGCTTTGATGGACCAGAACCTTCTTCTTTTTTCTTTCGTATTGTTCATAACTACTGGCAGGGAATTGATTGGATCTGGGGGTGCTCATCCTACACAGTCATTTCGAAACAGCCAACTGAGGGTTACTTGTGTTGGGACTTAACCCTGACTAACAATTTCAGGGATGGTACAAGTTACCCAAAGTGTTCCAGTCTGCAGACAGACGCGTGAGGACACACATCTCTGATATACAATGCACATCAGCAGCTTTGTACAGATTACAAAGGGTCTTTTTGTTTCAGCTCATTTCAACATCATAATTATTATTAATATTATTATTATTTTCTTTCTTTTATTTTTTGCCAGGATAAACCTTCTAAGGACAGACCTTGTCCTGAAAATCAAAGACATTAAATTTACTGCATTAGGTGTGAAATGGAACAAATATGGGTGAAAATATGTGGATCCCATTTTGTAGTTTTGATAAGTGACAGAGGAGAAAGCGATTGTAAGCTTTCAGACTCCGAGTCATAAGGAAGTCAGCTGTGTGCAAGAAAATGACTGCCCTTCAACATCACAACTTTACCTTAAAACAATACACAACTTCAGGCATTCCTGCCCTTTTAACCACTTCAGCCCCGGACCAATTGGCAGCCAAAGGACCAGGCCCCTTTTTGCGATTCGGCACTGCGTCGCTTTAACTGACAATTGCGCGGTCGTGCGACGTGGCTCCCAAACAAAATTGGCGTCCTTTTTTCCCACAAATAGAGCTTTCTTTTGGTGGTATTTGATCGCCCCTGCGGTTTTTATTTTTTGCGCTATAAACAAAAATCGAGCAACAATTTTGAAAAAAATTCAATATTTTTTTACTTTTTGCTATAATAAATATCCCCAAAAAAATATATAAAAAAAAATTTTTTTTTTTCCTCAGTTTAGGCCGATACGTATTCTTCTACATATTTTTGGTAAAAAAAATCGCAATTAGCGATTATTGATTGGTTTGCGCAAAAGTTATAGCATTTACAAAATAGGGGATAGTTTTATACCATTTTTAGTAATATTTTTTTTTTTTTTTACTAGTAATCGCGGCGATCAGCGATTTTTATTGTGACTGCGACATTATGGCGGACACATCGGACATTTTTGACACATTTTTGGGACCATTGTCATTTATACAGAAATCAGTGCTATTAAAATGCACTGATTCCTGTATAAATGACAGTGGCAGTGAATGAGTTAACCACTAGGGGGCGGGGAGGAGTTAGTGTGACGTGTTGTGTTTTTTTTTACAGTAGGGGGCGTGGCTGACGTCTGACGTCACTGATCGGCTGTTCCCGATGACAGGGAACAACAGATCAGTGACAGGCAGTGTAGGAAGTGCGGGGAGAGGTTTGTTTACACAGACCTCTCCCCGTTCTTCAGCTCTGTGACATGATCGCGGGACACCAGCAGCGATCGATTTGGCTGGTCCCGCGGCCGTGGTCACGGAGCTCCCAACCGGGTCGCGAGCGTGCCGCTAACGGCGCACGCACGACCCCACGGCTAGGCAATTAAAGGGCATGTATATATACGTGCTTTTGCCTAGCCATGCCATTCTGATGACGTATATGTACAGGAGGCGGTCGGGAAGCGGTTAATTACTAACTTGCACCATGAGGTACAAATGTATGTAGCAGGGACACTTTCACAAGGTGTCCGCTATGTGTGGAAATTTTATTTTTTTCCCTCAGAACAGTAATGGTGTTCTGAGGGTTAATTGTGAAGGTTGGACTGGTACCAGGTCTGGTTGGACGTCTTAGGTATCAGTCTTCCCCGGAGCCAATCAGTGGGCGCGTCTGGCCCCGCTGTGTAGTCTGGGGAAGGGTACTTAAGGTGCTGAAGTCACATGTTCGGGGTTCGGCCGTAGCTGTCTGTTCCTGGTTCTGGACCGGGGTAGCCCCGTGAGGGGTCCCGGGCCTGGAAGCGTTTGCCGTCCCGCAACATGGTCAGTTTGACTAGCCCCACAGACTCGCATGGTGTGGGGCAAGGATCCATCTGTTCCCAAGTCTCGGAACCGGCTGGTCTGAGGCACAATAACTGAAAGAGGATTCAAGGTGTCTGGGTGCGCTCTCATCACTGGAGGGGCACCGCAGCTCGAATAGGCGACTGGGGGAGGACTCTTCGGAAGAGGGCCAACAAGCTGGCATCTCAAGAAGAGCCTGGTTGCTGGGTTGTTATGGACACTAAAGAATCCGCAAATTTCACTGTACTGCCAAGGAGACAGAGAAAGTTCCAGGTACTGTGGGAAAGGTTCCTATTTACCCTTCGGTTACAAGTTCATTTTGTGTCTGAGACTTTTAGCAAGTTTCCGGATCACATTGTCAGCTGCCATACCTCTGGCTAGAGGTTTGTCTGACATTAACCGCTTCCCAATCGCCCACTGCATATATACGTCAGCAGAATGGCACGGGCAGGCAAAATCACGTACCTGTATGTGATCGTGCATTTGCCTGCCTGTGGGTCGCGTGCGCGCTGCCAGCGGCGCGCTCGCGACCCGGTCGGGAGCTCCGTGACCCCGGCCGCGGGACCAGCGGACCCGATCGCCGCTGGTGTCCCGCGATCGGGTTACGGAGCTGAAGAACGGGGAGAGGTATGTGTAAACAAACCTCTCCCCACGCTTCCTACTCTGCCTGTCATTGATTGGCTGTTCCCAGTCATCGGGAAAGCCGATCAATGACGTCAGACGTCAGCCCCGCCCCCTAATGTAAAAAAAAAAAAACACACACACGTCACAGCCCATAACCCCTCCCCTCCCCCTAGTGGTTAACCCCTTCACTACAACTGTCATTTATACAGGAATCAGTGCATTTAAATAGCATTGATTGCTGTATAAATGACAATGGTCCCAAAAATGTGTCAAAAGTTACAATAAAAATCGCTGATCGCCGCCATTACTAGTAAAAAAAAAAAATATTAATAAAAATGCTATAAAACTATCCCCTATTTTGTAAACGCTATAACTTTTGCGCAAACCAATCAATAATCGCTAATTGTGATTTTTTTTACCAAAAATATGTAGAAGAATACGTATCGGCCTAAACTGAGGAAAAAAAATGTTTTTTCATATATTTTTTGGGGATATTTATTATAGCAAAAAGCAAAAAATATTGCATTGTTTTCAAAATTGTCGCTTTATTTTTGTTTATAGCGCAAAAAATAAAAACCGCAGGGGCGATCAAATACCACCAAAAGAAAGCTCTATTTGTGGGAAAAAGGATGCCAATTTTGTTTTGGAGCCACGTCGCACGACCGCGCAATTGTCAGTTAAAGCGACGCAGTGCCGAATCGCAAAAAGGGGCCTGGTCCTTTGGCTGCCAATTGGTCCGGGGCTGAAGTGGTTAAAGTACCCAGCTGCGAGTGGCTACTCTCTGGGTTTTATTAGAGACATTCTATCATCAGCAGTTCAAGGTGCCTGAGTTTCTTCACCCTTGCCCTCTATTCCCATCTAATGCCCCGTACACACGGTCGGAATTTCCGACCACAAAATCCGTCGTATTTTTTCCGACACTGGTGTTGCATACACACGGTCGGACAAAGTTGTCGGAAAATCTGATCATTCTGAACGTGGTGACGTTTGTTGCCTACGACGGGACTACGTAGAGGCTAGTAGCCAATAGCTTTGGTCTTGTAATGTGATCTGAGCATGCGTGGCACTTTGTCCATCGGATCTCGCTACACGCGATCAGAAAAAGTCCGATAGGACTTTGTTGTCGGAAAATTTGAGAGCAGGATCTCAAACTTTTTCCGTCGGAAATTCCGACTGAAAAAGTCCGATGGAGCCCACACACGGTCGGAATTTCCGACAACATGGTCCGATAGGACATTTTCCGTCGGAAAATCCGACCGTGTGTATGGGGCATTAGACTGTGTTTGTTGGATGTTACCACTGCAAGAATAAAAACCTTAAAAAGGACTTTTATTGTGTCAGCATCCAAAGTTGTTGGGTACTAACCCTGGGAACCCCTGGACATTCATTGACAAGCCAAGCGAAGGTAACCGGTAAGCCCAAAAGTCAAGGCCGCCCCATCGAGGGTTATGGCCTCTACATGTAGATATGAGTGTTCAGGTCCTAAAAAAAATTTTTGTTCAATTTCCTTTAGATTTACCTTCAACTACGTAGTGCAAGGGCCTGCCTGATTGCATACAATTTGTATGTGTTTAGGTTTGACCTTACATTATATGGTTTTGGTAAATCTAAAGGAAAAATGTACAAGAAAATTGTATAATGCGTAGCCAGCCTTAGTTTGCATACAGTTGCAAAAAAAAAGTATGTGAACCCTTTTGGAATGATATGGATTTCTGCACAAATTGGTCATAAAATGTGATCTGATCTTCACCTAAGTCACAACAATAGACAATCACAGTCTGCTTAAACTAACAACACACAAAGAATTAAATGTTACCATGTTTTTATTGAACACACCATGTAAACATTCACAGTGCAGGTGGAAAAAGTATGTGAACCCTTGGATTTAATAACTGGTTGAACCTCCTTTGGCAGCAATAACTTCCACCAAACGTTTCCTGTAGTTGCAGATCAGACGTGCACAACGGTCAGGAGTAATTCTTGACCATTCCTCTTTACAGAACTGTTTCAGTTCAGCAATATTCTTGGGATGTCTGGTGTGAATCGCTTTCTTGAGGTCATGCCACAGCATCTCAATCGGGTTGAGGTCAGGACTCTGACAGGGCCACTCCAGAAGGCGTATTTTCTTCTGTTTAAGCCATTCTGTTGTTGATTTACTTCTATGCTTTGGGTCGTTGTCCTGTTGCAACATCCATCTTCTGTTGAGCTTCAGCTGGTGGACAGATGGCCTTAAGTTCTCCTGCAAAATGTCTTGATAAACTTGGGAATTCATTTTTCCTTCGATGATAGCAATCCGTCCAGGCCCTGACGCAGCAAAGCAGCCCCAAACCATGATGCCCCCACCACCATACTTCACAGTTGGGATGAGGTTTTGATGTTGGCGTGCTGTGCCTCTTTTTCTCCACACATAGTGTTGTGTGTTTCTTCCAAACAACTCAACTTTGGTTTCATCTGTCCATTTGCCAGTACTGCTGTGGAACATCCAGGTGCTCTTGTGCAAACTGTAAACGTGCAGCAATGTTTTTTTTGGACAGCAGTGGCTTCCTCTGTGGTATCCTCCCATGAAATTCATTCTTGTTTAGTGTTTTACGTATCGTAGATTCGCTAACAGGGATGTTAGCATATGCCAGAGACTTTTGAAAGTCTTTAGCTGACACTCTAGGATTCTTCTTCACCTCATTGAGCAGTCTGCGCTGTGCTCTTGCAGTCATCTTTACAGGACGCTCCACTCCTAGGGAGAGTAGCAGCAGTGCTGAACTTTCCCCATTTATAGACAATTTGTCTTACCATGGACTGATGAACAGCAAGGCTTTTGGAGATACTTTTATAACCCTGTCCAGCTTTATGCAAGTCAACAATTCTTAATCGTAGGTCTTCTGAGAGCTCTTTTGTGCGAGGCATCATTCACATCAGGCAGTGCTTCTTGTGGTGTGTGTTTTTTATAGGGCAGGGCAGCTGTAACCAACACCTCCAATCTCATCTCATTGATTGGACTCCAGTTGGCTGACACCTCACTCCAATTAGCTCTTGGAGATCTCATTAGTCTAGGGGTTCACATACTTTTTCCACCTGCACTGTGAATGTTTACATGGTGTGTTCAATAAAAACATGGTAACATTTAATTCTTTGTGTGTTATTAGTTTAAGCAGACTGTGATTGTCTATTGTTGTGACTTAGATGAAGATCAGATCACATTTTTGTGACCAATTTGTGCAGAAATCCATATCATTCCAAAAGGGTTCACATACTTTTTTTTTGCAACTGTATATTGTAGTACATGTTCAAGCCTGCCAACTGCATCAAAGTGACCCCTCTCTGGTCAGTCCCTACTCTATCTTGCAGGCTGACAAACTCTAATTTGCCAAAATAGCTCACTCTTGAGAGTGTGGACATAAAGTGCCACTATGGGGCAAACAGACACAGCTGGAGATTACATGAGCTCTAGACAAAACTCAAGCAACGCACATGCACAATTCATCCTTCCGTTTGAAGATGCCCCACAGATGCTCAATAGGGTTTAGGTCTGGAGACATGCTTGGCCAGTCCATCACCTTTACCCTCAGCTTCTTTAGCAAGGCAGTGGTCGTCTTGGAGGTGTGTTTGGGGTGGTTATCATGTTGGAATACTGCCCTGCAGCCCAGTCTCCGAAGGGAGGGGATCATGCTCTGCTTCAGTATGTCACAGTACATGTTGGCATTCATGGTTCCCTCAATGATCTGTAGCCCCCCAGTGCCGGCAGCACTCATGCAGCCCCAGTCCATGACACTCCCACCACCATGCTTGACTGTAGACAAGACACACTTGTCTTTGTCCTCCTCACCTGGTTGCCCCCACACGCGCTTGTCACCATCTGAACCAAATAAGTTTATCTTGGTCTCATCAGACCACAGGACATGGTTCCAGTAATCCATGTCCTTAGTCTGCTAGTCTTCAGAAAACTGTTTGCGGGTTTTCTTGTGCATCATCTTTAGAAGAGGCTTCCTTCTGGGATGACAGCCATGCAGACCAATTTGATGCAGTGTGTGGCGTATGGTCTGAGCACTGACAGGCTGACCCCCCACCCCTTCAACCTCTGCAGCAATGCTGGCAGCACTCATACATCTATTTCCCAAAGACAACCTCTGCATATGACGCTGAGCACGTGACCTCAACTTCTTTGGTCGACCATGGCGAGGCTTGTTCTGAGTGGAACCTGTCCTGTTATACCGCTGTATGGTCTTGGCCACCGTGCTGCAGCTCAGTTTCAGGGTCTTGGCAATCTTCTTATAGCCTAGGCCATCTTTATGTAGAGCAACAATTCTTTTTTTCAGATCCTCAGAGAGTTCTTTGCCATGAGGTGCCATGTTGAACTTCCAATGACCAGTATGAGAGAGTGAGAGCGATAACACCAAATTCATACCTGAGACCTTGTAACACTAACGAGTCACATGACACCGGGGAGGGAAAATGGCTAATTGGGCCCAATTTGGACATTTTCACTTTGGGGTGTTCTCACTTTTGTTGCCAGCGGTTTAGACATTAATGGCTGTGTGTTGAGTTATTGCTACAGCAAATTTACACTGTTATACAAGCTGTACACTCACTACTTTACACTGTAGTAAAGTGTAATTTCTTCAGTGTTGTCACATGAAAAGAGATAATAAAATATTTACAAAAATGTGAGGGGTGTACTCACTTTTGTGAGATACTGTATGTAGTAGATATAAAAAGTCTACACACCCCTGGTAAAATGTCAGGTTTCTGTGATGTAAAAAAATGACACAAAGATAGATCATTTCAGAACTTTTTCCACCTTTCATGTGACCTATAAACTGTACTCAGTTGAAAAAAAACTGAAATCTTTTAGGTGGAGGGAAGTAAAAATAAAAAAATATAAATAATATGGTTGCATAAGTTTGCACACCCTTAAACTAATAGTTTGTTGATGCACCTTTTGATTTCATTACAGCACTCAGTCTTTTGGGGTATGAGTCTATCAGCATGGCACATCTTGACTTGGCAATAGTTGCCCACTCTTCTTTGCAAAAAACACTCCAAATCTTTCATCTCCCATGCACAGCCCTCTTCAGATCACCCCACAGATTTTTAATCGGATTCAGGTCTGGGCTCTGGTTGGGCCATTTGAAAAACGTTAATCTTCTTCTGGTAAAGCCATGCCTTTGTTGATTTGGATGTATGCTTTGGGTCGTTGTCATGTTGAAAGATGAAGTTCCTCTTTATGTTCAGCTTTTCTAGCAGAAGCCTGAAGGTTTTGTGCCAATATTCACTTGTATTTGGAACTGTTCATATTTCCCTCTATCTTGACTAAGGCCCCTATTCCAGCTAAAGAAAAACTGCCCCAAAGCATGATGCTGCCACCACCATGCTTCACAGTGGGTATGGTGTTCTTTTGGTGATGTGCAGTGTTGTTTTTGTGCCAAACATATCTTTTGGAATTATGGCCAAAAAGTTCAACCTTGGTTTCATCAGACCATAACACATTTTCCCACATACAGCAGTACCTTGGATTACAAGCATAATTCGTTCCAGAAGCATTCTTGTAATCCAAAGCGAGTTTTCAATGGAAACTCAGATAATGAGTTCCAGTGCCACTGCTGGTGTATGCAGTACCGCATGTGGCCAGAGGTGCGAGGGCACCGGAGATGCTCGGAGATGCTGGGAGACTACTCGGATACGCTCGGAGACCCTCCGGGTGTCTCCAAGGGTCTCTGAGCATCTCCGAGCATCACCAGCGCCCCCGCACCTCTTGCCACATGCGGCACTGCACACCCCAGAGGCTTGAATCCTGCTAGTCTTGTGAGACAACACTCGCAAATCGAGTCAGGATTTTAAAAAAGATAACTTGTATTGTGAAACACTCGTAAACCGCATTACTCGTAATCCGAGGTATTACTGTACTTTTGGGAGACTTCAGATGTGTTTTTGCAAAATTTAGCTTGGCTTGGATGTTTTTCTTCGTCAGACAAGGCTTCTGTCTTGCAACTCTAATGCCGCATACACGCGATCGGACTTTCCAGCAGACTTAGTCCGGCAGACCATAGTCCGTTGGACAATTCGATCGTGTGTGGGCTCCAGCGGACTTTTTCTTCCCAAAAGTCAGGCGGACCTAGAAATAAGACCGGCTTCAAAGTTGTCCGCCGGACTCGAGTCCGGTCGAAAAATCCGGTCGTCTGTGTGCTAGTCCGACGGACTAAAACCGACACTAGGGCAGCTATTGGCTATGAACTTCCTTATTCTACGTCACCGCGTTCAAAACCGCTGGACTTTTGGAGTGATCGTGTGTGGCCAAGTCCGTTTGCTTGAAAGTCCCGCGGACCTCAGCTGAAAAGTCCGTCGGGGGTTCACGGCATTACCCATAGCCCAGACATATGAAGAATACGGGAGATTGTTGTCCCACAGCCAGTACTTGCCAGATATTCCTGCAGCTCCTTTAATGTTGCTGTAGGCCTCTTGGCAACCTCCCTGACCAGTTTTCTTCTCGTCTTTTCATCAATTTTGGAGGGACGTCCAGTTCTTGGTGATGTCACCGTTGTGCCATATTTTCTCCACTTGATGATGACTGTCCTCACTGTGTTCCATGGAATATCTAATGCCTTGGAATTCTTTTGTACCCTTCTCCTGACTGATACCTTTTAACAATGAGGTCCCTCGGATGCTTTGGAAGTTCTCTGCGGTCCATGACTTTTGCTGGAGGATGCGACTAAGAAAATGTCAGGAAAGACCTACTAGAACAGCTGATCTTTATTTGGGGTTAATCAGAGGCATTTTAAATGATGGCAGGTGTGTACTGACTCCTATTTAACATGAGTTTGAATGTGATTGCTTAATTCTGAACACAGCTACATCCCCAGTTAAAAGAGGGTGTGCACACTTATGCAACCACATTATTTTTTTTTTATTATTTTTACTTCCTCCCTTCTTAAAGATTTCAGTTTGTTTTTCAATTGAGTTGTACAGTTTTAGATATCACATTAACCGCTTGCCAACCGCCTCACGCAGATATACTGCGGCAGAAGGGCACGTACAGGCAGAATCACGTACCTGTACGTTGCCCTTTAAGAGGTGGCCTGCGGGCACGCGAGCGCCAAGCTCTGTGAGTCGGGTCGTGGGTCACGCAAACTCGATCGTCGCGGGGATACCCATGATCGTCTCACGGAGAGGAAGAACAGGGAGATGCTAATGTAAACAAGCATCTCCCCATTCTGCCTAGTGACAGTGTCACTGATTTCTTCCCAACTGTAATCGGGAGCAGAGATCAGTGATGTGTCACACACAGCCACTCCCCCCCACAGTTAGAAACACGCCCCAGGACACACTTAACCCCTTAACTGCCCCCTAGTGGTTAACCCCTTCACTGCCAGTGTCATATACACAGGAATCAGTGCATTTGTATAGCACCGATTGCTGTACAAATGACAATGGTCCCAAAAATGTGTCAAAAGTGTCCGATGTGTCCGCCATAATGTCGCAGTCACGATAAAAATCGCTGATCGCCGCCATTACTAGTGAAAAAAAATTATTAATAAAAATGCCATAAAACTATGCCCTACTTTGTAACTGCTATAACTTTTGCGCAAACCAATCAATAATCGCTTATTGCCATTTTTTAACAAAAATATGTAGAAGAATACGTATCGGCCTAAACTGAGGAAAAAAATGTTTTTTTTATATATTTTTGGGGGATAGTTATTATAGCAAAAAGTTAAAAATAATGCGTTTTTTATTTTCAAAATTTTCGCTCTTTTTTTGTTTATAGCGCAAAAAATAAAAACCGCAGAGGTGATCAAATACCACCAAAAGAAAGCTCTGTTTGTGGAAAAAAAAGGACGTCAATTTTGTTTGGGAGCCACGTCGCACGACCGCGCAATTGTCAGTTAAAGTGACGCAGTGCCGAATCGCAAAAAGTGCTCTGGTCAGGAAGGGGGTAAATTCTTCCGGGGCTGAAGTGGGTAAAGGTGGAATAAGTTCTGAAATGATTTATCTTCATGTGATTTTTTTTACATCACAGAAACCTGACATTTTAACAGGGGTGTGTAGACTTTTTATATCCACTGTATATGTGTGTGCAATTGGCCTATCAGTGGGGTGTCATGTCTGTTATCCCCGCTCTGCGCTGTGTCGCATTTAACTGCGTGAAGGCTTCTTTGATCTGCTTCAAATGTTATTTACGCCAAGTAATTTCACTAACCTATGACCGTTCCATGTCATGGTTTGCGTATGTGATCGGAGCCTGTCTACTCTTTCCTGCTCTCCCTGGAGATGGACCACACATCCACGTGTAGGCTCATTCAGAGCTATGGCAATTGTATTACGCATAGAGCAGAGCATGTGACCAGAAATAACCGGCGAGGTGCATCAGCTGAGAATCAGGAGCACACAAAAGACAAAAAATAAGTAATTAAATAGTAAAAGATTTTTTTTAAAAAAGAGCAAAAAAAACGTTGTATACTTGATAATTTATAATGTTTAATGTAAAAAAATGTAGTTTAGTGTCACTTTAATACAACTGTTTATGTTTTTATTACCTGCTGATCCTTGCAATAGATTTGTTCATTTTTAATTTTTTTTTTTATATTTATATTTTTTTATTTCAGGAAACTCATATACAGAGCATTATATTACATGCTGAATATTATTACCAAAAATATAATAATGGTGGAACCCTCCTTTATTGACTCAAATACCTCTTCCGGTGTTCTGCCAAAAACTGTCCGCCCATTGGATAGTGTCCGCCCCGTGCGCAGTATGGAGGACAAGGAGAGTCCGAAAGTTTCTGAAGATGAACGGCGCCCGGAGTCCAGGTTCAAGCCCCACCATCCAAGTGGACATATACAGTAGCACTTAGTAACAGGGCCCCTCGCAGGCTCGCTTCGCTCGCCACGCTTCGGGCACAGCCTCGCTTCGCTCGCCACACTTCGGGCACAGCCTCGCTTCGCTCGCCACGCTTCGGGCACAGCTTCGCTTCGCTCGGCAATATTTTATTCTAACTCTATGTCCACTTGGATGGTGGGGCTTGAACTTGGACTCAATGCGCAGGCGCCGTTCATCTTCGGAGACCTTTGGCGTCTCCTTGTCCTCCGTACTGCGCAAGCGCAGTACAGGGAGGACACTATCCGACGGGGGACAGTATTCGACAGTACACCGGCACCATTCTTAATTCCAAGTAGCAATATAATTCCTCTCACCAGAAGGGTGTTAGGAAGAAGAATATGGGACACAATATGTCACAAAGAGGCCACGTCCATACAAATAGTTAAAACATACACAGTCTTTATTATACAGCTGTAAAACAATTATAAAACAATTGGCGGGAGACCAAGCACAGTCCAAACCATTACCTACCTAAATTCACCAGGGAAACAACATAAAAATAACAATTATAATATCCCTGGGGCCAGTCCACAAAATTTCTTCCTAAAAAGAGGAAATATAATTCCTACTTAGACCAAGTATGGAAAAGCAATAAATGGCCATTATCATATAGGGCTTCAAGGATAGAGCCTTAGACCACATTGGTCCATAGTTACCTACCCTCCAACAGTCCAATCTCCAATGTCCGACATATTACCGTATATACTCGAGTATAAGCCGACCCGAATAAAGTCGAGGCACCTAATTTTACCACAAAAAAATGGGAAAACGTATTGACTCGAGTATAAGCCTAGGGTGAGAAATGCGCGGCTACTGTAAGTGGAAAAAAGGGTCAACAATGCCCATTTGCAGCCTCACTGTGCCCATTTGCATGCCTCACTGTGCCCATTTGCAGCCATAGGTCCCCCAAACTTCAAACTCGGTAATTAAGGGTTCCCAGATGCCCCCTATCTGCAGCCAAAATTGGGGTCTCTGGACCCAAAGGGTTCCGAAATGACATTGCTGCAGATGGACACAGTTGACCGACTTTGGGGCCCCGTATCTCGGGGCCACTTGGTGATAGGAACCCCACATTTGGTGTGCAAACCCAGTGGAACTATCACTACTACATATCCAGATGGGGTTCCTATCACCAAGTAGCCCCGAGATACGGGGCCCCAAAGTCGGTTCAAAAAATGTCAAACACTTTTCTGCAGCAGAGAATGACATTTTCCGACCTGAATTTGGGGCCCCGTATCTCGGGGCCACTTGGTGCTAGGAACCCCATACGTTGGTTAGTTGTAGTGATAGTTCCACTGAGTTTGCACACCAAATTTGGGGTTCCTAGCACCAAGTGGCCCCGAGATACGGGGCCCCAAAGTCGGGTCGGAAAATGTCATTCTCTGCTGCAGAAAAGTGCTAGACTCGAGTATAAGCCGAGGGGGACATTTTCAGCACAAAAAAATGTGCTGAAAAACTCGGCTTATACTCGAGTATATACGGTAGATTGAAAGGTATTGCCTCAATAAGTTAATAGGGGAAGTAGGGGTGGGTACCATCATCCTATAATTTGTATAGGGAAGAACGGAGAGCTTAGTCAAGGGCTACTCCAAAAATTGCCCTCGATCGCCAATAGTGGTTAGGACTATCTCGGTACCCAAATAGGCAGTAGAATATTTATAAAAATAGCATTTATTACAAAATATACAAAGGATATACAAAAATATATGTACACAAATTACAACAAAGACAACTAGGTAGTTGTTGCAAAGATTCCATATGATAATAACATTAAAATAGTTTGGAAGCCCCCACAGATATGAGAAGGCACAGTGATAGAGATGTAAACGTAGTCCTCAACAAGTTTCGCGGCCAATGCCGCTTCTTCGGGAGGCGTCGAAAAAAACATCTATAAAAGATATAATTGCATAGTTACAGTATCATGGACATCTAAAATATGGCTATATTGCTATTAACACATTTGTATTGGAGTATTAAAAGAAAACCAGCATGACTCACCAATGGAGGCCCAATTGGGCAACAGACGGCATAAATTGAGACACCCGCTGACGGGTGATCACCCCCCCAGGGGCGGACGCGGGGGGCTATTGGGACGGACTGGAAAAGTATGAAAAAGATATTATAATAGGATTCCTAGAGATAAGGCCAAACATATATAAATGTAAACTGTAATTCCAGGCCTCATGAGATGAACTAAAATAAATCACCCCATATGGGGCATCAAGATACACCATATTCATAATTATTCTCATGGGCTTCCAATGTGCCAAATGTGTAGAGTATAGGGCCGCTTATCAAACTAAAATAAAACAGAAGCCCAAAGTGGGAATAGATGGCAATGAGCCAGACACTTTACAGTATATCCCCCTACTAGATGAAAAGAAAAAATATACCAACAAAAGCAGCCACATTTCCACTTACATCTGGTCCCCGAATGAGATCTGTAACGAACTGTAAACATTACCTTCAAAGATAGCACCCAAGCATCAATGCCAGCATATGGGCACCCATATAAGTTCCCATGTGTTTCAGATTGTACTTTATTGTTTGTTTATTTTGTGTGCCTTTTTTGTAGAGCACAGTACTTGGCTGTATATGTAAAAAGGAGTGGATCCTGAGGAAGCAATATACTCATGAAACGCGTCGATCTGAAAGCCATACAGGAATTTGCTGCATATGCTCAAGTCTTTGTATCTGATCCACACTTTGAGATTGGATTAATTTTTTAAAAATTGTTTTATAAGTGTATAATAAAGACTGTGTATATTTTAACTATTTGCATGGACACGACCTCTTAGTAGCACATCTAAAGTCCCATTTTCTTCTACCCAACACTGTTCTGGCGGGAGCAATTATATTGCTAGATGTTCAATATCATAGATTCATAGGAATAACTGTCATCCTCAACATCATACCATCTTTCCAAGCCCACATCAGTAATGTCACTCGGTCAGCATTATTTTCCATCTATGTAAGATTAATCTCTGTCGTCCATTTTTCACACCTAACAGCACTGCCGTTCTCATTCACAATCTGGTCACTTCCCGCATAGATTACTGCAGTTCCCTTCTTTTTGGTCTCCCTTTCAAGTTCCTCCATAAATTGCAACTGATCCAGAACTCTGCTGCTCGCATCATCACCAGAACCTCCTTATTTGAACCCCTTCCCGCCCGCGCTATAGCCGAATGACAGCTACAGCGTGGGCTTACTGTGCCTGGAGACGTCTATTGACTACCTCCCATGATCGCGCTGCCGGCGCGCCCCGTGCAGCTCTGGTGGTGCGCTCTGTGATCGCGGATTGGGGAAAAGGGCCAATCACAGCTGATTAGGGCTTGGGGAAAAGGGTCAATCACAGCGGTCCTTTACCATGTGATCAGCTGTGTCCAGCAACAGCTGGTCACGGATCTAAGCACAAGCCGGTTATCGGCCTTTCTTTCCTCACGCTGACAGAACCGGCTTGTGTTAAAGGGACATCGGCATTGATAATCAGGGCACTGATAATCAGTGTCCTAATTATCAGTGCAGTTCCAACAGTGCCCACCAGTGCTGCCAATCAGTGCCCACCAGTGCTTCCAATCAGTGCCCACCAGTGCTTCCAATCAGTGCCCACCAGTGATGCCAATCAGTGACCATCAGTGCCTCCTCATCAGTGTCACCTATCAGTGCTGCAAAACTCAATTTCATCAGGGGCCACATCAGCATTATGGTTGTATAGTGCTACCCCCCGTGGGGGCCACTTAAAGATACGGTACCCCAATGGTTGCCCTGACCTTGTAAGTCTCCTGACACCCTGGGTTCAGACATTTCAGCAAAGAAATATGGATGCAGATGCAGATTAGTTCGAAACGAAACAAATAAGCTTACTTGGATCAGATAAGAGTTACATAGTTGCATAGTTGGTAAGGCTGAAAAAAGACACCAGTCCATCCAGTTCAACCTGTGGTGTGTGAGTGTTCTGGTGTGTATGTCAATAGTAAATTAGTAAATCGTATATCCCTGTATGTTGTGATCGTTAAACTATCGATGCTCCCTGCTGATACCACTACTTGTGGAAGAGAATACCTCATCCTTAACGCTCTGACAGTAAAGAACCCTCTACGCAGTTTAAGTGAATGGCCGTGCTTTTAAACTCGCTTTCACTGAAAAGTTTTTTCCCTATGCTAGGGTCACCAGTACGGTATTTGTACATCGCTATCATATCCCCTCTCAAGCGCCTCCCCTCCAGAGAGAATAAGGTTAATGCTTGTAGTCTTTCCCCATAGCTGAGATCCTCCAGTCCCTTTATTAGGTTTGTTGCCCTTCTCTGGACTCTCCCCAGTTCCAGTACATCCTTCCTGAGGACTGGTGCCCAGAACTGGACAGCATACTCCAGGTGCGGGCGGACCAGAGTCTTGTAGAGCGGGAGAATTAAAGTTTGATCTCTGGAGTTGATCCCCTTTTTAATGCCAATATTCTGTTGGCTTTGCTTGCAGCAGCTTGGCATTGCGTGCCGTTGCTGAGCCTATCATCTACTAGGACCCCCAGGTCCCTTTCCATCCTAGATTTCCCCAGAGGTTTTCCCCCTAGCGAGTAACTTGCATTCATATTTTTAGCACCCAAATGCATTACTTTGTCGTGTAGTTGCCCAACCCATTATTTTATTTAGGTCTTCTTGCAAGATTTCCACATCCTGCGGAGAAGTTATTGCCCTGCTTAGCTTAGTATCCTGTTGAAGACCACTAGGTTGAAACGCGTAGGGATTTTATCTGATTTTATCCACATTGCCCCCGATTGTTTTTAGCCTGTATCTTGTACTGGATTATTTTAAATTTGCTCCTTTATTGTGAGACTTTTTTCCAATAAATTATATTGGTTAACCTGCACCATATGGAGCATTTTTTGCTTTTTCATACTATGTCCTACCTCATGTGATCCTGGATGATCTGGAAATACAAGTCCTTCACCTTGCACCATTGTGTGCGTTCACTGGATGAGCCAACGCGTGTTTACCCCTGGAAGTGACATTGATGCCCTGAGGCCGCGTGTTCTTACTCCTAAGACGTATTCGCAGGACCTGGAACCAGCATCCAAAGGGAGAAATAACACACAAGCGCTGCTGACCCACTGCCATACGGTATGTGTGTCCACCTCATCCGGTAAGAAGTACCCTTTCCAGTATTAATATTGTCTCCGGATCGCATTTATACTTTGGCACATTGAATGCTCTTCCATACCAGTTTCACCCACGTTTGGAAAAGAAAATTCCATATCTCCACTCCAGCAGTCCATCTTGAACAAGAGAGACTTTTTTAACATTAGTGTTACTATTACCACCCCATTCAGCACTACCGCACTTTATTTATCTAATTTTTGTACTTTTTAATTTTATATGCAATTTTATATTCATATATTTTACCGCAATTTTTGCACATCCTCAAATTTTAGCGCTTCACATATTATTTCCACCTTAGCTTAGTATCGTCTGCAAATCCTGAGATTGAGCTGTTTCTCCCGATCCTCCAGATTGTTTATGAATAAATTAAACAGGATTGGTCACAGGACAGATCCTTGGGGGACCCCACTTACCACCCTGGACCATTCTGCGTACTCGCTATTTATCACCACCCTTTGGACCCGCCCCTGTAGCCAGTTTTCAATCCATGTACTCACCCTATGGTCCTATGGAGTTCTGTTCTCCTCTCTGCTGCCAACTGCTGAGACGATGTGGCGGCGGAAACAAGGAGGGTGCCACAGCTGCAGGAGAGGTGCGAGGGCCAAATTAAATGCCCTTGTGGGCCGGGTTAGGCCAGCGGGGCTTGTGTTTGACCCATGTGCCTCAGGGAATAGATACCAAGTGTAGCAGAACCCCTGTAGGGGCTGTTGGTAATTGTGATCTGTCTCCCACCCTTCACAGCCAGGCACACTAATTTCCAGACACACTAAGTCAAGAAACAGTCCTTGTACTTATTTTTGTTTTATTAGGGGAATAGAACTTGGATGGGGATTGGGTGCATATGGGATGCCCACTTGATTTAAGAAATATACAGGGACTGAACTATATACACTCTGGTATATACAACCTCTTCTCTTCACCTCCACATACACTTGCTTGTAGACTATCACTCCCAGGACCAGCTAGCACTGTTATAAAGAGTCTGACACTGGCTCAGCTAGACCCAAAGCAAATGCCCTTTGCAGGCAGGGACCACGGGCCCCGGGCCCCTATGGTGTAGCAAAAACTAGGTAGTCCTTAGTGCTAGCTGTCCCACATGTGACTACTGCTACCAGTACTACCTCCTCAGGCCCTGCCAGCCTTCTTGGCTGCAGCTGCTTCTTTCCACTGCCCGTGTCACCACTGTCCTCCTGACTGGCTCTGCACCCATCCCAGACTGCTCTATCCAAGTCGTCTCAGGCGTTCCTCCCAGTCCTCCTGACTGTGTGACCCTCACCAGCCCTCCTGGCTGTTTCTGTTGCTCCTGGAGACTTGCCCGGCAGTGTTCTCCCACTGTCCTCTATTTGCTCCCAGTCCCTCATGTCCAGGACACCTCCTTGTGTCATGAGAGGGTCCTCAAAGGCCATGACAGCCTAACACTCCATCTCCAGCTT
The DNA here is from genome assembly GCA_028564925.1 of Lithobates sylvaticus. Classification (NCBI taxonomy): domain Eukaryota; kingdom Metazoa; phylum Chordata; class Amphibia; order Anura; family Ranidae; genus Lithobates; species Lithobates sylvaticus. The sequence continues at coordinate 23,046,802 of CM053028.1, read as the reverse complement.
CCACCCGAACAACTCCTCCCCAGCTGGGCTGACCCTGACTATTTGAGGGGACCTGCCCCCTGCCAATCCAAGTTGGGGATTGGTCAGGGTCCTCAGAACACTCCAGGTAACTCCACCTTACCTCCCCTCCCGTTCTTCTAGAAGGTCCCAGAACATTGGAGAAGTAGGGGAGAGGTCTCAGTGATGCTGCATGTGAGTCATCCAGCTCTCCCTGGATTTCTGCCCAACCCAGGACAAAACACAGACAGATTTGGCTGCTAGCCAAGCCTGCAAACATCTACCTTCACTTACACAAAAAAAATAAACTATCTACACTTATAGCACTAGAGGGTGCTACACAAGACACCATTAAAACCTTCTAAAAAGTCTCCAAGCACCCAAAGTTTAAAGGGGTTGTAAAGGTTAGTTTTTTTATTTTCTAAATAGGTTCCTTTAAGCTAGTGCAGTGCGTTGGTTCACTTACCTTTTCCTTCAATTTCCGTTCTAAATGTTTTTTTTCTTTGTCTGAATTTCTCACTTCCTGTTTCTCCTCCGTAAACTTCACACCATCATCCGAGCGGTGTTTAGTCAGCCAGAACAGCTTACTGAGGAGGAACAGGAAGTGAGAAATTCAAAGAAAAAAAACATTTAGAAGGGAAATCAAAGGAAAAGGTAAGTGAACCAACAATGCAATAGCTTAAAGGAACCTATTTATAAAATAAAAAAACAAACCTTAACAACCCCTTTAAAGTGAGATGATCTGGACGAGGATCAGAAGTCAGCTTACATCATGTGAATGGGATATCTTTTGTCCCTCACCCTCCTCCCCTATTGGTTAGGTTTTCTACAAACTGACTGACGCCCAGGATATTTCTTCTAACACCCCAATAAGACGCAATCCTGAGATGATGTCCCTGGAAACTACAGCAGAGTAAGTGGGCTGAGACTTATGCCCCGTACACACGGTTGGAAATTCGAAAATGTCCTATCGGACCATGTTGTCGGAAAATCCGATCGTGTGTGGGCTCCATCGGAATTTCCGTCGGAAAAAATTTGAGTGCAGGATCTCAAATTTTCCGACAACAAAATCCTATCGGACTTTTTCCGATCGTGTGTCGAGAATTCCGACGGACAAAGTGCCACGCATGCTCAGATCAAATTATGAGACCAAAGATATTGGCTACTAACGGACGAACGTCATCACGTTAGTAGCCAGTTTCGGATAAAGTCCGTTGGAAAAAATCCAACGGAATTTAATGGTCGGATTTTCCGACCGTGTGTATGCAATTTTGTGGCCCGGTTTTCCGACCGTGTGTACGGGGCATTATTGTCCATCAGGAGCTCAATCACCATGTTCTTCAGGGTCAATACCATTACACATTTTTTAAATCATTAAATACAGCCAACCAACAGACAAATGAATGAACAATATGTATTTATTTATTTATTGTTTTTACTCTGTTAACAGTATGAACACATAATTAAAAAGTACAGAAAACATATGGACCCATTTCTGAACAGCTGAGCCTCCGATGTCCCAAACCGCCCCAGCAAACCATGTGGGAAACTACACTATCTGGGTACAAAGCAAACCACTTCACATACCCTTCCGACGGAATTTCGCTCAAACTGTCTTGCCTACACACGGTCACACCAAATTCCGACGGTCAGTAACACAGCGGCATAAAACACGTTCGACAGCACTATAAAAGGGAAGTTTAATGCTTCTGAGCATGCGTCGAATTGTTTCCGAGCATGCGTCGGAATTTTGCGTGTCGGAATTGCATACACACGATCGGAAAATCCGATAGAAAGGTTTTCAGTCGGAAAAATTGAGAACATGTTTTCAATCCAAAGTCCGTCGGAAATTCCGACAGAAAAAGACCGATGGGCATACACACGGTCGGAAAATCCGTTGAAAAGCTCCCATCGGACTGTTTCCATCGGAAATTCCGACCGTGTGTACGCGGCATTAGTGATTCAGTGACCAATCACCATACACGAACACCATCACATGTGAGGTCATACCTTTCTATATGCAAAACTGTAGATCAGATACGGTGTAGGACAACTGACTGGTGGGCTCTGTATGCAGATTCTTACTTGTATCTTCTAACCTGACCAATAATAATAATGCTGGGACTCCACCTTCTCTCACGTCTCTAATAGCACCATTCCCCTGTGTAGGTGGCAGACGTTAAAGGGGTTGTAAACCATCATGTTTTTTTCACCTTAATGCATCCTATGCATTAACCAGTTCAGCCCTGGAGGATTTTACCCCTTCCTTACCAGAGCACTTTTTGTGATTCGGCACTGCGTCGCTTTAGCTGACAATTGCGCGGTCGTGCGACGTTGCACCCAAACAAAATTGACGTCCTTTTTTTCCCACAAATAGAGCTTTCTTTTGGTGGTATTTGATCACCTCTGTGGTTTTTATTTTTTGCGCTATAAACAAAAGAAAAGCTACAATTTTTACTTTTTGCTATAATAAATATCCCATTTTAAAAAAACAAACAAATTTTTTCCTCAGTTTAGGCCGATATGTATTCTTCTACATATTAATAATCAATAATCAATAATCAAAATCAAAATAAGCATTGATTGGTTTGTGCAAAAGTTATAGCGTCTACAAAATAGGGGATAGATTTATTGCATTTTTATTTGAATTTTTTTTTTTACTAGTAATGACGGCGATCTGCGATATTTTTTTTCGTGACTGTGACATTGTGGCGGACACTTCGGACACTTTTGCCACATTTTTGGGACCATTCACATTTACACAGCGATCGTTGCTATAAAATTGCACTGATTACTGTGTAAATGTGACTGGTAGGGAAGGGGTTAACACTAGGGGGCGCTGCAGGGGTTAATGTATGTTCCCTGGGAGTGATTCTAACTGTGGGGGGGAGGGGACTCACAAGGGGAGGAGACCGATCGGTGTTCCTCTGTACTGGGAACACACCATCGGTCTCCCCTCTACACACACAGATCCACGGTCCTGTTGTGTTGCCGGGCAATCGCGGGTGCCTGGCGGACATCGCGGCCCCCGGGCATGCGCACCGGGTTCCGAGCGACGCCGCGGGCTGCACACGCGCGTCCCTTAGACGGCCAGGAATGGGGGGACATCATATGACGCCCACCCAGGATGGGAGATCCACCTTGTGGGCGTCATATGACAGTGGGCGGTGTTGAAGTGGTTAAGGTGAAATAATTCTGTCACTGACCCGTCCCCCAGCCCCCCCGCTTTACTCACCTCAGTTCTGTATTCCCCATGCCGGAGATGTGCTCTTCCCCTCAGCCCATTGTGTGGGCTCTTGATTGGATAGATTGATAGCAGCGCAGCCATTGGCTCCCGATGCTGTCAATCAAATCCAATGACGCGGGTGCCGGGGGGCAGGTCCAAGTCCGGCATTCTGAGTCTATGGATGCAAATGCTGGACTCGAGAGCGCGCCCGCAAGGTAACCCCCCGGGAGAGCGCTTCTCCTAGGGATTTTATCCAATGCGGGGGAGGAGCTCCAGCACCGCCGGGGGACCCCAGAAGATCGAGGCCACTCTGTGCAAAACGAACTGCACAGTGGAAGTAAGTGTGATATGTCTGTTATTTAACCCCTTCACTACCTGCCCATAGTCATATGATGCCCACAAGGTGCATCTCCCATCCTGGGTGGGCGTCATATGACGTCCTCCCATTCCCGTCCGCCGGGCACCCGCGATTGCCCGTTAAAACAACGGGACCGTGCGGGACCGTGGAGCTGTGTGTGTAAACGCACAGCTCCACGTCCTGTCAGCGGAGAGGAGACCGATCATGTGATCCCAGTACAGAGGAACACATGATCGGTCTCCTCCCCTTGAGTCCCCTCCCCCCACAGTTAGAATCACACATATAGGGAATACATTAACCCCTGCAGCGCCCCCTAGTGTTAACCCCTTCCCTGCCAGTCACATTTACACAGTAATCAATGCAATTTTATAGCAACGATCGCTGTGTAAATGTGACTGGTCCCAAAAATGTGTCAAAAGTGTCCGAAGTGTCCGCCGCAATGTCGCAATCACGAAAAAAAAAAATCGCAGATCGCCGCCATTACTAGTAAAAAAAAAAAAAATGCAATAAATCCATCCCCTATTTTGTAGACGCTATAACTTTTGCGCAAACCGATCAATATACGCTTATTGCGATTTTTTTTTACCAAAAATATGTAGAAGAATACGTATCGGCCTAAACTGAGTAAAAAAAATAGTTTTTTTTTTTAAAAAAAATGGGATATTTATTATAGCAAAAAGTAAAAAATATTGTGTTTTTTTTTCAAAATTGTCGCTCTTCTTTTGTTTATAGCGCAAAAAAAAAAAAAAAAAAAACGCAGGGGCGATCAAATACCACCAAAAGAAAGCTCTATTTGTGGGAAAAAAAGGACGTCAATTTTGTTTGGGTGTAACGTCGTACGACCGCGCAATGGTCAGTTAAAGCGACGCAGTGCCGAATCGCAAAAAGTGCTCTGGTAAGGAAGGGTGTAAAATGGCCCGGTGTTGAAGCGGTTAAAAAAAAAAAAAAAAAAAAAACGAAGCCTTATGCCCCGTACACACGATTGGACAACAAAACCGTGGATTTTTGTTCGAAGGTTGTTGGCTCCAACTTGTCTTGCATACACACCGTCACACAAATGTTGGCCAACAATTATGAACGCGGTGAGGTACAAGACGTACGACGAGCCAAGAAAAGAAGTTCAATAGCCAGTGCAGCTCCTTCTGCTTGATTCCGAGCATGCGTGAACTAGACATGTGCAATTCGTTTCGTTTTTTTTTTTTCGTTTTTTTTTTTCGTTTTTTTTTTCGTTATTTTCGTTTTTGTACGAATGAACGAATCGTTCGAATCGAACGAATCCGATTAACGAATCATTCGAATCGAACGAATCTGAAAAACAACGAAAATCCGAAAAAAACGAATTAGAAACAACGAATGTACGAATGAAGAAAATCCGAAAAACTAAAACAGGAACAACGAAAATAAACGAAAAAATTCGTACATTCGTAACTTTTTTTTTTTTTTGTTGAATTGGTAATTTTCCGTGTCCCTTACAATGGCGCTGCTTAACGTGCTTCGAATAGATTGAACTAAAAAATTTGTACATTCGTAACTTTTTTTTTTTTTTTTTTCGATTCGTAATTTTCCGTGTCTCTTACAATGGCGCTGCTTAACGTGCTTCGAATGGATTGAACGAAAAAACTCGTACATTCGTAACTTTTTTTTTTTTTTTTTCGAATCGTAATTTTCCGTGTCTCCTACAATGGCGCTGCTTAACTTGCTTCGAATGGATTGAATGAAAAAACTCGTACATTCGTAACTTTTTTTTTTTCGATTCGTAACTTTATTTTTCGATTTGTAACTTTTTTTTTCGATTCGTAAATTATTAAAATGTAATAATAGCATACACATTACATAAAATTATGAATTATTCTCCGATTACGAATCTACGAATGTTACGAATGTACGAATAAATACGAATGCGTCTGAATTTAGAATAAACGAATTAAACTAACGAAAAAACTAATCAACGAAAAAATAACTCTTACGAATGTACGAATCGTTACGAATACGAACACCAACGACTTACGAATGTACGAATCGTTACGAATCCATGGAAACCAAAAAAACGAAACGAAAATAAAAAATTTTTTTTTCGGAAATGAAAAAAACGAAACGAAAATAAACACATTTTTTTGTTGTGCACATGTCTAGCGTGAACTTTTGTGCGTCGGACTTGTGTACACACGATCGGAAATTCCGACTACGGAAAATTTGAGAACCTGCTAGCAAACATTTGTTGGCGGAAAGGCCGACGACAAATGTTCGATGGAGCGTACACACGTTCTGACTTTCCGCCAACAAGCTCACATCCAACATTTGTTGTCGGAAAATCCGATCGTGTGTGCGGAGCATTACAATAAATTTAAGGTATGCATTAGGAAAAACTAATGAGATTAATAGAATCTTCAAAGAACTATTAAAGACCAATTTCATCTTTATAGCGTTGAGCCCATTAACCGTGAGATTGAACCAAGAGTTTTTCGCTCATGTCCGCTGTGCTGACTCATCAACTTGAATGGATGAAGAGAGATCGGTGAGGGTAGAGGTGGTGGGAGGTGACAGGTCCTCATTGTCCGGTACAGGTGGACCTCTAGCATGGACACTTTCCCCGTTCTCCAATAACACCTCTTTGTGCGCCTGCAAGCCATTGAGATGGATGGTGGGATCCCCGAATCTGATGAATGATAATAAAATAAGAGTCATATGACATCCAAAAAGATGGCAAAGCTCAAACCGACCTGATAGATGTCAGATACACAGGAGATAATACAAACCGACCTGATAGATGTCAGATACACAGGAGATAATACAAACCGCGCCTGATGTTGGCTGTCACTAATAATGTATGCTGGGACTGAATCTGAAACGGTAACATGGGTTTTCTCTTCTAGGATATCACCAACATCAATACGGCCCCCCTGGTGATTTGGATATATATCGTTTTTATCGGCGCTGCCTCGGAGGAGGCGAGATGAGAGCCGTCAGATTACATACAGGAGAACCTCTCGTTTACTAGGCAGCATCTGTAATAGGAAGTCCCGTCTCCTGGGCTGCCATTGGACGACTGTTCTGTCTATCATAGGAGGCGGGACTTTGTAATAAAGAGTCCACCGAGTAAACAGGAGATTCTCCTGTATGTAATCTGTTGGCGCTCATCCCGCCCCCTGTACTTTCTCCACAACAGGAACTCAGTTCCCGTTAGCAGCCGTGTCCTGCAAGACTTTGACGCATGCGAGCTGTGTGGCAGGTGATACACCAGCAGCTGCCGACACAGCTCGCAATAGTAAGTGCCGCACACCGGACCATTCAGGCATTGCCAGTAAGGGACCCCATGACAGCTTCTGCTTTGATCTACCTGTCAATCACAGCTAGCTGACAGGTAGATCAGGTCCCTGCTGCTAAGAGATTGTATTTAGTCAGACCTCTCGTGATGTGCTCCTCCCCGCTGGCCCCTCCTGATTTTCTGTCTCCTCCTCCCCCCCCCCCCAGTCTCCTGCATACTTGCTCTGTGTGTCCCGCTGAACCCCCCCCCCCCCTCCTCTATGTTCAGTGCCATATGATGAGAGAACCCAGAGGAGGAGCACAGCTATTCTGCTCACAGGACATGCAGGAGAGAGGTGAGCTGAGGGAGGAACATCAGTTTGGGGTGGTAAGCTGAGCACAATACCTGGCAAAGTTTAATGCCAGGAGGGGAGTTTATGTGGAAATAGTTGAAGGGTTGGAATAGCAGCGAGTGTGTGTTGGAGCCCTGCAGTGTTTGCAGCCCCCCCAAGCTAACATACGTCTCCTAAGCAGGAACACATCACTATCTCCCCAAGCATTCTGTCCAGATAATGTGCAGTTCATTTATGACCTTTCCGTTTAACCCTGTGTTATCCAAACTGTTCAATGAAAAGTGTAAACTCACCACATAAACACTCTATAGACAAAATAACATTCCCCAATAAAGATCAGAACATGATGTTCACATTTGCATGGAAGCACAATTGAATGAATGCTGATTATTCAGAGAATTACCGGATTTATGTTTATTGAGGATTGTTTTTTTTTTTTTTTATGTACTAACAGTTAAGCTTCATACACACAATACGAAAATTGGATGGAAAATACCACTTTTGAAGCGTTCGTGCATATGAGCGTATCATTTTTTTTTTGGTGGGCGAGTAGATCTTGGGTGGGAGGTCCCACACTTTTTTCCCCAGGACTTGACCCCTGTCTGTATGTAATCTGTTGGCGCTCATCCCACCCCCCTCCCTGTCCCCTCCGAGGCTGCAGATGGGCATTGATCAGGTGTCATGTACCTGGGTGTATATGAACCGGGACGTTCCTAGTCCCACAGCTACAGTCTTACTTGTTGTGCCACAGAAGAGCTCTGGAGTTATGGCTATGTTCTCTCAGTTTGATGCATTACCTTGGACTCATTAGCCTCACCTGCTGCCAGCTTAGGACAATCTACAATCAAAGCAGCCCATAAATAGCAGCACTTCCGATCTCTCAATGCCTGTTTGTGTGGACTAGCGCCCTGGGTGGTGTGACTGCTTTGTGACTCTGAATACTGTATATGAAATTCTGCCTAAATTCCTGACTGCTCTCTAGCCTGCTGATTTTGTACTTCACTGCCAGCTCGCGTATGACCTTTGCCTGCCTGACCACTCTCTGGATTTCGATCGTGTACCACTTTGCCTGATCTGTTGCCAACCTGATCTGCCTGACTAAGTTTTCGCCTGAATCCTCACTTTGGACACTACCTATCACAGGTATCTTACATCAGGCTGCACTGATGGCACTTGTGAGGCTGCATTTATGGCACTTGTGAGGCTGCATTCATGGCCATAGTGAGGCTGCATTCATGGCCATGGTGAGGCTGCATTCATGGCCATGGTAAGGCTGCATTCATGGCCATGGTATGGCTGCATTCATGGCCATGGCGAGGCTGCATTCATGGCCATGGCGAGGCTGCATTCATGGCCATGGCGAGGCTGCATTCGTGGCCATGGCGAGGCTGCATTGATGGCCATGGCGAGGCTGCATTCATGGCCATGGCGAGGCTGCATTCATGGCCATGGCGAGGCTGCATTCATGGCCATGGCGAGGCTGCATTCGTGGCCATGGCGAGGCTGCATTCGTGGCCATGGCGAGGCTGCATTGATGGCCATGGCGAGGCTGCATTGATGGCCATGGCGAGGCTGCATTGATGGCCATGGCGAGGCTGCATTGGTTGCAATGGTGAGGCTGCAGATGGGCACTGATTAGGCTGCATTGATGGTCACTGACCCTTATTTTGCTTCACAGTTCTTTATTTAAAATTTAAGTTTTTTTCCTGAAACTTCCCTCTTAAAGTGAAGGTGCGTGTTATACGCTGATAAATACAGTATATCCAAATAACATGCCCAAGCTCATCCTTAGTCCTGAGTGGCGCTCAGGGATTCGTTGGGGGCCACAAAAGATAAACTGTGTTTACTATGCTTCCGTTTGTGAATGAGCAGGAAGCCTCAGAGCGCTTCCTATTTATTAATCTATGCAGCTGAGGCTGTAGAGAAAGGGACTGATAAATCGATGTCCTCATTCACTTTCGAGGGGGGTGGCTTATCAGGTAGGCTTATCAGGTAGGCCTATCAGGTAGGCCTATCAGGTAGGCCTATCAGGTAGGCTGGTCGGGGCCCCATGATTTCTAACAGCAGCCCTGGCAGCTGGAGCAGAGCATAAGTGTTCCAAAATGTAGATGAAGCTGGGTTTGTAGAGCTCAACTGCTGGAGGCAATCAGGAATTGGAGCACTGCCATTCATATGGTAGATCCGTGACTGTTCAAGTGGAACTTCACTCTCTCAGTCAACATCAACTATTTGTAATCCTTATGCTGCATTAGTAAATAGATAGGAAATTATATTATATTTACTTGTTTTGAACTTTTATTGTATATTTCTTCAGTTACTTCCTGATTTCCATGCCTAGGCAAATGATGTCATACATCCCATGAGTCTTCAGGAGGGGAGGAGGGGTTCTCTTAGCTAAGCACACCCTACTGCCATCATATCTGCATGAATCATTTGCCCTTACTTAAAGTGGTTGTAAACCCTCATTTTTTTTAATTAAAATAACAGACATGTCTATACTTACCTGCTCTGTGCAGTCATTTTGCACAGCGCAGCCCCGATCCTCTTCTTTTGTGATCCCCCGCCGGCGCTCCAGGCCCCTCCTCTTCTTTGGTTCCCACCACGGAAAGCCGATTTCCCTGGGGGCAACCATGCGGGCTCGCTCCCGGAGTCGTCTCGCTGCTGCGTCCGTTGACACAGACAGCGGGACTTGGCCCCGCCCCCGGCTCCCGTGTCACTGTAATTGAGGTAGAGAGACAGCAGCTGGAGCCGCTGAGCTCATACACATTGCTGGATCGGGCTCAGCTAAGAAAAAGAGGGTTTTTCACCTTAATGCACTGAAAAATCTTGAGGCTTTACAACCACTTTAACCACTACAATACCGGGCACTTCCGCCCCCTTCCTTCCCAGAGCCAATTTTCAGCTTTCAGCGCTCTCGCTCTTTCAATGACAATTGCGCGGTCATGCAATGCTGTACGCAAATGAAATTTGTATCATTTTGTTTGCACAAATAGAGCTTTGGTTTGGTGATATTTATTCACGACTCCGTTTTTTATTTTTTGCGATATAAGCGAAAAAATTGCGGAAATTTTGAAAAAAAACAATATTTTCTCCTTTCTTTTTTAAAAGGAATCCAATAAAATCAAATTTTGTCATAAATTTAAGCCAAAATTTATTCTGCTACATGTTTTTAGTAAAAAAATTCCCTTAAGTGTATAATAATTGGTTCACGTTATCACGGACATATGTACGCAAATGATCATGTACAGATGTGTGCAGGTGATCACGGACATATGTGTGCAGATAATCATTGGCACATGTTATTTTACTGGGACATATGTGGGGGACATGTGTTTTTATTATTTGGGGACATGTGTGGTGTGTTGTGTGTTTACGCTAGACTGGTGATCAGTGAGTAAAAAGCTGTAAAAAAAACAGCTAATACTCACTGATCACCAGCCGGCTGCAGCGATCCGCTCTCCTCTCCTCAGCGACGACTTCCGTGTGAGGAGAGGAGAGCCGATTGCCTAGCAACCGGCTGTTTGCTTACATCACATGACGGCTGTGATTGGACACGGCCATCATGTGATCAGGAGGGCCAATCACAGAGCCCTCCTGCCGATCCGAGATGCGCCGTGTCCGGGTGACACGAGCGCATCGGGATCGCGCCGCTGCGCGGGCACGCGCGCGCGTGATCCCCCTACTTAGACGGCTCCCAATATGGGAGAAGACCTGGGAAAAATACCAGCGGCTCCTGCGGCGATAGCGCTACACCTGTTTATTACACTTGGGATTCCATTCCAATAGCAGGTCTGGACAAAATTTGAAGGCCTTTTAAAGAAAGCTAATTGACTCAATGATAGCAGGAAAGACTAACGAACGATTTTTCTACGAACATTCGAATGAAAATCCAGCCATGTATATGTATGGGCATCTTTACCTAGCAGACTGCAAACACAGCCTTTAGCTCTAGACAGGACAATGTGAACATCACAATAGCATCTTGTCTTCGGGTGACGGGACATATGGTTACCTGTCCAGCTCCACGTCCTGGATGGTCTCCGGCAGTTGGAGGTGACACGTCTCTGTTAGGAGGAAAGCCGCTATGCCAGACACCAGGGACATACTGCTGAACACCACGGGTGGAAGGAAGAGCCAAATATCCTCCAGGAGGATAACCAGAGGGGCCACAGAGCTTCCCAGGCGGGTCATGAAGGAGCAGAACCCGAGGCCGGTCTGCCTGTGGGGAGAGAGGAGAGATGTCACCATTTCTGATATCTAAGGATGGCACGTACTACATACAGCGGGTGATGGTTGGCGGAGAATGATGCCCACCTGGGCTGTGTATGATATTTATTCCTTTAGTGTGTAAAGCAAGAACAGCTCCTGGATTGCAACACAATGGACCTATATGGCTACTGTATGTGTATACAAGGGCCGGGACAAGGGGTGGGCAGGAGGGGCGGCTGCCCTGGGCACTGTGGTATAATGTGAGTGGGGGGCACAAGGAGATTGGTGGATTGGTGGATGAAATTTGTGTTGGGAGTGGGAAAATGGGGGGGGGGGTGGCAGGGGGGGGGGGGGTGGGGGGTGGGGGGGGGGGGGGGGGGGGGTGGCAGGGGTTAAGGATCTCTAAAAAACCTGTGACGGCTTCACAGAACATCTGTATTTATACTAAGATTAACCACTTCCAGACTGCCACCTGCCGATTATACGTCCTGACTTTGACGGGGGGGATATGGTTGTTATGGTAGCGGCCAGCTGCCAAAACCCCGGTATCCTCGTGTTCGACCAGCGGTCTGCTTCAAGAAAAAAGTGGTCTCTGCGGATTTGCCGCAAGATCAACCCCCCCCCCGGCGCCACGCTCCCGCGCCCTCTGCTGCTTATCGGAGCCGTCGGCATTGGCGGAGGAGATCGGATGCTGTGCCTTCCTTGGCATGGAGACGAGTGAGGAGAAGATGGCCCCCACCCATCTCCATGACATTGCAGGACGGAAGCGACATCGAAACGTCACTTCCGCCCATAGCTCTTAAAGGGCCATTTTTTTTTTATTGTGTTTTAGTGTAACTATGAGATCTGAGGTCTTTTTGACCCCGGATCTCATATTTAAGATGTCATGTCATGCTTTTTTTTCTATTACAAGGGATGTAATAGGAATAAAAGTGACACAATTTTTTTGGAAAAAAACTGTAAAAATAAAAATCAAAGGTAACGACAAGCTTGCGTGCAGAAGCGAACGCATATACGTGAGTAGCGCCCACATATGAAAACGGTGTTCAAACCACACATGTGAGGTATCGGCGTGATCGGTAGAGCGAGAGCAATACTTCTAGCCCTAGACCTCCTCTGTAACTCAAAACATGCAACCTGTAGAATTTTTTCCCTATGGAGATTTTTAAAGGTTAAAAGTTTGTCGCCATTCCACGAGCGGGCACAATTTTGAAGCGTGACATGTTGGGTATCAATTTACTCGGCGTAACATTATCTTTTACAATATTAAAACAAATTGGGCTAACTTTACTGTTGTCTTTTTTTTTTTTTAAGTGTATTTTCCAAAAAAAGTGCGCTTGTAAGACCGCTGCGCAAATACGGTGTGACAGAAAGTATTCCAACGACTGCCATTTTATTCTCTAGGGTGTTAGAAAAAAAACTTGTAAACAACACATCTAAAAAAAGAGGCTTGGCCCTTAAGTGACACAGGTGGACTCTATTTACTAATTAGGTGACTTCTGAAGGCGATTGGTTCCACTAGATTTTAGTTAGGGGTATCAGAGTAAAGGGGGCTGAATACAAATGTACCCCCCCCCCCCCCCACACTTTTCACATATTTATTTGTACAAAATTTTGAAAACCATTTATCATTTTCCTTCCACTTCACAATTATGTGCCACTTTGTGTTGGTCTATCACATAAAATCCCAATAAAAACGTTTTTGGTTGTAACATGACAAAATGTGGAAAATTTCAAGGGGTATGAATACTTTTTCAAGGCACTGTATGTTCTGTGTATGATATACCGGTATTTATATATTTCCTTTCTAGGACAATCAGACAGATTTCAGAGAATGCTCCTCCTTGCCCCCTGCCTATCTCTTTAATATTTTTCCGGTGGGATGTCGGTGGGGTGTTAGTGAGGTGTCAGTTAGGCTGCTTTCACACTGGGGCGGTTTGCAGGCGCTATTGCGCTAAAAATAGCGCCTGCAAACCGACCCGAAACAGCTGTTGCTGTGTCTCCAGTGTGAAAGCCCTGAGGGCTTTCACACTGGAGCGGTGCGCTAGCAGGACGGTAAAAAAAGTCCTGCTAGCTGCATCTTTGGAGCGGTGAAGGAGCGGTGTGTTCACCGCTCCTATACCGCTCCTACCCATTGAAATCAATGGGAGACCGCGGGGATACCGCCGGCAAAGCGCCGCTGCAGCGGCGCTTTGCGGAGGTTTTTAACCCTTTCTCGGCCGATAGCGGGGGTTAAAACCACCCCGCTTGCGGCCGCATACCGCGGGTAAAACGATGGTAAAGCAGCGCTAAATATAGCGCTGCTTTACCGTCGCCGCCCGCACTGCCCCAGTGTGAAGCCGGCCTAAGTGTGGTGTCAGTGTAGTGTCAGTTAGGGAAATGTCAGTAAGTGTGGTGTCAGTGTAGTGTCAGTTAGAGAAGTGTCAGTAAGTGTGGTGTCAGCGCGATGTATGGTTAGTGTGGGTGAGGTGTCAGTGAGTTACCTGATGACGGTTGGGTAGAGCTCGGCGGTGAAGAGAAACGCGGTGGTAAATGAAGCTTCTGAGAAGCCTTTCCCCAGGATGGCCACCAGGGTGCGCCAATCACCTGAATCAGAGAAAAGACAAGCCAATGTGTGTGAAAAGGAATTAAAGAGTAACTCCACTTTTGTTGAGAAAAAAAACAATCCCCTCCGGTGATCTATGTACATTGCAGGGATTTTAACAAACTTTATTGCTGAGTGCTATTTTTTTTTATTATTATTATTATTATTATTATTCTGAATAAATAGCCATTTGTTTGTCTGTGTCCATGTTCAAAGTGAATCTAATGAGTGTGATTTTTCTAATTATCAATCAGCTGCTGAACTTGCATCCTTTTTAGATGTGATCTTAGTGCAGACTTTTTGGAAAATCAGTGAGCCAATTACATTTCATCCCCTTGTTGTTGTTTTAACTTTGGATAGTAAAAGATTTTTTTTGTTATGCCAGTAAATCCCTTATACAGCCCACTTCCTGTTTCTAGTCTGGTCATTAGCCTAGGCTTATGACATCATGCACAGCTCTCTCTCACTCTGGTGAGAGTTTGCCAGGAAGGGAGGAGGGGGTGAGTCATAAGAGGGCCAATGAGAGCTGCAGAGCTGGAGGTGTGCCCCTGAGTGTCTGTGTAAATCCAGGAAGTGAACAGGCAGCAGCTTCAGCTGCCCACAGTTAAAATGGATATAGCCATACTGTGGCCGTGGAATCACAGTATATATAAAATAATATGCAAAGTTGTTGGAGGGAAGCTTCAGATGTTTTTATTACAAATGATGTGACTAGACTGCAGTTCCTCTTTAATAACATTCAATTGCAATATGACTTGTGCAGCAATTGTATAAGCTATATTATTTATTTTTACATGCCAGGGTGGAGCACACATTACTAGTACAATTACCTATGGGGATGAGGCAGGTAAGGGCGATACAGGCACTGGTGATGATCAGCGATCCTCCTTGGCACATCTTACGTCCAATCCGATCCAGCAGCAGGTAAACGCCGAGTTTGGCCGGGAGCTCAATCACCCCGAATATGAAATGTGTGAGGAACGGACTTCGTCCGAATCCAGTGACGTGGAAACTGATCCCGTAATAGCTGAACGCCACACCGAACCTGCCGAGACACCCCTGGGCACTGAGTGGGGAGACACTGACTGAGGAGGACACCAACTGGGGGGACACTGACTGAGGAGGACACCAACTGGGGGCACACTGACTGAAGAGGATTCCAACTGGGGGGGGACACTGACTGAGGAGGACACCAACTGGGGGGACACTGACTGAAGAGGATTCCAACTGGGGGGGGGACACTGACTGAGGAAGACACCAACTGGGGGGACACTGACTGAAGAGGATTCCAACTGGGGGGGACACTGACTGAGGAGGACACCAACTGGAGGGACACTGACTGAAGAGGATTCCAACTGGGGGGACACTGAATGAGGAGGACACAAACTGGTGGGACACTGACTGAAGAGGATTCCAACTGGGGGGACACTGACTGAAGAGGATTCCAACTGGGGGGGACACTGACTGAGGACACCAACTGGGGGCACACTGACTGAAGAGGCCGCCAACTGGGGGGACACTGACTGAGGAGGACACCAACTGGGGGCACACTGACTGAAGAGGCCGCCAACTGGGGGGACACTGACTGAGGAGGACACCAACTGGGGGCACACTGACTAAAGAGGCCGCCAACTGGGGGGACACTGACTGAGGAGGACACCAACTGGGGGCACACTGACTGAAGAGGCCGCCAACTGGGGGGACACTGACTGAGGACACCAACTGGGGGGACACTGACTGAGGAGGACACCAACTGGAGGGACACTGACTGAGGAAAACACCAACTGGAGGGACACTGACTGAGGAGGACACTCACTGGGGGCACTGACTATTCATGTGCATTGCGTTATGTTCCGAATCGAAATTCGGACGAATTTTTCATTATTCGGACATTCGGATGCATCCGAATTACCGAATTACAATACTAACGAATTTAACCGAATCCGAATTTTTTTCGAATCGAAAAATCGCGGACGAAATTCGAAATATCTCAGGGTCACTTAGTGATAGAAACCCCAAATTTGGATATGTTGTAGTGCTAGTTCTACTGTGTTTGCATACCAAATTTGGGAGATGTGTGGAAAAATGTCATTCTCTGCTGCAGAAAAGTGCTTGACATTTTGTGACCCGACTTTGGGGCCCCATATCTCGGGGCCACTTATAGCTAGAAACCCCAATGGTATGCAAACACAGTAGAACTAGCACTACAACCTCTCCAAATTTGGGGTTTCTATCACCAAGTAACCCTGAGATACGTGGACCCAAAGTCGGGTCGCAAAATATTTTCGAATAAGGTTGAAATAATTTCAAACCATGTTTATACTATTTCAAGCGGATTTGAAAATATTTTGCGACCCGACTTTGAAAAAAAAGAATGAAATTGATTCTAACAGTCTGCAGAAGATCTGCAAAAAAAAAAAAAAAAAGAAGTGAAATGGCTGTTAATAGTCTACAGGAGATCTGCTATTAAATTATATATTTTTTTCTAATCTTTTCTATTTGAATTATACATTTTGGAAGATGGTTATTTACTTATATACATCTGTCACATAAAAAAAAAGATGTGAAATGGCTGTCACGGATGTCGATCGCAAGGCAAGTACATATGCTGTATGTCATTGTCCACTTGCCACAACACCTGCCACAAGTGCCAAGACACCTGCCACGAGTGCCACGTGACTGACCACAAGTGCCATGTGACCTGCCACGTGACCAAGTTGTGGATTGTCCACTTGCCATGTCACCTGCCACAAGTTATGGGGTTCCTAGCACCAAGTGACCCCCAGATATGGGGAATATGTTAAGTACTTTTCTACAGCAGAGAATTACATTTTGTGACCCGACTTTGGGGCCACGTATCTCGGGGCCACTTATAGCTAGAAACCCTAAATTTGGTATGCCAACACAGTAGAATTTTCACCAAGTAACCCCGAGATACGTGGACCCAAATTCGGGTCGCTAAATATTTTCGAATCCGGTTGAAATAGTTTCAAATGCGGTTGAAATAATTTCAAATGCAGTTGAAATAATTTCGAATCATGTTGATACTATTTCAAGCGGATTCGAAAATATTTTGCGACCCGACTTTGAAAAAAAAAAATGAAATTGATTTTTGCAGATCTTCTGCAGACTGTTAGAATCAATTTCATTTTTTTTTTCAAAGTCGGGTCGCAAAATATTTTCGAATCCACTTGAAATAGTATCAACATGATTTGAAATTATTTCAACATGATTTGAAATTATTTCAACATGATTTGAAATTATTTCAACTGCATTTGAAATTATTTCAACTGCATTTGAAATTATTTCAACTGCATTTGAAATTATTTCAACTGCATTTGAAATTATTTCAACTGCATTTGAAATTATTTCAACATATCTGGGGGTCACTTGGTGCTAGGAACCCCATAACTTGTGGCAGGTGACATGACAAGTGGGCAATCCACAACTTGGTCACATGGCAGGTCACGTGGCAGATCACGTGGCACTTGTGGTCGGTCACCTGGCACTTGTGGCCGGTCACGTGGCACTCGTGGCCGGTCACGTGGCACTCGTGGCCGGTCACGTGGCACTCGTGGCAGGTGTCTTGGCACTTGTGGCAGTTGTTGTGGCAAGTGGACAATGACATACAGCATATGTACTTGCCTTGCGATCGACATCCGTGACAGCCATTTCTTTTTTTTTATGTGACAGATGTATATAAGTAAATAACCATCTTCCAAAATGTATAATTCAAATAGAAAAGATTAGAAAAAAAATATATAATTTAATAGCAGATCTCCTGTAGACTATTAACAGCCATTTCACTTCTTTTTTTTTTTTGCAGATCTTCTGCAGACTGTTAGAATCAATTTCATTTTTTTTTCAAAGTCGGGTCGCAAAATATTTTCGAATCCGCTTGAAATAGTATCAACATGGTTTGAAATTATTGCAACTGCATTTGAAATTATTTCAACCGCATTTGAAACTATTTCAACCGGATTCGAAAATATTTTGCAACCCGACTCTGGGTCCACCTATCTCGGGGTTACTTGGTGATAGAAACTTGGAGAATTTTGGAGAGGTTGTAGTGCTAGTTCTACTGTGTTGGCATACCAAATTTGGGGTTTCTAGCTATAAGTGGCCCCGAGATACGTGGCCCCAAAGTCGGGTCGCAAAATATCAAGCATTTTTCTGCAGCAGAGAATGACATTTTTCGACCCGACTTTGGGGCCACATATCTCGGGGCCACTTGTAGCTAGAAACCCAATTTGGTATGCAAACACAGTAGAACTAGCACTACAACATATCCAAATTTGGGGTTTCTATCGCTAAGTGACCCTGAGATACGTGGACCCAAATTTGGGTCGCAAAATATTTTCGAATCCGGTAGAAATATTTTCGAATTCGGTTGAAATATTTTCGAATTCGAAAATCGGTCGAAAACGAAACGATATCCGAAAACGAATTTAACAAATTTAACGAATCTAACTAAACGAAATTAATTAATTAACGAATTAAAACGAAATGAAACAAATTTTTTCCTTTTGCACATGTCTAGCACTGACTGAGTAGGACCCCAGTAGAGGGACATCGACTGAGGACACCAACTGGGGGGACACTGACTGAGGAGGACACCCACTGGGGGGACACTGACTGAGAAGGACACCAGTTGGGGGACACTGACTGGGAAGGACACTAACTAGGGGGACACTGACTGGAAGACACCAACTGAGGCAATACTAACTATAGTGACACTGACTGGGAGGGACACTAACTAGGAGGATACCAACTGGGGGACACTGATGGGGCACTGACTGGTGGAACCCTCACCAGGTAGACACTGAGTGAAGGATACAGCCTGGGGGAGGGGGGGTAGGTACTTACTAGGCGGAAACTGATTTCTTGCATTTCATGTAGATCAGTATACCTATTAAGCTAATTATACACATGATCGTACATCTATACCCTCTATGAGGTTATTATTCTTTCTTTGTTTTTTCCTTGTTCTTTTCTCTTTCCACATCAATTAAGGGTCCGCCACATGTCCCCCAAAACTACTGTCCCTTGTGTAGATAATCTGCCCCAACACTACTGCCCTTGTCTAGATAATCTGCCCCGACACTGCTCCCTCTGTCCAGATAATCTGCCCCAACACTACTGCCCTTGTAGCGATAATCTGCCCCAACATTGCTGCCCTTGTCTAGATAATCTGCCCCGACACTGCTCCCTCTGTCCAGATAATCTGCCCAAAAACTACTACCTTTGTCCAAATAATTTGCTCCAACACTACTGCTCTTGTCTAGATAATCTGCCACAACACTACTGCCCTTGTCTAGATAATCTGCCCCATCACTACTCCCCCTGTCCAGATAATCTGCCCAAAAACTACTACCCTTGTCCAAATAATCTGCCACAACACTACTGCCCTTGTCTAAATAATCTGCCCCAACACTACTGCCCTTATCTAGATAATCTGCCCCAACACTACTGCCCTTGTCTAGATAATCTGCCCCAGCACTACTTCCCTTGTCTAGATAATCTGCCCCAGCACTACTTCCCTTGTCTAGATAATCTGCCCCAACACTACTGCCCTTGTCTAGATAATCTGCCCCAGCACTACTGCCCTTGTCTAGATAATCTGCCCCAACACTACTCCCCTTGTCTAGATAATCTGCCCCAACACTACTCCCCTTGTCTAGATTATCTGCCACAACACTACTGCCCTTGTCTAGATAATCTGCCCCAACACTACTGCCCTTGTCTAGGTTATCTGCCCCAACACTACTGCCCTTGTCTAGATAATCTGCCACAACACTACTGCCCTTGTCTAGATAATCTGCCCCAACACTACTGCCCTTGTCTAGATAATCTGCCCCAACACTCCTGCCCTTGTCTAGATTATCTGCCCCAACATTATTGCCCTTGTCTAGATATTCTGCCCCGACACTACTCCCCCTGTCCAGGTAATCTGCCCCAACACTACTGCCCTTGTCTAGATAATCTGCCCCAACACTCCTGCCCTTGTCTAGATTATCTGCCCCAACATTATTGCCCTTGTCTAGATATTCTGCCCCGACACTACTCCCCCTGTCCAGGTAATCTGCCCCAACACTACTGCCCTTGTCTAGATAATATGCCCCAACACTACTGCCCTTGTCTAGATAATCTGCCCCAACACTACTGCCCTTGTCTAGATAATCTGCCCCAACACTACTGCCCTTGTCTAGATTATCTGCCCCAACACTACTGCCCTTGTCTAGATTATCTGCCCCAACACTACTGCCCTTGTCTAGATTATCTGCCCCAACACTACTGCCCTTGTCTAGATATTCTGCCCCAAGACTACTGCCCTTGTCCTGATAATCTGCCCCAACACTACTGCCCTTGTCGTGATAATCTGCCCCAACATTGCTGCCCTTGTTTAGATAATCTGCCCCGACACTACTCCCCCTGTCCAGATAATCTGCCAAAAAACTACTACCCTTTTCCAAATAATTTGCCCCAACACTACTGCCCTTGTCTAGATAATCTGCCCCAACACTACTGCCCTTGTCTAGATAATCTGCCCCAACACTGCTATTCTTGTCTAGATAATCTGCCCTTAACACTACTGTGCTTGTCTAGATATTCTGCCCGTACACTGCTCCCCCAGTCCAGATAATCTGCTCAAAAAATACTACCCTTGTCCAAATAATTTGCCCCAACACTACTGCCCTTGTCTAGATAATCTGCCCCAACACTACTGCCCTTGTCTAGGTAATCTGCCAAAACATTACTGCCCTTGTCTTGATAATCTGAACCAAAACTGCTGCCCTTTTCTAGATAATCTGCCCCAACATTATTGCCCTTGTCCAGATAATCTGCCCACACCCAAATAATCTGCCCCATTATTACTGCCCCCCGATATTCTGCCCTATCACTTTAGCTGCCTCTAAATAATATGTTGTATCAATATTGCCCCCCCCCCCCAGATAATCTGCTGACTGCTGCATCACTGCGGCCCCCACCCCCAGATAATCTGCCCCATCAATACTGCCCCCAACACACACCTTCCTAGATAAGTGGCAGCATTCACCGACAACAGCTATTGTACATAGTTCTAAAAACTGCCTAAACAATCTATTCAATTCATATCCATTCAGGGAGTGGGGGTGAGAGAGGGGGGGTGAGGGAGGGGGGGGGGGGGTGAGTGGGAGGTATGAAGGGTGACAATGAAAGCCACGCTGGAAGAAGCACCATGGCACATACCACATGATCCCCAGACACAGCGTGTTCTTCCGCAACTGCTGCGTCCTCACCAGATCCCAGAACGTGTATTTCCGACTCTCCACCGTCACCGCCTTTTGAAGGACCTGGAGGGACAACACTGACAAGTCACCTGTTCATAGGGCTGACATTTTTGTGTCCCACTGCTAGGTGGGGCCCCGGGGAAAGAAGTTCAAGGGCCACAATATGGATCTCTCAGTGGATAGCCAATACTTCTCGTTATGACTAGAGATATGTGCTGCACTCATTAGTGTCTTTTTTTTTTATCCCCGATGACATCGCAACTGTCACTCATCGGGCTCACGTCCCTTCCTCCTCACCACAGAATAATACAACATAACACAGAATGATACAATGTAACACAATCCCAACACAGAAAAGAGGAAGACAGTCTATCTATGAAAGGGCTATGAATGCATCACACATTATCATGCCCTAAGATCTGACTTCATGCAGCCTGTTTATTCTGGGTTTGCTTCTCTCTGGGAACATTCTGGCAATCTGCTGGATTGATGAAGTGCTCCCAAAGACAGGAAAATACAGAATAGTCATATAGCCCAAATAATTCCCTGTATCTGCCAGTGCTCCTATATACTTCCTCTTCACTGCTGGTGTTCTGTAGACTCTTGTGGTCAGATAACCCCCAATAGGACAGTAAAATAATATGGGATGTAGAGATGGAGTCTGGGGTTAGATGGCAGATGATGGTTATGGAGATGATCAGAAAATGTTGTGTTCCCTTTCTGATGAAGGATTGTAGACTTGTGTGGTGTATATCACCCTAATAGTTCCTTTCTCCAGAGCAGTGGTCTCCAAACTGCGGCCCGTTGCTTGACTTTATCCAACCCTTGGGGCACTATTTCTTCCAACTGACACCAGCAATGGGGGCACTATTCCTCCCTCAGAATCAGAAACCAATGATGCATCATTATTCCTCCCGCTGACACCAACAATATTTCCCTATTCCTCCCGCTGACACCATTGATGGGGCACTATTCCTCCCACTGACACCAACAATGGGACACTTCCTCCCACTGACACCAAGATGCCCAAGACGGGACATTATTCCTCCCGCTGACACCAACGATGGGGCACTATTCCTCCCACTGACACCAACAATGGGACACTACTCCTCTCACTGACACCAACAATGGGACACTATTCCTCCCACTGAAACCAAGATGCCCAAGATGGGGCACTATTCCTCCCACCAATAACAAAAAAGAGCCAATGTTTATTCCCACTGACACCAGGACACCTAATAGTTCCTTTCTCCAGAGCAGTGGTCTCCAAACTGCGGCCCATTGCTTGACTCTATTCCTTCCAACTGATACCAGCAATGGGGGATAATTTCTGCCTATGGCACCAGCGTTGGGGCACTATTTCTCCCACTGACACCAGGATGGGGCACTTCCTCCTGCTGTCACCAATGATGGGGCACTATTCCTCCCACTGACACCAATGATGGGGCACTTTTCCTCCCTCAGAATCAGAAACCAATGATGCATCACTATTCCTCCCACTGACACCAAGATGGCCAAGCTGGGGCACTATTCCTCCCTCTGACACAAATGATGGGGCACTATTCCTCCCGCTGATACCAACGACGGGGCACTATTCCTCCCGCTGACACCAACAATGGGGCACTATTCCTCCCTCTGACACCAACAATGGGGCACTATTACTCCCACTGACACCAACAATGGGGCACTATTCCTCCCACTGACACCAACAATGGGATACTTCCTCCCACTGACACCAAGATGCCCAAGATGGTGTCAGCGGGAGGAATAGTGTCCCAACGATGGGGCACTATTCCTCCCACTGACACCCACAATGGGACACTGTTCCTCCCACTGACACCAAGATGCCCAAGATGGTGTCAGCGGGAGGAATAGTGTCCCAACGATGGGGCACTATTCCTCCCGCTGACACCAACAATGGGACACTATTCCTTCCACTGACACCAAGGATGGGGCACTATTCCCCCCGCCAATACCAATGAAGAGCCAATGTTTATTCCCACTGACACCAGGACACCTAATAGTTCTTTTCTCCAGAGCAGTGGTCTCCAAACTGCGTCCCGTTGCTTGACTTTATCTGGCCCTTGGGGCACTATTCCTTCCAACTGACAGCAGCAATGGGGGATAATTTCTGCCTATGGCACCAACATTGGGGCACTATTTCTCCCACTGACACCAGGATGGGGCACTATTCCTCCTGCTGTCACCAATGATGGGGCACTATTCCTCCCACTGACACCAAGATGGGGCACTATTCCTCCCACTGACACCAACAATGGGACACTGCCTCCCACTGACACCAAGATGCCCAAGATGGGGAACTATTCCTCCCACTGACACCAACAATGGGACACTTCTTCCCACTGACACCAAGATGCCCAAGATGGGGCACTATTCCTCCCGCTGACACCAACGATGTGGCACTATGCCTCCCACTGACACCAACAATGGGACACCAAGATGCCCAAGACCCTATTCCTCCCACTAACACCAACGATGGGGCACTATTCCCCCCGCCAATACCAAAGAAGAGCCAATGTTTATTCCCACTGACGCCAGGACATTTTCTACTCCCACAAGCCACAGTCGGGTCCCACTAAAGTCTGAAGGACACTAAACTGGCCCTTTGTTTAGAAAGTTTTGAGACCCCTGCTTCAGAGTATTAGGCAGTGCTGATAGGGGAGCAGAACCCCATTCCCCAATAGCAGCCTCTGCGGGGAAGGTTTACCTCTGGAGAGATGTTTTTCCTGAAGTTTGGTCTTCTGTTCATCTCTGCACATTGGGACAGGTATCTGTGAGCTCCAATGGCATCTTGTTTTGTCAGAAGCCAGCGTGCAGATTCCGGGACCCACCTACAGGGAGAACAATTATTCATTACATTTCTGCTGAACCTCTTTCCAATAGTGGCCCTTTCACCTCAAGCATAATGTGCCAGTTTGGGTTCACACTACACCAGAAACCCCCCTCGTGCGCAATTTCCAGCTGTCGGTGCTGAAAGTGTCCAGATCTGGGAAGAGTTAGGATTTCATTGCTGTCATGTGGGCAGATAGTTGACCCACACAGAAGTACCACATACTCACCACCAGGTGGCGATACCAATCAGGCAGGGGGCAGTGGTGGTCAGTATCAGCCATCGCCAGTCTCTTATCAGATAGGCCAGCAGCGCCAGGATCATGTAACCCACTGTCCACGATAGACTACTGACGGTGCCACAGAACGTACGATGAGCCACATCCGTCCACTCCAACACTGAGCAGAAAGAGATCAGAATACAATTTGTTCAATAATGTCCATAGATCAGGAATAGCCTACAAAAGAGCACAGCTAAGGAGGCCTCAGAACAAAGCTAATTTCAAGGTCTCTGTCCACCAAATTAAGCTTGTATAGAGGAAATATCCCTGGATAATATAAGGTGAGAGAAGTACTTCCTGTCAGTGTTACATAATACTGGCTTCCCTCTGCCCGTGGCCTCTTCTCTTCCATCTCCATGGCCTTCTTTCTCCTATTTCCCCTTCTTCATACTCCAATATAGTTCTTTTTCCTCCCGCATACTTCTCTTATCTCCTCTTTGTGGCCCCCTTACCCCAGCTTACTTCACCTCCTGCTATCTGCCCCCCTTAGTGTCTTGGCAGCTCCTGGGCAATTTTCATTATTCTCTACCTTTAATGTCCTCCAGTCTATCCCTCCATGCCTGCTCTCTCACCATCTTTATTCTCCTCTTCTGCTCCTCCTGCCACACTTCTCAGGCCACCTGCTCCCTTGATGTTCCTGCTCTCTACCCGTCTATTGTCACTGCTCTCCACCTTCACCCCAGGTATGAATGAGCCATATCCTTCCACTTGGACTGTCCATACATGAGGCTCCTATGGACATCTTAGCACATCCCTATCTTGGTGCTCCTGCTCTCTACCCGTCTATTGTCACTGCTCTCCACCTTCACCCCAGGTATGAATGAGCCCTATCCTTCCACTAGGACTGTCTATACATGAGGCTCCTATGGACATCTTAGCACATCCCTATCTTGGTGCTCCTGCTCTCTACCCGTCTATTGTCACTGCTCTTCACCCGTCTCCACCCATCTCCACCCGTCAATTGTCACTGCTCTCCACCTTCACCCCAGGTATGAATGAGCCCTATCCTTCCACTTGGACTGTCCATACATGAGGCTCCTATGGACATCTTGGCACATCCCTATCTTGGTGCTCCTGCTCTCTACCCGTCTATTATCACTGCTCTCCACCCATCTCCACCTGTCTATTGTCACTGCTCTCCACCTTCACCCCAGGTATGAATGAGCCCTATCCTTCCACTTGGACTGTCCATACATGAGGCTCCTATGGACATCTTGGCACATCCCTATCTTGGTGCTCCTGCTCTCTACCCGTCTATTGTCACTGCTCTCCAGTCTCCACCTTATGCTAAATAATAGCAAGTATTTTGCACCCAAGTGATTTCTGTTTTTCATAAATTTTAAAATAACAAATTGCTCTTATATGTATCACCCTCCTGGATAGGTGCTAGGTTAGGTAAAATTAGCTCTTGGCTCACTGTAACCAATTGAACTACATTCAATAAATAGATTGTTTTGGTCTGTTCTGTGTCTCAGTGGCTCCGGGGTTGGCTGCTTCCCCTTCTCTGTCTGGAGGGTTCTGGTAAAAACAAGTGGGCTGATCAGCAGCTGAATATTTATACAGTTCTAGCCAATCCCTGGGGGCTGATGCCCAGACGGTGGCTGGGAGGGAGCATAAATAGCCAGGGACTTGGAACAGAAGGGTTCTTGTCCTAGAGGAGGAAATCCTCGTCTCGAGGGCAGGTCTGCCATGCTTATATTGCTCATTGAGTTCACAGCTATGCTAGCTGGGGGGCCCATCCTGCTGAAGTTTGCTGGAGCTGACCGAAGGACTTTTTGTTGGAAAGAGGTATCCAATTATCCAAGGACATTAGTGAATACAGACCGGTCCATGCCATTCTGTTGACGTACATTGTCGTGCGCCGGTCGGCAAGCGGTTAAGTAACACTGACGCTAATGCAAGAAGAATAGTAGCAGCACACAGTCACTGGGATCCAGTGACTGTGTGCTGCTACTATTCTTCTTGCATTAGTGTCAGTGTTACTTAACCGCTTGCCGACCGGCGCACAACAATGTACGTCAACAGAATGGCATGGACAGGCATAAGGGCGTACAGGTACGTCCCCTTTAAGATGCTGCCCTGCCATCGGGGACACCCGCGATCGTCTCGCGAGAAGGCTGAACGGGGAGATGCGGAAATAAACAGCATCTCTCCGTTCTGCCTAGCAACCAGTGACGCAGATCTCTGCTCCCTGTGATTGGAGCAGAGATCAGCATTCACTAGCTGACAGCCACGCCCCCCCACAGTAAGAAACCCACCTCTAGGCACACTTAACCCCTACACTGCCACCTAGTGGTTAACCCCTTCACTGCCAACTTCTGCGCAAACCAATCAATAACCCCTTTTGCAATTTTTTTTACCAAAAATATGTAGAAGAATACGTATCTGCCTAAACTGAGGGAAAAAAAAATTTTTTTTATATATTTTTGGGGGATATTTATTATAGCAAAAAATAAAAAAGAATGCGTTTTTTTCAAAATTGTCGCTCTTTTTTGTTTACAATACCACCAAAAGAAAGCTCTATTTGTGGGAAAAAAAGGACGTCAATTTTGTTTGGAAGCCACGTCGCACGACCGCGCAATTGTCAGTTAAAGCGACGCAGTGCCGAATTGCAAAAAGGGGCCTGGTCCTTTGGCTGCAAATTGGTCCGGTCTGAAAGTGGTTAAAGCGGGGTTTCACCTTACAAAAAATTTTTTTAAAAGTCAGCAGCTAAAAAAAAAGTAGCTGCTGACTTTTAAAAAGTACACTTACCCTCCCAGGGCGCCCGCGATGTCCGTCGTGGAGGACGAGCTGTCCCTCGGCGATTCGGTTCCAGCGCCGCCATCCTCGGTAAGGGAAACGGCTTCACGTTTCCTACTGCGCATGCGCGAGTCGGCGCGCGGCCGACTGCGCATGCGCGAGTCGGCGCGCGGCCTACTGCGCATGCGCGACTCTAATTTCTGAATGGGGAACATCGCGCCCCATTCAACAGAAGACGGAAGAAGAGAAGATCACCGCGGAGCTGGAGGAGGCAGATTAGGACGATCTGCCTCCTCCTTTTTTTTTTTTTTCATTTTAAATGGTTACTAACATATTTTTAAGTTTTTGTTTTCAGGGTGTCCCCCCACTTTAAAGGGGACATTGTTCATGGTGTCCTAGTATAGCTCAGACCATTATTTGCTTCTGCAAGGACTGTGCTCAGATTCTTCAGCAGGAAGGAAGATTAGCATCCTCAATTTACTTCTTAAAGTGGACCTTCAGTAATTTTTTCAACTTTCCATCTATTAAATCTTCTGCCCTCGCTGTTTTAACTTTGGATAGTAAATACCTTATACAGCCCACTTCCTGTTTCTTGTCTAGTCATTAGCCTAGTCTAATGACATCATGCACAGCTCTCTCTCTCTCTCACACTCTCCTAAGAGTTTGCCAGGAAGGGAGGGGTGGGGTGAGTCATAGGAGGGCCAATCAGAGCTGCAGAGCTGGAGGTGTGCCTCTGTGTGTCTGTGTAAATCCAGGAAGTGAACAGGCAGCGGCTTCAGCTGCCCACAGTTAAAATGGTTGCAGCCAGACTCGGTGGAGGGAGATTTTTGCAGAATATTTGGCAAGTACAGAATCACAGTATATATAAATAATATGCAAAGTGGTTGGAGGGACGCTTGAGAACGGCAAAGATGTTTTTATTACAAATTATGTGAGCAGACTGCAGTTCCTCTTGCTGGAGTATGGGACCTTGGGACCAAATTTGCAGGGCGTCTAGGAGGTGAGCGCTACAAATACAAGATTCTTGATAAAGAAAATTAAAATTGAAAATTTTATTTTGATCAGAACTATTATGCCCCGTACACACGATAGGATTTTCCAACAGAAAATGTTCGGTTGGAGCTTGTTGTCGGAAATTCCGACCGTGTGTAGGCTCCATCGGACATTTTCCATCGGAATTTCCGACACACAAAATTTGAGATCCGGATCTCAAATTTTTCAACAACAAAATACGTTGTCGTAAATTCCGATCGTGTGTAGACAATTCCGACGCACAAAGCTGATCAGCTGATGGAAATCCAGATTAGTCACCCCATCAATGATTCACGTGTACGTTGTACTCAAATTGTGATTGAGCTATGGAATAGAGATCACACCTTCAAAGAGAGAATGGAGCTCATACCTAGAGTTATAGAGATGAGGGTCATTCCCATCAGCCCAACTCCACTCAGCAGTCTGCACACTGAAAACATGACGTAGGACACAGAAAATGCCGACATGGCCCCGAATATGGTGCTCACTAGGTATGACAATAGCAAAATCTTCTTACGTCCAAACCTGTGGGAGGAAGAGTCACAGTTCAATGGGTCAAAGTCACAGGTCCAGGTATAGACACTTGTCATCAGATCAGACAAAGTCATCCAGAACAGTGTCAGGACATTTGGCATCTTATGCTTTCACACTGGGGCGGTTTGCAGGCGCTATTGCGCTAAAAATAGCGCCTGCAAACCGACCCGAAACAGCTGCTGCTGTGTCTCCAGTGTGAAAGCCCTGAGGGCTTTCACACTGGATCGGTGCGCTAGCAGGACAGTAAAAAAAGTCCTGCTAGCAGCATCTTTGGAGCGGTGAAGGAGCGGTGTGTTCACCGCTCCTATACCGCTCCTACCCATTGAAATCAATGGGACACCGCGGGGATACCGCCGGCAAAGCGCCGCTGCAGCAGCGCTTGGCGGAGGTTTTTAACCCTTTTTCGGCCACTAGCGGGGGTTAAAACCACCCCACTAGCGGGCGCATACCGCGGGTAAAACGATGGTAAAGCAGTGCTAAATATAGCACTGCTTTACCGTCGCCGCCCGCACCGCCCCTAGTGTGAAGCCGGCCTTAAGGCAAACAGGCTAAAGTACACCCCTACCCAGCCTCCCCTTTTCCTGGTTTCTGTATACAAAAAAGAAAAAGTATTTATGTTGGATTGTTGCACTCCAGACCTGGTCACCAGCTGTGTGATCTACTATGACCTCCTATGATCCACCACGACCTGCGGTGACCTATGACTTGCCATGACCTGGTGTGACTCACTTTGACCTGCCATGATTTACCTTGATGTTCTATAACCTGCCATAACTTGATGGAACCTGCTATGACCTGTTATGATTCAACTCGACCTGGTATGTTCTCTTATAATTCACATTGACCTGCTGAGACCTGGTGTTTCCTCCTCTGTCCAACCTGAAGTCCTTCTGAGAAATTTCTGTTCCTTGCACCTGACCTGCCAGCTCTTTCCAGAGTTCTAAGCATACTGGAAGCTTTCCCATTGCACATCTAAACATAAATAAATGGTTGGCAAAACTCTCTTGAGGGACTGTCTTCTGGGATGCCATCAATTCACTGCCTATCATGGGCGTCCGCAGGTAGGGGCAAGGGGGGTCAAGTGCCCCCCCCCCCCCTGGAATCAGGGATCTCATCTTAAATTCAGCACAGTTGCGTCGCTATCGGGGGTGCCACCCGCCAGTGGGGTGCCACCATTAAGGTGCTGTCAAGCCCCCCCATCAGTGTAGTGTAACTTCGGCTCTTTTCCCTGCTCAGTCCAGCAGAGAACTCGGCGGTGCTGTGACAGGAGAAAGGCGAGCTGCGGGCTGTCAGAGGTTTCCCCCCGCTCCCCCCCCCCCCCCCCCCCCATTCTCCTGTCATGGAGAAGAGACAACAGCTCTCACCAGGTTCCCCGCCCAGCTTCCTGCCCGCTCCGTTCCTTCCCTATTGGCCATAACTGAGGGCCAATCAAAAGAGACTAGGAGAGGAGAGCATCATGGGACATGTAGTCCCAAAGATTGGCGGCCCCATTTTCCACAGGGAGGAGGCTACAGCTAGATCAAGAGAGAGATTGAGAGACTGCAGCCTGGAAAAAAGCTGAGGGAGAGAGTTCTACAGGACGAGGAGTGTGCTGGACAGAAGCCAGAAAGAGAGAGCCACGCTGCCCAGCGCCACCAGAGAGAGAGCCATGCTGCCTAGACATGTGCGATTAGTTTCGTACGAATCGGAAATTCGTACGAATTTTTCGAAATTCGTACATTTGTACGAATCCGAATTACGAATTTTTTACGAATACGAATTTTGTAGGAAATACGAAATTTCGTTTACGAATTTTGGATCCAAATTATCCGAATCCAAACTACCAAATAACAAATTTCAACTAATATGAAAGAAATTATAGCGATCATTAAGGATTCATAACGATTCGTACATATTCGTAAACAAAATTTTGTATTTCGTACTTCCTCTGAGTGATTGGTGAACAATAGACAATAGACTTGTGTTATGTAACGTTAATACGTTTTCGGATAATTCGTTATTATTCCTAGAGTGTCGATATTCGTTATCCAAATTAACGATTCGTACGAAATTCGTATTTCGTACGAATCCGAATTAAATTTCGTACACGAATTACGAATTTTTTTTTATACGAAACGGAACAAAACAAATTTTTTGACGGCTCCCATGTTTAATGCTGCCCAGCACCACCAGAGAGAGCCACGCTGTCCAGCACCACCAGAGAGAGTCACGCTGTCCAGCACCACCAGAGAGAGTCACGCTGTCCAGCACCACCAGAGAGAGCCACGCTGTCCAGCACCACCAGAGAGAGAAAGACTGAGCCACTGCCAGGGTAGAGACATGCTACACTACTGACAAGAGTCGCCCCCGGGGAACCCAGAGTGAGCGATCGTCCAGCCAGAGGGATCACTGCTGTAGTTTTGCTGGGTCTGGTAAGAGAGCCTGTTGGCCATTATCCATTACTTATACTAGGGACTGTACTACGTCTGCAGTCTCTGACCATGATAATGTGATAATGACATTGTCGAAAAGGGGGGGGGTGCATGGGTGACCCTAAAATGATGCCCCCCCCCCCTGAAAATGCTGCCTATACTGTTACCTTCTCACTGAAATCCAAGATGATGGCTCATAGTAGGATGTGTGGTACTGTGCTTCCTCTGAGGACCATGTAACATGTCATCTCACCTGTCAGACAGGAATCCACAGAGGAGGGATCCAATGGTTAGACCGATGAAGAAGAATGTGGCGGCTGCTTGATTTAACCATTTTCTGTCACACACCAAATCCCACTGCAAGAGAAAGGCAACTAACTCATCTTATCCACATGTAAGCAGGTGCTTTCAGAGTGTTCCCTGGGTCAAATGTTTTTTTTTTTTTTTTCTTGCCTGCTATATTCTGAGCTAGTAAATCCTGAGAAGCAAGGGTTAACAAGGTTGGACAGGTTTTCCTCAGGAAGAGTACTGCCCCCCTGTGGCTCAAACCATATAAAGAGGGGCTCACTGAGTACCCTGAAGGTTAGACTGTTCAAGATGTAGCCACCACTCTGCTTCTTTGCTCCCCCTAAAGGGCACTGGGGAAAGAGGAACTTCACTCTCTCAATCAACATTGACTATTTTTAATCCTCATGCTGCTAGCATTAGTAAATAGATAGGAAAGTATATCATATTTGCTTGCTTTATTTTACATTCCTTCAGTTACCGTATTTATCGGCGTATAACACGCACCCCAAGTTTAGGAGGGAATTTTAAGGAAAAAAAGTTTTAGGAGAGAAGTTTAGGGAAAAAAAAAAAACTTACATTTAAGCGTCATTTGCAGCTTGCCCAGCGTCATTTGCAGCCTTGCCCAGCGTCATTTGCAGCCTGCCCAGCGTCATTTGCAGCCTTTCTCAGCGTCATTTGCAACCTGCCCAGCGTCATTTGCAACCTGCCCAGCGTCATTTGTAGCTTGCCCAGCGTCATTTGTAGCTTGCCCAGTGTCATTTGCAGCTTGCTAGTGTCATTTGCAGTTTGCCAGCGTTTAAATTTCCCGCTGCGAGACAAACCGCGCATGCGCGCCCGAAAAAGACCGAACCGCGGCCGAAAAAGGCCGAAATGCGGCCGAAAAAGACCGAGCCGACTGTTTGGCTCCGCTCGGAGTCACGCCTCCCTGCTGTTTCGGGAGCGAGCGCAGGGAGGCGGGACTACGAGCGGAGCTGAACAGCCGGCTTCGGTCTTTTTCGGACGCGCTTTGGCTTTTTCCGGCCTTTTTCGGCCGCGGTCGCCATTTTTCGGTGCCGCAACCGATTTTTGTCATTTTTTTTTGGGGGGGTATCGGCGTATAACACGCACCCACGACTTTCCCCTGATTTTAAGGAGGAAAAAGTGTGTGTTATACGCCGATAAATACGGTACTTCCTGGTTCCCATGCCCAGGCAAATTATGTCATACATTCCAGGAGTCTTCAATGGGGAGGAGGGTCTTTCTTAGCTGAGCATACCCTCTCCTGTTTACATGCCTGATCTAAGGACAGGTGGATGCCAGGAAGTAAATTCTACGTGAAGCATCTGCCATTACTCAAGATGGCCATGGGCAGAAATTCTGGGGGGGGGGGGGGGTTCAAACTGATTTCTCAGAAAATTAAAGCATGGAGACATTGATGGATAGAGGAATTTGCTTTGAATATTAAAAATGAATTAAATAGCATTTTTGGTTTGTGGTGCTCAGGTGAAGTGTATTTCCACTTTAAACAACTTTTTACAGGCCTGTGCATGAAGATGTTTATGTGAACTGTTCATTTGTTACCTTTACCTTTGTTCATCTAATCTGCCTGGTCTGAAGTCACTAAAGGGGTGCATGCATGGCGTACCAAAGAATAGGGCTTACAACGAAGGACAAGAGAAGTTAGAAAAGATAAATTGCAAAGGTCTAACGAGCAGGGAAGCTGTCCTAAGGAGGCTATATTGTTGTACTTGTGTTAAGTGCTTAAGCAGCCAACCAGCCAGGAAGCAGGTGACATGGCAAGGGTGACGGAGACTCTGGTAATGAAGGTATGTTATGCTTGGCCCCTTCTCTAGTGACTGATACCCCACAACTAATTTTTCTCTCCCTGAAGGGCTGTACATACTGCAAATTGATAAAAAAACACAAATCATATCCGAGAAGCAAGATATGGGTGAAAGTATTCACACATGGTTCAATCAGATAATATATTTGGAAAATGAATTCTGTATGGACATGATTCGAACATTGTCATTTAATGTTTTTGAGATTAACCTGAAAAGAAAAAAAACGAAGCAGTCCGGAAGTATTCTAACAGGATTTTAAAATCAGACAATTAATTTTGGCATTCAGATTAGAAATATATTATATTTAGATCCCTTCCCTACCAGACATCTGCAGGATTCCCACTTGCGTTGCTCAGGAAGCAAATTGCCTGGTGGCCCTCAGAGAGCCTGGTCGAGCCTCCTCTGACAAGTGCAAGGTATAGGGAATTTGGTGGTTGGTTTTGAATAACATAAAACACAAATTATACAACGCACATTACATGAGCAAAAAACATTTTTTTTACCTGAGTGACGGTGGTGGAGGAGTAGGTGGACAAGTCATACTGCCAGCCCTGGTTACAGCTCTGCACACCAGACCCATTGATGGTCTCCTGCGATCTGTTGAGGATCAGGTGAGACTGCGGATGGGAATATATCTTACAGGAGCTGAAGGTCCCATCTTGGACCTGGGGAATGTTGATGACAAGTAGGTCCTCTTGGCTCAGGTTCTCAGGGTTCCTCTGGGTAGGGATGGCACAGTGGTGGGGTGGCACGGCTGAGATGAAGATATGTAATAGGAAATGGAGAGGAAGAATGACACGGGGGAGGCAAAGGATCAGGAGAGATACTATCTGGAATTTTCCAAAAACACCAACTTCTGCGAGGACATCTTCAAACCTCATCCTGCAGATTACAGAGAAGAAGCCAGAATGCCACCAAGAAAAGTTTATGGAAACATATGAAAGAAGTTGGGGAGTGACAATGAGAAGCAGATCATCCCAAGGTAATTGAGTTTGTGTTTTCAGAAACTCTCATCCACAACATGGTCATTATATAATGCACAGTGCACTGGCAACACTTAACTCATTTCCAGTAGTAATAAATGGTTGGATAGTATACATGGGTCATGGGACTTCCATTGTACAACACAGCACCACTTTGTTCACTACAGGGATGTGCAGCACTATGGCACACAACAGCTCCAATCTAATCAACCACTTAGATTGGACACAGTGGGATGCCACTTTGACCCTAAGGGAACTGCCAATCAAATCAACAATCCAATCACTGGAATGTTTAAGACAGTTCAAAAGGTTGTATTCACCCTTAAATGTTTAATGTGAATGAAATGCTTAAAAGTGATATTAAACTATCATTTTTTTTCAGCAGCTGATTAAGCCCTTCCCCCCACCGCCTCCCAGCCCTTTAAGAGGTTCTAAATGCTGGGAGGGGGAGGCGGGCATTCCGATCATGTGACCACTGTGATTGGCTGTCACGGCAGTCACATGATGAGAAAGTCGCAAGTATTCATCAGGAGATTTCCGGTACCCGCCGGTGACTGCTGGGAACGCTCTTAGCACAGAAAATGGTTACATAGGGACGCATATATCCAGGCTAAACCTAACTAATCTTAAAAATGCTCCCTCCTCCAACACCTATTCTGATTAAATTACCTGTTTGTAGCCGTCTCCAGTTTTATCTTGTGACCCCGGCTCCCCTGTGTCAGTCAGCAGCAGCTGCAGGGGAGCGGAGGGAGCTTCAACAACGGATGGGCCAAGTGGAAAAGAGGGTCAACAATGCCCATTTGCAGCCTCACTGTGCCCATTTGCATGCCTCACTGTGCCCATTTGCAGCCATAGGTCCCCCGAACTTCTAGATGCCCCCTAGCTGCAGCCAAAATTCGGGGTCTCTGGACCCAAAGGGTCCTGAAATGATATTGCTGCATATTGACACAGTTGACCGAATTTGGGGCCCCGTATCTCGGGACCACTTGGTGCTAGGAACCCCAAATGTGCAAACCCAGTTGATCTAGCACTACAACATATCCAAAGATGGGGTTCCTAGACCCAAGTTGCCCCCGAGATACAGGGCCCCAAAGTCGGTTCGGAAAATGTCATTCTCTGCTGCAGAAAAGTGCTTGACATTTTCCAAACGGACTTTGGGGCCCCGTATCTCGGGGCCACTTGGATCTAGGAACCCCATCTTTGGATATGTTGTAGTGCAAGATCCACTGGGTTTGCACATTTGGGGTTCCTAGCACCAAGTGGCCCAGACCAAGTGGCCCCGAGATACGGGGCCCCAAAGTCGTTTCGGAAAATGTCAAGCACGTTTCTGCAGCAGATCTCGGGGCCACTTGGGTCTAGATTTGGGATAAATTTGGGGTTCCTAGCATAAAGTGGCCCCGAGATACGGGGCCTCAAAGTCGGGTCGGAAAATGTCATTCTCTGCTGCAGAAAAGTGCTTGACTCGAGTATAAGCCAGGGGGGCATTTTCAGCACAAAAAAAATGTGCTGAAAAACTCGGCTTATACTCGAGTATATACGGTAAGTATATACACCTTTCTTATACAGGTTAGTCAGTATAGGTGTTAGGAGGGGGGAGGGAGCATATTTAGGACTAGTTAGGTTTAGCCTGGAATTATACTTTAATCACATACTGAGTATGCGGCTTCATTATCTTTTAATCCTTGCCTATGTTCCAGTTTAGCTGATACCATGATGCTTGCCTCGGGTTTCCTTTTTCATTGGGGCTCCTTTTTCTCTGGCAGCCTCCTATGGAGCCACCCTTGCATGCATGGACTAGAGTTGTATCTCCCTACACTGTTTGCATCAATAGAAGCACATAGCCCCATAGCCTAGGATGGCTTCCCCTGCTCCTCCCTTGTCCCCCCTTTGCCTTCTCCAAGCTAAAAGACTCGCTTAAGACGGCCCTGTACACTGTTAGATCTTTCATGTGAAGACTGGAAGTTCAGGAAAGCAGCAGCACTGAAAATGCGTAAACTGTAAATGCTTAACAAATAGTTTACTGGGGATTGTGCTGACTGTGATGGGCTAAAAAAAACTGAAAGTTTAAAATAAAAAAATGAATATACTGCAGCTTACCAATTAATAGATGTGGTGGCTGCATTCGTTTTCTTTTCTTTAGGCTCTTTTACCTCTGTTTTCAAATATTTTATTTTCACAAGAACGGCAGTTCCATGTCAACAACAGTCATTAATTCACGACTTGACTACGCAAACTCCCTTATACAATACAATAAAACACTACACACCCAATCGCAGTCTTCGATCATCTAACCAAAACCTCCTCCTCATTCCCAAATCCCGCTACAAATCAAAGGGGAACGGAGATTCGCTGTCCAAGGACCACGGCTATGGAACGCTCTACCGAACTTCATCCGCATGGAAGAAAACCTTCAGGAAAAAACTCAAGACCTACCTCTTCTAAGAAGCTTGACAACAAAACACGAATACAGCGCCTTGAGGCGATTCAGTTCGCATTGTAGCGCTATACAAGTTATTCATTCATTCAACAAGACAATAATAAAGAAATATCGGTACGCCAGTATACATAACATGAGTACAACCAGCCAACAGACAAGATTCAGATCCAAAAAGAGATCAATGGGATCAATGAGCTCCCAGAATGTACTTCTATATACTATAAACAATACACTATGTCCATATAGAACCAGGAATTATCGTGGGACTGGACACCATAAGAAACAAGGACCGCCCAACTTATTTTAGGTATACATAAAGAGGAAGAAGGAAAAATGTAGACCGAATGAAAAAGACAAACGTAGAAGGCAAAGACCAGAACGAAGAAGGAAAAAGGTGGGAGAGAGAAAAAAAAAAGAAAAAGTGGGAAAACCCAGGAGCAACTTTCAATCAGCAATCTATTCTTCAAAAAGAGCCTTCCCCCTCCTCATAGTAGAAAAACATATTCCCTAAAATCCAAGTTTTAGAGCACCGTTTACGTTTATGTTGTGCTGTGAGGATTAAATCCCCCATTTTATTTATTTCTTCCACTTTTTTAAGTCAAAGACCAATTGGCGGCACATGTAGTAGTTTCCAATTAATGGGAATGCAAGACTTAGGGCTCTTTCACACGGGGCGGATCAGTGCAGATCCGCCCCGTGGATATCCGCTTGCTCAGCGGGGATCGCCGGAGCGATCTCTGCTGAGCAGGAAGATGACAGGTCCGTCTCTGCACACAGCGCAGGGACGGACCTGTCACAGCGCCACTCTCCCCTATGGTAGATCGGGTGGCGACGGACCGTGGAGTCCGTCGTCATCCGATCCGCTCTGCAGACGGATGGAAAAATAGGGTTTTCCTCCGTCTGCAGAAACGGACCATAGCGGGCACGGACGAGATCGGGTGTCAGCGGATGTTCATCCGCTGACACCCGCTATCCCATAGGGATACATGTATGTCCGTTTTGCTTCCGAAAACGGAAGGATGAAAAAACGGACATATGGTCCGTCCGTGTGAAATAGCCCTTAGCAGCGTTTAAGAGGTGAATAATTGATCATTTGTAGATTTTTGCTGGAATGGTAGAGACATGGAGAAGAAAAAAGGCCGGATCATCCGGAAATTGATCTGGAAATTTTTGCTCCGGACCTCTCTCCAGTAATGCTCAAGTGTGGGCAGGACCAAAAGACATGTAGTAACGTCCCCCATTCCTCCTGGTATTTCCAGCAAAGGTCCGTAGTGTTGGGGAAAAAATTTATGTAGTGTATGATACCATCGCATCAAAAGTTTGAAATTGGTTTCCTGAATCCTCGTGCATATCGAGGATTCGCGGGAGAATCTGATAATGTTATTTCGTTGATCAGATGTAAAAGTACAATCCAGGTCAGTGTCCATTTCAACAGACAGGGCAGTTGGCGGTCATCAGGAGGCGTGATCAATAGGTTGTGCGGTTTGGAAAGGACTTGGGGCAAGACCCCATCATCGGAGCAATATGCCTCGGAGGTAGTAAGACGGCAACTAATGTCCTGCAGAGACGTTAAGGAATGTTAAAAGTGGTGTAACTGAAGAGCCCTCCAAAAGTCTAATCAAAATGGACCTGAAGGGCTAACTAATGAGGAAATAGAGGGCCAAGTGGCAGCTTTCAGAAAGTGAGACACCCGATAGCAACCAGAATCGTATAAAGTTTGAAAAGTCGCATTGTGGAGACCCGGGGAAAATTGCGGGTTTCCCAGCACTGGGAATATTGGAGAGTGTCGAGAAGAAAGGGAGGT
The DNA here is from genome assembly GCA_028564925.1 of Lithobates sylvaticus. Classification (NCBI taxonomy): domain Eukaryota; kingdom Metazoa; phylum Chordata; class Amphibia; order Anura; family Ranidae; genus Lithobates; species Lithobates sylvaticus. The sequence continues at coordinate 23,008,379 of CM053028.1, read as the reverse complement.
GTGTACAAATAGGTGTGAGCATATTCACGTCGTAGGCCCTATTAGAGGATGTAATTTCAAAGCACGTGGGAATGCCTCGTAATACCACAGTGCTCCAGAAAGTGGGACCTTATTTGTGCTTGTTCGAGTTGGGACCAGAGCCTGGTGTCTCGGTGGCGACACCAATCGATAAGTCTACCTAAGTGAGTAGCTTGGTAATATTTATGGACTTCTGGGACTGCCAATCATCCATATTGCTTAGGCAACTGGCGACGGGGAAGTTGAGGACGTTTATGTACCCAAATAAAGACGATGAATAAAGAGTGAACCTGTCTGAAATAGCGGGGGGGGGGGGGGGTATTACTATAGGGAAGGCTTGGAAAAGGTCTAAAAATTTTGGTAAGATGCTAATTTTTATTATATTGCAGCATCCAAACCAGGAGTGGAATCCGTGATGCCATGAATCTAGCAAGGTACTGTAGGGGAAAATGAAGATCAAAGGTGCGGGATAGCTTGGAGGGGACATATGTGCCCAGATATTTCAAGGCAGAATCCGTCCACTTGAACTTGAAACTCATTTGCAAATTCCAGAGTATGGGTTGAAAAATCTCCACCCCCATTGCTTCAGACTTGTTGAAGTAGATTTTAAAGTTGGACAATGTTCCATACAGGTTGAATTCAGAGAACAGGTTAGGAAGGGATAACGATGGATTGATCAAGGAAAAGAGCATATCGTCTGCGTACGCTGATACCTTCTGTTGAACGCCTCCAATGTCCAAGCCATTGATATCTGGATTTAAGTGCATCAACCAGAGGAAGGGTTCAAGTGATAGGGTAAAAAGAAGAGGGGATAAGGGGCACCCCTGTCTCATACATTAGTAATGGAGAATGGTTCGGAAAGCGTCAGCTTTAATTTCCCATCGCCACAAAGTCCCGCCTCTTGGTATGGCTCCTTTTGACAGACAGCGCACTTGTCCAATGGATGTGTGCTGCCTATCATAGGCTGGAGCCGATCCAGGAGGCAGGACTTATGTGACGACGGGCACCTGGTGATTCAAATTAAAGCTGACACAGTGGGAGACAGCTGGCTCTCTTCTTCCTCTCCTCTCTGATTCCTGGCACAAGTGAGGGCGATGTGGGCACTGGTGAGGCTGCATTGCTGGGCACTGGTGAGGCTGAGATGTGGGCACAGGTGAGGCTGCATTCCTGGCTCTGATGAGGCTGCATTCCTGGGCACAGGTGAGGCTGCATTCCTGGGCACTGGTGAGGCTGCATAAATGGGCACAGCTGAGCCTTGCATTCTTTATATAGCGCACTCCTGAGCCCTGGGGCTCTCTGGGGACCCTGATGTAAGGGGGAGGAGACCCTGATGTAATGAGGGGGGCTCTGGGGACCCTGATGTGAGTGAGGAGACTCTCTGAGGGCCCTGATGTAAGGGGGGATCTGCACTCAGATATGTAACGATATTTTATATATAATATATACCGTATTTATCGGCGTATAACACGCACCAGCGTATTAACACGCACCCCAAGTTTAGGAGGGCATTTTAGGGAAAAAAATTTAGGCGTGAAGTTTAAGGAAAAAAAAACTTACATTTAAATGCCCATCAATGCAGCCTTATCAGTGTCCACCTGCAGCCTTGTCCATCATTGCAGAATGATCAGTGTCCATTTACAGCTTTGCCCAGTGTCATTTGCAGCTTGCCCAGCGCCGTTTGCAGCCTTGCCCAGTGTCATTTGCAGCTTGCCCAGTGTTATTTGCAGCTTGCCCAGTGTTATTTGCAGCTTGCCCAGTGTCATTTGCAGCTTGCCCAGCGCTGTTTTCATCATGCCCAGCGCCGTTTGCAGCTTGCCCAGTGTCATTTTCAGCTTGCCCAGCACCGTTTGCAGCCTTTCCCACTTTTAAATTTCGCGCTGCCGAGATAGACAGAGCCTGTGTACTCGTTTGTACTCCTCTCGGCTCGTCTCGCAGTCCCGCCCAGTCTGGGCGGGACTGTGAGCGGAGCGGAGCCGAGTACACAGTACAGTCGGCTCGGTCTTTTTCGGCATCGCTCGCTCCAGAAACAGCAGGGAGGCGGGACTGCGAGCGGAGCCGAGCACTTGGCTCGATCTTTTTCGTTGGCGCTCGGTCTTTTTCGGTGGTGCTCTGTATTTTTCGCCCGCGCTCTGTATTTTTCGGCGCCCCCGCACACGCACCCACGATCCCCCCCCCCATTTTAAGGGGGAAAAAGTGCATGTTATACGCTGATAAATACATTATATATATATATATATATATATACACACACATATGTATATTATATACATGTGTATGCCCGCCCAAGCGTAAGACTTCTTTACTTTGCTGCTGTGGGCTTTGGCCCCATATCTTTTGTAGACCTAGCAACGCCCCTGGACCCATGAGATGGATCAGAGGCACCGAGAAATAGACCGGAGGCACCGAGAGATGAACCAGGGGTACTGAACGATAGCCCAGAGGCACTGAGAGTTGGTCCGGATGTACCAACAGATGAGTTTAGGGCACTAAGAGACAGACCAGGGGCATTGAGAGATGGGTCCAGAGCCACTAAGAGATGGTCCTGAGGCACCAAGTAATGGGAGGTACAGAGCGATAGACTGCAAGTAAGTACAGAGGAACAGAGGACAAGAGTGTTAAAAATTAAGTATATAAAAAAATAAAATAAACAGGTTTGTACTCGTCTGACTACATTCCCTCACTTGTTGAACAGTGTAACTAGGGAGTTACTGAGCAGCAATCATGGAAAATACAGCCATTTCCGTAAAAAAGGTCCCACTGGACATGAACCCCCTTTGCTTCCCAGAGACTTGTGGCAGTTGCATGACATAATATTGGTTCATGTCTAGACGATGCAGATAGGTTAACCCATGACATGCTGGGTGTTGGCTGCTGATGAATAGGGACATTGCTCTGAGGACAATTAGTATCACACTACCATAATCTGATCATTGGGTGGAAGCTAAATGTCATTATCAATTCATTTTATGTGGCTGCAGGGAGGAAACATGGGCAGATTATCTCCTGTTTATGTAATTCACACAGAACATCAGCAGCCAATGGGCATGTGAGAAGGGGTGGTACATGTTTGCATGGAAGGGGAGCGGAACATTTTTTAATGATGAATCAGATCTACTGTCACGCAAAAGCACAATCTCCACATTTCTTTATAACCAGAGGAGAAAAAGAAAGTCTGGATGGCCGCACTTCAAAAAGGTTTGTTTATTAAATAATGGGTAAAATCCAAGAGATAAAGTTACATCATCAACGATACAGCAAACAGCATGGATAGCTAACATGTTTCACACCTCAATGGCGCTTAATCATGACGCCAAGACGTAAGCTGGCAATATCCAGATTTTTCTTTTGAACATACGTACAGGATTCAAAAAAATCGTTTACCGGAGAATTTAGAGACCCGTCATCGAGTCAACTCATTTTTCTTGAAGACCCTTAAAATTTCCATCCAGACCTGCTACTGGAATGTATTCCCAGATTTATTAAACAGGTTTCTTTTATTCAAACACAAAGGTGCGCAAAAATAAGGCCCAAACGCACCGCTCAGTGCTAAGGATGATTGATCCTCTAAAAATAATAGATGTCTATATCACAGCATTTAATCTTTAAATCTTAAACAGCAGCTACTAAAAAATATAACAGATTTATAAACAATTGAAAATAAAAATTGCATAGAATGCGATTTTAAACCATCATAGCAGCGCTCATGTCAAAACCAAACCGCCGCGCTTAGTTGCTTCATGGTTCCTTCAGCTGTCGGTGAGACGCAAACGTCACTTCCGGCTATCGAGGAGATCACGCACCTGACAAGTTTCGTCACTTTTGACTTTGTCAAAGACGCCCTTTGACAAAGTCGGAAGTGACGAAACATGTCAGTCGGTGGCAATGCTACGGTTAGCATTTATGCTCTTTATATTATTTTATCTTGTACGTATATTCTGTAAGGGGGTGTAAAAGGCTTGAATAAACATTTAAAACGGGATTACGCTATGTGAACATTTATTTTTCACATGACCCTGGTTTTTGGAGCTGTTCATACCCCATAAAACACAGATAAGCAGTAGATGTCCTTAAAGAGTGGAGACACAAACATATGTATTGTGGATGCTTGATTTTATCAGTTTTCTGGTGAGGGCCGTAGAAGGTCCTCAACCCATCAGCAAGGAGGAACAGGATGAGCACTACCAGAGCCCTACAAAATGACCTCCAGCAGGCCACTGGTGTGAATGTCTATGACCAAACAATCAGAAACAGATTTCATGAGGGTGGCCTGAGGGCCTTCTAGTGGGCCCTGTGCTCGCTGCCTGGCACCATGGAGCTCAATTGGCATTTGCCATTGAACACCAGAATTGGCAGGTCCGCCACTGGTGCCCTGTGCTTTTCACAGATGAGAGCAGGTTCACTCAGAGCACATGTGACAGACGTGAAAGGGTCTGGAGAAGCCGTGGAGAACAATATGCTGACATTAACATCGTTCAGCATGACTAGTTTGGTGGTAAATCAGTGATGACGCACAGACCTCTACAGTCTAGACAATGGCACTCTGGCTGCCATTAGGTATCGGAATGAAATCCTTGGACCCATTGTCAGTCCCTACACTGCTGCAGTGGGTCCTGGTGCACGACAATGCCCAGCCTCATGTATGAGTAAGTATGCAGCCAGTTCCTGGAGGAAGAAGTAATAAATACCACTGAATGGCCCCCACGCTCGCCTGACCTAAATCCAATAGAACACCTCTGGGACATTATGTTTTCGGTCCATCCGACGCTGCCAGGTTGCACCTCAGTCTGTTCAGGAGCTCAGTGATGCCCTGGTCCAGATTTGGGAGGAAATACCCCAGGACACCCTCCGTGGTCACATTAGGAGCATGCCCCGAGAGTGTCAGGCATGCATACAAGCACATGCGGGCCATACAAACTACTGAATACCATTTTGAGTCTCTGCAATGAAATTTCAGCAAAATGGACTAGCCTGCTGCATCATTTTTTCACTTTGATTTTCGGGGTGTCTTTGAATTTGGCCCTCTGTAGGTTGATAATTTTCATTTCCATCAAACGATGTGGTATCCTTTTGTTCCTAACACATTACCCAGACCAGACCAGTATAGATATCCAGTATGAGATTTTTCCCCATTGAGATCTAAAGGGTCTTCAAAGTGTTCCTTGAATTTTTTAGAGCAGTATATACTGTGTATATATATATATATATATATATATATATATATATATATATATAGAGCAAGGTCCCAGGCCTCCTTTGATCTACTGAGAACCTCCAGGGCCAGGGATAGCTGACATCCTTCTGTATGTAGTGGGTTGTGAGGCATGGTGGGTGTAGTTAAAGTTATTGGGCGCCAGACACTTCTTGAATGCAAAAAAAAGTTTATTTCTCTTAACAACCTTTTGTTTGGGGGGGAGGGGGTTAGGTCCAGAACACCCTTAGGTAGTTGCAAGATTAATTGGCAGACTCCGAGACTTCAACAGGAGGACAGCCATGCTGGCAAAGGCCTCCAGCAAGACGCCACATCTGCAGAAATGCTGTCTCCTATGGCAACAGTCTTTAACCGCTTCCCGACCGGCACACGACGATGTACGTCGACAGAATGGCATGGACAGGCATAAGGGCGTACAGGTACGTCCCCTTTAAGATGCCGGCGGCGGCGCGGTTGAGACCCCCGTGAGTCCGGTCGTGGGTCCCGCGGACTCGATCGCCGCGGGGATACCCGCGATCGTCTCACGGCAAGCCTGAACGGGGAGATGCGGAAATAAACAGCATCTCCCCGATCTGCCTAGCAACTAGTGACGCCGATCTCTGCTCCCTGTGATTGGAGCAGAGCCCCCCTACAGTTAGAAACACACCTCTAGGAACATATAACCCCTACACGGCCACCTAGTGGTTAACCCCTTCACTGCCAGTGTCATTTACACAGGAATCAGTGCATTTAAATAGCACTGATTGCTCTATAAATGATAATGGTCCCAGAAATGTGTCAAAAATGTCCGATGTGTCCGCCATAATGTCGCAGTCACAATAAAAATCGCTGATCGCCGCTAGTAAAAAAAAATATTAATAAAAATCCTATAAAACTATCCCCTATTTTGTAAACGATATAACTTCTGCGCAAACCAATCAATAATCGCTTATTGCGATTTTTTTTTTTACCAAAAATATGTAGAAGAATACGCATCGGCCTAAACTGAGGGAAAAAAAATGTTTTGTTATATATTTTTGGGGATATTTATTATAGCAAAAAGTAAAAAATAATGATTTTTTTCAAAATTGTTGCTCTTTTTTTTTGGTTTATAGCGCAAAAAATAAAAACCGGAGGGGCGATCAAATACCACCAAAAGAAAGCTCTATTTGTGGGAAAAAAAGGACGTCAATTTTGTTTGGGAGCCACGTCGCACGACCGCGCAATTGTCAGTTAAAGCGACGCAGCGCCGAATCGCAAAAAGTGGTCTGGTCTTAAGCCAGCAAAATGGTCCGGTCTGAAAGTGGTTAACAGTTCCAAACACAAAGCTTAACAGTTCCTTCACTTTCACTACAATCACTCCTTGTAGTTCTTCAGCACACTGAGCTCCCGGTCTCTCACTAGACCCTCTGATTCACTGCCACTGAATCCCTTGAGCTCCTCCAATCTGCACAATGGTATCTTCCTCAAGCGTCACCCCCGCTTCTCTGCTGGGTCCCTAGCTTGGCACTCTAGATACCTCTCAAGCTTCACCCCACTGGGCTGCTCAGTCCCTGGCTTGACACACAAGGCTGCTCTGCAAGCGTCACCTCCGCTGGCTGGGTCCCTGGCTTGACACCCACTGATGTTTCCCAATTCGTCACCGTCCCCGGTTGGTGAGAATTATGCTCCGGTACTTGCTTCAGTTACTCACTGTGGTCCCTGATAATTAGACGGATAGTCCCTTACTGGCGACAGCTTCTCCTCTACCTCCGACCACGACAGGTTCTCCGGCCGACAGAACCGTCACTTTTGGTTGGACTGCAAGCCATAGTCCCAACCCTGCGCTGCTCTCTTGCTTCTGGATAGGCCCTCAGATAGCCTAGCAGCCAGATTTGCCCGGGATAGGCCCCATCTCTGGCCTAGCAGCCCGGGCAATATGACACATGTCTACCCAGACAGCCGTCCAGGTGGCACAGAACACTGATCACCTGACTCCACCCGAATATATAGGTTCTCCCAGCAGGCCAGGGGATTCAAGAAAACCCCTGCCCGTTGGCTGAGATACCCCATATACCCATAACCTGACCTTGCATTGCCCTTCTCGTATCTAGTACCACCAAGTACCCGGCCGCCTAGTGGTAGAAGAGAAAAGTGCAACAAGGCCAGACTTAGGGAGAAATCAATAGATCTCTAACAATCAACCAGGATAACTACTTCTGGCAAGTAAATTTGTGAGGAGCAACCCTGCCTAAACTCCAGGGTGCTACATCTATATAGTCAAAAGTATTGGGATGCCTGTCTTTACACAGACAACTTTAATGACATCCCAGTCTTACTCTGTATGGTTCAGTATTGAGTTGGCCCCACCCTTTGCAGCTATAACAGCTTCAACTCTTCTGGGAAGGCCGTCCACAAGGTTTAGGAGTGTGTCTATGGGAATGTTTGACCATTCTTCCAGAAGCGCATTTGTGAGGTCAGGCACTGATGTTGGACGAGATGGCCTAGCTTGCAGTCTCTGCTCTAATTCATCCTAAAGGTGGTCTATCGGGTTGAGGTCAGGACTCTGTGGAGGCCAGTCAAGTTCCTCAACCCCAAACTCGCTCCTCCATGTCTTTATGGACCTTGCTTTATGCACTGGTGGGCAGTCAGGTTGGAACAGGAAGGGGCCGTCCCCAATCTGTTCCCACAAAGTTGGGAGCATGAAGTTGTCCAAAATTTCTTTGAATGCTGACGCCTTTAAAGTTCTCTTCACTGGAACTAAAGGGCCCAACCCCTCAAAAACAACCCCACATCATAATTCCCCCTTCACCAAATGATTTGGACCTTTATATGATGTCCACCCAGGATGGGACAATTCCCGCTCGGCTATCGTTTGACAATAGGCTGGGCAGGAAGCAGCTAAGAATGCTTTCGGAAATAGAAGTGTTATTACTTTATTTTTATAAATGAACAAACAGGAAAGTAAATGAACAGAAGGGGAATACAAATCAAATCAGTATTTGGAACACCCTTTGCCTTCAAAACTTTCATCAGTTCTTCTAGGTACACTCGCACACAGTTTTTGAAGGAACTTGGCAGGTAGGTTGTTCCAAACATCTTGGAGATCTAAGCACAGATCTCCTGTGGATGTCAGTTGTCTCTAATCCTTCTGTCTCTTCATGTAATCCCAGACAGACTCCATGATCTTGAGATCAGGGCTCTGTGGGGGCCAAACCATCATTTCCAGAACTCCTTGTTCTTCTTTACACTAAATATAGTTCTTAATGACATTGGCTGTATGTTTGGAATTGTCCCACTGCAGAATAAATTTGGGACCAGTTACATGCCTCCCTGATGGTATGGCATGATGCAGAAGTATCTGCCTGTATTCCACAGCATCGAGGACACCATTGATCCTGACCAAAACTCCAACTCCATTTGCATAAATGCAGCCCCAAGCTTGCAAGGATCTCCACCATGCTTCACAGTTGCCTGCAGACACTCATTATTGTACCGCTCTCCAGCCCTTCGGCAAACAAACTGCCCCACCTGCTACAGACAAATATTTCAAATATTTGACTCACCAGTTCAGAGCACCTGCTGCCATGTCTCTGTACTCCAGTTCCTATGTTTTCATGCATAGTTGAGTTGCTTAGCCTTGTTTCTAAGTCAAAGGTATGGCTTTGTCTTCCATGAAGACCACTTATGGCCAGACTTCTCCAGACAGTAGATGGGTGTACCTGGGTCCCACTGGTTTCCACTAGTTCTGTGCTGATTGTACTGCTGGACATCTTTCAATATCAAAGGTAAGTAAGCATGATGTGTCTTTCATCTGCTGCATTATGTTTCCTTGGCCAACCAGTCCTCAACGTTGCCTGTTTCTTTGTGCTTGTACAGCACATTTTGAAACCCAAGTCTGCTTTAACCACTTCCCGACCGGCGCACCACGATGTACGTCAGCAGAATGGCACGGGCAGGCAAAAGGGCGTACAGGTACGTCCCCTTTAAGATTGCCGCCGTGCCATCACCGGTCGGGACCCCCGTGAGTCCGGTCGCGGGTCCCGCGGACTCGAACGCCGCGGGGATACCCGCGATCGTCTCACGGGAAGGCTGAACGGGGAGATGCAGAAGTAAACAGCATCCCCCCGTTCTGCCTAGCAACTAGTGACACTGATCTCTGCTCCCTGTGATTGGAGCAGAGATCAGTGTTCACTAAATCACAGCCACGCCCCCCACAGTTAGTAACACACCCCTAGGAACACTTAACCCCTACACTGCCACCTAGTGGTTAACCCCTTCACTGCCAGTGTCATTTACACAGGAATCAGTGCATTTAAATAGCACTGATTTGCTGTATAAATGACAATGGTCCCAAAAATGTGTCAAAAATGTCCGATGTGTCCGCCATAATGTCGCAGTCACAATAAAAATCGCTGATCGATACCATTACTAATACAAATACTATAAAACTATCCCCTATTTTGTAAACGCTATAACTTCTGCGCAAATCAATCAATAATCGCTTATTGCGATTTTTTTTTTTACCAAAAATATGTAGAATACATATCGGCCTAAACTGAAGAAAAAAAATGTTTTTTTTTTATATTTTTGGGGGATATTTATTATAGCAAAAACTAAAAAAGAATGCGTTTTTTTCAAAATTGTCGCTCTTTTTTTGTTAATAGCGCAAAAAATAAAAACCGCAGGGGCGATCAAATACCACCAAAAGAAAGCTCTATTTGTGGGAAAAAAAGGACGTCAATTTTGTTTGGGAGCCAAGTCGCACGACAGCGCAATTGTCAGTTAAAGCGACGCAGTGCCGAATCGCAAAAAGTGGTCTGGTCTTAAGCCAGCAAAGTGGTCCGGTCTGAAAGTGGTTAAACTCTTTGTTTGGGAGAGACCTCGCTGATGCAGTATAGCTACCTCGTGTCTTGTTGCTGTTCTCAGTCTTGCAATGGTGTATGACCTGTGACATGAAACTGTCCTCCACAACCTCACCTTAGTTGCAGAGTTTGGCTGTTCCTCACCCAGTTTTAAGCTTCCTACACAGCTGTTTCAGTTAATCACTGTGTTTCAACCTACATATGAAATTGATGATCATTAGCCCCTGCTTGGTATAATTGAATAATCGAATAATCATACACCTGAATCTAATCCTACAACCCTGACTTTGTGCAAGTGTCCATAGCGTGCAAGTGTAAGAACTGACGATGGTTTGAAGCCAAAGGGTAGTCACGCCAAATATGGATTTGATTTAGATTTTGCTTCTGTTTGCTTGCTTTGTATTTTATAAATGTATATATTATAATGTACTTATAAAGCAAATTTTGCATACACATGCACTTTACAGAAACCTTTATTTGTATTGTTCTTTCACACATTCCTATACCAGACACCCTGTGTCTATCACATACTGCACTCTTCTTTCACTCTGTGTCCTTCAAATACTGGACTTATCTCTCACCCTGTGTCTATCACATACTGAACTCCGCTCTCATCCTCTGCCTATATCACATACTTTACTCTTAGGCCCCTTTCACACTGGGCGGGAGCCGCGGTGACGGTAAGCAGCGCTATATTTAGCGCTGCTTTACCGTCGCTTTGCCCGCGGGATTCGGCCGATCGCGGTGCGGTTTAACCCCCCGCGAGCGGCCGAAAAAGGATTAAAATCCCCCGCAAAGCACCGCCGTATCGGCGCTTTGCGGCGGTATTGCAGCGGTATTACCGCTGTGTCCCATTCAAATCAATGGGTAGGAGCGGTATAGAAGCGGTGAATACACGGCTCCTATACCGCTCCAAAGATGCTGCTAGCAGGACTTTTTTTTGCCTCCTGCTAGCGCACCGCTCCAGTGTGAAAGCCCCACGGCTTTCACACTGGAGTGAATGGGGCCAGTTTTTTCAGGCGGTGTACAGGCGCTAGTTTTAGCGCTGTACCGTCTGAAAACCGCCCCAGTGTGAAAGGGGCCTTACCCTGTGCATCACATACTACACTCATCATTCACTCTGTGCCCATCACATACCGCACTCTTCTCTTACCCTGTTTCTATCAGATATCACACATTACTCATGGAGTGTCTATCAAATACCACACTCCTCCTTCTCCCTGTGTCCCCCACATACTGCATTCCTCTCTCACCTTGTGTTTATCACATAACACACTCCTCTCCTACCCAGTGTCCATCACATACCACACTCCTCTCCTACCCAGTGTCCATCAAATACCACACTCCTCTCCTACCCAGTGTCCATCAAATACCACACTCCTCTCCTACCCAGTGTCCATCAAATACCACACTCCTCTCCTACCCAGTGTCCATCAAATACCACACTCCTCTCCTACCCAGTGTCCATCAAATACCACAGTCCTCTCCTACCCAGTGTCCATCAAATACCACACTCCTCTCCTACCCAGTGTCCATCACATACCACACTCCTCTCCTACCCAGTGTCCATCAAATAACACACTCCTCTCCTACCCAGTGTCCATCACATACCACACTCCTCTCCTACCCAGTGTCCATCACATACCACACTCCTCTCCTACCCAGTGTCCATCAAATACCACACTCCTCTCCTACCCAGTGTCTAGGGATGAGCTTCGAGTTCGAGTCAAACTCATGTTCGACTCGAACATAGCCTGTTCGCCCGTTCGCCGAACAGTGAACAATTTGGGGTGTTCGCGGCAAATTCGAAAAGCTGCCGAACACCCTGTTAATATCTAAGGGAGAAATCTAAAGTGCTAATTTTAAAGGCTTATATGCAAGTTATTGTCATAAAAAGTGTTTGGGGACCCGGGCCCTGCCCCAGGGGACATGTATCAATGCAAAAGAAAGTTTTAAAAACGGCCGTTTTTTCGGGAACAGTGATTTTAATAATGCTTAAAGTGAAACAATAAAAGTGTAATATTCCTTGAAATTTCGTACCTGGGGGGTGTGTAGAGTATGCCTGTAAAGGGGCGCATGTTTCCCGTGCTTAGAACTGTCCCTGCACAAAGTGTAATTTCTGCAGGAAAAATAGTCATTTAAAAGCACTCACGGCTATAATGAATTGTTGGCTCCACGTAATACAGAGACAGTCATTGAAAGTCATTGATAAAAAAAAAGGCTTGGGGTTCCCCCCAAATTCAATTACCAGGCCCTTCAGGTCTGGTATGGATATTAAGGGGAACCCGCGTCAAATCAAAAAAAAAAATTATGTGGAGTTTCCCCCAAATATCCATACCAGATCCTTCAGGTCTGGTATGGATTTTAAGGGGAACTCCACGCCAAATAAAAAAAAAAAATGGCGTGGAGTTCCCCCCAAAAATCCATACCAGACCCTTTATCCGAGCACGCAACCTGGCAGGCCGCAGGAAAATAGGGGGGACGAGAGAGCGCCCCCCCTCCTGAACCGTCCAGGCCACATGCCCTCAACATTGGGAGGATGCTTTGGGGGTCTGTGACCCCTCAAAGCACCATGTCCCCATGTTGATGGGGAGAAGGGCCTCATCCCCACAACCCTTGCCCGGTGGTTGTGGGGGTCTGTGGCGGGGGGCTTATCGGAATCTGGAAGCCCCCTTTAACAAGGGGACCCCCAGATCTCGCCCCCCCTGTTTGAAATAGTAACAGGTACATTGTACCCCTACCATTTCACAAAGAAAGTGTAAAAAATTGTAAAAAAAACACAGTGACACTGTTGGGATAAGTCCTTTATTAAAAAAAAAAAAAAGATTCCAGCAGTGGTAATCCACTCTTGGTATCTTGCGATGGGTGATCATCTCTCCGGGGTCCAGCGATGGGTGATCTCTCCCGATGGTCCAGCGCAGCGCATCCTGTCTACACCGGAGACACCGCAGGAATCCCGGTGATGGCCTGACAGGTCTTAGCTGCGGAGGACGGGGCCACCCGTCACCTGACCTCGCCCCCCTCTGACGCAAGGGGAAACCGGGCTTCCCCAGTGATGTGCGGGTGACCTGTGTTAGATCAGAGGGGGGTGGGGTCACCGCACATCACCGGGGAAGCCCAGGTTTCCTCTTGCGTCAGAGGGGGCGGGGTCAGGTGATGGGTGGCCCCGCCCTCCTCAGCTAAGACCTGTCAGGCTGCTGGGATTCCCGCGGTGTCTCCATTGGAGACATGATGCGCTGAGCTGGACATCTTCGGGAGAGATCATCCATCGCTGGACCCCGGAGAGATGATCACCCATCGCAGGATACCAAGAGTGGATTACCACCGCTGGAATCTTTTTTATTTATTTTTTTTTTTAATAAAGGACTTATCCCAACTGTGTCAGTGTGTTTTTTTTTTACAATTTTTTTTACACTTTCTTTGTGAGATGGTAGGGGTACAATGTACCCGTTACCATTTAAAACAGGGGGGAGGGATCTGGGGGTCCTCTTGTTCAAGGGGGCTTCCAGATTCCGATAATCCCCCCGCCCGCAGACCCCCACAACCACCGGGCAAGGGTTGTGGGGATGAGGCCCTTGTCCCCATCAACATGGGGACATGGTGCTTTGAGGGGTCACATACCCCCAAAGCATCCTCCCAATGTTGAGGGCATGTGGCCTGGTATGGTTCAGGAGGGGGGGCGCTCTCTTGTCCCCCCTATTTTCCTGCGGCCTGCCAGGTTGCGTGCTCGGATAAGGGTCTGGTATGGATTTTTGGGGGGAACTCCACACCATTTTTTTTTATTTGGCGTGGCGTTCCCCTTAAAATCCAGACCTGAAGGGTCTGGTATGGATATTTGGGGGGATACCCATGTACTTTTTTTTTTAAATTTGACGCGGGGTTCCCCTTAATATCCATACCAGACCTGAAGGGCCCTGGTAATTGAATTTGGGGGGAACCCCCCGCGCTTTTTTTTTTATTCAATGACTTTCAATGACTGTTCTCTGTATTACGGGGAGCCGACAATTCATTATAGCTGCGAGTGCTTTTGAATGACTTTTTTTCCTGCAGAAATGACACTTTGTGCAGGGACAGTTCTAAGCACGGGAAACATGCGCCCCTTTACAGGCATACTATAGACACCCCCCAGGTACGAAATTTAAAGGAATAATATACTTTTATTGTTTCACTTTAAGCATTATTAAAATCACTGCTCCCAAAAAAACTGACGTTTTAAAAAACTTTTTTTTGCATTGGTACATGTCCCCTGGGGCAGGACCCAGGACCCCAAACACTTTTTAGGACAATAACATGCATATAAGCCTTTAAAATTAGCACTTTTGATTTTGAACATTCGAGTCCCATAGACTTTAATAGGGACCTAAAGTTCACACGAATTTTAGGTTTGTTTGCAGGTTCTGGTGCAAACCGAACCGGGGGGTGTTCGGCTCATCCCTACCAGTGTCCATCACATACCACACTCCACTCCTACCCGGTGTCCATCACATACCACACTCCTCTCCTACCCAGTGTCCATCACATACCACACTCCTCTCTCACCCTGTGTCCATCACATACCACACTCCTCTCTCACCCTGTGTCCATCACATACCACACTCCTCTCTCACCCTGTGTTCATCACATACAACACTCCTCTCTCACCCTGTGTCCATCACATACTGCACTCCTCTCTCACCCTATGTCCATCACATACCACACTCCTCTCTCACCCTGTGTCCATCACATACCACACTCCTCTCTCACCCTGTGTCCATCACATACCACACTCCTCTCTAACCCTGTGTTCATCACATACCACATTCCTCTCTCACCCTGTGTTCATCACATACTGCACTCCTCTCTCACCCTGTGTCCATCACATACCACACTCCTCTCTCACCCTGTGTCCATCACATACCACACTCCTCTCTCACCCTGTGTCCATCACATACCACACTCCTCTCTCACCCTGTGTTCATCACATACAACACTCCTCTCTCACCCTGTGTCCATCACATACCACACTCCTCTCTCACCCTGTGTCCATCACATACCACACTCCTCTCTCACCCTGTGTTCATCACATACCACACTCCTCTCTCACCCTGTGTCCATCACATACCGCACTCCTCTCTCCCCCTGTGTTCATCACATACAACACTCCTCTCTCACCCTGTGTCCATCACATACTGCACTCCTCTCTCACCCTGTGTTGATCACATACAACACTCCTCTCTCTCCCTGTGTTCATCACATACAACACTCCTCTCTCACCCTGTGCCCATCACTTACAACACTCCTCTCTCAGCCTGTGCCCATCACATACACCACTCCTCTCTCACCCTGTGTCCATCACATACAACACTCCTCTCTCCCCCTGTGTTCATCACATACAACACTCCTCTCTCACCCTGTGCCCATCACATACAACACTCCTCTCTCACCCTGTGCCCATCACATACACCACTCCTCTCTCACCCTGTGCCCATCGCATACAACACTCCTCTCTCACCCTGTGTCCATCACATACAACACTCCTCTCTCCCCCTGTGTTCATCACATACAACACTCCTCTCTCACCCTGTGTCCATCACATACTGCACTCCTCTCTCACCCTGTGTCCATCACATACAACACTCCTCTTTCTCCCTGTGTTCATCACATACAACACTCCTCTCTCACCCTGTGCCCATCACATACAACACTCCTCTCTCACCCTGTGCCCATCACATACTGCACTCCTCTCTCACCCTGTGCCCATCACATACAACACTCCTCTCTCTCCCTGTGCCCATCACATACACCACTCCTCTCTCACCCTGTGCCCATCACATACAACACTCCTCTCTCACCCTGTGTCCATCACATACAACACTCCTCTCTCCCCCTATGTCCATCACATACAACACTCCTCTCTCACCCTGTGTCCATCACATACTGCACTCCTCTCTCACCCTGTGTCCATCACATACAACACTCCTCTCTCACCCTGTGTCCATCACATACAACACTCCTCTCTCACCCTGTGTCCATCACATACAACACTCCTATTTCACCCTGTGTCCAGCTCATACCTCACCCCTCTCTCACCCTGTGCCCATCACATACCTCACCCCTCTCTCACCCTGTGTCCATCACATACACCACTCCTCTCTCACCCTGTGTCCATCACATACAACACTCCTCTCTCCCCCTATGTCCATCACATACAACACTCCTCTCTCACCCTGTGTCCATCACATACTGCACTCCTCTCTCACCCTGTGTCCATCACATACAACACTCCTCTCTCACCCTGTGTCCATCACATACAACACTCCTCTCTCACCCTGTGTCCAGCTCATACCTCACCCCTCTCTCACCCTGTGCCCATCACATACCTCACCCCTCTCTCACCCTGTGCCCATCACATACAACACTCCTCTTTCACCCTGTGTTCATCACATACAACACTCCTCTCTCACCCTGTGCCCATCACATACAAAACTCCTCTCTCACCCTGTGTTCATCACACACTTCATTCATTTTTTCAGAGAAAGTCAGAGAGTCCAGCTTTTAGATAGCAGGCTTTTATTTGATGACATAATGGAATGATTTCATGTAATAGGAAGCATTATATAGTATGCTCTTCCCCACAATCTGTGATGCTGTGTGAGGTGAAGAGACCTCCAGTCCTCCATCGGTCTGTGATACCTCCCCCATGACATGCGTGTGGGGTCGGCTAGATACAGGTGTGGGGCTTATACATTCTGGTTGCAACGTGTAAACAGATTGGTCGAGTCCTTGGACCCCCCCATAAATCTCTGCTCAGTTCAAGACCTTCTCCTTCTTGGACATGAAAAACTCCCAAATCTGAAGTTACGGACACATTGTGCTGCGCTATGGAATATTGAGGTGCTTTTTTAATTAACAGTGTGATATGTGTGCGATGGTCACAGCTTGTGGTTTTCCCAACTAAGCTCTTGAAACTCAGCGGTCTCTTAAATATCACTGCGTCCCCACAAAAATAGTTACAAAACTTTTGACAGGGCAAAAAAAAAAATGACCATTAGGACAATTTTATAGTGCTTGTTCTATCATGTCGGAATTTGGGGTACCCCTGGGTCATGTGACTCGATACATTAAAGCCCTGTAATGTCTTTTTTTTATGTTTGTATGCATAGCATTAACACATACTATATATTTATAGTACACCAGCGTACATAAGGAATATATTTAGTCTGTAGTTACTTGGCGCCAATAGATGTCTCGGAATACGATTGTACGTGAGATTGACTCCCGAGAAGCCTTGGTGTGAGACAGCACCAAGGCAATGACGATATTATGGCCGAACAATGATTGTGTCACTGCCCTTTAGCTGGAGATCTGTAGAATCCGAGTTAGCGGCTTAGGGCGGATAATCTATAGTGCTTTACTGGCATTCATTCGGAGAAATGTTGTAGATACACCCAGCCTTGCCAAACCAAAACGAAAAAAGAAAAACGGCCTGCACCCTGGCTAGAAATGCTTTCCTGCTTGTGGGATCCGTCTCTAGCATGTGTGTATTGCGTATTACAGGTTTGAATGAAGCACAATGTTCCCTGACTGAGCCAGAGCCGACGGCAGATTTGGCTCCTCACCAGTTTCCCGTGCTGCCACCCATTATCTGCCCGATCCTCTGGCGTTACTAGTGCCCTGCTGTGCTTTGGTTGCCAAGTTTGGCACTTGGACCTTCAGTCTCTGTCCCTTCCTTGTGACAGCAGGGGTTGCTGGGCACTCTCCCGGGACCTGCGCTCGGGACGGAAGTTTAGGAGGAGGGTGTACTCGGGAAGTTGTGGCAACTGGTCTTCTCTGTCGGGACGGAGATGGGCTTTCAGTTCTGGAGAGGGACTGGCTATGAGGAGAAGCGCTGAGTGTTCGGGGTAGGACCATTGGGCTTTTTGGTGGCCCACGGCTGACCCTCCTCACGTTGGTTCTTGAAGGTGTTGGACTGGAAAGTGGGGGTAGCCGCATATGAAGTGCTTTGGGTTTGTGGTCAGGAGAGAGGCCAATGGCGGCACATGTGGCTGCTCGTGGAAGCTGATACCTAAAATGAACATTGAATGATGTAAGTTGGCAAAGAATGAATAAACTGCACCAACAACAGATCATATACAGTGCGATTAGAAGTTATAGGCTATGAAAATAAAATAAAATCCATTTTACAGTGCATCCAGGAAAGTATTCACAGCGCTTCACCTTTTCCACATTTTGTTTTGTTACAGCCTTATTCCAAAATGGATTAAATTTAATATTTTATGAAAAGAACTGCAATGTGTTCTTTGAGTGGCAGCTGTGCTGAGTGGGTGACAAGGGTAAGGAATTGGTGAATATTCTTTGGAAAGTCAAAAAAATATGTATACCTTTGTAGGAAAAATAAATAAATAATAAATGTGACACTGGAGGGGGGGAGGGTTCTGAAAAGCGGGAGTTCCACTTTAGGGTGAAATCCCGCTTTAATATTTTACTCAAAACTCTACAAGCAATACCCAATAATGACAACATGAAAGAAGTTTGTTTGAAATCTTTGCAAATTTATTAAAAATAAAAGATGAAAAAATAAATCCCATGTACAGAAGTATTCACAGCCTTTGCTCAATACTTTGTTGAAGCCCCTTTGGCACCAATTACAGCCTCCAGTCTTGTTGGGTATGATGCTACAAGCTTGGCACACCTATTTTTGGGCAGTTTCTCCCATTCTTCTTTGCAGGACCTCTCAAGCTCCATCAGGTTGGATGGGGAGCGTCAGTGCACAGCCATTTTCATAGATGTTCAATCGGGTTTGAGTCTGGGCTCTGGCTGGGCCACTCAAGGACATTCGCAGAGTTGTCCCGTAGCCACTTCTTTGCTATCTTGGCTGTGTGCTTAGGGTGGTTGTCCTGTTGGAAAATTAACCTTCGCTCCAGTCTGCGGTCCAGAGCGCTCTGGAGCAGGTTTTCATCAAGAATGCCTCTGTACGTTGCTGCATTCATCTTTACCTCGATCCTGACTAGTCTCCCAGTTCCTGCCACTGAAAAACATCCCCACAGCATGATGCCGCCACCACCATGCTTCACTGTAGGGATGTAATTGCTCAGGTGATGAGCGGTGCCTGGTTTCCTCCAGACATGACGCTTTTCATTCAGGCCAAAGAGTTCAATCTTTGTTTCATCAGACTAGAGAATTTTGTTTCTCATGGTCTGAGAGTCCTTTAGGTGCCTTTTGGCAAACTCCATGCGGACTGTCATGTACCTTTTACTGAGGAGTGGCTTCTGTCTGGCCACTCTACCATACAGGCCTGATTGGTGGAGTGCTGCAGAGATGGTTGTTTTTCTGGAAGGTTCTCCTCTTTCATAGAGAAACGCTGGAGCTCTGTCAGAGTGACCATCTGGTTCTTGGTCACCTCCCTGAGTAAGGCCCTTCTACCCCGATGGCTCAGTTTGGCGACCCGCTCTAGGAAGAGTCCTGGTGGTTCCAAATGTCTTCTATTTATGGATGATGGAGGCCACTGTGCTCATTGGGACCTTCAATGCTGCAGAAATGTTTCTGTACCCTTCCCCAGATCTGTGTCTCCATACAATCCTGTCTCGGAGGCCTACAGACAATTCCTTGGACTTCATGGCTTGGTTTGTGCTCTGACATGCACTGTTACCTGTGGGACCTTCTATAGACAGGTGTGGCCTTTCTAAATCATCTCCAATCAACTGAATTTACCACAGTTGGACTCCAATCAAGTTGTAGAAACATCTCAAGTATGATCAGTGGAAACGGGAGGCACCTGAGCTCAAGTTTGAGTGTCGTGGCAAAGGCTGTGATTTTTTTATTTTTAATAAATTTGCAAAGATTTAAAAAAAAAAACTTCTTTCACATTTGTCATTATGATGTATTGTTTGTAGAGTTTTGAGGAAAATTATGAATTTAATCCATTTTGGAATAAGGCTGTAAAAAAACTAAATTTGGAAAAAGTGAAGTGATGTGATTACTTTCCGGATGCCCTGTATATCCAAAAATCATCTGTGGTAAATGCCCAATAATATTGCACAGTAGTGCAAATGAAACAATAGAAAAAAATAAAATAATAATAACACAATTAAAAATAAATAAATCCTTCAAACAAATGTCCATAAAGTGCCAAAAAAAGTGCTTTTTCTCTTCTCCATGAAGATAATAAAGTATAAATCCACCACCAAATTGAATGTGCAGGTCCCAACTCCCTTCAGAATATCACTCACCAGACCCTATTGCCATTCATTCTCATGACTGGCAATAGCGTATATAATGATAAGATTCCACCTCAGGAATTTAGACCCAACCTCCACCTCCTTTATCCAGCTCTCATGCCATTAAACACAGAAATGCCTCCAATAGTGTATTATCACCCCCTGGGACAAAGTAACAAATGGCACTTCTTTACATCCGGTTGCCGTGTAAGCACGCTCCTACGCGTTTCATCACAGGTGGTGGTTACATGGCTCGGCAACCCGGCTTTTGTAGCAAGAAAGGTATAGGTCAGCTCACAAGTAAAGCCAGCAGCCTAGTAAGCAGAGGGCACCAAAAAACGTCTATACTGGAGGCTGTGGCAGGGTGACCCACACAGGCCAGAGAGACAACTGGAGGGCAGACCATGCCCCCCAAATAGTGCAGATCCATGGAGTGTATAAATTGATAGTGGCACATCTAGTCAACTAGATCAATAGTCTAAGAAGCTGTCCACGATAACCCACCAGCAGAAAGGATCAAAGAAAAAAAATAATTTTTTCCAAAGCTTGGTCTGCCCTCCAGTTGTCCCTCTGGCCTGTGTGGGTCACCCTGCCACAGCCCCCCAGGATAGATGTTTTACCAGCGACCTCTGCTCACTAGGCTGCTGGGCTTACTTTTGAGCTGACCTATAATTTTCTTGCATCAACTTCTGGTGAAATGTGTCCACGAAATGTGTAGAGTCATAGGATATTAGAAAATGTTGTTGTGCTATATTTTATGTAATCATGTACACTATATTACCAAAAGTATTGAGATGCCTGCCTTTACACACATATGAACTTTAATGGCATCCCAGTCTTAGTCCGTAGGGTTCAATATTGAGTTGGTACACCCTTTGCAGCTATAACAGCAACAGCCACATGCTGAAAATGCGACATGCTTGGGTACAGTCAGCCTGCCCATAGATGGATCGAATCTTGGCCAGTGCCTGCTGAACCAGCTGAGATTTGATCCATGTATGGCCGGCTTAACCACTTGCCGACCACCGCACGCCGATATACGTCGGCACAATGGTAGCGGTGGACAAATGGACGTACATGTACGTCCCCTTTAATTGGCGAGGCTAGCAGGCGCGCACCCACCGCGTACAGGGTGACCGTGCCCGCGGGGATCGTGTTGTGGAGCCGCAGAACGGGGAAGTGCCTTTGTAAACAAGGCATTTCCCCGTTCTCCCTTGTGACATGGCAGAGATCTACTGCTCCCTGTGATTGGGAGCAGTGATCGCTGTCATGTGAGTTGTAACCCATCCCCCCCACAGTTAGAATCACTCCCTAGGACACGCTTAACCCCTTCATCACCCCCTAGTGGTTAACCCCTTCCCTGCCAGTGTCATTTACACAGTAATCAGTGCATTTTTATAGCACTGATCGCTGTATAAATGACAATGTTCCCAAAATAGTGTCAAAAGTGTCCGATGTGTCCGCCATAATGTCGCAGTCACGATAAAAATCGCAGATCGCCACCATTACTAGTAAAAAAAAAATAATAATAAAAATAAAACTATCCCCTATTTTGTAGATGCTATAGCTTTTGCGCAAACCAATCGATATACGCTTATTGCGATTTTTTTTTACCAAAATTATGTAGAAGAATACGTATCGGCCTAAACTGAGGAAAACATTAGTTTTTTTTATATATTTTTGGGGGATATTATAGCAAAAAGTAAAAAATATAGCTTTTTTAAAAAAAAATTAGCTTTTTTTTTTTTTTTATAGCGCAAAAAATAAAAACCGCAGAGGTGATTAAATACCACCAAAAGAAAGCTCTATTTGTGGGAAAAAAAGGATGTCCATTTTGTTTGGGAGCCACGTCGCACGACCGCGCAATTGTTAGTTAAAGCAACGCAGTGCTGTATAGCAAAAGGTGCTCTGGTCAGGAAGGGGGTAAAATCTTCTGGGGCTGAAGCGGTTAAGAAACAGTGAGCAGCCTACAAATCAGCAGCAATAAGCTGATTCTAAGCAGTGGGTTGGTGTATTTACATACAGTTACTTCTCAATTGGAAGCAAGAACCTAGGGAAGTCCGGATGCATTTTAAGGTCTAATTTTTAGGTCTGAGTGGACCCTCCCCTTCATTTTATCAATAGTTTTCATTTAGTTGGTTATAGCTGTTTATTGTTACCGTTAATACTCGAGTATAAGCCGACCCGAATATAAGCCGAGGCACCTAATTTTACCACCAAAAAATCGGAAAACGTATTAACTGGAGTATAAGCCTAGGGTGAGAAATGCCCAGCTACTGTAAGTGGAAAAGAGGGTCAACACTGTGCCCATTTGCAGCCCCATTTGCAGCCTCACTGTACCCATTTGCAGCCTCACTGTGCCCATTTGCAGCCATAGGTCCCCCGAACTTCAAACTTGGTAGTTAAAGGTTCCTAGATGCCCCCTAGCTGCAGCCAAAATTTTGGGTCTTTGGACCCAAAGGGTCCCGAAATGACATTGCTGCAGATGGACACAGTTGACCGAATTTGGGGCCCTGTATCTCCGGGTCATTTGGTGCTAGGAACCCCATCTTTGGATATGTTGTAGTGCTAGGTCCACTGGGTTTGCGTAGGTAACATTTGGAGTTCCTAGCACCAAGTGGCCCCAAAGTCGTTTCGGAAAATATCAAGCACTTTTCTGCAGCAGAGAATGAAATTTTCCGACCCGAATTTGGGGCCTCGTACCTCGGTGCCACTTGGTGCTAGGAACTCCATTTGGTATGCAAACCCAATGGAACCAGCACTACAACATATCCAAAGATGGGGTTCCTAGCACCAAGTGACCCCGAGATACGGGGTCAGAAAATGTCATTCTCTGCTGCAGAAAAGTGCTTGACTCCAGTATAAGCTTAAGGGGGGGGCACAAAAAAATGTGCTGAAAAACTCGGCTTATACTCGAGTATATACGGTTTTCTTTTTCTAGATAACAGCTCAGGTATAGGCTTCAGCTATGTGTATTTTGTATGGTCCTGCGTGGCCTTAATTGTTCATGGCAGCGCTCTGTGATGCGCGCTTGTCTATGTATTTGTCCTTGTACTTGTGCAAAATGTTCAATAAAAAGAATAATAAAAAAAAAAAAAACTAAAACATTCTGTCATGATATTGCAGTCGATATTTAATCTGCAGCGTTACATGATCAGAATTCACTTACCTCTGTGCCACTGCATGTTCTTTCTGCTTGCTGACAGTTGCAGAAGGTGGGAGCAGAGAACGCAAATCCTTTATGGGGGTGATGGGACGAGGGATTCTGCTTCTCGTATTGCATGTCATCTCTTCCTTCCTCATGGAGATTGCTTTCTCCTTAATAACTTTCCTTGGGATGGAATCATCTGACTCGTGTGTGTCTTCCTCCGATCCTGCAGTGGACAGTGTTTCTGATGTTCTCCTTCTATCGTCACTAGAAGATGCAGAAGATGAGCCTGCTGAGGCCAACCTCTGCAGCCGAATCTGCCTCTTCTCCATCACAAGGCGCGCTAGGTCTATTTGCTTCGTTCTCTTGTGGAACCTTTCTTTGGCAGAATGCGACATTGACTTATCTGATCCTGTATCTTCCTCCGACAGGAAAACAGGAATGCGACTTTTGAAGCGAATCCCCACAGCTTGGGTCGCACTCTTGCTGGTGCCAACATCCGTTTCATTAAGGCGTTCGGTGGAAAGCACAATCTTTTCCTGCTCGTCATCTTCTTTCAACACAAGGTCCGTGGCGTCCTTCTCCAACAGCTCTTCAGATTCGCTAACTCCATTAGCAGCAGGTTGGTTGGCCTGAAACTCCGCTTCAACGTTGACATTACTTATTGAGGCCGCGTAGCTGTCAACTTCGGCTGTTTCTACAAAAGAGTTCATGGCACCGATATCTTTCTGAACAGCAAACTCTTCGGATTCCTCCTCGATAATGGGCTCCTCCAACTGCCCATGGATGGGACTCTCCTCCAGCCTCATCAGCTGACCGGTGGAAGACATAACATTTAAGTGTGTCTTTTCAGCAATGTGAACAAATGTGCGTTCAACTTTGGTAAATGGGGAGGAGGCGGTGGCGGCAGCTGCTGCGCTTGGCGGTTTTGGTTCTGATTTCAGAATGGAAGATAAAGTCCATGGCTCTGACACATCTAACTGACTGCCAGTAGGCTGGGGCTTCTCCCCTTGGGGGGTCAGCGCATTGAGAGTTCCCAAATCAACGTCCGGCATCAGTTCATTGGTAACTGGTGACTTTTTCATGTCTCCAGGGGAAAACAGTACTAAGGTCTTTGATCCTTCTTCTAATTCTAGGTCGTTCTCCGCTGTGGAAGCTCTGCCTTTCGAATCCTTTTGATCATCTGCTAGTAGCGTAGAGGGAGCCCCTTCCTGACTGCGTTCTGTGCTCTTCTGACTGACTTCGCTGCTTGACCCACTATGGAGATCAATGTCCTCGCCTAGAAACTCAACCTCCTCCTCCTCCTCCTCCTCTTCCTCTTCTGTCTCTTCCTCAGCCTCCTCCTCCCTTGGGTACTTGCCATTGATGATGATGTGGGGTTCCGTGGAATGCATGGCTGGCAGGACCACACTGGAGAAGTCCACCCTCTTTATCCTGTGAGGAACACGCAGCATTTCCTTACTATCAGAAATATCTTTCTTGAAGTCTTGAAATGACAAATTTAAAGGCACCACCTTGGGCATTCCACCAATATCAAAGTGCTTCAGGCTGAAGACCTGTGAGAGGAAACAAATAAAAGGACACGTGATGGAAGAAGAAATATCAAGTTATTTGACCAAAGTACAAAAACATCCAACAAATAACCCTGAAATGAGGAATTTCTGTATGTGCTATAGTATAAACAGATGACATACATATATCCAACCATTTTATTTTGTTTACATTCACAGCCCTCTACACATTAAGGAGTGTGACCCCCAATGCCGCATACACGCGATCGGAATTCCGGCCAGAAAAAGACAGATGAGAGCTTTTTATCGGAAAATGCGACCGTGTGTAGGCTCCATGGGAATTTTGCTGACCGAATTTCCGACAGCAAAGAATTGAGAGCATGTTCTCAATTTTTCAGACGGAAAAGGTTTCTATCGGAAATTCCGATCGTCTGTAGCAATTCTGACGCGCAAAATTTCTACGCATGCTCGGAAACAATTCGACGCATGCTCGGAAGCATTGAACTCGGCTCGTTGTAGTGTTGTACGTCACCGGGTTCTTGACGATCGGAATTTGGTGTGACCGTGTGTAGGCAAGACAGTTTGAGCGGAATTCCGTCCAGAAAACCGTCAGAGCTTTTTCCGACGAGAATTCCGATCGTGTGTACGTGGCACAAGGATTACCGATTCAGTTCCACATTTTTATGTGTCACCTCTCCTCCAGGCAGTATTTGAACAATGAATCTGCATCACAACACTTTTGATACACTGCCCAATCACCACGCAAGAAGCTATAAACCTGAACCATAAAATAGTGGTGTCTCCCTTTTGGCTTTGCGGTGTAGTGGAAAACAGAAGGCTGGCTGAACAGAGTTACAAATGTGTTGGAAGTAAAACAGTTTACACATACATGAGGAAGAGCTCAGAGAAAAACACTGAAGAGTCTTGTAGATGCCAACTTGGAGGCATAGGAAGTTGCTCTGACTGGACTATAAGAAAAGTGGTCCTTATACTAGTTTTGGTACCTACTGTATATATTTGATCCCATTAAAGCCCCATACACACGGTCGGATTTTTGCATGGATTCTGTCCGATCGGACAATGTTGTTGAAAAATCAGACCGTGTGTATGCACCATCGGACAGTGTACGTCGGATTGTCCGACGGACAAAGTCCTATCTCCTGCTGGATAGATTTGCCGACAACACGGTCCGATCACACCAAATCCGATCGTGTGTACGGTTGTCCGACGGACAAAGTGCTACGCATGCTCAGATCACATTACAAGACCAAAGCTATTGGCTACTAGCCTCTACGTAGTCCCGTCGTAGGCAACAAACGTCACCACGTTCAGAATGATCGGATTTTCCGACAACTTTGTCCGACCGTGTGTACGCAAAACCAACATCGGACAAAGTACGACGGACATGATCCGACGGACCTGGTCCTCGGATAATCCGAGCGTGTGTATGGGGCTTATGTGTGCATTGGTTCTCTAGTTTTGGGTCTCGGAATTGATCTCGCTTTAATGGGTCCATTTGCTTTTATGCGTTAATGCCTTGTACTTCTCTGGATTGCACGATGTCCGCTCTTAAACACTGGATGTATAACTTTTGTTATGTATTTTGTTTGTTTCTATTGATGCTTATGTAGCGCCATAGCCCCCTGCAGGGCGGCTGATTTTCCTAGGCTTACCGATTACCTCCTCGGCCTTGTAGCTCGTACACTCGTCGTTCTTGTCTAGGGGTTCCCAGGGTTGATACCCAGTAACTGTAGAGACCGACACCTGAATTCCTTTTTAGGATTTTTATTCTGGTTAAAACAGAACAAACTCGGTCTCTAAGTTGGGAGTAGAGGGTATAAGGATGAAGTTTAGCTCAGGTGCTTGAAACTGCTGACTTCAATAAAAGTCTCTGTACATAATCCAGGGAATAGCCACTCGCAACTGGATTCGCTACGGTTGGATAAATCCTTGAGCTTGGATGTAGCAGCCAATAGTAATTCTAGCTTTGCAAAGTCTCTCACACAGACTTGGTTGAAAAACTTAGTTGCAACCAGAAGGTAAAGGTAGGAACTTTTCTTACTGTACCAGAATCTTTCAGCCGCTTCGGCGATACCGTAAGAAATTGTGGATTCAATGTCCATGGCAGCTCAGCTTCCAGGCTCTGAGCAGCCAGCCTTGTGCGCGGCCCTCTTACTAAAGAGTCCTCCCCTGGTTGCATGTAGAGTGCCTGGGCCTCTCCAAACCCGAGACGGCACCGGAACACTTTAGAATCCTCCTTCCAGTTACTGCGCCTCGAACTAGCCAGTTCCGAGGCTCGGAAACGGATGGATCCGCACCCCAGGCCATGAGGGCCTCTGGGGGCTGGTCAGGAGGACCAGGACCACGGAGTCAGCAACAACTTCTGGACCGGAACCCCAAACCACATGACTTCAGCACCTTAAGTACCCTCTCCCGGAATACACAGCGAGACCAACGCGCCCACTGATTGGCTCCGAGAGAGATTGGTACCCAATGCGTCCAACCAGACTGCGTTCTAAGGCCTGTCACAGGTGCACACCCCACCTATGACCAGGCAGAACCTCAATACAGCCCAGCCTGACTGATGCCAAAGCATAATTTAGAACAATTTACCCCAAAGCTCAACTACAGTTTTGGGCAAAAACTAAATTTAAAGATCATAGCGCGTACTCATCAGGAGTACCGGCGCTACACTTAGTATTATGTACTTTTGTGAAACATGATGTTTTGTTTTTGTGTAACAAATGGAAAAAAAACATTTCTTTCAATAAAGAATACCTGATTTATAAAAAAAAAATACTTAAGGGTCAATGGTGCATTAAATATGAGCTGTGCACCAATATTATTTGTGCTGGGAGGTGAGATTTGGTGGGGATTAGGCTGGGGGGGGGGGGATTGGGGAGGAGAGGATTTGTGCTAGGAGGAGGAATTAAGGTTGCGGGATTGGGGGGGTTTAGGGAGCAGAGGATTAGTGCTAGGAGGAGGAATTGAGGATGGGGGGATTTTTGCAGGGAGGTGGGATTTGGGGAGGAGAGGATTAGTGCTAGGAGGAGGAATTGAGGTTGGGGAATTTGTGAAGGGAGGTGGGATTTGAGGAGGAGAGTTTTTTTGCTAGGAGGAGGAATTGGGGATGGTAATTGTGCAGAGGTGGGATTTGGGGAGGAGAGGATTAGTGCTAGAAAGAGGAATTGGGGATGGTAATTGTGCAGAGAGGTGGGATTTGGGGAGGAGAGGATTTGTGCTAGGAGGAGGAATTGAGGTTGGGGGATTTGTACAGGGAGGTGGGATTTGGGGATGAGAGAATTTGTGCTGGGTGGAGCAATTGGGGATGGGGGGATTTCTGCAGGGAGGTGGGATTTGGGGAAGAGAGGATTCGTGCTAGGAAGAGGAATTGGGGATGGGGGGAATTGTGCAGGGAGGTGGGATTTGGGGAGGAGAAGATTTTTGCTAGAAGGAGGAATTTGGGATGAGGGGGAGTTGTGCAGGGAGGTGGGGGGGGGGAGGATTTGGGGAGGAGAGTATTAATGCTAGGAAGAGGAATTGGGGATGGGGGGATTTTTGCAGGGAGGTGTGATTTGGGGAGTAGAGGATTAGTGCTAGTGGGAGGTATTGGGGATGGTAATTGGGCAGGGAGGTGGGATTTGGGGAGGAGAGGATTAGTGCTAGGAGGAGGAGTTGGGGGTGGGGGGGAATTGGGCAGGGAGGTGGGATTTGGGGAGGAGAGGATTAGTGCTAGGAGGAGGAGTTGGGGGTGAGGGGGGGGGGGGGAATTGTGCAGGGAGGTGGGATTTGGGGAGGAGAAGATTTGTGCTAGGAGGAGGAATTGGGGATGGGGGGATTTGTACAGGGAGGTGGGACTTGGGGAGGAGAGGATTTGTGCTAGGAGGAGGAATTGGGGATGGAGGAATTGTGCAGGGAGGTGGGATTTGGGGAGTAGAGGATTAGTGCTAGTGGGAGGTATTGGGGATGGTAATTGGGCAGGGAGGTGGGATTTGGGGAGGAGAGGATTAGTGCTAGGTGGAGGAGTTGGGTGGGGGGGGGGGAATTGTGCAGGGAGGTGGGATTTGGGGAGGAGAAGATTTGTGCTAGGAGGAGGAATTGAGGATGGGGGGATTTGTACAGGGAGGTGGGATTTGGGGAGGAGAGGATTTGTGCTAGGAGGAGGAATTGGGGGTGGGGGGATTTGTGCAGGGAGGTGGGATTTGGGAAGAAGAGGATTAGTGCTAGTAGGGGGAATTGGGGTTGGGGGGATTTAGGGAGCAGAGGATTAGTGCTAGGAGAAGGAATTGAGGATGGGGGGATTTTTGCAGGGAGGAGAGACTCTATTGGGAGAGGGTTAGTGCTAGGAGGAGGAATTGGGGATGGAGGGAATTGTGCAGGGAGGTGGGATTTGGGGAGGAGAGGATTAGTGCTAGGAGGAGGAATTAAGGGTGGTAATTGTGCTAGGAGGTGGAATTTAGGGGGGGGGGGGGGGGGTATTTGTTCTGAGAGGTCTAATGTGTGTGTGGGGGGGGGCTAGGGGGGGGGGGGGGGTATGTGTTGTGTGGGGGGGGGGGGGGATTTCTTCTAGGTTACTCCTAACCCCTGCACTCTACACATTACACACCTGACCCAAGCATTTAGTGCATTATTGTCATATGCGTTATGTATTTCTGACCCTTGCACTATGCATGCTATGTACTCCTAAGCCCTGCACTTACCACAGCACTGTGTGAGTTAAGCTGGCCATACACTGATCAAAATCTGCTAGTTCAGCAGGGACTGGACCAATTTTGATTGGTGTGTGGCTGTCCCTGTAAGACAGAAGTTGATCGTTTAATCGACATGTTGGAAAAATGTTCCTCAATCAATCGCTGCAGCCGCTAATCAGCGTATTCGGACGTCGTCTGGTGCCACTGTCAGAATACAGTGTCCCTGCAGGGGGATTCCAGTTTTCTCCATCAATTTTAATTGTGTAGATGAAATTCGTTTTTTTTTTTTCTTTCAGCCTATTGGCCAGCTTAACAGACTCTTGCACTGTATTGTAAATTACATTACCTCTGACCAAAGTGTTTGTTGTCTTAACAGTTGCTGGTTGCAGTCCCTGACTATTTTATTTAAGTTGTTTTTTAAGGTAGGCTCAGAAAACATATTGGCTCTCTGTGTATATTCAGTGTATGCAAAATCATAGATAATAGAATAGTTTAATTGTAAAAATTAATTATTGTACTGAGGTTTATGCGTGTCTGTGAAATTCTTGCCTGTGGCACAGCAGTCAAAGCATAGCTTAAGGGTGCAAGAAAGCTGTTGTTTTCTACTTTTTTTTTTACTTTAACTTTTTTACTGCCCCTTTAACCTCCTCCCACTGCTAACATAATTTGACCACGCCCACTGTTCGCTGCAGTGCTAAGTGGATTGCATTACTGCTCTACTTGTGCTGCCCCGGGTCTTTTACAATCCTAGCAACACCCCTGGCTAGAGACACACAATTTTTTACTTTTTAAATGACACCGGAACAGTATACCTGCAGTACTGGGTCTGGTAAAGTGTTACTTGCTCATTCTTCAAGATGGATCATTCCAATGTGTGTTGCAGTCTGTGACCGCAGAATCAGTGCTACAGATCCACAAACTCAAAGTGGACCTTGCACAATAGACAAGGTTTGCTCATTCAATATTGCCCCATTCACTCTTTGTCAAAAAACATGAAATTGAAGAAAAACAAAAAAAACCCTGTCGGGGAGGGGCGTGGTTAGGGGGAGTTAGAACATATACCAGGCTGGACTCCAGGGGCGCCTTATGACGCTGTCATTGTTCAATGGGGACCCTACCTACTTCAAGAAACGGCTTTGATCATTTTGCTGACATTCTCAGCCTGTTTCCACTCCAGCTGGGTGTTTAATTCACCCTGATATAGGATCCCATTTCACACACCTTTTCAAAATTGGTCTACCAGTACTTTACCGTGGCTGACTTATCATTTGCTGTGGTTAACCATTGAATCAAAACTATTGGCGCCCCTGTTTCTTTATCATTTTTTTAAACTTTGTGTTGTCTTCATTTGCGGCATTTGGTTGCTGACTCTCCGGAGGAACTTGGTGTCCTGTCCACTTTTGGGGACTTCCAGATTCAACTTACATGTACAGGTTCTTAATATCACTTCCCCTGAAGAAGCCAATGTATTGGCGAAACATGTAGGGATATATTGCCTGTTACACTAATTGGCCTTATAACATCTTGGTCATCTTTGTATGTATAAATAGTTTTATTATTGTCAACACTCCTGTATGTGTATGTACCCTTTGTTTTTAAAAAACATACAAATCATTTTGTACCAATAAAATATTATATTCTTTATTTTTGTGTGTTAAATATACGTTCTGAGGCACCGTTATAATTCCTGCTTTCTATCCCCTCTTGTTTTGCCGACATATACAGTGGAACCTCGGATTACGAGCATAATACGTTCCAGGAGAATGCTCGTAATCCAAGTACTCGCATATCAAAGCGAGTTTCCGAGGCGCTGGAGATACCTCATGTGGCCAAACATCCGAAACGGCCCGGGGACACCTCGGCTGACCTCGGCAAACCTCGGAAAGACTTCATTCCCGATATTTGCCGAGGTCAGCGGAGCTGTCCTCGGGCCTTTTCGTGCATTTCCAAACAGCACTGATCGGCGATGTTCGGCTCTGCTCGGCTCCGGCGCCCCCCCCCAACCTCAGGCCAAACGCGGTACTGCACACTGCTTTGGCCTGAATCGAGCTCGTTTTGCGAGACATTACTCGCAAACCGAGTTACGATTTTTTAAAATACAGTGCTCGTATTGCGAAACGCTCGTTAACCGCGTTACTCGCAATCCGAGGTTCCACTGTACTTATGTTTACCCCAAATTTCTAGCACAGGGGAGGGACAGTAGGCCATCCTACTTATGGCTGGTGCACAGGCAAAAGTGCATTTTGGCGCTTCCCCTCATATGGACCTTGCAGACCATACCCCTGGGGATTCAGACTTTACAGCCCCCCCCCATCCTGGCGCCCAAAGGCTAGCGCCAGCCCTGATCCTACTGCTGATGAAATCCTGGGGAATGCTGAGGACCCCAAATCTCGTCACTGCAAGGTCATCTTCTCATGAGATTTGGGCTACTCAACATTCTCTGAGATCTTGTCAGAAGAAGGATGACATCACTCTCACCTAGTTACTGCGGACACAAGCCAGGCGGAAGGTACCGTATATACTCGAGTATTAGCCGACCCGAATATAAGCCGAGGCACCTAATTTTACCACAAAAAACTGGGAAAACGTATTGACTCGAGTATAAGCCTAGGGCGAGAAATGCCCAGCTACTGTAAGTGGAAAAGAGGGTCAACAATGCCCATTTGCAGCCTCACTGTGCCCATTTGCATTCCTCACTGTGCTTATTTGCAGCCATAGGTCCCCCGAACTTCAAACTTGGTAGTTAAGGGTTCCTAAATGCCCCCCCTAGCTGCAGCCAAAATGTGGGGTCCCTGGACTCAAAGGGTCCCGAAATGACATTGCTGCAGATAGACACAGTTGACCGAATTTGGGGCCCCGTATCTCGGGGCCACTTGGTGCTAGGGACCCCAAATTTGGATATGTTGTATTGCTAGTTCCAGTGGGTTTGCATACCAAATTGGGGTTCCTAGCTCCAAGTGGCCCTGAGATACAGGGCCCCAAAGTTGGTTCAGAAAAAGTCAATCACTTTTCTGGAGCAGAGAATGACATTTTCCGACCCAACATTGCGGCCCCGTATCTCAGGGTCACTTGGTGCTAGGAACTCCATCTTTGGTTATGTTGTAGTGCTAGTACTATTGGGTTTGCATACCAAATTTGGGCACCAAGCACCTAGCACCTAGCACCAAGTGGCCCGAGATACAGTCATGTGATCCTTCAGCACCAATTTAGGGAGCACTGAACAACAACTAGGAATTCCAGGAGCTGTGACGTCACCTATTGGCTCCCATGGCCCACTCATCAGAGCTCCCTCCTCTCCCCTACAGCCTCTGGTCACTGATTAAAAATAGATAAGTACACGCATATTTTGTATACGCTAGGCATGATGGGGAGGGAGTGAACATTTTAAGAATAGTTACACTTATGCCGCGTACACACGGTCGGACTTTCCGAAGGGAAATGTTCGATGTGAGCTCGTTGTTGGAAAGTCCGACCGTGTGTATGCTCCATTGAACATTTGCTGTCGGAATTTCCGGCCACTAACGTTTGAGAGCAGGTTCTCGAATTTTCCGCCAACTTCACTTGTTGTCGGAAAGTCCGATTGTGTGTACGCAAGTCCGTAGCACAAAAGCTCACGCATGCTCGGAATCAAGCAGAAGGAGCCGCACTGGTGATTGAACTTCCTTTTTCTTGGCTGGTCGTATGTCTTGTACGTCACCGCGTTCTCACGTTTGGAATTTCCGACATTTGTGTGACTGTGTGTATGCAGGACAAGTTTGAGCCAACGTCCTTCGGGAAAAAAATCCACGGTTTTGTTGTCGGAAAGTCCGATCATGTGAGTCTTTCTTCCACTTTAAAGCTGAAATCCAGGAATTCGGTCGCTTTGTAAAAAGTGCATGCATACTATGAGTTAGGTCCGAAGAGGTGCATGACATCTCCTGAACTTATCTCTATTATTTATATCTGACAGGTTTATGGCTCTGCCAGAGCATATACTACCAGTCGGGTCTGTGAGAGAGAGGAGAGACGCACAAAGAGTAGCTATGCCAGCCCCTCCCCTCTGCTGCCCATTCAGAGAAGCCTTTGTATTTTGTGAATGAGCTCACACAATACAAAGGCTTCTGTGATTTGGCAGGAGGATGGGGAGGGGTAGGCAAAGCAGTTGCACTGACTCTAATGTTGAAGATGCTGAGACCTGAAGGATCAGCCTTGGGCTGTCTTGTGGGATAGCTGTCTTCTGGGAGTGCAATAAAACTGTGAAAAGGAAATAATGGAAATAAAGCCCAGGAGATGTCATGCACGTCCTTGAACTTAACTCCTAGTGTGCCTTCACTTTTTTAGAATGGAGCTGAATTTCTGGAATTTAGCTTTAATGTCTGACTTTGGAAGAGCTAGATGATGGAGGATGAAAAAGACAGTTGATGCCAAGGGAGACTCAAAGAACCAAAAAGCCTCCAATGAACCAGTGCCAAGCACTGCAGAACCTTCTGCAACAAGATTACCATCTTCTACAACAGAAAATTCCTCTACAATAGGAGGAAGTTTCTGCAAGCCTAAGGCCCCTTTCACACGATCGGACCGTTCAGATCCGCCTGTCAGTTTTGACGGCGGATCTGAACGGCCGCTCCATCGCTGACATCCGATCCGGTCCGATACGCCAAAAGCAGACGTATGGCTCTACGTCCAGATCCGTCGCTGGCGGATCGGATCGGGTGAGATCTGATGAAAACGGACACACTGTCCGTTTTCATCCGATCTCTCCATAGAGACCAGCGCCGCTCGCAAGCCCCTCCCCGCTCAGTGAGCAGAGAGGGACTTGTCATCCGCCAGTTCAGCGGAGATCAATGGAGTGATCTCCCGCTGAGCCGGCGGACAGAGGCGGGCTCCGTGGAAGCGGAGTCCGCCTCGTGTGAAAGGGGCCTAATGCCGCGTACACACGACTGGACTTTCCGGCAAACTATTTCCAACGGGATTAGTCCGTCGGACAATCCGATCGTGTGTGGGCTAATCCGTTAGTTTTTCGGGAAAAAAGTCCGGCGGACCTAGAAATAGAACACGTTTCAAATCTATCCGACGGACTCAATTCCGACGGACTCAAAAGGGGAAAACCGTTCGTCTGTATGCTGGTTCGACGGACCAAATACGACGCAAGGGAAGCTATTGGCTACTGGCTATTGAACTTCCTTTTTTAGTCCCGTTTACGTCATCACGTTCAAAACGAACGGACTTTCGAACGGACTTAGTCCGTTCGTGTGTGTCCAAGTCCGTTCGTTTGGAAAGTCAGTCGGAAATCCGGCGAAAGTCCGTCGGGAAGACCGTCGGACCTAGTTTGCCGGAAAGTCCGGTTGTGTGTATGCGGCATCACTTTCATCACACATTTCAAAAATATGTATTCGCCCATTTCAGTATAGTAGGCGGAGCAATGCAAATCATTCTTTTCTGCCATGGGCCAAGTGTACTTCAAGAATGGCTGATTCATATATCAGATGTGCCTAATTTTAGAGAGCCATTTATTTCAAACTGTATACATCTGTTATGGGCTTGCTGCCCATCACCAGTGCAGTTTAAGAAAACCATGACTTGTATGGAGGAAGCCTTGAAAGCAACGGGACAGTATATTCCAGCAGATTATAGGGAGGGGGGCCTAAAAGTAAACAAAAACCCTCCATTGAACCAGTCTGTATGGCTCTGCCCACTATCCTAAAATGAGGAATAAAAACCTTATTTTTGGGAATTAGGATATAAGCAAGTCATACAGATACCTCCTGTTATACGAAGTCCCTATTGTGCTTCACACTGGTCCAGATTTTGGGTGTGATTTTGGGTGTGTTTTGGTCCCTTTAGCCCACCCTGACCATCACCTGTCTGATTATACGGTCAGCCTGTTCTGCAAATCCTGTAATGCCGCGTACACACGATCGGAATTCTCGTCGGAAAAGCCTTGGATGTTTTTTCCGACGGAATTCCGATGGAATTCCGCTCAAGCTTGTGTTGCCTACACACGATCACACCAAATTCCGACCGTCAAGAACGCTGTGACGTACAACACTACGACGAGCCGCGAAAATGAAGTTCAATGCTTCCGAGCATGCGTTGAATTGTTTTCCAAACATTGCGTAGAAATTTTGCGCGTCGGAATTGCTACAGACGATCGGAATTTCCGATAGAAACTTTTTTGGTCGGAAAAATTGAGAACATGCTCTCAAAATTTTGCTGGCGGAAATTCGGCCAACAAAAGTCCGATGGAGAATACACACAGTCGCATTTTCTGACGAAAAACTCTCATCGGCCTTTTTCTGGAGGAAATTTTGATCGTGTGTACGTGGCATAAGGTTTGGGGGGGGGCACACAATGCTTACTCTGCTTCTCACTCTTCAAACTTCCAATAATCATATACAGACTGAAAGCACTTCATTCACAAATTATTGAGTGTAGGGGAGCTTCCAGTGGTCCCATGGCATGTACTGTGTTGTGTCTGATGACTACCCCAGATTGTGGCTCAGGCTTGGATGGTTGGACCCTGTTCAGTCTTGTAGACTCACTCACAGGCTTTATGGCCATAGTTTCAAAAATAATGATGGACCATTGTAGACCAACATGACACATGGGATCTGAACACCCTTGGTGACAACAATGAGCCCAATTACGCAATATTCATATACGGATTGGAAGCACTTCATTCACATATTACTGGGTGTAGGGCAGCTTTCAGTGGTCCCATGCCATGTACTGTGCTGTGTCTGAAGACTACCCCAGATTGTGGCTCAGACTAGGATGGTTGGCCCCTTTTTAGTCTTGTAGACCAGTGGTTTCCAAACTGCGGTGCAGGGGTCAGATGCAGCCCATTGCTTGCTTTTGTCTGGGCCTTGGGGCATTAATTATTTGACTAATACCAAAAATGGGGCATCATTTTCCTCTCCACTAACACCAGTGAAGGGGCAAAATTCCTCCCAATGACACCAACGATAGGACACAATTCCTCCCAATGACACCAACAATTGGGCCCAATGACACCAATGATGAGGCACAATTCCTCCCATCGACATCAGCGATGGGGCACAATCACTCCCACTGATAGGAACAAAGGTACACTATTCCTCCCACTGACACCAAAGATGGGGCATTGTTTTTTCCCACTGACGACGGGACCTTCTCTACTCCCAATGGCCACAGTCTGACACCCCCTAAAGTCTGAAAAACTGTAAACTTGCCCCTTGTTTAGAAATTTGGAGACTCCTGTTGTAGACTTACTGGCAGCTTCATGTCCATAGTTTCATCATTGATGATGGACCATTGTGGACCAACATGACACATGGGATCTGAACACCCCTGGTGACAACAATGAGCCCAATTACGCAAAATATTCATATACCAATAGGAAGCACTTCATTCACATATTATTGGGCGTAGGGCAGCTTCCAGTGGTCCCAAGGCATGTACCATGTTGTGTCTGAAGACTACCACAGACTGTGGCTCAGGCTTGGATGCTTGGGCCCTGTTCAGTCTTGTAGATTTAATGGCAGCTTTATGTCCATAGTTTTTAATTATTAATAATGGACCACTTTAGATCAAGATGGCACATGGGATCTGAACACCATTGGTGACAGGAATGAGCACAATTAAGCAATATTCATACACCAACTGGAAGCACTTCATTCACCTATTACTGGGTGTATAGCAGCTTCCAGTGGGTCCCATGCCATGTACCATGCTGTGTCTAAAGACTACCCCAGATTGTGGCTCAGGCTTGAATGGTTGGGCCCTGTTCAGTCTTGTAGACTCACTGGCAGCTTCATGTCCATAGTTTCATTATTGATGATGGACCATTGTAGACCAACATGACACATGGGATCTGAGCACTCTTGGTGACAGCATTGAGCCCAATTACGCAATATTCATGTGCTGACTGGAAGCACTTCATTCACATATTACTGAATGTAAGGGAGCTTTCAGTGGTCTCATGCCATGTACCATGCTGTGTCTGAAGACTACCCCAGATTGTGGCCCAGGCTTGAATAGTTGGGCCCTATTCAGTCTTGTAGACTCATTGGCAGCTTCGTGTCCATAGTTTCATCACTGATGATGGACCTCTGTAGACCAACATGACACATGGGATTGGAACACCCTTGGTGACAGCAATGAGCCCAATTAAGCTATATTTATATACCGACTGAAAGCACTTTATTCACATATTACTGGGTGTACATCAGCTTCCAGTGGGTCCCATGCCATGTACTGTGCTGTGTATGAAGACTACCCCAGATTGTGGCTCAGGCTTGGATGATTGGGCCCTGTTCAGTCTTCTAGACTCACTGGCAGCTTCATATCCATAGTTTCATTATTGATGATGGACCATTGTAGACCAACATGACACATGGGATCTGAGCACTCTTGGTGACAACATTGAGCCCAATTACGCAATATTCATGTGCCAACTGGAAGCACTTCATTCACATATTACTGAATGTAAGGGAGCTTTCAGTGGTCTCATGCCATGTACCATGCTGTGTCTGAAGACTACCCCAGATTATAGCCCAGGCTTGGATGGTTGGGCCCTGTTCAGTCTTGTAGACTCATTGGCAGCTTCGTGTCCATGGTTTCATCACTGATGATGGACCATTGTAGACCAACATGACACATGGGATTGGAACACCCTTGGTGACAGCAATGAGCCCAATTAAGCAATATTCATATACCGACTGAAAGCACTTTATTCACATATCCCTGGGTGTATATCAGCTTCCAGTGGGTCCCATGCCATGTACCATGTTGTGTCTGTAGACTACCGCAGATTGTGGCTTAGGCTTGGATGGTTGGGCCCTGTTCAGTTTTGTAGACTCACTGGCAGCTTCATGTCCATAGTTTCTTTATTGATGATGGACCATTGTAGACCAACATGACACATGGGATCTAAGCACCTTTGGTGACAGCACTGAGACCAATTATGCAAAATGTTTAAAAAAAGAACTGTCTGTGTTACCAGCAACCAACCAGATTTAACCATTTAATCTCTAGTTGGAATATTCCTATGCAGGACTGAATATGAATCAGCTACCACCAATTCTTATTGAAACATGAAGATAATATGATGTATAATGTGAATGTCATACTATCCGATGATTCACATATGCTATATTGTCAAAAGTATTGGGACATCTGCCTTTACACGCACATGAACTTTAATGGCATCCCAGTCTTAGTCCATAGGGTTCAATATTTAGTTGGCCCCACCCTTTGAAGCTATAACAGCTTCAACTCTTCTGGGAAGGCTGTCCACAAGGTTTAGGAGTGTGTCTATGGGAATGTTTGACCGTTCTTCCAGAAGCGCATTTGTGAGGTCAGGCACTGATGTTGGAGAAGAAAGCCTGGCTTGCAGTTTCTGCTCTTATTTATCCCAAAGGTGTTCTATCTGCTTGAATGTGTTGCCCCAGATCCTATGGGCCAACACAATATTGAACCCTACGGACTAAGCCCCCGTACACGCGGTCGGAAATTCCGACCACAAAATTCGTCTGATTTTTTCCGACGGACTTTGTCCGACACTGGTGTTGCACACACGCGTTCGGACAAAGTTGTCGGAAAATCCGATCATTCTGATCGTGGTGACGTCCGTTGCCTACGACAGAACTACGTAGAGGCTATTATGATCTGAGCATGCGTGGCACTTTGTCCGTCGGAATTCTCTACATACGATCAGAAAAAGTCCGATCGGATTTTGTTGTCGGAAAATTTGAGAGCAGGATGGAGCCCACACACAGGCGGATTTGCCGACAACATAGTCCGATCGGACATTTTCCGCCGGAATTTCCGACCGTGTGTACGGGGCATAAGACTGGGATGCCATCAAAGTTCATGTGCGTGTAAAGACAGGCATCCCAATACTTTTGACCATATAGTGTATATGACACATGTGGATCTCAGACATCATACGTGTTCGGTCTCAGTAGTCACATGGGATGGACCTGGTTTGGGTGTCAGTCACACATTACACTCGGGTAATTTGCAATCTTTTATTATTGCATACAATACATTTCCCTTTCTGTGTCTGTTTACAATCAGACATTCTCTCTCGTCTCTTATAGTTCTTCTATTTCACAACCGATTCCTCATTTAGAACTTTGGATATTGTAAAAAGTCTACTAAATAATTTACAAATTAAAAAAACGATAAGTGTGTAAATCCCCATCACATGGACGCTGCAGCCTGGGGGCGGGCGGGGTGGACACATTACTGCCTGTGCAATGAGAAGTGAGCACCAGAGAGTGGCAGCCAATCAGAATCCACGCCACACCCTCAGGGACGCGGCATCATGTCGATCTTCCAATAGGAACGTAGCATGCACAATACTTTCAAAGACAGTCACGCGGACAGGCTCAGTATGTTGCCATTGAAACAGCAAAATTTTTGGAACGTTCCATTCAGCCACATTCTGTTGGGGTGGGTGGGGGAGGGGGTGGGGGATACTAGCTCACAGTTTAACTTCAAGTGCAGAATTTTTTTATCTTCCATAAGACCTTGGATAGCTAAGAAATTCAAGTCATCGAGTCAGGGGCACGTATAGAAGGTTATGGCTGTCCACGGATTACACTGTCATCAAGCCGCGTGGCGGCCATGTCACTAGAGGCCTGTGCCACTAACACAACAACTCAACAGCAGCAGCATCAATTTTAAAGTGAAAAGCTCAGTGAGGGGAGAGGTGGATAACAGACACGGTCTCCCCTCCTCGTGTGAGGTCTGCGTGTGTATTTCGTCATACAACATATAACATTCCGGAGGCAGCACAATTCCACGTCCTATGGACAGTCCATGGGGATCAAATCCCGAGATCTCATCATCCCACCGTGGGCAATATGAACACATGCAGCATATAGCAGTACTAAGTATCAGTGCAAGGAGCGACGCCGCACAACAGGGAGGGGTTATAAGGAACTATACTGAATAATAGGGAGGAGTTTATGGCATGGTAGGAGGGGCTATATGGAATTATTTGAGTTATAGAGAATAATAGGGAGGGGTTATATGGAACTATACTGAATAATAGGGAGGAGTTTATGGCATGGTAGGAGGGGCTATATGGAATTATTTGAGTTATAGAGAATAATAGGGAGGGGTTATATGGAACTATACTGAATAATAGGGAGGAGTTATATGGAACTATACTGAATAATAGGGAGGAGTTATATGGAACTATACTGAATAACAGGGAGGAGTTTGTGGCATGGTAGGAGGGGCTATATGGAATTATTTAAATTATAGAGAATAATAGGGAGGGGTTTATGGCATGGAAGGAGGGGCTATATGGAATTATTTGAGTTATACACAATAATAGGCAGGAGTTATATGGCATGGTGGGAGGGGCTATATGGAATTATTTGAGTTATACACAATAATAGGGAGGAGTTATATGGCATGGTGGGAGGGGCTATATGGAATTATTTGAGTTATACACAATAATAGGGAGGAGTTATATGGCATGGTGGGAGGGGCTATATGGAATTATTTGCGTTATACACAATAATAGGGAGGAGTTATATGACATGGTGGGAGGGGCTATATGGAATTATTTGAGTTATACACAATAATAGGGAGGAGTTATATGGCATGGTGGGAGGGGGGATATGGAACTATACCGAATAATTGTAAAGGGTTATATGGTGTTGTAGGAGCGGTGATATGGAATTATACTGAATAATTGGGATGAGTTACAAGGCATGGTAGGAGGAGTTATATGGAATTATATAAATTATACAGAACACAATGGATAAGTGGTTAGCGTTTTCGTCCAGCAGCGCTAGGGTCGTCAGTTCAAATCCCAACCATGGCACTACCTGCATGGAGTTTGCATGTCCTACCTGTGCCTGTGTGAGTTTCCTCCGGGTACTCTGGTTTCCTCCCACACTCCAAAGACATGCTGGTGATATGGCATGGTAGGAGGGGTTATATGGAGTTATATGAATTATACAAATTAATTGGGAGGAGTTATATGGTGTTGTAGGTGGGGTGATATGGGAAAATACAGAATAATTGGGAGGGGTTATATGTCATGGTAGGAGGGGTTATATGGAATTATATGAATTATACAGAATCGTCAGGAATATTTTTTTATATGGTGTTTTAGGAGGGGTGATATGAAATAATACAGAATAGTTGGGAAGGGTTATATGGCATGGTAGGAGGGGTTATATGTCAAAGTGCGGGGAGCTATATGGCATGGTAGGAGGGGTTATATGGAATTATATTGAATGATTGAGAGGAGCTATATGGTGTGATAGGAGGGGTTATATGCCATGGTGGGAGGAGTTATATGGCATAGTAGGAGGGGTTATATGGAATTATATTGAATAATTGAGAGGAGTTATATGGTGTGGTAGGAGGGGGTTATATGTCATGGTAGGAGGAGTTATATGGCATGGTAGGAGGGGTTATATGGAATTATATAGAATGATTGAGAGGAGTTATATGGCATGGTAGGAGGGGTTATATGGCATGGTGGGAGGAGTTACATGGCATGGTAGGAGGGGTTATATGGAATTATATAGAATAACTGGGAGGAGTTTTATGGTGTGGTAGGAGGGGTGATATGGAATTGTACATAATTTTTGGGAGGGGTTATATGGCATGGTAGGAGGGGTTATATGTAAAAGTAGGAGGGGTTATATGGAATTATACAGATTAACTGGGAGGAGTTTTAAGGTGTTGTATAAGGCAGGGTTTGACAAACCCCAGGCACCAGGTCACCATGGCAAGCAGGACTTTTTGTCCCCTGTGTGATGGGAAAAAAAAGCTAAAACATTTTTTTGGGGAATTGTAATCCCCCAAAAAACTGAGGCCCCTCACATATATGCATGTACAATAGAATGCACGCGGCAGACGCCTACGCCTGAAAACCTCAATTGCAATACACGTTACATATCGCTGCGCACACTGCAATGAGAGCAAAAATTCTAGCACCAGACTTCCTTCGTAATGCTAAACTGATGACTTATAAGGAGCTTTTAAAGCGTCGCCTATGGAAAATAATAGGGTACTGACTAGAGATGCACTGAAATTTTGGCGGCCGAAAATTGTGTTTTCTGCATTTTGCTGATAGAGATAAAGGTGCTGATAATGGCATTATAAACGCACGTGATTTTGCTGTGATTTTATTGCAATTTTACTGTGCTTATGGTGTGTTTTTCATAGTTCATAACTCAAAAAACGCATCAAAAACGTAACGGTGCATTTTTGATGCGTTCTTGCTGTGTTTTCAATGCATTTCAAACGCGGAGGTGTGTGTTTTTTTTTTAACTGATCAAAAATGATAACACCACAATGGAAGCGCAGCGGACCAGTGTGAAGACGTACATAAAATTTAAAGGGATGCATTTTTCTTGAGCTTTTCTTGCACTAAAGGTGCCGATAATGGCCGATAATAACTTCATATTTATTTAAATTCATGATATTAATTAAAAAGTCAAATATAATACAATTATATATAGAAATATATATATCTTTTTTTTTTTTTTTAAAACTGTAACTTTCGGTTTCGGCGACGTGCATCCTGAATTTTCATTTGGTGCACCGCTAATACTGACATGTTTAAGGAATCGATTTACTCGGTGCAACCTCTGCTTTTTTTATTTTAACAAATAATTGGGTCATTTATTGCATTTTTGTTCCCTCTAAAATGAACTTTATTTTTTTGCTGAAACTTTGTGTTTCCTAGACCTTTGTGGCAATATCGTGCGACATAAAAAAATGGAAGTACCACTATTTTATTCTCTAGGGTGTCTGCTTTCAGAAAAAAATATATAATGTTTGTGGGTTTTATGTAATCTTCAGGACTAATTTTTTTTTTTTTTAAACATGTTCTGGATGTGAAAGAGTTAAAGGAGAACATGTTACGTCTTCTACCCGTAAGATTTATTAAAAAAACGGCTCCAAACTTTTTTTAGCTGGCTCCTAGATTCCAAGCAAAATTGTCACGCCTTGGTATGGGTGATATGGTCTTATATGAGTTATTAGACATGTGCAATTCATTTCGTTTTTTTTTTCATTTTTTCTTTTTTTTTCGTTATTTTCGTTTGTTCGTTTTCGTACGAATGAACGAAAGATTCGCTAAAAATTTTAACGAATAACGAATCGTTCGAATCGAACGAATCCGATTAACGAATCGTTCGAATTGAACGAATCCGAAAAACAACGAAAATCCGAAAAAAACAAATTAGAAACAACGAATGTACAAAAGAAGAAAATCCGAAAAACGAAAACAGGAACAACGAAAATGAACGAAAAAAATCGCACATTCGTAACTTTTTTTTTTTTTTTTGTTGAATTGGGAATTTTCCGTGTCCCTTACAATGGCGCTGCTTAACGTGCTTCGAATAGATTGAATGGAAATATTCGTACATTCGTAACTTTTTTTTTGATTCGTAATTTTCCGTGTCTCTTAAACTGTAATAATAGCATACACATTACATAAAATTATGAATTATGCTCCGATTACGAATCTACGAATGTTACGAATGTACGAATTTCG
This sequence comes from Lithobates sylvaticus, assembly GCA_028564925.1. Lineage (NCBI taxonomy): Eukaryota > Metazoa > Chordata > Amphibia > Anura > Ranidae > Lithobates > Lithobates sylvaticus. The sequence goes on along the minus strand of CM053028.1, from coordinate 22,964,286 downwards.
AATAAATGAATAAACGAAAATTAAACTAACGAAAAAACGAATCAACGAAAAAATAACTCTTACGAATGTACGAATCGTTACGAATCAACGGAAACGAAAAAAAACGAAACGAAAATAAACAAATTTTTTTGTTGTGCACATGTCTATGAGTTATGCAGAAAAACAAGGAGAGCATACACTATATTGCCAAAAGTATTGGAACACCTGCCTTTACACGCACATGAACTTTAAGGAGGGGCTCCAGGCTCCCCCCATCAGAAAATATAAAGTCAGCAGCTACAAATATTTTAATGGCTTCCCAGTCTTAGTCCGTAGGGTTCAATATTGAGTTGGCCCACCCTTTACAGCTATAACAGCTTCAACTCTTCTGGGAAGGCCGTCCACAAGGTTTAGGAGTGTGTCTATGGGAATGTTTGACCATTCTTCCAGAAGAACATTTGTGCAGGACAGTCAAGTTCCTCCACCCCAAACTCGCTCATCCATGTCTTCATGGACCTTGCTTTGTGCACTGGTCCAAATCATTTGGTGGAGGGGGGATTATGGTGTGGGGGCTGTTTTTCAGGGGTTGGGTTTGGCCCCTTAGTTCCAGTGAAGGGAACTCTTAAGGCACCAGCATACCAAGACATTTTGGACAATTTCATGTTTGGGGATGGCCCCTTCCTGTTCCAACATGACTGCACACCAGTGCACAAAGCAAGGTCCATAAAGACATGGATGAGCGAGTTTGGGGTGGAGGAACTTGACTGGCCTGCACAGAGCCCTGACCTCAACACCTTTGGGATGAATTAGAGCGGAGACTGCGAACCAGGCCTTCTCGTTCAACATCAGTGCCTGAACTCACCAATGCGCTTCTGGAAGAATGGTCAAACATTCCCATAGACACACTCCTAAACCTTGTGGATGGCCTTCCCAGAAGTGTTGAAGCTGTTATAGCTGTAAAGGGTGGGCCAACTCAATGTTTAACCCTACGGACTAAGACTGGGATGCCATTAAAGTTCATGTGTAAGGGCAGGCGTCCCAATACTTTTGGTAATATAGTGTATGGCATGGTAAGGAGGGGTTATATGGAGTTATAGAAGGGGGTGATGTGGAATTATACAGAATAATTGGGGGGGGGGGGGTTATTTGGCATGGTGGGAGGAGTTATCTGGTGTTGTATGAGAGTTAATATGGTCTTAAATAAGTTATACAGAATAATTGGGTGGGGTTATATGGCATGGTGGGAGGGGTTATATGGCATGGTAGGAGGGGTTATATGGCATGGTAGGAGGGGTTATATGGTATGGTGGGAGGAGTTATATTGTGTGGTAGGAGGGGTTATATGGCATAGTAGAAGGGGTTATATGGCATGGTATAAGGGGTTATATGGCATGGTAGGAGGGGTTATATGGCATGGTGGGAGGAGTTATATGGTATGGTAGGAGGGGTTATATGGCATGGTAGGAGGGGTTGTATGGCATGGTAGGAGGGGTTATATGGCATGGTGGGAGGAGTTATATGGTGTGGTAGGAGGGGTTATACAGCATGGTAGAAGGGGTTATATGGCATGGTGGGAGGGGTTATATGGCATGGTATAAGGGGTTATATGGCATGGTAGGAGGGGTTATATGGCATGGCGGGAGGGGTTATATGGCATGGTAGGCCCATGGTAGGAGGGGTTATATTGTATGGTAGGAGGGGTTATATGGCATGGTGGGAGGGGTTATATGGCATGGTAGGACCATGGTAGGAGGGGTTATATGGTATGGTAGGAGGGGTTATATGGCATGGTAGGAGGGGTTATATGGCATGGTGGGAGGGGTTATATGGCATGGTGGGAGGGGTTATATGGCATGGTGGGAGGAGTTATATGGTGTGGTAGGAGGGGTTATACAGCATGGTAGAAGGGGTTATATGGCATGGTGGGAGGGGTTATATGGCATGGCGGGAGGGGTTATATGGCATGGTATAAGGGGTTATATGGCATGGTAGGAGGGGTTGTATGGCATGGTAGGAGGGGTTATATGGCATGGTAGGAGGGGTTATATGGAAGTCTATGAGTGATATGGAATAATAAGTGTTATATGAGATGGTAGGGTGGATTATATGGAAGGATATGTGGAGTTGGGTAAACTTATACAGAATAAAATGATTTTGAGGGAATAATTGGAGGTGTTTATATGGAATAAGGGATATACAGAATGATAGGAGTGGTTATATGGGAGTATGGGAGGAGTTACATGGCATGGTAGGGGTAGGGTGGATTATATGAAATAAAAGGAGTTATATGAAATAATACGATGAGATATATGGCGAGGGAGGTGGAATTATACTGGATAATATGGAGATATTTTGTGGAAGGAGTTATATGAAAAATTAGGAGCCATATGGCGGTAGGAGGAGATATATAAAATAATATTTTATTATACCATTATATGATATGGTACAAGGAGTTATTTGAAGTACAAGGAAGGAGCTACAAATGAATAGTTATATAGTGGTAGGAATGTAACATGATTAAATTATAGTTACATGGTATGGTTAGAAGGAGCTCTATGAAATAATATTGACATGGTAGTTGGAGTTATATGGGTGATAGGAAGAGTTATACGATTTATTTAGAGCAAAGGGGAGGAGTTATACAGAGTAGTAAGGAGGGGTTATACAGTATGGTAGGAGGGGTGATGTGTAATAATAGGGAGGAGTTATACAGAGTAGAAGGGAGGGGTTATACAGTATGGTAGGAGGGGTGTTGTGTAACAGGGAGGAGTTATACAGAATAGTAAGGAGGGGTTATACAGTGTAGTAGGAGGGGTGGTCTGTAATAATAGGGAGGAGTTATACAGAGTAGTAAGGAGGGGTTAAACAGTATGGTAGTAGGGGTGGTGTGTAATATAGGGAGGAGTTATACAGAGTAGTAGGGAGGGGTTATACAGTATGGTAGGAGGGGTGATGTGTAATATAGGGAGGAGTTATACAGAGTAGAAGGGAGGGGTTATACAGTATAGTAGGAGGGGGTGGTGTGTAATAATAGGGAGGGGTTATACCGAGTAGTAAGGATGGGTTATACAGTATGGTAGGAGGGGTGATGTGTAATATAGGGAGGAGTTATACAGAGTAATAAGGAGGGGTTATACAGTATGGTAGGAGGGGTAATGTGTAATATAGGGAGGAGTTATACAGAGTAATAAGGAGGGGTTATACAGTATGGTAGGAGGGGTAATGTGTAATATAGGGAGGAGTTATACAGAGTAGTAGGGAGGGGTTATACAGTATGGTAGGATGGGTGATGTGTAATAATAGGGAGGAGTTATACAGAGAAGTAGGGAGGGGTTATACAGTATGGTAGGAGGGGTAATGTGTAATATAGGGAGGAGTTATACAGAGTAGTAGGGAGGGGTTTTACAGTATGGTAGGAGGGGTGATATGAAAAAAAGGGTAGCGGTATGGTGTTTTGGGATGAATTATACAGAGTAGTAAGGAGGGGGTTATACAGTGTAGTAGGAGGGGTGATGTGTAATATAGGGAGGAGTTATACAGAGTAATAAATCTTAGCTATGTGGTGTCGTAGGAGAAGTTGTATGAAAAAAACAGGGAGGAGTTAAATGGCATTGTAGAAAGAGGTATATGACATAATAGGAGGGAGTTATTTGTCATGGTAGGAGGAGTAATATGAAACAAAAGGAAGAAGCTATATGGAGTGGTAGGAGGAATCATATGAATAGGAGTTAAATGGTGTTGTAGGAGGGGTTAGGTGAAATAACAGGGAGGAGTTATATGACACTGTAGGGAGCGTTATATCAAATAACATGGAGGCGTTATATGATGTTGAATGAGTTATAATAAATTATAGAAGGAGTTATATGGAATGGTTGGAGGAATAATATGAAGTAAAATGGGTGAGTTACTGTACATGTTGTAGGAGAAGTTATGTGAAAAAACAGGGAGGAGTTACATGATATTGTAGGAGGGGTTATGTGAAATAACAGGGAGGAGTTAAATGAAATAACATGGGGGTGTTATTTGATATTGTAGGAGACTTTATATGAAATGATAGGGAGGAGTTACATGGCATGGTAGGAGGCATAATATGAAACAAAGGTGTTATTTGTTATGGTAGGAGAAGTTATATCCAGTGCCAGGGAAGAGACAGCAAATTGCGCACTCCCCCTCCTTCATTATGTGTAAGCTTATGAGAAGGAAGAGGAGAGAGAGCACAGCCCGCACCTCCTTCTGGCTCTCTCCTCCTCTCCTTGCTGTTTCCAGTGCTTGGCTGACAGAAGTAGTGATGGCGCTGTCACTACTCCTGTCAGCCTTCTTACAGTAGAAGGAACTTCTGGCGCCCCCATCCCTACAATACACGCTGCGCCCAGGGCAGCTGTCCCTTCTGCCCACCCCTTGTCTCGACACCTGGTTATATAACATAACAGAGATGAAATATATAGCATGGTAGGAGGAGTTATATGACATATTAAGATGGAGTTATATGGCATTGTGGGTGGAATAATATGAAAATGGATGGGAGGTGTTATATGACGTTGTAGGAGGGGTTACATGGAATAACAGGGAGGGGTTATATGACGTTGTAGGAGGAGTTACATGGAATAACAGGTAGGGGTTATATGATGTTGTAGGAGGTGTTACATGGAATAACAGGGAGGCGTTATATGACATTGTAGGAGGAGTTACATGGAATAACAGGGAGATGTTATATGACGTTGTAGGAGGAGTTACATGGAATAACAGGGAGATGTTATATGACGTTGTAGGAGGAGTTACATGGAATAACAGGGAGGGGTTATATGATGTTGTAGGAGGGGTTACATGGAATAACAGGGAGATGTTATATGACGTTGTAGGAGGGGTTGCATGGAATAACAGGGAGGCGTTATATGACATTGTAGGAGGAGTTACATGGAATAACAGGGAGATGTTATATGACGTTGTAGGAGGAGTTACATGGAATAACAGGGAGGGGTTATATGATGTTGTAGGAGGGGTTACATGGAATAACAGGGAGATGTTATATGACGTTGTAGGAGGGGTTGCACGGAATAGAAGGGAGGTGTTATATGACGTTGTAGGAGGAGTTACATGGAATAACAGGGAGATGTTATATGATGTTGTAGGAGGGGTTACATGGAATAACAGGGAGATGTTATATGACGTTGTAGGAGGGGTTGCACGGAATAGAAGGGAGGTGTTATATGAAGTTGTAGGAGGAGTTACATGGAATAACAGGGAGGTGTTATATGACGTTGTAGGAGGAGTTATTTGAAGTAACAGGGAGGTGTTATATGACGCTGTAGGAGGGGTTACATAGAATAACAGGGAAGTTGTATATGACGTTGTAGGAGGAGTTACATGGAATAACAGGGAGGGGTTATATGGAATAACAGGGAGGTGTTATATGATGCTGTAGGAGGAGTTACATGGAATAACAGGGAGGTGTTATATGACGTTGTAGGAGGAGTTACATGGAATAACAGGGAGGTGTTATATGACGTTGTAGGAGGAGTTACTAGGAATAACAGGGAGGTGTTATATGACGTTGTAGGAGGAGTTACATGGAATAACAGGGAGGTGTTATATGACGTTGTAGGAGGAGTTACATGATATAACAGGGAGGTGTTATATGATGCTGTAGGAGGAGTTATTTGAAGTAACATGGAGGTGTTATATGACGTTGTAGGAGGGGTTACATGAAATAACAGGGAGGTGTTATCAGATCACCAACTTGCAGTACCCATGTGGCATCCTCACACATGTACAGACTCTTGGAGTATCCATTGTCCCAATAATAAATGTTCACACTTGGCTCCTAGGCATGTAATAATGGGAAACATAATGGTGTATATATTGTACACAGCATTCTGTGGGTCCACAGATCTCTCACAGCATGCTGCTAGTGATGGAAAGCTCCCATTGGATGGGATGACTAAAAGAGTCTGTACAGATAAAAGGACACCAGAGAATTGATAAGTACTATTTATACGGCTATTTTGCTGCCTGTTGCCTCCTGATAGAAAGGCGGAGTTAGGCGCAGTTAGGCCGGCCATACATTATAGAATTTTCTTGTACTGTTTTTCCTTACCAAAACCATATAATATGAGGTCAAACCTAAACACTTTCAAATTGTATGCAGTCAGGCTGGCCCTTGCAATACGTAGTTGAAGGTAAATCTAAAGGAAATTGAATAAGAAAATTGTATAATGTATGGCCAGCTTAAGATTCAAGCTAATCCATCCAGAATTGGGACAATGGGGGGGGGGGGGGGGGCAATCTGGATGGCCAGGACCCTTCCTTCCACTTGTAGGTCAGTAACAGATGAGCCTAGGCACAGGGGGAGAACTACAAATCCTTGTATGCTTCCTATGGAGTTTGTAGGTTCTCCCTGAGCCTGCGTGGGTTTCCTCCGGGTACTCTGGTTTCCTCCCATACTCCAAAGACATGCTGGTAGGTTAATTGGCTTCTGTCTAAATTGGCCCCAGTATACGAATGTGAGTTAGGGACATTAGATTGTAAGCTCCTTGAGGGTAGGGACCGATGTGAATGTACAATGTATATGTAAAGCGCTGTGTGAATTGACAGCGCTATATAAGTACCTTAAATAATAATAATAATAATATACATGCTGGGACCTATAGGTAGGTAGGCTGCTCGGCTCTGCTGCAGCACGAGGCTTAGAACTGCTATACGCTGCGGCACATCCCCTTCCCAGAAGACACCTCTGTATTGAGCCCTTAATTATATTTAGGGCCTCCATTGCATTTCAGGGTTTAGCGGGTAGGCACAGCGGGGTTGCTAGTATGGGGGGGGGGGGGGGCAGGCAGGTGGCGCAGGCTCGGGCGGTGGGGCATGCAATTCCTGTGCTCCGCCAGGTCTTCCTTCTGCAGTGCAGGTAGTCTCGCAGAGACCAGAAACTGAAAGAAGACAGCAGTCTCTTCTATTGCATGTGGCGCTGGCTTGTATCCACAGTTTGACAATGTCATCCACTCAGCGTAAAAAAAAAAAAAAAAAAAAAAACTACGGTGCAACAACATGAAGCGGTCAGGTCCCATCGTCCCCTATGCGTGGTGTCAGTTCCGGAGGATATGCCTTTGACTGTGGTGTTGAGATGCCCCTCGGCAGGGCTCAGTGCTGGTGAAGGGACGGTGGAGGATGAGAGCCGGGTTCGGGCTGAGGACTTCGGAGTCTCCAGGAATCGGGCACACACAGAGCACTCTGTGCAAGCTGAATGGAGGCGACTCGTAAAGGGGGGGTCATTCTCTTCAGAGGTTTTTTTTTTTTGTTTGTAGGAAGGGGAAAAAAAGGGAGCAGAACTTTGCTGGGTACCTTGGAGAGACGGGAAGCTCGCAGATGTCTTCAGGTGGTTATATTGCATTTTAGATTCCAGGCTCTCAGCTACCTGATCATGGCTGTCCCTCCTCTGGCCCTTCATGCCTCCAGCCACGGCACAACTATGTTTTGTGTGTGAAGCGTGCCCAGACCTGTTGGAGCTGGGAGCGGGAGATGCGCAGCACAGAGGGCACCAGTCTGTGGTTGCCAGCTGGCAGAGGTGCATGGCGTCGGTGAGGCAGGCGTATGGGACTGCTCTCCGCGGAGCGGCTGCGCTGGATGAAGGTGCCTGTAGGATGTGGATAATGTTCTGTCTCCAGTGTTGAGGATGAGAAGACGGAAGACGCCAGTCTACGGAGGGGGCTGTACCTCGGCAGGGGGTGCTGGGAAAGCCTGTCCTCCTCCAGCTGAAAAACATCAAGAAGAGCGGAGGGAAAGGAGTCAGGCAATGTTGAGACTTGCTTCCTGCTTCTAGCTACGTGTAGCGTTAGTGCATGCTGTGGGGCGTCTTCGGGGAGCACCCCCGTACCATGGGCCTGCACCACCTGCCCCTTCCCAATGGGCCTCCCTTATGGAGGAAATAGGAAAGTGTAGTTGGGATGGCTCTGAGGAACGGATTTTGCTGCAGTCAATATAAACCAGTTTACACAGTACGGAAGAAGGTGGAGCGACACAGAACTGCACAGAGAAGTCAGGATGACTACATATTAAAGGAACCAGATGGACTGTGCACTGGAGACACAAGAATCAGAATTAAAGAAAATGCCAGAACCGACCTGACCCACTGCAGAGGTGATGATAGTGACTAAATACTACCAAGGTCATCCAACCTTCTGCCATATACAACATACTGCTGGGGCTGCACTATCATAAACTCCCAAGTGTCACTACTTTATATACCCAGGGTTCAGTATACTCAGTTAGACATGCAGCACAGTGATGTAGGGTGATGGGGTCATTTCTAGGGCAGGGGGTCCTACAGGGTGGAGGAAGTCAAACTAAGTGAAGAGGGTCCCCCTAGCTACAGAAGCTCATGTGGAGTGAGGGGAGTCACATCGAGTGAAGAGGGTCACCCTGGGTGCAGACGGTCATGTGAAGTGAGGGGAGTCACATTGAGTGAAGAGGGTCACCCTGGGTGCAGGAGGTCATGTGTAGTGAGGGGAGTCACATTGAGTGAAGAGGGTCACCCTGGGTGCAGAAGGTCATGTGGAATGAGGGAAGACAAATTGAGTTAAAAGGGTCACCCTGGGTGCAGAAGGTCATGTGGAGTGAGGGGAGTCACAATGAGTGAAGAGGGTCACCCTGGGTGCAGAAGGTCATGTGGAGTGAGGGGAGTCACATTGAGTGAAGAGGTTCACCCTGGGTGCAGGAGGTCATGTGGAGTGAGGGGAGTCACATCGAGTGAAGAGGGTCACCCTGGGTGCAGGAGGTCATGTGGAGTGAGGGGAGTCACATTAAGTGAAGAGGGTCACCCTGGGTGCAGAAGGTCATGTGGAGTGAGGGAGTCACATTGAGTGAAGAGGGTCTCCCTGGGTGCAGGAGGTCATGTGGAGTGAGGGGAGTCACATCGAGTGAAGAGGGTCACCCTGGGTGCAGGAGGTCATGTGGAGTGAGGGGAGTCATATTAAGTGAAGAGGGTCTCCCTGGGTGCAGGAGGTCATGTGGAGTGAGGGGAGTCGCATTGAGTGAAGAGGGTCACCCTTGGTGCAGGAGGTCATGTGGAGTGAGGGGAGTCACATTGAGTGAACAGGGTCACCCTGGGTGCAGGAGGTCATGTGGAGTGAGGAGAGTCACATTGAGTGAAGAGGGTCACCCTGGATGCAGGAGGTTATGTGAAGTGAGGGGAGTCACACTGAGTGAAGAGGGTCATCCTGGGTGCAGGAGGTCATGTGAAGTGAGGGGAGTCACATTAGGAGAATAGGGTCACCCTGGGTGCAGGAGGTCATGTGGAGTGAGGGGAGTCACATTGAGTGAAGAGGGTCACCCTGGGTGCAGAAGGTCATGTGGAGTGAGGGGAGTCACATTGGGAGAATAGGGTCACCCTGGGTGCAGGAGGTCATGTGGAGTGAAGGGAGTCACATTGAGTGAACAGGGTCACCCTGGGTGCAGAAGGTCATGTGAAGTGAGGGGAGTCACACTGAGTGAAGAGGGTCATCCTGGGTGCAGAAGGTCACGTGTAGTGAGGGGAGTCACGTTGAGTGAAGAGGGTCACCCTGGGTGCAAGGGGTTAAGCTGAGTGGAGGGTTAAGAGGATCACACCAGGTGAAGTGGGTCACACCAGGTGCAAGGGGTCATCACGGGTTGAACGGCTCATTCTAATTTGAGGGAGTTATCATGGGTGGAAGGTTGACGGGGTCACTATGGGCGGGAGGGGTCACACTAGAGTCTCTAGCTAACGTACAACAACATAACACGCACTTCTCTATGTAGAAATCCTACCATCCAGGAGGACCTTCACTGCTCAGTCACCAATGTCTAATGTTTCACATACAGAGAAGTTTAAAAAAAAAATCTACACGGTCAGAACTGGAAGAATACCAGAATGTGGAGACCAGTGCCCCAGGATAAATATAAATGAATACTATAAAATGCTGCACCATAAGCAGGCTGAATAATGATGATCCATCATATAAAACCCCAACTACAGATCCATCTGTCTTACAGCACCCACCTAGAGAAACACTCCATCCTACCATACCCTGGCTATTATGAGGGGGAGTGAGATGAGCCAGTAGGCACTCCTTACTTTAAGCCTCTTCTATTCAGAATTCCTTTATCCATCTACAACACCAAACCCATTTCCAAACTGCAACCCTAATCACTCGACTGCAGCCCTGAGCACTTCACCCTGACCTCGATCACCTTACCACGTTCCTGTTCACCTGTCTCTAACCTTGATCACCCAACCATAGCCCTGATCACCTGACTGCATCCTTGATCTCTAGACCCCAAACCTGATCACTTGACCGCAACCCTGATCACCTGAACGCAACCCTGATCACCTGACCCTAACCCTGATCTCCTGACTGCAACCCTGATCTCCTGACCCTGATCATTTGACCCCAACCCTGATCTCCTGACCCCAATCTTGATCATCTGACCCCAACCCTGATCATCTGACCCCAACCCTGATCTCCTGACTGCAACCCTGATCTCCTGACCCCAACCCTGATCTCCTGACCCCAACCCTGATCTCCTGACTGCAACCCTGATCTCCTGACCCCAACCCTGATCATCTGACCCCAACCCTGATCATCTGACCCCAACCCTGATCTCCTGACTGCAACCCTAATCTCCTGACTGCATCCTTGATCTCTAGACCCCAACCCTGATCATCTGACCCCAACCCTGATCTCCTGACCCCAACCCTGATCTCCTGACTGCAACCCTGATCACCTGACTGTAACCCTAATCTCCTGACTGCATCCTTGATCTCTAGACCCCAACCCTGATCTCCTGACCCCAACCATGATCTCCTGACCCCAACCCTGATCATCTGACCCCCAACCCTGATCACCTGACCCCCAACCCTGATCTCCTGACCCCAACCCTGATCATCTGACCCCCAACCCTGATCTCCTGACCCCCAACCCTGATCTCCTGACCCCAACCCTGATCTCCTGACCCCAACCCTGATCATCTGACCCCAACCCTGATCACCTGACCCCAACCCTGATCATCTGACCCCAACCCTGATCTCCTGACTGCAACCCTGAGCCCTTGACCCCAATCTTGATCACCTAATCAAGTCCCTGATCACCTGTCCCTAACCTTGATCACCCAACCGTAATTCTGATCATCTGACTGCAGCCTTCATTTCCTGGCCGCAACCCTAATCATCTGACCACAACCTCAGCTATGAAGAAAGATTAGAGGAACTGAATTTATTCACTCTTGATAAGAGGAGATAAGGGGGATATGATCAACATGTTCAAATATATAAGTTGTCCATATAGTGAACTTGGTGTTGAGTTATTCACTTTACAGTCAACAAAGAGGACAAGGGGGCACTCTTTACGTCTAGAGGAAAAGAGATTTAATTCTCCAAATACGGAAAGCTTTCTTCACAGTAAGAGCTGTGAAAATGTGGAATAGACTCCCTGCAGAGGTGGTTCTGTCCAGCTCAGCAGATTGCTTTAAGAAAGGCCTGGATACTTTCCTAAATGTACATAATATAACTGGGTACTGACATTTATAGGTAAAGTTGATCCGGGGAAAATCTGATTGCCTCTCGTGGGTCAGGAAGGAATTTTTTCCCCTGGTTTAGCAAATTGGATCATGCTCTGGTGGGGTTTTTCGCCTTCCTCTGGATCAACTTTGGGTATAGAATTGGGTATATGGGATTTTATGATATTGATTTTTTTTTTTTTGCAGTTGAACTGGATGGTCTTTTTTCAACCTGACTAACTATGTAACCCTAATTACCTGACTGCAACCCTGATCACCTGGCCACAACTTTAATCACCTGACCGCAACCCTGATCACCTGCCTGCAACCCTGATCCTCTGACCGCAGCCCTGATCACCTGATCACAACCTTGATCACCTGACCACAAAACCGATCACCTTGCTGCAACCCCCCATCTCCTGACCACAACCCTGATTACATCATGTGATCATCCCTACAATCCAGCATTACTACTCTCTGTAGCTGATATATGCTGGTCCCTCCGTCTCATTTCGAAGCACACCTGGCTCTCTCTGTGCTATGCAGGTGGGTGACCTGTAACATGACATGTATGGTGCAGAGTTGAGGCTGCTCCTGTATAAATATGTATAGCCTCTTCCTATTTATATCTGGTAGTTTGTTTTTATATCTGTTATGATGCTATAGGGCAAAATGTGATATTTCCTCTGCAGTGAAAATTGTGACTTTGTTGGTACTCTCATAACTAGGATTATGTGAGGATTTATTTTCACTGAAAACTATGTTTATTTTCGGGGAACATACTGATTTGAGCAATGTGTGCTCCCATCTTTCAGCCCCAGTGTGGGATCACCCCAGCAGTTTTCTGCTCATCCTGCTCCTGTCAGCCTACGTTTATCCCACAGACGTGACAGTAGATTACCCCATAGAGGTGACAGTAGATTACCCCATAGAGGTGACAGTAGATTACCCCATAGAGGTGACAGTAGATTACCCCATAGAGGTGACAGTAGATTACCCCATAGAGGTGACAGCATATTACCCCATAGAGGTGACAGCATATTACCCCATAGAGGTGACAGTAGATTACCCCATAGAGGTGACAGTAGATTACCCCATAGAGGTGACAGTTGATTACCCCATAGAGGTGACAGTAGATTACCCCATAGAGGTGACAGTAGATTACCCCACAGAGGTGACAGTAGATTACCCCAGAGAGGTGACAGTAGATTACCCCATAGAGGTGACAGCAGATTGTGAAATCAGACAGGAATGAGAGAAGGAAAATGCTATGTCACAACGCTATCATTTATAATTTTTCTACATCAGGGTTTCCTCCATCACATCCATTTTCCAGTCTTGACTTATCCTCTTGTAAGACAACCCATTTACTCAATTCACACCTCAGACTACACTATACACTCATTCGTGAACTCCTTTTGCCTCCCAATCCCAATCCTAGACCAGGCATCACTAAATGGTGGACGATGGTCCAGATCCGGACCGAGTTACTGTCCTATCCGGACCGTCGTGGCCCCGCCATTTAGGAGCTGGCTTGTCCCTCAAGCAAAGGCTGCTGTCATTGTCAGCATAGCGAGGAGCGGGAGGCTGTGGAGTTCTGAGTGGCGAGCAGGAGCCGGCTTTTTCCCCCAAGCCTCGGCCGCTGTCCTTGTAAGCAGAGCGAGGAGCAGTAGGCTGTTCAGTTCTGAGCAGCGGGCAGGAGCTGCAGAAGTTAACTTCTTAAGTTAACCAGCAGTTGATTGGTTGCGAGGACACAGGGCAGTCCTAGCAACCAGTCATCAGCTTGTTAATAAGAAAAGTTACCTCAAGCTATGCCCCCTACTCAGAACTAAACAGCTTCCGGCTCCTCGCTCTGCCTACAATGACAGCGGCCGAGGATGGGGAAAAAGCCGGCTCCTGCTCGCTGCTCAGAACTGTACAACCTTCCGCTCTCCTCTGTGTGTCCATTTAAGTAAAAGAGTGAAGGGGTAGAGGAGGTGGCAGTGGTGTGAAGGGAAGGGGGGTGCAGTGGACCAGAGAACACGGCTGTGATGGCAGTGAAGGGGGTGGGGGGGACAGTAGACCAGAGGACACGGTTATGATGGCACTGTTGTGCGTGGGTGGCAGAGGACAACGCTGTGGGGGCAGTGATATGAGGGGAAGCAGAGAACACCCTGGGGGGGGGGGTGTAAAGAGGGAGCAGAGGACTCTGATGTGGGGGCTGTGATGTGAAGGGGGACAGAGGACACCCTGGCGGGTGATGTGAAGAGGGGGCAGAGGACACCCTGTGGGAGGGGGGCTGATGTGAAGGGGGGGGGCATAGTTTACTGAAGGGGGGGTGGGCATGTGAAGAAGGGGCAGAGGGCATCCTTGGGGGGGGCGTGATGTGAAAAGCGGGCGGAGGACACTGTTGTGGGGGGCGTGATGTGAAGACAGGGCAGAGGTCACAACTGTGTGTGTGTGTGTGTGTGTGGGGGGGGGGGGGGTGGGTGATGTGAAGAGGGGGCAGAGGGCACTGCTGTAGGGGCTGTGATGTGAAGACATGGCAGGGAACACCACAGTGATGGGGTGATGTGAAAGGGGGGGAAGAGGACACCGCTGTGGGGAAATAGGGGGTGACGTGAAGGGGGGCTGAGGACACTACTGTGAAGTGGAAACTGTGATATGCAGGGGGACAGAGGATCTGGTGTAAGAATGGGATTGTGATTTAAGAGGAGGGGACTGTAAAGTCATCACACAAGCCTGATTCAGACCTCAGTTGGAAGAAAATTTTACTGATTGGGCCTCTGTGAATTTGCATTCATTACCCCTGTCCTAGACTGTCCTTGTGTCTAATATGGATGCTGCAGCCTATAGAATTTGACACTTCTGACCCGTTGGTTACATCATTATGCACCCTCTAGTGCTTGCCAATAACAGCTGATTATACTGTGACCACTCTCCAGTGCGGAAGTCCTAAATATGGTGCATACAACCTACAGCGATGATGTGCAACCAGCAATGTTATTAATATGGTACCCATCTCACACTTTGGTCAACCTTGCCCATTATTATTATTAATCTCCTTTGTGCATCTGGCATACAGAGACTTTACATATGTAGGTGACCCTGCGGTCATGTTAGGTGTGTATGACATATTTTCCATCAGCTCTTGTTCTTACCTGTCTCTGAGGTCCAGTGGGGTCAGACTCCCTCCTCCGCTGTCGTGATGCCGAATGGGAGTGTGATGGACTTGCAGGTGGAACATCCCCTCTGCCTTCAGAACCTTCATGTGGGGAGGAGGGCTCTTCCTCCGCTACAGTCTGCATGGCTCGAGGCCTCGCTTCATGCACTTTAGGCCTCACTGCAGCATCTCCGCCCACAGTCTTTCTCCTCTCCTCCCCGTCATCCAAAGGCCGGAGTTCCTCAGGCTCTTCATCCGTTGTACCCGAGGTGGTTGGTTCTGCTCCTGGATGGAAGTCCTTCAACTCAGTCTCTTTGTCTATGATGACCCATTCCTTACTGTCAAAGTCCTCCTCCTCGGCAAGTGGGACAGAGCGGAAGGCATTACTAAGGGCTTCGTGCTCTACAGATGCTGAGACTTCCATGCGGCCACTAGCTTGCCGGTCAACCTGACCCGTGTCAATGGACAACATTTGAGCAGGCTGCGATGAGCACGCCTGGCGAGATGGAGAAGCAGGGAGGTCCATGCGTGATCTGCAGGGCACAAATTGCAAAAAAAAAAACATTTTATGCTATATAATGTTCATCTTCATTAACAATCCTAAAAGCTAAAGACCTGTCTTTTACTAATCAAACTCAGTTTATGATGACCAGTCAGTTATAGATGAAGAGGAAAATAAACCATTACTATATCCACCTTGCCACAGTGACTGATAAGATGACTGCACTCTTGGCAAACGTTACTTATTCAAGCCACCCAGGGACACCAAAGCTGCTGCTGTTAAATCTATAATGCCACTCAACCACACCTTCAGGGTGTGTAGGACCACAGCGGGGAGATCTCCATTCATAGCATGGCTGTATGAGGCTGAACTTGGCATGTCAAGTGAGATACTTTTGTCACCAGCCAAAAGTAAGTTCTCTGTATATTCCTACTGTCCGGAGTGTCTAGCGCCCCTGCTCATTTCAGTATCCTGGTTTTGGCTGTGGCAATCTCCTTGTCTGTCTGTCCACCTGCAAAGTGGTTGATGTGGCCAGACTCTGGGTGCAGACCAAACTTGATTTAAGCCAGCCAATCCTGCAGTCTCAAGCTTGTGATAAATTGTGTAATACCTGATCAACCGCCTGTCTGCTCTACTCCGCTAGATTGGATTCCCCTATGCATACCTCCCAGCATTTTGAGATGGGAATGATGGACACCTACTTGCAAACGTGTGTAGGCATAGGACACGCCCCTGCCACACCCCCTTAAAGGAGAATTAACCAAAATAAAGGTTAATTAAATACACAAGGGCTTTTTTTACCACTACTTTTCCTTTATATTGGCTTTTTACATTTACAAATGCAGCAATTTAGAATTTGGATGAAAGGTTTTTAGCGCTGGAAAACACTTTTTGAAAGATGCATTTTATATACAACTATATAGACCAGACCAAAATGAGGGACAATTGAGGAGGAAAGAGGGACAGAGGGACAAAATCAGGGACAGTTGAGAGCTATGCCTATGTATGACCTCAGATTGGATAACGACTACTCTCTGAACTCCGTCTGCCTTTTACCTGTACTGTCATTGAACCACTCTGCCTGTCTGCCAACTGCAAATATCTGTTTGCTTTGCTCAGTTCCTGCATTCCCTGGCGTGGTGGCCAGGCACTATAGCATTGTGTACAAGTCCTGGGGGCAACCGAGTACCGGTAGGCCTGCTTGCCTAATGGGAAAGGGGACTGCTATAAGTGAAGAACACAGTAGCCAGCTATAGTGTCTGACCACCTGCGTTAGGGGAAAGTGTGACACCTATGAGGAGTCCAGAAGATGGCTCTACACGTAGAAATGCCATATCATGTGCCCTTTAAAGGATGCTCCATGGGAATAATCAAACTCGCAGCAAATCAAAATCTAGTACAAAATTTCTACTTTACTTTTTGTTGATTGAAGGACATAGGAAGTCTTGTACTGTTGGGACATCCAAAACTTGTCCAACTGAGGGGTGGGCAACAGCAACAAAACGAAAAAAGAAAACCCCAAAAAACAGAATTGGGCACTGACTGCAGCTCAAAGTGCCACCTAAAGGACCTTACGGTCGAAGTTGGCATTAGATGAGGCCTGCATATTAGGGTTGCCACCTTTTCTTCAAGCCAAACCCAAGCAGTTTAGCGGCGCAAGGCATGGTACCCCAAACGCGGTGCGATTTTGCAGCGATTGTCACCCAACAAATCGCAGCAAAATCACGTAAACAGACTTGTGGGATGCCGGTCACCCAAAAGAAGTTTTGCTTTGTGATTGGGGTGCCACCTCCTATTACAAATCTTCTTCCCCTACCAGCACACATGCTCCTCCCTGCAATAGCCCCATGGCAGCCGACAGGGGGTATCATGGGGCCCCAGCACACAGGGAGGCCGTACTGCAGGGGGTTCGGAGCGGCAGGCGTGGGGAGCAATTACAGAGGAGGGGGGGGACAATTACAGAGATTGGGGGGGGGGCAATTAGAGGAGGGGGGCAATTACAGAGGAGGGGTGCAAGAGGGGGGGGCAATTACAAAGGAGGGGGTGCAAATACAGTGGAGGGGGCAATTACAGAGAAGGGATGGACAATTACAGAGGAGGGGGTGCAAATAAATACAGGGGGTGTGTCAAATACACAGAGGGGGTGGCAAGGGGGGTACACAGGAGGGAGTGGCAAATACACAGGAGGGAGTGGCAAATACACAGGAGGGGTGGCAAATACACAGGAGGGGTGGCAAATACACAGGAGGGGGTGGCAAATACACAGGAGGGGTGGCAAATACACAGGAGGGAGTGGCAAATACACAGGAGGGGTGGCAAATACACAGGAGGGAGGGGCAAATACACAGGAGGGGTGGCAAATACACAGGAGGGAGTGGCAAATACACAGGAGGGGTGGCAAATACACAGGTGGGAGTGGCAAATACACAGGAGGGGGTGGCAAATACACAGGAGGGGTGGCAAATACACAGGAGGGAGTGGCAAATACACAGGAGGGGGTGGCAAATACAGAGGAGGGGGGTGCAAATACACAGGAGGGGGTGGCAAATACACAGAAGGGGGTGGCAAATACACAGGAGGGAGTGGCAAATACACAGGAGGGAGTGGCAAATACAGAAGGGTCAAAACATAAGGGAGAGAGGCGACAGGCAGCTGCTGGTGCAGAAGTTTTTAATAAAATAAATGCTTAAAAACAAACAATCCTGTTTTGATTGCTCCCGCCACTCCGATCCCCCTGCTGTCCGGGTCCCCCATTGTGCTGGGGCTCGTAAAAAAGGTCCCATGGTACCCCTGTCAGCTGCAAATGGTGTCCGGGTGTGAGGCAGTGGGAAACCCGGGCACAGCCTCCTAAACCCGCACTGTCAAAACCGGACAGGTGGCAAACCCTACTGCACATCCACCTGATAAAACATGGAGAATGTGTAAATAGAAGACCAGGCAGAAGCCTTGCAGATCTCAGTGTCTGATGACAAAAATCCCAAGAGGCACAGATCTAGTGGAGTGTGTCTTAACAGGAAAGGGTGGAACCTGATCATTAGAACCATAAGCTTGTATGATGGCCTGTCTGAGCCACTGAGAAATAGTGGAAGGAGAAGCTCGTTCACCCTTACTAGGACTATCAGGAATAATAGAGTCAGTGTTTCTGTTGAAGCAGTGCCTGCGAGGTAAACTCTCACAGCCCAAACTACATCCAGGCAATGGAGGGGCATCTTCCAGCCAGAAAGAAGGATGGAAGAACAACCTCCTGGTTGAGGTTGGAGGCCAAAACTACCTTAGGTTAGAAAATAAATTCGGGGTCTCAACACCACCTTGTCCTTGTATTAGACCCAAAAGGGCCTTTACAAGATAAGGCCAATAGCTCAGACATTCAACCTGCAGAGGTAATGGTAACAAGAAATGATTCTCTGAGGGTCTGGGGGACCTGAAAGTCCAAGATTTGCAGGCAGACTAGGTGCCAGACTTGGGTTTGGACTTTGAGTTCAAGGTAACTAAAAGAACTTTAGGCTTCTTTTGCTGAGGAAGATAAGTCATCCCCGATGAGGGGAACCAGGGCAGCCCCGATAAGGCATTGTCCTGTAAAGGTCATGCAGAACATAGAACAAGCACTGCACTAGTCCTGGGACAAGATTATACAGCACCCAGGGCAAAGATGCCAAAATTGCACCCCCTCTCCCCCTTAATTATGTGCAAGCTTAGGAGGAGGAGGGGGAGAGAGCGCACAGCCCACACCTCTTCTCCGGTCTCTCTTCCTCTCCTTGCCACTTCCAGCACTGGGCTAACAGTAGTGATGCTGCTGTCACTACGCCTGTCAGCCTTATAGTAGAAGGAACTTGCAACGCCCCCATCCTTACAATACATGCTGCGCCCAGGGCAGCCACCCCTTCTACCCACCCCTTGTCCCAGCCTTGCACTGAGAGCTCTGCAGTCAAATACATCAACCAAAGCGTACTCCTCATGTTCACTGACAAGAGACTCCTATGGAAGATGATGAGGCAGGAGACCTTCAACAACCTTTCCACGTTGTCCAGCTCAGGGTTACAAACATGAATTTCACACACTGTATGACCAAGGGATAAACTGTCATAGAGATCATTTCCCTTCAAATAACCATAGATCAG
The DNA here is from genome assembly GCA_028564925.1 of Lithobates sylvaticus. Taxonomy (NCBI): domain Eukaryota; kingdom Metazoa; phylum Chordata; class Amphibia; order Anura; family Ranidae; genus Lithobates; species Lithobates sylvaticus. Next base: position 22,945,040 of record CM053028.1, on the reverse strand, counting down.
TCAGCCAAGGTTTGACAGATCAAGGTCATGGCCAAGATCCATTGCAGTGAAGGACTTGCCAGGGAGAATAGAGCTCTGGAACGGGTCAGCTATTTCTCATTGGAGTCCTTAAAGACAGGTGCACCTCTAGCAAATGTCATTGTCTGCTGCAGAAAAGTGCTTGACATTTTCCAACACGATTTTGGGGCCCCGTATCTTGGGGCCACTTGGTGCTAGGAACCCCAAAATTGGTGTGCAAACCCAGTGGCACCAACACTACAACATATCCATATTTGGGGTTCCTAGCACCAAGTGTCCCCGAGATACAGGGCCCCAAATTCGGTCAACTGTGTCCATCTGCAGCAATGTCATTTTGGGACCCTTTGGGTCCAGAGACCCCAAATTCTGTCTGCAGCTAGGGGGGCATCTAGGAACCCTTAACCACCAAGTTCAGGGGACCTATGGCTGCAAATGGCACAGTGAGACTGCAAATGGGCATTGTTGACAGTCTTTTCCACTTATAGTAGCTGCACATTTCTCACCCTAGGCTTATACTCAAGTCAATAAGTTTTCCCATTTTTTTGTGCTAAAATTAGGTGCCCCGGCTTATATTCGGGTCTGCTTATACTCGAGTATATACGATAGGTTCAATTTTTCTCAGCAGAGCTGAAGAAAAGCCACCCATCCTCCTAAGACACTAACAAAAAAGGAGGCATGCTGGTGGTAAAAAGGCTTACCGTATATACTCTAAAGGGTCCCGAAATGACATTTCTGCAGATGGACACAGTTGACCGAATTTGGGGCCCTATATCTCGGGGCCACTTGGTGCTAGGAAACCCCAAATTTGGATATGTTATAGTGTTGGTTCCACTGGGTTTGGCCAAGTGTCCCCGAGATATGGGGCCCCAAAGTCGGGTCAGAAAATGTCAAGCACTTTTCTGCAGCAGAGAATGACATTTTCCTAACTGACTTTGGGGCCCCGTATCTCAGGGCCACTTGGTGCTAGGAGCCCCAAATTTGGTGTGCAAACCCAGTGGAACCAGCACTACAACATATCCAAATTTGGAGTTGGCAAATTTGGGGCCACAAAGCCGGGTCGGAAATTTTATTTTTTTTTCTGCAGAAATGTGCTTGACTCAGTATAAGCCGAGGGGAGCACTTTCAGCACAAAAAAAATGTGCTGAAAAACTCGGCTTATACTGGAGTATAAACGGTACCCTGGGCTGGCCTACATTTTTATTTATTTTTTTGCTTGCCAGTGTCTAGTCTTTTTACAGGCAGCAGTATAATACGAAAGTACAAGACTTCCTGTGTCCACCAATGGATGAGAAAACCAGTTGTAAGGTGTATCTAAAGAAACCAAAGGTCATTGGCTTTAAGGCCCGTACACACGATCAGACTTTTTGACAGCCAACATGCAAATTAGCTGTTTTGGACCAACATCCGACCGGGTGTACGCTCCATCGTACCAACTTTTTCTAGGTTTCATCGGACTTTTGTTGGCTGTGCGAACGGACCAACTTTCTGCCAACAAAAGTCCGATGGACCAAAGTCCGACCGTGTGTACACAAAACCAACGGACTTTTGTACAAACCAATGCAGAACCAATGCAAAAGATCAGACAACAATACAGAAGTTGACCAAAGGTGGCGGTAAAGAGCAGAAAAACCAAGTGATTTGGTGAAAGTTGCCTGAAAAAGTCCTGCCGTGTGTATGCAATACCAACTTGGGGCCAACGCCCTTTGGACAAAAATCCACAGGAAAGTTGGTCCACGGTCCGATTGTGTGTATGAGGCTTTACTCTATCTAGTGGACTCTCACCTCCTCTCCTGATGGTCAGCTCTGTCCGCTGTAGACAGCCTGTCGGACTCAGGACTGTTGATGCGCCGGTAATGGAGAGAGCGTGCCTGTGTAGTAGGGGATTCGGGAGGAGCCCGGACCGGGGAGCTGGGACATCCATGGCGGCTGTGGTCGTCCTCCATCAGGCACTGTGTCTGCACAGGAAGGAGACCACATTCATTATTACACCCTGAGGGTTTCTAGCATTAGAAGCTCATGCAATCAGAAAATCTGTCTTCTATAAAAGTGAAATTAAAGATAACTGCATCACCTCACTTCAAGAACAATATCTATAGTTAGATAATTGGTAAGGTTGTATAAAGAGACCAGTCCATCCAGTTCCAGCTGTATCGCTGTGTGTGTGTGTTCATAATCATTTCCCGTATCCCTGTGTCATGTGTTCACTAGTTTTATTTAAAACTAGCAATACTTCCCGCGGACACCCCCGATTGCGGAAGTGGATTCCACATCTTTACTGCCCAAAACCCCCTACACAGCTTAACCACCTCCGGACCGCCCACCGTCGTTATACATCGGTACTTTGAAGAGGAATATCGTTGTTATGGCAGCAGCTAGCTGCCACAACCCCCGTAACCTCTTCTTCAGTGAGCGGTCTGGTTTCAGCTAAAAGTGGTCTCTGCAGCAGATTCGCCACAAGATCACTTTTATGGGCGGTGGGAGAGGGACCCCCCCCCTCCAGCCATGCCCCGGTGCCCTCCGCCGCTTACCGGAGCCGTCGGCAGCGGCGGAGGCGATCGGATCTTCACCCTGGCTGGGCATGGAGACGAGTGAGGGGAAGATGGCCCCCACCCGTCTCCATAACAATGCAGGGCGGAAGCGATGTCAAAACGTCACTTCTTCCCATAGCTCTTAAAGGGACATTTTTTTTTAAATGAAATTTTTTTTTATTTTTATTGCATTTTCGTGTAAATATGAAATCTGAGGTCTTTTTGACCCCCCAGATCTCATATTTAAGTGGACCTGTCAGGCTTTTTTTCTATTACAAGGGATGTTTATATTCCTTGTAATAGGAATAAAAGTGACACAATTTTTTTTTTTTTTAAAAACAGTGTAAAAAATAAAAATAAAAGGTAAAATAAATAATAATAAAAAAAAAGATTTAAACGCGCCCCGTCCCAATGAGCTTGCGTGCAAAAGTGAACGCATACGTGAGTAGCGCCCGCATATAAAAAACAGTGTTTAAACCACACATGTGAGGCATCACCACGATCGGTAGAGCGAGAGCAATAATTCTAACCCTAGACCTCCTCTGTGATGCAAAACATGCAACCTGTAGAATTTTTTAAACGTTGCCTATGGAGATTTTTAAGGGTAAATGTTTTGTCGCCATTCCACTAGCGTGTGCAATTTTGAAGCGTGACATGTTGGGTATAAATTTACTCGGCATAACATTATCTTTCACAGTATAAAAAAAAAGTGGGCTAACTTTACTGGTGTCTTATTTTTTCATTCAAAAAAGTGTATTTTATACCCAAAAAAGTGCGCTTGTAAGACCGCTGCGTTAATATGGTGTGACAGAAAATATTGCAACGGCCACCATTTTATTCTCTAGGGTGTTAGAAAAAAAATGTATAATGTTTGGGGGTTCTAAGTAATTTTCTAGAAAAAAAAGAATGTTTTTAACTTGTAAACAACAAATCTCAGAAAGAGGCTCCGTCCTTATGTGGTTAAGGTTAAACCGATTCTCCTCAAATCTCATTGTGTGGCCCCGTGTCTTCTTACACTCCCTAATGCCGCGTACACACGATCGGAATTCCGGCCAGAAAAAGACAGATGAGAGCTTTTCATCGGAAAATGTGACCGTGTGTAGGCTCCATCGGAATTTTGCTGGCCGAATTTCTGACAGCAAAGAATTGAGAGCATGTTCTCAATTTTTCAGACGGAAAAGGTTTCTATCGGAAATTCCGATCGTCTGTAGCAATTCTGACGCGCAAAATTCCTACGCATGCTCGGAAACAATTCGACGAATGTTTGGAAGCATTGAACTCGGCTTGTTGTAGTTTTGTACGTCACCACGTTCTTGACGGTCGGAATTTGGTGTGACCGTGTGTAGGCAAGGCAGTTTGAGCGGAATTCCATCGGAATTCCGACGGGGAAAACCATCAGAGCTTTTTCCAACGACAATTCCAATTGTGTGTACGCGGCATTAGACTAAAATGTTTATTCCCTATGCCTGAATCGCCATTGAGGTATTTGTATATCGCTATCATATCTCCTCTCAAGCATCTCCTCTCCAGGGAGAATACATTTACACCCCTTTCACACCGAGCCGCCTATAGCGTCGGCGGTAAAACGCCGCTATTTTTAGCGGCGATTTACCGTCGGATTTGGGGCGCATTTCGGACGCTAGCTGGGCGCTTTTACCCCCCGCTAGCGGCCGAGAAAGGGTTAAAACCGCCCACAATACGCCACAATAGCAGCGTTTTGCCGGCGGTATTACAGCGCTGCCCCATTGATTTCACCGCTCCAAAAAAGGACTTTTCCTGACGTCCTGCCAGCGCTCCGCTCCAGTGTAAAAACCCTCCGGCTTTCACACTGGAGAGAATGTTGCAGCTGTTTTAGGGCGGATTGCAGGCGCTATTTCTAACGCTATAGCGCCTGCAAAACGCCCTCTGTGTGAAAGGGGTCTTAGTGCTTGTTCCTCATAATTGAGGTCCTCCAGTCCCCTTATTAACTTTGTTGCCCTTCTGTGGATTCTCTCCAGTTCCTGCACCTCCCTCCTGAGGACTGGTGACCAGAACTGGACGGAATACTCCAGATGTGGCCGACCCAGAGTTTTATAAAGTTGCGAGGATTATAGTTTCTTTTTTTTTTTTTTTTGCATGCTAATATTCTGCTAGATTTGCTTGCTGCAGCTTGGCATTGCATGCTGTTGCTGAGTCTGTGATCTACTAGGACCCCCAGATCTTTTTCCATCTTGGATTCTCCCAGAGGTTTTCACCCCCCTAGCAAATAACTTGCATTCTCAAAAGCAGGAATTGATTATGAAGGATCACATGATATCAACACTGTGTTCACCACATTGACAACTATCTTTAATTACATTGGCTCTGGGTGATCACATGACATCAACTGATGGCCAGCCTTCATTACAATGTCTTTGAATGATCAGATGTCATCACAGGATGGTAAGCAATTACCCTAATAGGGGTAAATGATCACATGACATCATCTGATGGCCACGATTCACTACAATGCCTCTGAATGATCACATAACATCAGAGGATGGTCAGCAGTTACTAGTGGGGGTGACTGATCACATGACATCATTACATTTCCAGCTATGCCTACATTGTCTCTGAGTGTTTTAAAAGGCATAACACCATGGTCCTCTTTCAATGTATAATCGCAAGTCCTGGCAGAAGAACTCTATCCATTCTAGTAGCAACTCTACATTTGACACTTTTGATTTTCTATGAAGAATGCACATTGCATTAAAGCAGAGTTCCACCCAAAAATTGAACTTCCGCTTTTCCGCGACTCGCGCTGCACTAACCCACTGGTCCCTGGGGACCCGTGTGTCTCCCAGAAGACATGGGGGGGAGTGGCATAGATACCCGTGGGTAGCTCGGGTATCTATGCCCGGAAGTGGGAGCAAAATACCTGTATTAGACAGGTATCTGCTCCCCCCTCCCCCTTGAAAGGTGCCAAATGTGACACCAGAGGGGGGGGAGCAGATACCTGTCTAATACAGGTATTTTGCTCCCACTTCGGGGCATAGATACCCGAGCTACCCACGGGTATCTATGCCACCATGTCTTCTGGGAGACACACGGGTCCCCAGGGACCAGTGGGTTAGCGCAGCGCGAGTCGCGCATGCACAGTAGGGAACCAGGAAGCGAAGCCGCAAGGCTTCACTTCCTGATTCCCTTACCGAGGATGGCGGCGGCAGCACCCAACAGACGAGGTATAGATCGGCTTCGGGTGCCGAAAATCGCGGGCGCCCTGGACAGGTAAGTGTCCTTATTTTAAAAGTCAGCAGCTGCAGTATTTGTAGCTGCTGACTTAAAAAAAATAAAACTTAGGCGGAATTCGGCTTTAACAGCATTTGTGAGTCAGGGAGGAAGGGGCATAGCAGTCATAAAAGTTGTGTGTATAGTGTAGCCTGTATGCAGGTTGGGGTAGTAACTAGTTGATTTACTAAAGGCTAATCGACTAATCTCATTCTGGTCCTTCATTGCCATCGTAAGATTCTCCATCAATTGTATTTCAGCTATTCTTGTCATCCATTGGGCCCCTGTCGGTGAGCTTTCTTTTTTCCATAGTAAGTGCCGGTTCACACTGGGGCAACACGACTTACAGCGTGACTTAGCAAGGCAACTTGGAAGCAACTTGGAAGCAACTTCGACCTGAAGTCGGATCCTGAGTCGCCCTGGTGTGAACCGGCTCTAAAGGGATACACGCTCTAGCTGCTATTATTAGATGTTTTATTAGGGAGTTTTTACATTTTTCCATTGATATTGGAAGATCTAGCAACAAAAATGTTGCCCGGTTGTTTCCTAAAGCCCTTCCTGTTATATTTTCTATTGTTTCCGATACCATTTCCCAGAATTCCTTTATTTTTGGGCATCCCCAAAAAAATATGTAAAATGGTCCCTTCCCTTTCGTGGCACCTCCAACACTTCTCTGACAGTTGTGGATACATCCGATGTATGGTACTTGGTGTTCTATACCACCTAGATATTATTTTGTATCCCCCTTCTTGGTATCTGCTTGCCACCGAAGCTTTATGATTGAAAATCAATATTTTATTCATTTGTTCTTGGGAAAATGGTATTTCCAAGTCCTTCTCCCACGCTTTCAGGAAGGTCAATTCCTGAGGTATCTCTTCCTCTGTTAATATTCCATAGAAATAGGATAGTGAATGTCTTATCCGGTCCCCTTTTAGGCATATATTTTCAAAATTTGTTAATTGTCTAATTTCTGTATTTTTGTGTATTTTGGATCTAATAAAGGTAATTGTCCTTATTTTAAAAGTCAGCAGCTGCAGTATTTGTAGCTGCTGACTTAAAAAAAAATAAAACTTAGGCGGAATTCCGCTTTAACAGCATTCGTGAGTCAGGGAGGAAGGGCATAGCAGTCATAAAAGTTGTGTTTATAGTGTAGCCTGTATGCTGGTTGGGGTAGTAACTAGTTGATTTACTAAAGGCTAATCGACTGTGCACTTTGTCAGTGCAGTTGCTCCAGAGCTTAGTAAATGAGGGGAAGCTCTGCTGACTCCCACCATCCAATCATGTGCAAGCAAAAATGCTGTTTTTTTTCCTTGCACATGATTGGGTACTCTTTGCAAAGTGAAGCCTTCCTCATTTACTAAGCTCTGGAACAACTATTTGCCTTTAGTAAATCAACCCCAAAAGTCGAACTACAGACCTCTCTAAAGTGCTGGAGACGGGACCAAGTAAAGCACTTTCTTCTCAGGCAGCCCGTTCCTGTCCCCCGTACCTTACTGATACTGATTCTTAGCTTATTCCGATTCACGTCTGTCTCCTCCCAGACCTCGGTGTCATTGAAGCCGGTGTTGGGGATCTGTCCAGTGAGGTCTGCTGGCCGGCCGGGAAGGATGGGAGGGGCATTCTCTTGGTCGCTCAGGTGCTCCCCTTGTAGGACATCTTCGGTGTTCTCCCTTAATAAATCCCCTGGCACTGGAGTCACATTCACCACCCTTCATACAGAGACAACAAGAGGTCCGTTAACTACATCTGAACAGTTACAAAGATGGCGACACATATATACATATTAGAAATTACTGAAGACTGTTAAAGATTCTCCCAATATACAAGGACTGTACTCAATTGTTTAACTTTACTTGTTTTTCATTGAAGGTTTTGTGGGGCAGCTGATCAGATTAATTGATTCACGCTCAAAGCAAGAAGACAAAAACAAAGATCTCACCCAAACATGGCGGCGGTTTGCCGGGTGTTCTGCTGCGGTGGGGTGGAGGTGCTGGTAGACAGTAGGATGTCTGTTCCACCCTTCTCCCAGTCAAAGGCCTCATTCTCTGTGATTCCCCTCTCTTTCATACTGTTCTCAAACACAGTCATGATCATCTGCAAAGGTACAAAAGGTTCCATTACAGTGAGGGGAAAAAAGTATTTGATCCTCTGCTGATTTTGTACGTTTGCCCCACTGACAAAGAAATGATCAGTCTATAATTTTCATGGTCGGTTTATTTTAACAGTGAGAGACAGAAAAACAACAAAAATATCCAGAAATATCAAAAAAAAGTTATAAATAGTTTTTCATTTTAACCACTTCAGCCCCGGACCAATTGGCAGCCAAAGGACCAGGCCCCTTTTTGCGATTTGGCACTGCATGGCTTTAACTGACAATTGCGCGGTCGTGCGACGTGGCTCCAAAACAAAATTGGCGTCCTTTTTTTTCCCACAAATAGAGCTTTCTTTTGATGGTATTTGATCGCCCCTGCGTTTTTTTTTTTTTGGCGCTATAAACAAAAATAGAGCGACAATTTTGAAAAAAATGCAATATTTTTTGCTTTTTGCTATAATAAATATCCCCAAAAAATATATAAAAAAACATTTTTTTTCCTCAGTTTCGGCCGATACGTATTCTTCTACATATTTTTGGTAAAAAAAATCGCAATTAGCGATTATTGATTGGTTTGCGCAAAAGTTATAGCGTTTATAAAATAGGGGATAGTTTTTGTAGCATTTTTATTAATATTTTTTTTGTTACTAGTAATGGCGGCGATCAGCGATTTTTATTGTGACTGCAACATTATGGCGGACACATCGGACATTTTTGACACATTTTTGACCATTGTCATTTTTACAGCAATCATGCTATTTAAATGCATTGATTCCTGTATAAATGACAGTTGCAGTGAAAGAGTTAACCACTAGGGGGAGGGGAGGGGTTATGGGCTGTGACGTGTGTGTGTTTTTTAACATTAGGGGGCGGGGCTGACGTCTGACGTCATTGATTGGCTTTCCCGATGACCGGGAACAGCCAATCAATGACAGGCAGAGTAGGAAGCGCGGGGAGAGGTCCGTGTAACCAAACCGATCGCGGGACACCAGCGGCGATCGGGTCCGCTGGTCCCGCGGCCGGGGTCACGGAGCTCCCGACCGGGTCGCGAGCGCGCCGCTGGCGGCGAGCACGCGACCCACGGGCAGGCATTTAAAAAAATCCCGTACAGGTACGGGATTTTGCCTGCCCGTGCCATTCTGCTCACGTATATATACATGAGGCGGTCGGGAAGCGGTTAATGAGTGAAATAAGTATTTGGTCTCCTTCGCAAAACATGACTTGGTACTTGGTGGCAAAACCCTTGTTGGCAATCACAGAGGTCGGACGTTTCTTGTAGTTGGCCCCCAGGTTTGCACATCTCAGGAGGGATTTTGTCCCACTCCTCTTTGCAGATCCTCTCCGAGTCATTAAGGTTTCGAGCATGACGTTTGGTAACTCGAACCTTCAGCTCCCCCCACAAATTTTCTATGGGATTAAGGTCTGGAGACTGGCTAGGCCACTCCAGGACCTTAATGTGCTTCTTCTTGGGTATTTCTTTGTTGCCTTGGCCGTGTGTTTTGGGTCATTGTCATGATGGAAGACCCATCCACGACCCATTTTCAATGCCCTGGCAGAGGGAAGGAGGTTCTCCCCCAAGATTTGATGGTAAATAGCCCTGTCCATCGTCCCTTTGATGCAGTGAAATTGTCCTGTCCCCTTAGAAGAAGAACACCCCCAAAGCATAATGTTTCCACTTCCATGTTTGACGGTGGGGATGGTGTTCTTGGCTTCATAGGCAGCATTCCTCCTCCTCCAAACACGGCGAGTTGAGTTGATGCCAAAGAGCTCGATTTTGGTCTCATCTGACCACAACACCTTCACCCAGTTCTCCTCTGAATCATTCAGATGTTCATTAGCAAACTTCAGACAGGCTGTACATGTACTTTCTTGATCAGGTGGACCTTGCGGGCGCTGCAGGATTTCACGGCGTAGTTACCAATTGTTTTCTTGGTGACTATGGTCCCAGCTGAGATCATTGACAAGATTCTCCCGTGTAGTTCTGGGCTGATTCCTCACCGATTCTCATGATCATTGAAACTCCACGAGGTGAGATCTTACATGGAGCCCCTGACCGAGGGAGATTGACAGTTATTTTGTGTTTCTTCCATTTGCGAAAAATCGCACCAACTGTTGTCACCCTCTCACCAAGCTGCTTGGCGATGGTCTTGTAGCCCATTCCAGCCTTGTGTAGGTCTACAATCTTGTCCCCGACATCCTTGGACAGCTCTTTGGTCTTGGCCATTGTGGAGAGGTTGGAATCTGATTGATTGCTTCTGTGGATAGGTGTCTTTTATACAAGTAACAAGCTGAGATTAGGAGCACTCCCTTTAAGAGAGTGCTCCTAAACTCAGCTCATTACCTGTATAGAATACACCTGGGAGCCAGAAATCTTGCTGATTGATAGGGGATCAAATACTTATTTCACTCATTAAAATGCAAATCAATTTATGACTTTTTTGAAATGCGTTTTTCTGGATATTTTTGTTGTTATCGCGTCTCTCATTGTTAAATTAAACCTACCATATTAGATCATACCATATAAGATAATTTCTTATTAGTGGGCAAACGTACAAAATCAGCAGGGGATCAAATACTTTTTTCCCTCACTGTACACAACGGTATCTCACAAAATTGAGTACACCCCTCACATTTTTGTAAATATTTTCTTCTATCTTTTCATGTGACAACACTGAAGAAATGACACTTGGCTACAATGTAAAGTAGTGAGTGTACAGCTTGTATAACAGTGTAAATTTGCTGTCCCCTCAAAATAACTCAACACACAGCCATTAATGTCTAAACCGCTGGCAACAAAAGTGAGTACACCCTAAGTGAAAATGTCCAAATTGGGCCCAAAGTGTCAATATTTTGTGTGGCCACCATTATTTTCCAGCACTACCTTAACCCTCTTGGGCATGGAGGTCACCAGAGCTTCACAGGTTGCCACCGGAGTCCTCTTTCCCTCCTCCATGATGACATCACGGAGCTGATGGATGTTAGAGACCTTGCGCTCCTCCACCTTCCATTTGAAGATGCCCCACAGATGCTCAATAGGGTTTAGGTCTGGAGACATGCTTGGCCAGTCCATCACCTTTACCCTCAGCTTCTTTAGCAAGGCAGTGGTCGTCTTGGAGGTGTGTTTGGGGTCGTTATCATGTTGGAATACTGCCCTGCGGCCCAGTCTCTGAAGGGAGGGGATCATGCTCTGCTTCAGTATGTCACAGTACATGTTGGCATTCATGGTTCCCTCAATGATCTGTAGCTCCCCAGTGCCGGCAGCACTCATACAGTCTCAAACTATGACACTCCCACCACCATGCTTGACTGTAGGCAAGACACACTTGTCTTTGTACTCCTCACCTGGTTGCCCCCACACACGCTTGTCCCCATCTGACACCAAATACATTTATCTTGGTCTCATCAGACCACAGGACATGGTTCCAGTAATCCATGTCCTTAGTCTGCTTGTCTTCAGCAAATTGCGGTCTTTCTTGTGCATCATCTTTAGAAGAGGCTTCCTTCTGGGACGACAGCCATGCAGACCAATTTGATGCAGTGTGCGGCGTATGGTCTGAGCACTGACAGGCTGACCCCCCACCCCTACAACTTCTGCAGCAATGCTGGCAGCACTCATACGTCTATTTCCCAAAGACAACCTCTGGATATGACGCTGAGCACGTGCATAGAATGCATTAAAGCGGAGTTCCACCCAAAAGTGTAACTTCTGCTTTAAGCACTCCTCGCCCCCTGACATGCCACATTTGGCATGTCATTCTTTTTGGGGTGGGGGGGGTTTGTGTACCCTTTATTTCGTGGGACTTCCTGTCCACTTCCTGCTTCCTATCTTCAGCCGCCTAGGCGACTCCACCTCTCGCCCCTAGGCGAATGTTATTCCCTAAATGGCATTCAAACCCCTCCCTGCCAGCAATCTTCTGGGACACAACTCAGGTCCCAGAAGTTCGGCTGGCCAATAGAAGAGCGCAGCGTGACTCGCGCATGCGCAGTGTGTGCCCGGCCGTGAAGCCATAAGCTGTCATGGCCGGGTGCCCACAGTTACCATGACAGTGCCGAGGAGATGAGGGGGAGAGGAGCTAGCCTCCGGGTGGCCACATCGCTGGACCGTGGGGCAGGTAAGTGTCTGTTTATTAAAAGTCAGCAGCTATGCTTTTTGTAGCTGCTGACTTTTAAGAAACTAAAAAAACGCGTGGAACTCCGCTTTACAATAGAAAACCTTCTGCCTTTACAACCCCTTTCAATAGAACAGAAACTCCACATAATAAGTTTCCATTCTATTTCCCATAAGTTGGAATCCTGTGTAGCCTACTGTACCCCCCAATGGGTGGCTATGATGCCAATACCTGATAATCGGGCTTGGTGAAGTAGTCCAGAGAAGATATGTGCTCCAGGAAGAGGTGGAACTCGGAAGGCATGTGTTTCAGCAGCATTCGATGGTCATATTTCTCCTTAATCATCCCTACTTGTTCCTGGGGAAGGCGGAGAGAGCGAGCAAGTCACACTATGGGGATCACTGTCACCACATGCAGGTCAGATTGCAGGAAAGCACGGCTCAGCTCTTACCTTGTCTTTGATCTTTCTCCATGGCAGCTGACCAACTGCAAATTCCACCAACATGTAAAACAGGGACCACAAGTCATCGTGTCTGCCCATCTCCTGCAGAGTTGGGGGGAAATATTGATCTGGTGAGATACTTGCGAAGGAGCACACCGGAGGATTGAAGGAGCTCATGAGCCCCCTGAGAAGACCAGGTGCCCCAGGCATTCATAGAAGCAGCTTGGATGGGCCACATCTACATTATCTACATTCCTGCTGTGACTTACCCTGTTCTTGTGCGCATTGACAGATGCATAGCGGACCGTTCCTCTGAATCCAGCGACATTGCGGGGCTGTCAGGGAGGAAGATACAAACACTCAGAGAACGTGCAGGTCATATACCATCCATTCACTAACAGCTCCTATTGTGGCTTCATCTAACAGGAATATATGGGGAGGATTTAATGTATTTTCTATGAAGGTGTTGGTAAGTCGCTTATTGGGTTAAAAAAAAGCTGGAGCAAGCTGGACCATGCTTTATAAGGAGTTTTTTTGCCTTCCTCTGGATTAACTGTGGGTACAGCAGGGTTCTGTATATGAAGGTTTTTATTAAACTTGAAAGACTTGTGTCTTTTTTTCAATCTAACTGTAACTACGTACACTATATTGTAAAAAGTATTGGGACGCCTGCCTTTACACGCACATGCTTACATTGTACCAATAATGACATGGGTTGTTACTGCACGTGTAGGGTAACTGACCAATCCTGTGCTTACATTGTACCAATAATGACATTGGTTGTTACTGCACGTGTAGGATAAGTGACCAATCCTGTGCTTACATTGTACTAATAATGACATTGGTTGTTACTGCACGTGTAGGATAACGGACCAATCCTGTGCTTACATTGTACCAATAATGACATTGGTTGTTACTGCACGTGTAGGATGACTGACCAATCGCATTCTTACATTGTACCAATAATGACATTGGTTGTTACTGCACATGTAGGATAACTGACCAATCGCATGCTTACATTGCACTGATAATGACATTGGTGATTACTGCACGTGTAGGATAACTGACCAATCCTGTGCTTACATTGTACTGATCGTGACATTGGTTGTTACTGCACATGTAGGATAAGTGACCAATCACATGCTTACATTGTACCAATAATGACATTGGTTGTTACTGCACTTGTAGGGTAACTGACCAATCCTGTGCTTACATTGTACCAATAATGACATTGGTTGTTACTGCACTTGTAGGGTAACTGACCAATCCTGTGCTTACATTGTACCGATAATGATATTGGTTGTTACTGCACGTGTAGGGTAACTGACCAATCCTGTGCTTACATTGTACTAATAATGACATTGGTGATTACTGCACGTGTAGGATGACTGACTAATTGTATGCTTACATTGTACTGATAGTGACATTGGTTGTTACTGCACGTGTAGGATAACTGACCAATCCTGTGCTTACATTGTACTAATAATGACATTGTTTATTACTGCACATGTAGGATAAGTGACCAATCACATGCTTACATTGTACCAATAATGACATTGGTGATTACTGCACGTGTAGGGTAACTGACCAATCCTGTGCTTACATTGCACCAATAATGACATTGGTTGTTACTGCACGTGTAGGATAACTGACCAGTCATGTGCTTACAATGTACTGATCATGACTGGCCAATCACATTGTACTAATAATAATAATATTGGTGATAAATGTACATGAAGAACAACCGATCAATCATGTATTTACATTGTACTAATAATAACATTGGTCATAACTATACCTGTAGGACAATTGACCAATCGTGTGCTCACATTGTACTGGTGATTACTTTACTTGTAAGACGATTGACTCGATCATTCGCTCACTTTGAACTGATAATGACATTGTTGATTACTGTACATAAGACATATTAAATTAGAAAATAGAACTTTAAGTGCTGCACAAGAACTGATTCATTCATCCATTATAACAGTGGGCTGTGATGAGTCTTTTATTTTACATCAGGCATTATACTCATTGATTTTATTTGGTATTTTTAATTTTATTTTCCACAATCTGTAATTCTCCCCTCCCCCAATTACATTTTTTACATCTTTATTCATTATCTAAGTGGTTAGGATTTCTTCTTATTTGTGTTTTAATCTAAAACGAACTGCCATAGTTTGTAGACGCTATAACTTTTGTGCAAACCAATCTTATTGCGATTCTTTTTTTACCAAAATTTGTTGAAGGATACATATTGGCCTAGGCCCCTTTCACACTTGTGCGACTTCAAAGTCATGCGATTTTTACCGCAATTTTTGCCGCAATTTCAAGGAATGCCTGTGTAAGTGGCATCAAAATCGGACCATAGTAGTGCCGGGACTACTTTGAAGTCGGAACGACTTGAAGTTGTACTGATATATGAATGGCTGTCATTGGAAACCATGGGGAACGACTTGTCATGCTACTTTGCAGTCCCAAATCGGGACAAGTCGTATAAGTGTGAAAGGGGCCAAAGAAATTATTATTATTTTTTTTAATTATGGATATTTATTATAACAAAAAGTAAAAAAAATATATTATTTATTAAATAAATTATATTTCTTTTTTTGTTTATAGTGCAAAAAAAAAAAAACGCAGAGGTGATCAAATACCACCAAAAGAAATCTCCATATGTGGGGAAAAAAGGACATACATTTAGTTTGGGTACAGCGGCACACGACAGCGCAATTGTCAGTTAAAGCAACACAGTGCCGTATCGCAAAAATTGACTGATCATCAAGGGGGCAAATCCTTACGGTTCTTAACCACTTCCCACCCGGCCAATGTAGATATACGGCCGGGTGGGAGCCATCTACTTCTGATAGGACGTTCCGGAACGTCCTTCAGAAGTAGAGGGATTGCGCGCGCGCGTGCCCGCGCAGCGGCGCGATCCCGATGCGGCCGTGTCACCCGGACACGGCGCATCTCGAATCGGCAGGAGGGCTCGGTGATTGGCCCTCCTGATCACATGACGGCCGTGACGAATCACGGCTGTCATGTGATGTAAACAAACAGCCGGTTGCTAGGCAATCGGCCCTCCTCTCCTCACACGGAAGTCGTCGGTGAGGAGAGGAGAGCGGATCGCTGCAGCCGGCTGGTGATCAGTGAGTATGAGATGTTTTTTTACTCACTGATCACCAGTCTAGGGTCCCCCATAGTAAAACACACGTCCCCACAGTAAGACACACATGTCCCCACAGTAAGACACACATGTCCCCAAAACACACATGTCCCCAAAACACACATGTCCCTAAATAATAAAAACACATGTCCCTCACATATGTCCCACTAAAGTCACATGTGCCAATGATTATCTGCACACATATGTCCGTGATCACCTGCACACCCCTTTTACATGATCATTTGCGTACATATGTCTGTGATCACGCGAACCAATTATTATACACTTAACGGAATTTTTTTTACAAAAAAACATGTAGCAGAATACATTTTGGCTTAAATTTATGACAAAATTTGATTTTATTGGATTTCTTTTAAAAAAGAAAGGAGAAAATATTGTTTTTTTTCAAAATTTCCGCTATGTTTTCGCTTATATCGCAAAAAATAAAAAACGGAGTCGCGAATAAATACCACCAAACTAAAGCTCTATTTGTGCGAACAAAATGATAAAAAATTCATTTGGTTACAGCATTGCATGACCGCGCAATTGTCACTGAAAGTGCGCGAGCGCTGAAAGCTGAAAATTGGTCTGGGCAGGAAGGGTGTTTAAGTGCACAGTAGGCAAGTGGTTAAGTGGTTAATCATGACTGCTCCTGATGGCTGAAAAGCGTTGAATTTCTTTTTGACTGTTGTTCACATGCAATAATAAAACAATGTTTTAGCCAACTTCCATGGCACCAGCCTTTCTCCTTTTTTGCATGAATTCAATATTGAACCCTAAGGCAATACAGTGTATGTACAGGTCCACTATTTATACTATATCCACTGCAACCCTCAGTACTAAGATTAAAACACAAATAAGAAGAAATCCTAACCACTTATTTTTTATTTTTTTTTGCCTTTCTCTGGATCAACTGTGGGTATAGAATGGGGTATATTGGATTGCACAATATTTTTTATTTTTTTTTATTATTTCTTTTTTTTTATGGTTGAACTGGATGGACTTGTGTCTTTTTTCGGCCTAGCTAACTATGTAACTATGTAACTAACATAATGAATAAAGATGTAAAAAATGTATTTCTTGTTAAAAAAAAAAGATGTAAAAAATGTAATTGGGGGGAGGGGAGAATTACAGAATATGTAAAATCAAATGAAAAATACCAAATAAAATCAATGAGTATAATGCATTATGTAGTATAAAAGACTCATCACAGCCCACTGTTATAATGGATGAATGAATCAGTTCTTGTGCAGCACTTAAAGTTCTATTTTCTAATTTAATATGTCTTATGTACAGTAATCAACAATGTCACTATCAGTTCAAAGTGAGCGAATGATCGAGTCAGTCGTCTTACAAGTAAAGTAATCACCAGAGTCATCATCAGTACAATGTGAGCACACGATTGGTCAATTGTCCTACAGGTATAATTATGACCAATGTTATTAGTACAATGTAAATACATGATTGATCGGTTGTCCTTCATGTAAATTTATCACCAATATTATTATCATTAGTACAATGTGATCATGCGATTGGTCAGTCCTCCTACACGTGCAGTAATCACCAATGTCATTATTAGTGCAATGTAAGGACAGGATTGGTCAGTTACCCTACACGTGCAGTAACAACCAATGTCATTATTGGTACACAGGATTGGTCAGTCGTCCTACACGTGCAGTAACAACCAATGTCATCATTGGCACAATGTAAGCGCAGGATTGGTCAGTTATCCTACACGTGCAGTAATCACCAATGTCACGATCAGTACAATGTAAGCACACAATTGGTCAGTCGTCCTACACGTGCAGTAATCACCAATGTCATTATTAGTACAATGTAAGCACAGGATTGGTCAGTTATCCTACACGTGCAGTAACAACCAATCTCATTATTGGTACAATGTAAGCATGTGATTGGTCAGTTATCCTACACGTGCAGTAATCACCAATGTCACGATCAGTACAATGTAAGCACACAATTGGTCAGTCGTCCTACACGTGCAGTAATCACCAATGTCATTATTAGTACAATGTAAGCACGCAATCAGTACAATATGAGCACATGGTCAGTCACACAATATGTACAGTTATCACCAATATCATTATTATTACAATGTGATCACATGGTGGGTCAGTCATCTAACATGTACAGTAATCACCAATATCATGATCAGTACAAGTGTCTATTTGGTAGCCAGGCTGTGTTTAGAGACAGCAATGCATTTGCATTTGCCGCCAGCAAAAGACTGATGTGATGTTTTGGTCGGAAATGCGACCATGTGTAGGCTCCATCGGACTTTTGCTGCCGGCATTTCCGCCAGCAAAAGATTGAGAGCAGGTTCTCAATTTTTCGGTCGGAAAAAGTTCCGATCCGAAATTCCGATCGTCCGTACACATTCCGATGCGCAATATTCCTACGCATGCTCGGAAGCAATTTGACGCATGCTCGGAAGCAATTTGACGCATGCTCGGAAGCAATGAATTAAATTTTCTCGGCTCGTCGTAGTGTTGTACATCACCGCATTCTTGACGGTCGAAAGTTCATAGAACTTTTGTGTGACCGTGTGTATGCAAGCCAAGCTTGAGCGGAATTCCGTCGGAAAAAACATCCACGTTTTTTTTCCCCGACGGAAAATCCGCTCGTGTGTACGCGGCATAAGGCTTCCTGTATGTGTCTGACGTCAGTCTCACCGATCCGGCAATCTGCCCACTCACACACACATTCCCATCGCTGCTTTCAATGGACTTTTTTTTTTTTTTTCATGTTTCAGCAAATTCATACACCATTCAGAAGATACACACAATGCAACGTAGTCTCGAAAAACATCCAGTAATAAATATCCACACCCATTGTATCAAACAATACAAAATACAGGATGAAAAGAACATAAGAAGAAAAATAAAATAAAAAAAAGCATGGAGGGCGGAGACTCACACTGCGCATCCCAGTCGGCAAAATTAAACGGCCGCACAATGGCTCGAAAAATAAACTGAAAAACAAAAAAGAACAAAATGATGGGAAAACAAAATTCAACAACTTAAAATGATCAGTAAAATGACCTGGAGGGAGAAGATCACTCACACATACCACGTCCAGGAATGGAGCTGACATGAAAGGGTTACATGACACGGGAGGATGGTACATACCTACCCCCCCCCCCCCCCCGATCACTTACCGGCCGCACCTCCCCTGTGGTGTTGGTATACTGCCGCGCCAGGCCGAAGTCCAACATGTAACACTTTCTGTAGGTGGATGGAAGTCGCCCCATGGCAAAGTTAGACTGTACAGAAAGCATGCCAGGAAATCAGGATTAATCCAGAATGGAAGAATTGCCATATATGGAAATACACCTACACAACCAATCACAGCTTGTTATAAAGGTGCCCCCCCCCCCCCCGTCTCTTCATAAAGAGCTGATCTCTCCATGAATGCGTCAAAATGCATCTAATCTCTTCCTTTGAACAGCCCAAACATTAGTAAATGATTTGTGGTCTGCTGTATTTTGTTTGTTTTTTAAACACTTGACCTCCAGAAGGTTTTACCCCCCCCCCTAATGACCAGGCCATTTTTTGCTATTCAGCACTGCTCTACTTTAAAGTGTTACTAAACCCAGGACCCTGCTTTCACTATATCTGGTCTCTCCCACAGTACACAGAACATGGAAATGCAATTGTTTTAGTAAATATAAACTGCTGAATACCTTCTCTCATCAGCAGTATATAGCAGTCTTGTGACTTCTATCAGTATCTGGTTAAAGCCTGTAGGAGGTATTTTTGATCCTCCTCTGACTGTCACATAAGAGCGGTGCAGGAAACCTCCTTGCATGACAGGTTCTACCAGCTCCGGCTCCCATCTGACTGTGGACGTCGGAGGCTGCAGCTCCTCCTACCTCTCCCATGGCTTAGTTCCCCCCAGCCTCCAGCTGCTCTCTCCTCCCAGCCTCAAGCGGCTCTCTCCCCCCAGCCTCCAGCTGCTCTCTCCTCCAAGCCTCAAGCGGCTCTCTCCCCCCAGCCTCCAGCTGCTCTCTCCTCCCAGCCTCAAGCGGCTCTCTCCCCCCAGCCTCCAGCTGCTCTCTCCTCCCAGCCTCAAGCGGCTCTCTCCCCCCAGCCTCCAGCTGCTCTCTCCTCCCGCTCCCAGCATCAAGCGGCTCTCTCCTCCCGCTCCCAGCCTCAAGCGGCTCTCTCCTCCCGCTGCCAGCATCAAGTGGCTCTCTCCTCCCAGCCTCCAGCTGCTCTCTCCTCCCGCTCCCAGCATCCAGTGGCTCTCTCCTCCCAGCCTCCAGCGGCTCTCTCCTCCCGCTCCCAGCCTCAAGCGGCTCTCTCCCCCCAGCCTCCAGCTGCTCTCTCCTCCCAGCCTCAAGCGGCTCTCTCCTCCCGCTCCCAGCATCAAGTGGCTCTCTCCTCCCAGCCTCCAGCTGCTCTCTCCTCCCAGCCTCAAGCGGCTCTCTCCCCCCAGCCTCCAGCTGCTCTCTCTCCCTCCCAGCTCTCCCCCCAGCCTCCAGCGGCTCTCTCCTCCCAGCCTCAAGCGGCTGTCTCCCCCCAGCCTCCAGCTGCTCTCTCCTCCCAGCCTCAAGCGGCTCTCTCCTCCCAGCCTCCAGCGGCTCTCTCCCCCCAGCCTCAAGCGGCTCTCTCCTCCCAGCCTCCAGCGGATCTCTCCTAACAGCCTCCAGTGGATATCTCCTCCCAGCCTCCAGTGGCTCTCTCTCCCCCCCCCCCCCCCAGCCTCCAGCGGCTCTCTCCCCCCAGCCTCCACAGCTTTCTTCCCCCAGCCTCCAGCAGCTCTATCCTCCCAGCCTCCAGAACCTCTCTCCCCCCAGCCTCCACGGCTCTGTCCTCCCAGCCTCCAGCACCTCTCTCCCCCCAGCCTCCACGGCTCTATCCTCCCAACCTCCAGCACCTCTCTCCCCCCAGCTTCCACTGCTCTCTCCTCCCAGCCTCCACTGCTCTCTCCTCCAAGCCTCCACGGCTCTCTCATCCCAGCCTCCAGCGGCTCTCCCCCCCAGCCTCCAGCGGCTCTCTCCTCCCAGCCTCCAGCGGCTCTCTCCCCCCAGCCTCCATCGTCTCTCTCCCCCCAGCTATCAGCGGCTCTCTCCTCTCAGCCTCCAGTGGCTCTCTCCCCCCAGCCTCCACAGCTTTCTCCCCCCAGCCTCCAGGGGCTCTCTCCTCCCAACCTTCTAGTGCTGACAGTATGGACTACAGGGTTTCATCACATGGATGGCGCTGACCACTCAGAAGCCATCTAGCCCGTACTATCAGGAGAAGAGTGAAAGCCGTGGGTATTTCAAATCCCCAGACCGGTCAAGCTGCTTTTCTGACAGCGGGGAATCGGAAATCTGGTACAGTGGGACCAGGGGGTCCAGTGATGGCTTGAACCGCTGGAGGCTGGAGAGAGGGAACCACTGGAGGCATGTGCTGAGAAAACCCGCATATTGCCCTAGCCATCTATAGTTATATGCAACTTTTACTGTTTAACCGTTGAGTTGGGTCCACTCTTCCCACCTACAAATCCTTCTGAATGGTCCTTTAAAGCCCTATGCAGCCTCACTGGCCTATAGAGACGCAGGAGGTGGGAGCACATGTGACTTCCTATAAAGGAGGAAACTTGCTTACAACTCCAGCTCCTCTGATTATTCTGACCTGTGGTGTTCACTAATGGTGAGGCCGTCTGCCTCCTTTTATCGCATGCTCTGTTTGACTTTCCCCAGTTTGTTCACTTTAACCGCTTGCCGACCACATCACTTGATGTATGGCGGCAGGGTGGTTATTCCGCTAGGTACGTGATCTGGCACTTCCGGGGAGGGGGGCACACGTGCACGCCGCCAGCGGCCTGGCTGTGATTACACACATTAGACACAACACAAGCCGATCAGCAGGTGCCTGCTAATGGATGTCCACCGGCACCCGCTGATCGGCGAGGAGAGAGACAAGACAGAGCTCCTATGTAAACAAGGCAGAGATACAGTGCCTTGCGAAAGTTTTCGGCCCCCTTGAACTTTTCAACCTTTTGCCACATTTCAGGCTTCAAACATAAAGATATAAAATTTTAATTTTTGTGAAGAATCACCAACAAGTGGGACACAATTGTGAAGTGGAACAAAATCTTTTGGATTTTTGAAACTTTTTTAACTAATAAAAAAATGAAAAGTGGGGCGTGCAAAATTATTCGGCCCCCTTGCGTTAATACTTTGTAGAGCCACCTTTTGCTGCGATTACAGCTGCAAGTCGCTTGGGGTATGTCTCTATCAGTCGCTTGGGGTATGTCTCTATCAGTTTTGCACATCGAGAAACTGAAATTCTTGCCCATTCTTCCTTGCAAAACAGCTCGAGCTCAGTGAGGTTGGATGGAGAGCGTTTGTGAACAGCAGTTTTCAGCTCTTTCCACAGATTCTCGATTGGATTCAGGTCTGGACTTTGACTTGGCCATTCTAACACCTGGATACGTTTATTCGTGAATCATTCCTTTGTAGATTTTGCTGTATGTTTGGGATCATTGTCTTGTTGGAAGATAAATCTCCGTCCCACTTTCAGGTCTTTTGCAGACTCCAACAGGTTTTCATCCAGAATGGTCCTGTATTTGGCTGCATCCATCTTCCCCTCAATTTTAACCATCTTCCCTGTCCCTGCTGAAGAAAAGCAGGCCCAAACCATGATGCTGCCACCACCATGTTTGACAGTGGGGATGGTGTGTTGAGGGTGATGAGCTGTGTTGCTTTTACGCCAAACATATCGTTTTGCATTGTGGCCAAAAAGTTCGATTTTGGTTTCATCGGACCAGAGAACCTTCTTCCACATGTTTGGTGTGTCTCCCAGGTGGCTTGTGGCACACTTTAGACGAGACTTTTTATGGATATCTTTGAGAAATGGCTTTCTTCTTGCCACTCTTCCATAAAGGCCAGATTTGTGCAGTGTACGACTGATTGTTGTCCTATGGACAGACTCTCCCACCTCAGCTGTAGTTCTCTGCAGTTCATCCAGAGTGATCATGGGCCTCTTGGCTGCATCTCTGATCAGTCTTCTCCTTGTCTGAGCTGAAAGTTTAGAGGGACAGCCAGGTCTTGGTAGATTTGCAGTGGTCTGATACTCCTTCCATTCCAAAATGATCTCTTGCACAGTGCTCCTTGGGATGTTTAAAGCTTGGGAAATCTTTTTGTATCCAAATCCGGCTTTAAACTTCTCCACAACAGTATTACGGACCTGCCTGGTGTGTTCCTTGGTCTTCATGATGCTCTCTGCGCTTTCAACAGAACCCTGAGACTATCACAGAGCAGGTGCATTTATACAGAGACTTGATTACACACAGGTGGATTCTATTTATCACCATCAGTCATTTAGGACAACATTGGATCATTCAGAGATCCTCGCTGAACTTCTGGAGTGAGTTTGCTGCACTGAAAGTAAAAGGGCCGAATAATTTTGCACGCACCACTTTTCAGTTTTTTATTTGCTAAAAAAGTTTAAAATATCCAATAGATTTCGTTCCACTTCACAATTGTGTCCCACTTGTTGGTGATTCTTCAGGAAAAATTAAAATTTTATATCTTTATGTTTGAAGCCTGAAATGTGGCAAAAGGTTGAAAAGTTCAAGGGGGCGAATACTTTTGCAAGCCGCTGTATGTCTTGTCAGCAGGGAAGTGATGGATTTGGATTCCCTGCAAAGCACATCCCTTAGTAAAACCACAACAGAGTACACACAAAAACACTGGTTAGGCACACAGTTAACCCTATGATTTCTCAATTTTCTAAGATGCTCATATACAGTGGTGTGAAAAAGTGTTTGCCCCCTTCCTCATTTCCTGTTCCTTTGCATGTTTGTCACACTTAAGTGTTTCGGAACATCAAACCAATTTAAACAATAGTCAAGGACAACACAAGTAAACACAAAATGCAATTTGTAAATGAAGGTGTTTATTATTAAAGGTGAAAAAAAATCCAAACCATCATGGCCCTGTGTGAAAAAGTGATTGCCCCCTAAACCTAATAACTGGTTGGGCCACCCTTAGCAGCAACAACTGCAACCAAGCGTTTGCGATAACGTGCAATGAGGCTTTTACAGCGTCCTGGAGGAATTTTGGCCCACTCATCTTTGCAGAATTGTCCTAATTCAGTTACATTAGACGGTTTTCGAGCATGAACGGCCTTTTTAAGGTCATACTACAACATCTCAATAGGATTCAGGTCAGGACTTTGGCTAGGCCACTCCAAAGTCTTCATTTTGTTTTTCTTCAGCCATTCGGTGGTGGACTTGCTGGTGTGTTTAGGATCATTGTCCTGCTGCAGAACCCAAGTTCGTTTCAGCTTGAGTACACGAACAGATGGTCGGACATTCTCCTTCAGGATCTCTTGGTAGACAGCAGAATTCATAGTTCCTTTTATCACGGCAAGTCTTCCAGGTCCTGAAGCAGCAAAACAGCCCCAGACCATCACACTACCACCACCATATTTTACTGTTGGTATAATGTTCTTTTTCTGAAATGCAGTGTTCCTTCTACGCCAGATATACTTGGACACACACCTTCCAAAGAGTTCCACTTTTGTCTCATCGGTCCACAGAATGTTGTCCCAAAAGTCTTGGGGATCATCAAGATGTGTTGTGGAGAAACTGAGACGAGCTTTGATGTTCATTTTGCTCAGCAGTGGTTTTCTCCTTGGAACTCTGCCATGCAGGCCATTTTTGCCCAGTCTTTTCCTGATGGTGGAGGCATGAACGCTGACCTTAACTGAGGCAAGTGAGGCCTGCAGTTCCTTGGACGTTGTTGTGGGGTCTTTTGTGACCTCTTGGATGAGTCGTCGCTGCGCTCTTGGGGTAATTTTGGGCGGCCGGCCACTCCTGGGAAGGTTCACCACTGTTCCATGTCTTCGCCATTTGTGGATAATGGCTCTCACTGTGGTTGGCTGGATTCCCAAAGCTTTGGAAATGGCTTTATAACCCTTTCCAGACTGATAGATCTCAATTACTTTCTTTCTCAATTGTTCCTGAATTTCTTTGGGTCTCGGCATGATGTGTAGCTTTTAAGGATCTTCTGGTGGACCTTACTGTGTCAAGCAGCTCCTATTTAAGTGATGCCTTGATTGTGAACAGGTGTGGCAATAATCAGGCCTGGGTGTGGCTAGAGAAATTGAACTCAGGTGTGGACAACCACAGTTATAGTATGTTTTAACAAGGGGGGCAATCACTTTTTCACACAGGGCCATGATGGTTTGGATTTTTTTTCACCTTTAATAATAAACACCTTCATTTACAAATTGCATTTTGTGTTTATTTGTGTTGTCCTTGACTATTGTTTAAATTGGTTTGATGTTCCGAAACACTTAAGTGTGACAAACATGCAAAGGAACAGGAAATGAGGAAGGGGGCAAACACTTTTTCACACCACTGTAACTGTCTTCCCCTCTCCGTCCTGCAAATGACAGGACGTACCCAGCATTGGAGAAGCAGCCCCAGAAACTCACAAATAAGCACTCTCAAAATTTGTTCCCTAACCACGCATGCGCGGTCCACTCAGCATTCTGTGAGACTAAAGGCGCGCAAACTGCCCATGCATGGGTAGGGATCTAAGCCATCAGCGCTCATTCTTGAGTTTTTGGGGCCGTAAATCCAGTGCTGTGTACCCTTCTGCAATCTGCAGGACAGAGAGGGGAGGACAATTATATAAGCATCTCAAAAAAATTATTATTTACACTCCATGTTAATGTCTTAAAGCCCAACTCCGGACAAAACATGTTTTTCCCATGCAGTGGGGCTTTGCATGTACTTCACAGGTCAACTGCTTGTTTTTTCTTAGGGGTGAGCAGAAAGTTATACTCATCCATTCATTTGATCCTCCTGAAAACGGTGCTCCCCCACGATCCAGCGGTGGACCATTCCTGGTCTATGGAGGCTGCTCTGGGCATGATGACGTCAGCATGGATGGAGCATGGGGGTGCCGGACCAGTGTTGTGCTGGGAGGATCGAAGGATTGGGTAAGTATATCTCCGCTCTCTGCTCCCTTACACAAAAACGAGCAGTTAACCCATGCAGTCCGGGTACAGTCCCACTGCATGGGAAACGTTTGTTTGGGTTGGGTTGGGTTGAGTAAGGCCACTGTGATGCACAGGGTGGTTTTTAGGAAATGTAAGTAAAGGTGAACTAAACATTTAAGATAAATAGTTAAATAACTCCTCAAAATATATGTTCACTGAAAATGCTCCGTCATTTCCCTTTGGTATCCCCAGCCGGAAAGAAGAGATGTTCTCCACCCTTATTTGTAGCACAACTCTCACCGGTTTAATGTCACGGTGCAGGAAGCCCACCGAATGGATGGAATCTATGGACTCCAGGATCTGCTTGCCAAGGCGCAGCGTGGTGCTCATGGTGAAAGTGCCGCGAGGTTGACTTCTGCGCAGGTCTGCCAGATTCCGACCCTGGAAAGAGAAGAGGAAGATGGAGCTCAGTGCCTAGCCTGTGTCGCCTTCTGTGACATCACATGAGCATACTTCTCTACTTCCAGGGGTTGTATGGCTGACATTCTACCCCACTGATAGCTCTGCGTTACAGAGCAAGCTCACAGGTGACATCCTGCCACCCCACATGGCACCCACCCTCCTGGCAACAGCGTTGTTGCATTACAGTGGAGGATTACCTCCCTCCATCCCACAGGTGACTCCCCAACCACCCCACCATGACTCCCACTCTCCTGGCAACAGTATTATTGCAAAACAGTGCAGGCTCATAGATGACACCTTGCCACTCCACACAGATCCCATCCTCCTGACAACAATGTCATTCCCCAACCACAGCTCTGCATTACAGTGGAGGCTTACCTGCCTCCATCCCAAAAGTGACGCCTTACTACCCCACCATGGCTCCCACCCTCCTGGAAAAAGTATTGTTGCATTACAGGGGGGGCATACAGGTGACACCTCGCCACTCCACACAGATCCCATCCTCCTGACAACAATGTCATTCCCCAACCACAGCTCTGCATTACAGTGGAGGCTTACCTGCCTCCATCCCAAAAGTGACGCCTTACTACCCCCCATGGCTCCCACCCTCCTCGAAACAGTATTGTTGCATTACAGGGGGGGCACACAGGTGACACCTCGCCACTCCACACAGATCCCATCCTCCTGACAACAATGTCATTCCCCAACCTCAGCTCTGCATTACAGTACAGGCTTACCTCCCTCCATCCCACAGGTGACGCCCTGCCACCCCACCATGGCTCCCACCCTCCTGGCAACAGTGTTATTGCATTACAGTACAGGCTTACCTCCCTCCATCCCACAGGTGACGCCCTGCCACCCCACCATGGCTCCCACCCTCCTGGCAACAGTGTTATTGCATTACAGTACAGGCTTACCCCCCTCCATCCCACAGGTGACGCCCTGCCACCCCACCATGGCTCCCACCCTTCTGGCAACAGTATTATTGCATTACATCGGAGGCTCATAGGTGACCCTTACCCTAGGCATTGGACTACCCATATAAAGTAGTCAAAAAAGCATTATTTAAAATAATGGGCTTCAAGCTGTCAAGCTCCTCAGATTCCACAGTGACTGTAACCATCAGGCTATGTCTCCTATATCAAATTTCACATAAAGGCAAAACATAAACACTTCATTGCGCATATTACTGATAAGGTGCTTTTAATGAAAAAGTACCAAGGTACTCACAAACATCATAGGAAAAATTGCATTTGTGTCAATTAGACAACAGCAGAGGATGGGAAGCGACTGTTTCCAACCAGCAAAACGTCCAGCCGTCAAGTGTGGCGACGTCACGTAGCGCAACATCTCCGTACGTGTTTCGTCATCATAGACGTCATCAGACATCATCAGGGACCTCCCTCTATTCCAAAAGTGACACCCTGCCACTCCACATGACTCCCATCTTCCTGGCAACCGTATTACAGCATTACAGTGGAAGCTCCTAGGTGAAATCTTGCCACTCAACATCACTTCCATTCTCCTGACAATATTATACCCTACCGTCACTCCCCGATGAAGTCACGTGATGGTGACGACACGCGTAGGATACACAGACACCGGAAGTGACGTTCAGACGCGAGCCCGACGCTCGTTTCCTACCCTGATCCACTGCAGATTTTAAATGTGAGTTTTTACTGTTTATACTATTGTAAAATAAAACACTTTCTGAAAAAAACTACACCAGATAGTCCTCTATTTCCTCCCCTTTACCATTATGGGCGATGTATGCTGAGTGTTTCCAGACCCTATTGACAGAGAAGGAAGAGCTGCTGACCAGATCCCTATCCCCCCTGGAGTGGCCACACACCTCCCTGGTTTTTGTTCAATGCTGCTTACCTTGCAGCAGTAAGGTAATAAGTTAGGGCACCCACAGGTGTCTTATAACACCGAAGAACAACAGCACAGAGCACTGAGTATTCACATTGTCACCATATTGAAAATCTACCAGCACCAACAATTTTTCACGCTGCATCTGCCCCCTCAAGATACGCAGAGCTACTTTATAGCAGCATCACTATCTACTTTCTTTCCTCACAGTCATCTAGCGCTTATGCGACTTATGAACTTGTATGCGATTCTGAACTTCTATGCGATTATAATATATTTTTTGCGACTATGAACTTTTATGCGATTTTGACTTTTTTATGCGTTTATTAATGCAAAAAGTGTTCTTAACATTGTATTTTGCCTACTTTCATGCACTTTGAATCAGCATAGATACTTTATTCTGTTTCTCTTTCACTTGAACACTGCTTAGTGTTTATGCGATTTTTCTTAGCAATTTTGCACTATTTATTGCGATTGTTTGCACTATTCATCACATTTCACTTTATTTATATATTTTTATCTGATTTTAGCAAAATTATGCACATCAGTCACATTTGACTTCACTGTCTATATATTTTTTATGATTTTATATATGTATTAACTTATTTTGCTAATACCTTCCACCATTAATTTATGCTGTGTACTATTGCTATTTTAGCTTAATTGTGCATTACACTCTTTGGGAGCGCAACACCACATATTGATTTATTCCATACCCTACCCACCGCTCTGTATTACAGTGGAGGCTCATCTGTGACACCTTGCCACGCCACATGACTCCCATGTGGAGGGAGGCCCACCTCCCTCAGTGCCACAGGCGAGAGTGTGCCACCCCACACAGCTATCCTCCTCCTGACAACAATATCATACCCCACCCACAACTCTGCATTATAGCGGAGGTTTATCTGTGACACCTTGCCACTCTACGTGACTCCCATTAGGTGGGAGGCTCACCTCCCTCAGTGCCACGATTGGCACTGTGCCACCCCCTAAAACAGCTATCATCCTCCTAACAACAATATTATGGCAGCACCAATTTGCTGTGTGTGGGTCCTTGATAAGAGACACACAGCACATTCCATTCAATATGCAAAATATAAAGCTGCGCTTAGCGTGCATCGATCACAAAAAATTATAAATCTGCATTTACCTCATATTACATTACAAATATCCAATAAAATTATACATAACATTGTGTTGAGCTGTCCTTTTAAATCAAATAACAATTCATCCAAAACATATAGGAAGCAGGTGAATCCATAAGCGCTCAAATAAAGAAGTCCTCATATATGAAGTAGTGAAAATGTGAATCTGTATAGAACCAACCAGGTGCTTTCTCCCAAGTGAACAAATCCGGTGCTCCGCAACCTTCTGATATCTGATAGGTAGCTCTGGCTATGAAGGTGGTGGAAAGCCAAATTTATTCACTACCTATTCACAATCTATACACTGGGGGGAGAACCTCTGGGGGAATCTAGGATGGAAAAGGACCTGGGGGTCCTAGTAGATGATAGGCTCAGCAATGGCATGCAATGCCAAGCGGCTGCTAACAAAGCAAACAGAATATTGGCATTCATTAAAAAGGGGATCAACTCCAGAGATAAAACGATAATTCTCCCGCTCTACGAGACTCTGGTCCGGCAGCACCTGGAGTATGCAGTCCAGTTCTGGGTTCTGGGTTCTGGGTTCAGTCCTCAGGAAGGATGTACTGGAAATGGAGCGAGTACAACGAAGGGCAACAAAGCTAATAAAGGGTCTGGAGGATATTAGTTATGAGGAAAGGTTTGTGAGCACTGAACTTATTCTCTCTGGAGAAGAGACGCTTGAGAGCGGATATGATTTCAATATACAAATACCATACTGGTGACCCCACAATAGGGATAAAACTTTTTTGCGGTAGGGAGTTTAACAAGACACAAGGCCACTCATTAAAATTAGAAGAAAAGAGGTTTAACCTTAAACTACATAGAGGGTTCTTTACTGTAAGAGCGGCAAGGATGTGGAATTCCCTTCCACAGGAGGTGGTCTCAGCTGGGGGCATTGATAGTTTAAAAAACTATTAGATAAGCACCTGAATGACCGCAACATACAGGGATATACAATGTAATACTGACATATAATCACACACATAGGTTGGACTTGATGGTCTTTTTTCAACCTCACCTACTACAGGGGGTCCCCGAGTTACGAACTCATTAGGGACTGCCCACCTGTTCTTAAGTCGGCCGTGCATGCGCAGACTGACAATTACGGACAATTACGGACATTTCCAATGTTCCGTCTAATGCCGTTCTGCGCATGTGCGGCAAATTACGGACATTTACGAAGTTTGCTGGCATTTTCCGAGGCTCCCCCTGTATGTAACTATGTAACTATACCACTTAGGTGTTAAAGCGGAGCTCCACCCAAAAGGGGAAGCTCCACTTTAAGGCCTATTGCCCTCCTCCTCCTCTTCACCAAATGGCACTTTTTTTGTTGGGGAAGGTAGCGGGTACCTGGTTATAACAAGTTTGACTTCCCCCCCGCTGGCATCTCCACTGTAAGCATCCGGCTGTGACAGCTTGTGGCTACACAGCCGGGTGCTCAGTGCGCATGCGACTGCACATTGCAAATGGTCCTATAGTTTTCTGGGATTGCTGATGTGTCTGTCTTCTGGGACACATCAGCAATCCCAGAAAACGATGGGACCATTTGCAACGTGCTTTCGCATGCGCACTGTGCACCTGGCTGTGTAGCCGCAAGCTGTCACAACCGGGTGCTTACAGTAGAGATGCCGGCACCGGGAATAGAAGATCGAAGGAAGAAACGGATCAGGTGAGCACATCGCTGGATCCTGGGACAGGTGAGTGGCTGTTTATTAAATGTCAGCAGCTACAGTTTTTGTAGCTGCTGACATTTAATAAACACAAAAATGACTGGAGCTCCCCTTTAAGTTTTCACTTTTCTAATATACATTTACCTGACACCCAGGACTACCTGCAGCTTATAATACAAAGTGTATTTTAAGTACATGTACCCAGGGCCGGACTGGCCTACCGGGATACCGGGATATTTCCCGGTAGGCTGCCTGCCCTAGGGCCGTTTTGCGGCTACAGTGCTCCCCTGTCTCCACTCTCATGCGCCTGTAATCTCGGAGCTGGCTGGGTCAGTGTTCTGTGGCCGCGCACCGCGCTGTAACATGGTCCCGCCCCCCTAGAACGGCTCGTGTGATAGTATCTAGAATCAGTGTTCCACCTATCACACAGCCGGTCTGGGGGGGGGGGGGGGGGGGGGGGGGGACCATGTTACAGCGCGGTGCGCGCCCGCAGAACACTGACCCGGCCAGCTCCGAGATCACAGGAGGAGAGATGGCTCAGGCTGTGAGTACTACTCAGTACAGCCCCAACTGTGTGCCTGGATAGGGGGATCAGCGGGGGCAGCATATAGAGGAGATTAGCTTTCTATATTCCTCCATGCAGCCGCTGAATGCTTGGAGGAGGGAGAGGAGGAGAATAAAGCATTCAGCGGCTGCATGGAGGAATAATAGAAAGCTCATTTCCTCTATATGCCGCCTCCTGCTGATCCCCCTATCCAAATTATTTTACTGCCCCCCCCCCCCCCCCCAGTTCTCCTTGTGCTCCCCCCAGTGCTCTCCCCCCCCACCACACTCTCCACTGTCTCCAGCCCCCCCCCCCCCCCAGTTCTCTCAACCCCTGTTATTTCTGCCTCCCCTGCTCTCCAGGTCCTTGTCTAGCCCCCACCCCCACAGTGCTCTCCAGCCCCCCACCCCCCACAGTGCTGTCCAGCCCCCCCCCCCCATGCTCCCCACCCCCCACAGTGGTCTCAAGCCCCCCACCCCCCACAGTGCTGTCCAGCCCCCCCCGTGCTCCCCACCCCCACAGTGCTGTCCAGCCCCCACCCCAGTGCTCCCCACCCCCCACAGTGCTGTCCAGCCCCCACCCCATTGCTCTCCACCCCCCACAGTGCTCTCCAGCCCCCCCCCATGCTCCCCACCCCCCACAGTGGTCTCAAGCCCCCCACCCCCCACAGTGCTGTCCAGCCCCCCCGTGCTCCCCACCCCCACAGTGCTGTCCAGCCCCCACCCCAGTGCTCCCCACCCCCCACAGTGCTGTCCAGCCCCCACCCCATTGCTCTCCACCCCCCACAGTGCTCTCCAGCCCCCCCCACCCCTGTTCTTTCTACCCCCGATGCTCTCCAGGTCTCCCCATCATTCTCCAGCCCCACCCCAGTGCTCTCCACCCCCCACAGTGCTCTTCAGCCCCCCCCCCCATGCTCCCCACCCCTGTTCTTTCTGCCCCGGTGCTCTCCGACTCCAGCCCCTCCCCCCACAGTGCTGTCCCGCCCCCCGTGCTCCCCACCCCTGTTCTTTCTGCCCCCAGTGCTCTCCAGCTCTCCCCATCAGTCTCCAGCTCCCACCACAGTGCTCTCCACCCCCCACATTGCTCTCCAGCCCCCTGTGCTCCCCACCCCCACAGTGCTCTCTAGCCCCCCCGTGCTCCCCACCCCTCACAGTGCTGTCCAGCCCCCCGTGCTCCCCACCCCTGTTCTGTCTGCCCCCATCAGTCTCCAGCTCTCCCCATCAGTCTCCAGCTCCCACCACAGTGCTCTCCACCCCCCACAGTGCTCTCCAGCCCCCCCATGCTCCCCACCCCCACAGTGCTCTCCACACCCCACAGTGCTGTCCAGCCCCCCGTGCTCCCCACCCCTGTTCTTTCTACCCCCAGTGCTCTCCAGCTCTCCCCATCAGTCTCTAGCTCCCACCACAGTGCTCTCCACCCCCCACATTGCTCTCCAGCCCCCTGTGCTCCCCACCCCCACAGTGCTCTCTAGCCCCCCTGTGCTCCCCACCCCTCACAGTGCTGTCCAGCCCCCCCGTGCTCCCCACCCCTCACAGTGCTGTCCAGCCCCCCGTGCGCCCCACCCCTGTTCTGTCTGCCCCCAGTGCTCTCCAGCTCTCCCCATCAGTCTCCAGATCCCACCACAGTGCTCTCCACCCCCCACAGTGTTCTCCAGCCCCCCGTGCTCCCCACCCCCACAGTGCTCTCCAGCCCCCACCCCAGTGCTCTTCAGCACCCCCGTGTGTATATATATGTATAAAGCCCTATGTGATTTCATATCTGTCTTTTCTGTATATAATACAGTCTTCAAATGTGCTTTAAAATGTCTGATTTTCCCTTTCATGAACCAGAAAATAATGACGTTATGTTGTTGCGCTGGTATAATAATGCTGTGGGGCTGGTATGAAATTTTTTCCAGGGCTGAATTTTATTCCCAGTCCGGCCCTGCATGTACCCAACATCCCAGACTGCCTGTAGCTGCCATCATAGTGTGCATATTCAGTAGGTGTACCCTAAACCCAGTATTACCCGAAGCTGCCATTATAGTGTGCATATTCAGTAGATGTACCCAAAACCCAGGATTACCCGAAAATGTCATTATAGTGTGCATATTCAATAGGTGTACCCGAAACCCAGGACTACCTGAAATTGCCATTATAGTGTACATATTCAGTAGGTGTACCCTAAACCCAGGACTGACTGAAGCTGCCATTATAGTGTGCATATTCAGTACGTGTACCCAAAACCCAGAACTACCTGAAGCTGCCAGCCATTATAGTGTGCATATTCAGTAGTTGTACCCGAAACCCAGGACTACCCCAAGCTGCCATTATAGTGTGCATATTCAGTAGGTGTACCCGAAACCCAGGACTACCCCAAGCGGCCATTATAGTGTGCATATTCAGTACATGTACCCAAACCCAGGACTACCTGAAGCTGGCATTATAGTGTGCATATCCAGTAGTTGTACCCGAAACCCAGGACTACCTGTAGCTGCATCACCACGTAGTTAAACTTCTCATTTCTTCCACAGCCAATGAACCGGCAGACATGATCCTTCCCTGCAGAGACACAAAGACCCAAACTGTAAGGAACCAACAGCCAGGACATAGGCCTAAGAATATTTACACAGCTTTTATAGAAGAGAAGCCTGAGGATCAGGCTGAGATCACACCTTCCAGCAAAAGTTTCTTACACAAGGATGAAGAGCAGTGCAAATAAAAAAAAAGCATATCATTCAACTGAAAAAGCAGAGGAGGTTGCTTTCCTAGTTTCCTGGCTGTCCTCTGGCATCAATACTTTGATATTAAAGTTATTTGCATATTTGTTCCGGATAAGAGGCTCAGAGTAAAGAAGCCACACGGTCAGCAATACAGCAGTTCCTGAATGTGTCGCTCAAGTTTACCTTAGTCAAACACAAGGCCCGCGGGCCGAATCTGGCCCACCAGGCCATTTCATGTGGCCCTCGCACCTCTTCTGCAGCTGTGGCACCCCCCTCATATCCATCCCCTTGTCTCAGCAGTCAGCAGCAGAGAGGACAGAACTCCCCCACCAGATCCTGCACTTCTCCGTGAACTAGCAGAGAGGCTCGGCTCCCCCCCCCCCCCCCCCAGCAGTCAGCAGCAGAGAGGGGGACAGAACTCCTCATACAGATCCTGGACCTCCTTGTGCAGCTGCAGCACCCTACCGTCTTTGCCTTTCCTGGTCTTAGCACTCGGCAGACTCCGGCACCTGACTCCAGCCCTCCTCTGGTAAGGGTAAAAAGAATTATTCAATACAAGTTTTATAGTACTGATTGCTGCACTGATGGGACACACGGTCGGAAATTCCAACCACAGATTTTGTCCGACACTGGTGTTGCATACACACGGTCGGACAAAGTTGTCGGAAAATCCGATCGTTCTGAACGTGGTGACGTTCGTTGCGTATGACGGAACTACGTAAAGGCTAGTAGCCAATAGCTTTGGTCTCATAATTTGATCTGAGCATGTGTGGCACTTTGTCCGTCGAAATTCCCTACACACGATGGGTAAAAGTACGATCGGACTTTGTTGTCGGAAAATTGGAGAGCAGGATCTCAAATTTTTTCAGTCGGAGATTCCGAAGGAAAAAGTCCGATGGAGCCCACACACGGCCGGATTTTCCGACAACATGGTCCGATCGGACATTTTCCATCGGAATTTCCGACCGTGTGTACGGGGGCTAACAGTGATGTGGCAATCATAAGCAGTATGTGAAGGGGAGCAGAATGAAACTCCACTCCATCCTCAGCTCATGTCTGGGGCTTTAACTTGAATTCTAATGCGGCGTACACACGGTTCGGAATTTCCGATGGAAACAGTCCGATGGGAGCTTTTCATCGGATTTTCCGACCGTGTGTATGCCCATCGGTCTTTTTCTGTCGGAATTTCCGACGGACTTTGAATTGAGAACCTGTTCTCAATTTTTCAGACGGAAAACCTTTCTATCGGATTTTCCGATCGTGTGCATGCAATTCCGACACGCAAAATTCCGACGCATGCTCGGAAACAATTCGACGCATGCTCGGAAGCATTAAACTTCCCTTTTATAGTGCTGTCGAACGTGTTTTATGCCGCTGTGTTATTGACCGTCGGAATTTGGTGTGACCGTGTGAAGGCAACACAGCTTGAGCGGAATTCCGTCGGAAAAAGCGTCAGAGTTTTTTCCGACGAGAATTCCGATCGTGTGTACGTGGCATAAGTGGAAATGGGCTGAACGTTCACAACTTATCAAACATCAAGACGGGAAGAAGAAGAGGTGAGCACTGCACATACAACACACAAGGGGTTATTTACTAAAACTGGAGAGTGAAAAATCTGGTGCAGCTCTGCATAGAAACTAATCAGCATCCAAGTTTTGCTGTCAAAGCTTAAATGAACCAGCTGAAGTTAGAAGCTGACTGGCTACCATGCACAGCTGCACCGGATTCTGGTGTAGTGTTAGAGAATGGCACTGGCGTCTACTGACAAAATGCATCTCTATATTTAGAATACATCAAAGTGTAAGTTGGGTGGTTCATATGTTGTATGTTGGGTGAAACAGACAATGAGAGCAGCAGAGTGAAGAAAAATATGTCCCAACTGACCTTGCAGCTTCTTTAACACAGCCACCTCCATCTTTAGAACTTGTTTTGGTTGTTGTGCTGATTCTACTTTTAGAGCGACGTTTTCCCGAGTCAGCAAATCCATTGCCTCGTAGATCTCCCCAAATCCACCACCACCAATTTTTTTCAGCTGCAGGAAACACATTTCTTACATTATTGTCTGTGGAGACCTCAACTTGTCACTCAGCGCACACATAGGTATTGCTAAACATTATATTCAGGTGAGATACGCATCAACTTATTGGGGTACACCATGGCACAGTGAAAGGCTGGGTACCGTAGAACTGAGGGTACGTTATGGCATTGGGAAAGGCTGGGTATTGGTAGAACTGAGGGCACATCATAGCAAAGGGAATAGCTGAGTACTTGTAGAACTTGGGGTCTTTCATGGCACAGTGAAGGTTCCAGTAATGGGAGAGGTTGGTGTCTTATCATGGTACAATGGTACAGGTTTTGGTACTGATAGAGTTTGGGGGTCTCATCATTATGGTACTGGCTGCAAGCAAAGTTGAGGGTAATTCGTGGCACAGTAAAGGTTTGGGGCAATAATAAAATTGTTGGGCACTCTACGGAGTAGGGAAAGGCTTGGTACTGGTAGAAATAGGGGCACGCCTAAAAAAATGAAGGTTTCAGTACTTGTGGAGTTTGGGTTACAACATGGCATGGTATCTTTTGTTGGTACATGATGGCATTGTGAAGGAACTGCAATGGCATTTTGAGGGAGTTTTGTGTCACACAATGGTACGGTACTGGGGAAACACAATGACACAGTCAAAGACTCAGTACTGTAATAATTTAGGATACAACATGGAGTAGTGTATTAGTAGATTTCATTATGGGTGTTCAGTATGAAAATATTTAATCCTATAGCATTTAGAGAGCCTTGGTGTTGGAGTTAGGAATACACCATAGCATAGTGAAGGACTTGATATTGGTAATGCTGTGGACATGCTATGGTGCAGTAAATGGCAGGATACAGGTAGATATGGAAGCACACCATTGCATAGTGAGGGTCTCAGCACTGGTAAAGGTTGGAGTTCAAACATGACACAGTGAACGCTTTACCAATGGTGGTGGTTGGAATTTCATCATTACACAGTGAAAGGACTTGTACTGGTACAGGTTGGAGTTTTATCATGGCACAGTGAAATGTCTGGTGATGGTTGAGGTTGGGGTCTCATTGTGACACAGCAAGAGTCTTATGCCTTGTACACACGGTCGGACATTCCGACCACAAAATCCGTCAGATTTTTTCACACGGATTTTGGCCGAAACTTCTCTTGCATACACACGGCCGCACAAAGTACAACACGTACGACGGGACTACGTAGAGGCCAGTAGCCAA
Source organism: Lithobates sylvaticus (assembly GCA_028564925.1). Taxonomy (NCBI): domain Eukaryota; kingdom Metazoa; phylum Chordata; class Amphibia; order Anura; family Ranidae; genus Lithobates; species Lithobates sylvaticus. The sequence goes on along the minus strand of CM053028.1, from coordinate 22,907,842 downwards.
TAGCTTTCGTCTCCAAATTTTTTCTGAGCATGCGTGGCACTTTGTGCGTCGGAAATTCTCTACACACGATCGGAAAAAGTCAGATCGGATTTTGTTGTCGGAAAACTATTTCCGTTGGAAATTTCCGACGGAAAAAGTCCGCTAGAGCCCACACACGATCGGATTTTCCGACAACATAATCCGATCAGACTTTTTCCGTCGGAATTTCCGACCGTGTGTACGGGGCATTAGTAGTGGTTGAAGTTCACACACGGTACAGTGAAAGCTTTGGCACTGGTAGATGTTGGGGTCTCATTGTGACACAGTGGAGGTTTAGCAATGTTAAAGGTTAGAGTCTAAACATGGTAGAGTGAAAGGTTGAGGTTTTATCTTGGCATAGGGAAAGGTCTTGGTACTGGCAGAGGTTTGGGGTTTTATCTTTGCACAGTAAAGGTTTCAGTAATGGGGGAGGCTGGGGTCTTATCGTGGCACAATAAAGCTTTCAGTACTGGTAGACCTTGGGAGTCTCATCTTGGTATAGTACAAAGTCTCAGCCCTGGTGGAGGCTTGGGGTCTTTCATGGCACAGTGAAGGTTCCAGTAATGAGGGAGGTTGGGGTCTTATCATGACACAGTGAATGTTCCAGTAATGGGAGAGGTTGGAGTCCCATCTTGGTATAGTGAAAGGTCTCAGCACTGGTGTTGGCTTGGGGTCTTGTCATGGCATAGTGAAGGTTCCAGTAGTGGGAGAGGTTGGGGTCTTATCATGGCAGAGTGAAGGTTCCAGTAATGGGAGAGGTTGGTGTCTTATAATGGTACAATTGTACAGGTTTTGGTACTGATAGAGTTTTGGGGGTCTCATCTTGGTATAGTGAAAGGTCTTAGTTCTGGTAGAGGTTGGGGTCTCTTTGAGACACAGTGAAGGTTTAGCACTGGTCATGGTACAGTGAAGGTTCCAGTAATGGGAGAGGTTGGGGTCTTATCATAGCACAGTGAAGGTTCCAGTAATGGAAGAGGTTGGGGTCCCATCATAGCACAATGAAGGTTTCGGTACTGGTAGAGTCTGCAGTCTCATCATGGCACAGTGAAAGGTCTCAGTACTGGTAAATGCTTGGGGTCTTGTCATGGCACAGCGAATGTTCCAGTAAATATAGAGGTTAGGGTGTTATCATGGCACCGTAAAGGTTTCGGTATTGGAAGAGATTGGGGTCTCATCAGTGAAGGTCTCTCCACCAACATGGTTGAGGTCTCATCATGGCACAGTGAAGGGCTCAGTACTGGTAGAGGTTGCAGTCCCACTGCACAATGAGGGTTTCTGAACTGGTATAGGTTGGGGTCTTTTAATGGCACAGTGCGTGTCCTGGTACTGGTAACGGCTGAGGGCCTTATTATGGGTATGTTGGGACATTCATGGGATACTGGCTTGTACTGTAGAATTAGTGCACACCATTCCAATACAAAGAAATCTAGTCCTGGTGGAGTTGCTATAGCACATGTTTCCTCGTAACGATTACCAGCTGGATCCTGGAAACATCAAGAAAGTGTACATATTTGCCAGCACACCAAGGATCTAAAATCACCGTCCAAAGGTTTTTATTGCAGAGAGATCACATCACAGAGACAAGTGCAACGTTTCCGTTGTCACGCAGGACCCTGTAATCACATGCCTGATGAAGGGGTCCTGAGTGACTCCGAAACACTGCACTTGTTTCTCTGATGTGATCTCTCTGCAATAAAAACCTTTGGACGGTGTTCGTAGATCCTTGGTGTGCTGGTGGAGTTGGGGACACAGCAAAGTGAAAGGCTTGGCAGTGGCAGAGTTTGAGGCACCCTGTAACACAAAGTTGGGTACTGGTATAGCTGGAGGTCTCCATATGTTTCATGGGAGCTCGGCCTCCATCATAGTAGAAGTGTTGCGTAATTTATTAGTAAGTGATGCTCATATGACCCAAAGAACAGGGCATTTTATGGTCATTAGCTCCAGTCTACTCACCACCTTCCAGCGATCTTTTACCACATAGCTGACCGGCAGGATATCCGCTTGCTCCGCCCCTCCACTCATGTTTCCGTCGTCCCTGATAACGGCTGCTAGACACTGCATGGGCCACCCAGACAGGATCCGCCCTGCCCCCGACCTAATAGAGACATTGACCTGGAAGGAGAAGGAATGGTGTCACTACAGTGAGAGCAGATTGTGAAATGGGAGCTCGTCCATGTCTGACCATACACATATAAATCATCATATTGTATACTGCTTTATATTGTATTTAGCACAGGTGGATACTACCTCGCAGCGAGTATAATCCATTTCTGGCACTTGTATCAGTGCACGCGGCCTTAGATTTTCATCTTTATTATAATACACAATGACAGCACAGCCTGAAACAGGCAGGGAGGTGAGGGGTGGGGAAGGTCCTGCTGGTCTATGCAGAAACCCGAAGAAGCTGTGACAGCTGTAGCGTGCCGTGTCTGAGCAATGCTTGCCACAGGCTTTCTATTCTGGGCCGGTCCTGCTCCCCTGGGACCGTACACTGGACTGGCGGAGAGATTCTGAGAATTAGAGAGCCGAGATCAGCTAAACACTACAGCCTTCATCGTACTGCAGACACCTACTCCATAAACAATGTATATTACACACCACGGAGGCCTAACCTGTATACAATGTATACTATAATACACAGTACAGGCACCTACACTATATACAATGCTCTATACCAGTGGTCTCCAAACTGTGGCCCGGGGGCCGGATGTGGCCCTTTGTTTGCCTTTATCTGGCCCTTGAGGCACCATCAACTGACATTAATGATGGTGCACCATTCCCTTTACTGACACCATCGATGGGTTAGTATTATTTTTATTGATATTAACAATGGGGCACTATTCCTCCCATTAAAACCAATGATGGGGCACTATTCCTCCCACTGATATCAATGCTGGGGCATTTACTACTTCTACTGGCCACAGTCCGGCCCCCTTAAGGCTGGGTTCAGACTGCTGCGATTCGGGAGATCGGATATGATTCGCACCGCACTGCAGTGCAAATCATATGCGATCTCTGTGCGATGCGATTTCAGCCATACAGATAGTATGGCTGAATTCGCATCGCATTCGGCCCAAACTCGCACAGGACCCTTTTTTTTGGTCCGCAGCAGAATCGGATCGCATTGGGTGTTCTCACCATGCGATCCGATTCCTGTCCGAGTTTGCAGATCGCACTGCGATATGCGAGCTGATATGGGGGTGTCATTATCATTTCACTGACACTCCCAGCAGCTCGCATAGGGCAGTGTGAACTGCCGGCGGGAGACATGCGATGCGGGAACCCGCAGTAGATTCGCAGCGTTCCCGCACCGCAGCAGTGTGAACCCGGCCTAAAGCCCAAGGGACAGCAAACTGGCCCTTTGTTTAGAAAGTTTGGAGACCCCTGCGCTATACAGTGGGGAAAATAATTATTTGATCCCCTTCAGATTTTGTAAGTTTTCCCACTTACAGAGAAATGAAGGGTCTATAACTTCTATCATAGGTGTATTTTAAATCATAGAGACAGAATATCAACCAAAAATCCAGACAAAGCACATGATACAAATTTTATAAATTGAGTTGCAGTTCAGTGAGTAAAATAAGTATTTGATCCCCTATCAACCAGCAATAATTCTGCTTTCCACAGACTGGCTACAGTAGGTGCTCATGTGGTACACAGATTAGTCCTGTCAATGTAAGAAGGAGCTCCTAATGACAACTCGTTATGTGTATAAAAGACACCTGTCCACAGAATCTCTTCCATTCAAACCCATCATCATGGGGAAGACCAAAGAGCTGTCAAAGGACGTCAGAGACAAGATTGTAGACCTGCACAAGGCTGGAATGGGCTACAAGACCATCAGCGAGAATCTTATGCCGCGTACACACGGTCGGAATTCTCCTCGGAAAAAGCTCTGATGGTTTTCCCGTCGGAATTCCGACGGAATTTCGCTCAAACTGTCTTGCCTACACACGGTCACACCAAATTCCGATGGTCAATAACACCGTGACATACAACACGTTCGACAGCACTATAAAAGGGAAGTTTAATGCTTCCGAGCATGCGTCAAATTGTTTCCGAGCATGCGTCGGAATTTTGCGTGTCGGAATTGCACACACACGATCGGAAAATCCGATAGAAAGGTTTTGCGTCGGAAAAATTAAGAACAGGTTCTCAATCCAAAGTCCGTCGGAATTTCCGACAGAAAAAGACCGATGGGCGTACACACGGTCGGAAAATCCGATGAAAAGCTCCCATCGGACTGTTTCCATTGGAAATTCCGACCGTGTGTGTAGGCGGCATTAGTAAGAAGGAGACAACTGTTGGAGGGATTATTCGCAAATGGAAGAAATACAAAATAACCATGAATCGCCCTTGGTCTGGAGCTCCGTGCAAGATTTCTCCTCATGGGGTGAGGATGATGATGAGAAAAGTGAGGGATCAGCCCAGAACTACACAGGAGGAGCTTGTGAAGGATCTCAAGGCAGGTGGGACCACAGTCACCAAACAAACCATTAACACAATACACCGCCATGGATTGAAATCCTGAAGCGCCCGCAAGGTCCCCCCTCCTCAAGAAGACACATGTACAGGACCGTCTGAAGATTGCCAATGAACATCTAAATGATTCAGAGAAGGATTGGGAGAAAGTGCTGTGGTGACCAAAAAAGAGCTCTTAAGGCCCGTACACACGATCTGACTTTTTGACAACCAACATGCAAATTAGCTGGTTTGGACCAACATCCGACCGTGTGTACGCTCCATCGGACCAACTTTTTCCAGGTTTCATCGGACTTTTGTTGGCTGTGCGAACGGACCAACTTTCTGCCAACAAAAGTCCGATGGACCAAAGTCTGATCGTGTGTACACAAAACCAACGGACTTTTGTACAAAGTACAAACACGCATGCTCAGAACCAATGCAAAAGATCAGACAATAATATAGAAGTTGACCAAAGGTGGCGCTGGAGTATTCGAACGTCCTCTTTTGAAGTGTCGTCAGTACGTTGAAACGTCACTACATTCATGTTTGTTGCCTAAAAAGTCAGACCGTGTGTATGCAATACCAACTTGGGGCCAACGCCCTTTGGACAAAAATCCACGGGAAAGTTGGTCCAAGGTCCGATCGTGTGTATGAGGCTTTTGGCATTAACTCGACACACTGTGTTTAGAGGAAGAAAAATGCTGACTATGACCCTAAGAACATCATCCCTACAGTCAGGCACGGAGGTGGAAACGTGATGCTTTGGGGCTGTTTCTCTGCTAAAGGTACAGACCGACTTTGCTGCATTGAGGTGCAATAGACAGAGCCATGTATTGTAAAATCTTGGATGAGAACCTTCTTCCCAGAACACTGAAGATGGGTCATGGATGGGTCTTCCAGCATGACAATGATCCCAAAACATACCGCCAAGGCAACAAAGGAGTGGCTCAAGAAGAAGCACATTAAGTCATGGAGTGGCCTAGTCCGTCTCCAGACCTTAATCCTATAGAAAATGTATGGAGGGAGCCGAAACTTCGAGTAGCCAAGTGACAGCCAAGAAACCTTAAGGATTTAGAGAAGATCTGTAAAGAAGAGTGGACCAAAACCCCTCCTGAGATGTGCAAACCTGGTCACCAACCACAAGAAACGTCTGACCTCAGCGCTTGCCAACAAGGGTTTCTCCACCAAGTACCAAGTCATGTTTTGCTTGGGGATCAAATACTTACTTTACTCACTGAACTGCAACTCAATTTATAACATTTGTATCGTGTGTTTTTTCTGGATTTTTGGTTGATATTCTGTCTCTATCATTTAAAATACACCTATGATAAAAATTATAGACCCGTCATTTCTTTTTAAGTTGGCAAACTTACAAAATCTGCAGGGGATCAAATCATTATTTTCCCCTCTGTATGCACACTACAAAAATCTACGCTATACACAATGCATACAATAATACACACTACAGAGACCTGCGCAATATAAAATGTAGACTATATTACCCAATACAGATATCTGTGATATATACAATGTACTGTATATACTCGAGTATAAGCCAAGTTTTTCAGCACATTTTTTTGTGCTGAAAGTGCCCCCCCTCAGCTTATACTCGAGTCAAGCACTTTTCTGCAGCAGAAAATTACATTTTCCAACCCGACTTTGGGGCCCTGTATCTCGGGGGCCACTTGGTGCTAGGAACCCCAAATTTGGTGTGCAAACCCAGTTGAACTAGCACTACATCATATCCAAGGGGTTCCTAGCACCAAGTGGCCCCAAAGTCGGTCAACTGTGTCCACCTGCAGCAATGTCATTTCGAGACCCTTTGGGTCCAGAGCCCCCAAATTTTGTCTGCAGCTAGGGGGGCATCTAAATTTTGTCTGCAGCTAGGGGGGCAGTTGTAGTTAGGGGGTTAACCACTAGGGGCGGGGAGGAGTCCGTGTTGTGTTTTTTTTTACTTGGCTGTACGTCTGACGTCATTGGTCGGCGTTCCCGATGACAGGGAACCGCCGATCACTGACAGTCAGTGTAGGAAGCGCGGGGAGAGGTTTGTTTACATAGACCTCTCCCCGTTCTTCAGCTCCGTAACCCGATCGCGGGATACCAGCGGCGATCGGGTCCGCTGGTCCCGCGGGCCGTGGTCACGGAGCTCCCGACCCCCAGGCAGGCAAATTAAAGGGGACGTACAGGTACGTGCTTTTGCCTGCCCGTGCCATTGTGTTGACGTATATCTACATGAGGCGGTCGGGAAGCGGTTAAGGACCCTACCGAGTTTGAAGTTCGGGGAACCTATGGCTGCAAATGGGCACAGTGAGGCTGCAAATGGGCATTGTTGACCCTCTTTTTCACTTACTGCGCATTTCTCACCCTCGGCTTATACTCGAGTCAATAAGTTTTCACAGTTTTTTGTGGTAAAATTAGGTGCCTCGCCTTATATTCGGGTCGGCTTATACTCGAATATATACGGTATACTATAATACACACTATAGAGAACTCCAGTATACAAAGACATTGTAAAACACAAGTCCATATTCGCAGTATTCTATACTAAACTAAACCAGTCAGCACCATAGATGATGTATATTGCTGACTCCATGTGGCTTAGTAATTTCTTCTCATTCACAGAGCGGTGCATTATGGGATAGGGCTACAACACCCTTAGCTGAGATAAGTATTGCCTGGGCAGATCAGTCATCTGACGGTCCTGTAGCTTGGCTGTGGTTTGGTAAGTTATGGTTCTGGATGACCCCATCTCATATGGGAAGCACATTTATGCAGCTTTGTATACATAATGTACAATATACACTCACCAGCCACTTTATTAGTTACACCTGTTCAATTGCTGGGTAGCACAAATTGCTAATTGGCCAATCACATAGCAGCAACTCAATGCATTTAGGCATCTAGACGTGGTGGACGACTTGCTGAAGTTCAAAGCGAGCATCAGAATGGGGAAGAAAGGGGATTTAAGTGACTTTGAACGTTGCATGGTTACTAAATCCAGACGGGCCGGTCCGAGTATTTCAAAAACTGCTGATCTACTGGGATTTTCACACACAACCATCTCTCGGGTTTACAGAGAATGGTCCGAAAAACATAAAATATCTAGTTGTGTGGGGGAAAATGCCTTGTTGATGTCAGAGGTCAGAGGAGAATGGGCAGACAATAGAAAGGGAACCAAAATAACCACTCGTTACACCCAAGGTATGCAGAATACCATCTCTGAACACACAACCGAGGCTACAATTTGCACAGGCTCACCAAAATTGGGCAATAGAAGATTGGAAAATTGTTGCCTGGTCTGATGAGTCTCGATTTCAGCTGCAACATTCAGATGGTGGGCTCAGAATTTGGCATAAACAACATGAAAGCCATGGGTCCATCCTTCCTTGTATCACCGGTTCAGGCTGGTGGTGGTGGTGTAATGGTGTGGGAGATATTTTATTGGCACACTTTGGGCCCCTTAGTACCAATTGAGCATTGATTAAACCCCACGGCCTACCTGAGTATTGTTGCTGACCATGTCCATCCCTTTATGACTACAGTGTCCCCATCTTCTGATGGCTCCTTCCAGCAGGATAATCCACCATGTCACAAAGCTCCAATCATCTCACCACTGGACAATGAGGTCCCTGTACTCCAATGGCCTCCACACTCACCAGATCTCATCCAATGGTCTCCACACTCACCAGATCTCATCCAATAGAGACACTCACCAGATCTCATCCAATAGAGCTCCACACTCACCAGATCTCATCCAATAGAGCTCCACACTCCCCAGATCTCATCCAATAGAGCTCCACACTCACCAGATCTCATCCAATAGAGGACTTTTGTGATGTGGTGGAATGGGAGAGTCGCGTCATGGATGTGCAGCCGACAAATCTGCAACTGTGTGATGCTATCATGTCACTATGGACCAAAATCTCTGAGGAACATTTCCAACACCTTGTTGAATCTTTGCCACGAAAAATGAAGGCAGTTCTGAAGGCAATAGGGGGTCCAACCCAGTACTAGCAAAGCAGCAACTCTCCTCATATTTGAGTCAGCTATAATCAGAATGTATCAAAATCACCCAGAGCTTCAAAGATCCACCTGCAGGACCGAATCTGACCATCCTCACCAAACATCTGGACCTCATGGGGGACAACAGAATTGGCCATAGAATGGAGACAGACATGACTACATGTGGTCACCCTATGACTTAGCCCCCGTACACACGGTCGGAAATTCCGACCACAAAATCCTGTTGCATACACACGGTCGGACAAAGTTGTCGGAAAATCCGATCGTTCCGAATGTGGTGACGTTCATTGCGTACTACGGAACTACGTAGAGGCTAGTAGCCAATAGCTTTGGTCTCGTAATTTGATCTGACCATGCGTGGCACTTTGTCCGTCGGAATTCCCTACACACGATCAGAAAAAGTCCAATCGGATTTTGTTGTCGGAAAATTGGAGATCCTGCTCTCAAAATTTTTCCGGACGGAAATTCCGACGGAAAAAGCCCGCTAGAGCCCACACACAATCGGATTTTCCGACAACATAATCAGACTTTTTCCATTGGAATATCTGACTGTGTGTACAGGACATAAATCCCAAATGAGCCAATAGCTACCTTGGATCTGGTAGACACTTTTCATTAACCGCTTCCCGACCGCCTCGCGCCGATGTACGTCGGCAGAATGGCATGGTTAGGAAGAACCACGTACAGGTACGTGGCCCTTTAAGAGCCTAGCCGTGGGTCGCAAGCGCGCCGCGGTCGGGAGCTCCGTGACCACAGCCGCTGGACCAGCAGACCCGATCGCCGCTGGTGTCCCGCGATCGGGTCACAGAGCTGAAGAACGGGGAGAGGTCTGTGTAAACAAACCTCTCTTCTGCGCTTCCTACTCTGCCTGTCATTGATCGGCTGTTTCCGGTCATCGGGAAAGCCGATCAATGACGTCAGACGTCAGCCCCGCCCATTAATGGTAAAAAAAACACACACATCACAGCCCATAACCCCTCCCCTCCCCCTAGTGGTTAACTCTTTCACTGCCAGTGTCATTTATACAGGAATCAATGCATTTAAATAGCATTGATTGCTGTATAAATGACAATGGTCCCAAAAATGTGTCAAAAATGTCCGATGTGTCCGCCATAATGTCGCGGTCACAATAAAAATCGCTGATCGCCGCCATTACTAGTAAAAAAAAAAATATTAATAAAAATGCTATAAAACTATCCCCTATTTTGTAAACGCTATAACTTTTGCGCACACCAATCAATAATCACTAATTGCGATTTTTTTTACCAAAAATATGTAGAAGAATACGTATCGGCCTAAACTGAGGAAAAAAAATGTTTTTTTATATATATTTTTTGGGGATATTTATTATAGCAAAAAGCAAAAAATATTGAATTTTTTTCAAAATTGTCGCTCTATTTTTGTTTATAGCGCAGAAAATCAAAACCGCAGGGGCGATCAAATACCACCAAAAGAAAGCTCTATTTCTGGGAAAAAAGGACGCCAATTTTGTTTGGGAGCCACGTCTCACGACCGCGCAATTGTCAGTTAAAGCGACGCAGTGCCGAATCGCAAAAAGGGGCCTGGTCCTTTGGCTGCCAATTGGTCCGGGGCTGAAGTGGTTAACCATCCCACAGAAAACGTTTTAAAGTGGACCATATGGGCATGTCCATAGCTGGACAGTAAGCAGACTCCCCTGGCAATTATCTGGTGAAAGTTCTCTATAAACCGTATACATAGCTCCCAACTGTCCCTGATTTCGAGGGACTGTCCTTGATTTGGAACAAAGTCTCTCTGTCCCTCTTTCCTTCTCATTTGCCCCTCCTTTTTGGTCTGATCCATATAGTTGTATATAGAACGCAATATTTATGTTTCAAAAAGTGTTTCCCAGCGCTAAACCTTTCATCCAATTTCTAAATTGCATTTTCAAAAGCCAATATAAAGGAATAGTAGTGGTTAAAATAGCCCTTGTGGGTTTAACTAAAAATGCCTACATACTTTTGCTAATAGGTGTCCCTCATTCCCATCTTAAAGTGGAAGTAAACCCTCCTATAGTTTTCATCCAAGGAAGCTGCCATCTTGGCCTCTGTTTAATCTTCAACTGCCATAATGCTGCACATGTGATCAGTTATGACACCAGCCATTGGATGGTTTGACAGTTTGGTTGAGAGCACAACCAATGTGACAGTTAGCATTCCCGGCATGCCGGGAATATACATGTTTTTTTAAACTGTTAAATCGATGGGTTTACTTCCGCTTTAAAAATTTGGGAGGCATGCATATTTAACCTCTTGCCAACCGCCCACCGTTGTTTGACAGCAGCAGAATGGCTCCCCTGCGCGAATCGCTGTAGCTGAACAACGGCCGCTTTAAGGGGTATAGGGGGCGCGTCACTGAGGAGCCGATGCACGTGCCCGGCGGCCGCGATGTCCGCTGGTCACCCACGATCGCTCCTGACAGAGCCAGAACAGGAATGTGTGTGTGTAAACGATAAAAATTGCAGATCGCCAAAAAATAAAAAATGCCATAAATCTAGCCCCTATTTTGTAGGCACTATAACTTTTGCGCAAAACAATTAATATACGCTTATTGTGATTTGCTTTTACCAAAAACATGTAGAAGAATGTATATCGGCCTAAACTGAGGAAGACATTTTTTTTTTATTTTTTTTTTTATTTGGGGGATATTTATTATAGCAAAAAGTAAAAAATATTGTGTTTTTTTTCAAAATTGTTGCTCTTTTTTTGTTTATAGCGCAAAAAAAAAAATAAAACCGCAGAGGTGATCAAATACCACCAAAAGAAAGCTCTATTTGTGGGGGAAAAAGGACATAAATTTAGTTTGGGTACAACATCGCACAACCGCACAATTTTCAGTTAAAGCAACGCAGTGCCGTATCGCAAAAAATGGCCCAGTCAGGAAGGGGGTAAATCCTTCCGGGGGGTAAAGTGGTTAAAAGAGAAGTATGGGTTTGTTTTTTTATTCATACCTGCCTAGCTGTATGCAGCATCTGTCCCCCGCCGGCTGTAACACTCAGAACCAAGCGATCAAACACCACCGATCGCTTGGTTTTCACAGCTCCCGAGCAGAGAGCCGGTGACTGACAGTCACCGGCTCTCTGCTTTGCCCCCTCGCTCACTGGAGCGCTGGGCTGGGGAGGGGACGGAAACAGCCAGCTCAGGCTCTCAGCAGCTTGCTGAGAGGCTGAGCCGGTCCAGGGTTCTAGGCGGATCCCGACCACATGGTCTCGATCCTTCCAGAGCCTGGACCAGCTCTGTAACGTCAGCTGACAGCGGGCTTCAGCCCGTTGTCTGCTGAAAACGGGTCACAGGAGTGTAAAATGAACTGCACTCCTGTGATCCACGTGAAAAGTACAGCCAACCAAGCTTTGGTTGTACTTCTCCTTTAAGATACAGTGTTAACTCCCAGCTGCCCCTTGTCCACAACCCAATACTTCTTCTCCCCGGACTGCACCTCTTTCAGATCTCATGTACAGACTCTATAACCAGTTTAACCACTAAAAACATTTATCGTATATACTCGAGTATAAGCTGAGTTTTTCAGCACATTTTTTGTGTGCTGAAAATGCCCCCCCTCGGCATATACTCGAGTCAAGCATTTTTCTGCTGCAGAAAATGACATTTTCCAAACCGACTTTGGGGCCCGTATCTCTGAACCCCAAATTTGGTGTGCAACCCAGTGGAACTAGCACTACAACATATCCAAAGCTGGGGTTCCTAGCACCAAGTGGCCCTGAGATACGGGGCCCCAAAGTCGGTTCGGAAAATGTCATTCTCTGCTGTTGAAAAGTGCTTGACATTTTTGGAACCGACTTTGGGGCCCCCGTATCTCGGGCCACTTAGTGCTAGGAACCCCATGTTGTAGTGCTAGTTCCACTGGGTTTACACACCAAATTTGGGGTTCCTAGCACTAAGTGGCCCTGAGATACGGGGCCCCAAAGTCGGTTAGGAAAATGTCATTCTCTGCTGCAGAAAAGTGCTTGACATTTTCCGAACCGATTTTGGGGCCCCGTATCTCAGGGCCACTTAGTGCTAGGAACCCCATGGATGGATATGTTGTAGTACTAGTTCCACTGTGTTTGCACACCAAATTTGGGGTTCCTAGCAGAGATATGGGGCCCCAAAGTCGGTCAACTGTGTCTATCTGCAGCAATGTCATTTCGGGACCCTTTGGGTCCAGAGACCCCAAATTATGGCTGCAGCTAGGGGGCATTTAGGAACTCTTAACTACCAAGTTTGAAGTTCGGGGGACCTATGGCTGCAAATGGGCAGAGTGAGGCTGCAAATGGGCATTGTTGACCATCTTTTCCACTTACAGTAGCTGCGCATTTCTCACCCTAGGCTTATACTCGAGTCAATAAGTTTTCCCATTTTTTTGTGGTAAAATTAGGTGCCTCGGCTTATATTCGGGTCGGCTTATACTCGAGTATATACGGTATATCCCACTAACCATTTCATGCAACTTCTATATCACTGCAATGGGATCTTCAAACGCCAAAATTTATGAAAATGACTGGTGTAAAAGGCAGTTGTGGGATCAATTCTCCATAGTGTGATCAAGGTGGGATTTTAATATTTTGTGCAAAATTGTGTTCCTTTTCTCTCTTAAACAGTCTTGTGTATTTATATACAAGGCACAGCAGGAAGAGGAAAATTAAGATTCTGTCTTCTAATGCCGCGTACACACGGTCGGAATTTCCGATGGTAACAGTCCGATGGGAGCTTTTCATCAAATTTTCCGACCGTGTGTATGCCCAACGGTCTTTTTCTGTCGGAATTTCCGACGGACTTTGGATTGAGAACCTGAACCTCAATTTTTCCGACAGAAAACCTTTCTATCGGATTTTCCGATCGTGTGTATGCAATTCCGACACGCAAAATTCCGACGCATGCTCGGAAACAATTCGACGCATGCTCGGACGCATTAAACTTCCCTTTTATAGTGCTGTTGAACGGGTTTTATGCCGCTGTGTTACTGACCGTCGGAATTTGGTGTGACCGTGTGTAGGCAAGACAGTTTGAGCGAAATTCCGTCGGAATTCCGACGGGAAAACCATCAGAGCTTTTTCCGACGAGAATACCGACCGTGTGTACGCGGCATAAGCTACCATTACCACCATGATCACACTCCATGCCTGCTCACCTCTCAAGACTGTAACACATACAGACATGACATGAATTAATTGAAATGTTATGCCAACAGAGATATGAAATGTATTCTGATAATGAAATAAGACGTAGCTGATGTGGTGTGCAGCACAAATCCAAGCAGGGGAGCCCTACCACGTCTTTGTGAACAGACTAAACACAAACCAAAGTGCAGTCATCTCTTTCCCCACATATATGAACCCTGGGGATCAGGATGAGAATCTTCCACCCTCCTGGTCATGGAACCAACTCTACTTCTCTTCTGGGCTGCACTTCCCATCAAAGCTCCTTATTTCCCGTACACACGATCGCACTTCCACCCAACAAATGTTGGATGTGAGCTTGTTGGCGGAAAGTCTGACCATCTGTTCGCTCCATCGGACATTTGTTGTCGGACTTTCCGCCAACAAATGTTGGCTAGCGGGTTCTCAAATTTTCCGCCCAGTGCCGGGACAAGGTCATCCAGCGCCCAGGGCAAAGATGCCAAACTGCGCCCCCCTTTCCCTTAGGGTTAGGGTCAGGGTGCCCCCCACCCCTGCAATAAACCATTGCGCCAGGGGCAGAACAGGGGCTGCGCCTGGATGGGGCCGCGCGCACACCACTCGGGGGGCCGACTCCTCTCTAAACCTCCCACCCCTTCTCAACCAGCTGATCCTGATGACAGCTGATTGTGGGGGTGTTACACTTATAAATACACACTGCTCATATCATTAAACCTCTGACAGCACCAACAGAGGAACAAGCATATCTATCTCCTTCGCTGAACACACAAGGTACGTTTCTACTCTGACTATTACTATATAATTACTGCTAAACACACTTACATCATGTTATTCTCTATATAACTATTTAGCAATTTGTTCCCTTTTTTGGACTATGCCCTTATATTCAAAACTGCTTCTACAGAATTTACATATAAAGCAAAAATATATAGTTCTTTGGTACACTATATAGACTCGTGAGTCATTATTTAGCATTTATAGGGATATTTACTTTCCACTCTATAAATCATTTCTGGTTGCCTACTAAGGCACCGATGTAATAATAGACAAGATTGTTTATTCGAAAGAATAAGTTCTCCCCTACTGCAGAACCCATGGGTTGACCCCTACGGCAATCAACATTAATAGTGATATCTTAATACTTTTAAAGTCTGTGATGTATGCCCCATTGAGCTTAAACCAATACTCCACACATGATGTAAAAATAATAAAAGATTAAAATATGTATTTCTGGGGAAAAAAATTCTTTTTTCCCCCCTGTAGATGACAATATTCCATCTGTAAGGGCCAGTCGTGCATGAGCCCCATCTTTAAGCTCCTTCTTAGACTATACACCATCAAGTCGTGAGTTTATTCTATACTTGAAATAACAAAAAAGAAAATGTTTATAAACTTAATGTTTATTATGCTTTTCAAATAAACTGTAAATACACAATCTACATCAAAAAAATGTTCTTTCCTTTCAGAGGTTTCTGAGACTACCTGTTGACCCCAGCAGCCTCACAGTCTCTGGCGCTCGATTCTTCACGGCCTTATTAAACCTCTAACAAGAGCTCCATGGGACTCCCTAGTCTCTTGTTGTCTCAGGGCTTATATATATCCATACTACACTCCGATTGAGAGTAAAATTTCTGGATGCCCATGCGAGAAAAAGTATTTTTCGGCTCTAAACCAATCACCTCCTGTTGTGTCGGTGTTATATCCTATATCCTGTTTTTAACAAGGTGGAACAACTATTCTATTTCTGCATCAATACACACGTGAGTGTATACTACTATTATTCTTTGATGTCATTTTAAAGAAATGTATTGTATACCATCTAACATCTATATATCCCTTAACGAATGTCCCTTATGCCCGTTTTCCTAATACTGTTCCCATAATGTACCTTATCATGTTGAACTCACATATACATATACTTTTTGTATTTAGAAATAAACTATAGACTCGACACTACGACCACTGAAGAAGGAGGAAATCTTCTCACTCCGAAACGCGTCTGGTCCAATGTCATATATTAGATTATAAATACTGTTTTGATGCATTTTATATTCTATGCTAACATGTCTTATATGCTCCACTTTAAAGAATAACCTTTTATTATATATACTTTATAAATAAACATTTTGTTACTTATATACACTTTGTGTTTCTCTTTGGGAAAGCGTGGTAGTGCCAATTAAAAGTCCAAAAACCTAGGGGAAAACCCCTTTTTGTTCTTCCAATTATCGGATGTGGCACACACCCTCTAATTCTTCCAAACCCTGCAAAGCCAGCTGACCTAACCCAATCTTCATTGCGCCAGGGGCAGCCGCCCCTCCTGCCCACACCTTGTCCCGGCCCTGTAAATTCCGCCAACAAATTTTTGTTGTCGTACTTTCCGATCGTGTGTACACAAGTCCGTCACACAAAAGTCCACACATGCTCGGAGTCAAGTACGAGCCGGAAGCGCTCGGTCTTGTAAAACTAGCGCTCGTAATGGAGATATCACGTACGTCTTGTACGTCACTATGTTCGTAATTGTTGGCCAACATTTGTGTGGCCGTGTGTATGCAAGACAAGTTGGAGCCAACAACCTTCGAACAAAAATCCACGGTTTTGTTGTCGGAAAGTCCGATCGGGTGTACGGGGCATTAGACAGAAACTCTGCACGATGTGACGTGACCACAGCCGTAAGGTTTTAAAGGCCTAAACCTTAAAGAGGAACTTCCCCCAACCCCCTCACCCAGGGTAATTTTCCTCTTAATGTGTAATTCAAGGCTGGAACTATCTAAGCTTAGAACTGCTCCCATCCCTCTTCTTACACCTATACTAACTGCCCGCAAAAAGGAAGATGCATATCCTATTCTTATGCCCCGTACACACGGTCGGAAATTCCGACGGAAAATGTCCGATCAGACCATGT
Source organism: Lithobates sylvaticus (assembly GCA_028564925.1). Classification (NCBI taxonomy): domain Eukaryota; kingdom Metazoa; phylum Chordata; class Amphibia; order Anura; family Ranidae; genus Lithobates; species Lithobates sylvaticus. The sequence goes on along the minus strand of CM053028.1, from coordinate 22,891,283 downwards.
TGTCGGAAAATCCGCCCGTGTGTGGGCTCCATCGGACTTTTTCCGTCGGAATTTCAGCTCTCAAATTTTCCGACAACAAAATCCGATCAGACTTTTTCCGATCGTGTGTAGAGAATTCCGACGGACAAAGTGCTACGCATGCTCAGATCAAATTATGAGACCAAAGCTATTGGCTACTAGCCTCTATGTAGTTCCGTCGTACGCAACCAACGTTCAGAATGATCGGATTTTCCGTCAACTTTGTCCGACCGTGTGTATGCAACCCCAGTGTTGGACAAAATCCGTTGAAAAAAATCCGATGGATTTTGTGGTCGGAATTTCCGACCGTGTGTACGGGGGCTTAGAGCGCTCCGGTCCACTCACGTAATCTTCCTAGCAGCCAGCTTCAGAGTAGGGGAGGAGAGAGCGCTGACAACGGATGGAATGCCTGGGTCGGAGACGTCACCCACAGGCTTACAATGGGTCACCCGTTGTTGGCTGTCCCTCCTCTCCCCTAAAGCCGGCCACTAGGAGCTGATCACATGACTTGAACAGAATAGGTAAGTATATGCATCTTCCTTCTACAGAGTATTTAGTAAACGGCAAGTAATTTTCTAGCAAAAAAATTATGATTTTTACATGAAGGAGAGAAGTGCCAGAATAGGCCCTGTATGGAAGTGGTTAATATCACTCATGAAAACATACCCGTAGAACATTTTGTTAAATATTATCTAGTTTACCAGAAATATTATGTTTTAAAAGGGTGGCCTTTGCATTAACGTCATTCATTTGGATCCACATACTGTATATATGCAAGCAGATTTTATTCACACTTCAAGTCTGTGTTAAAACAGAAGTTAACCTGCAAAGGAAAAACATGTTACCATGAGTCTTTTTTTATCTCTCCTGCCATAAAATCTTTCCCCCTGCCTACACATGCGCAACTCAGGTACAACCCGGACATCTGTCAGATGCTGGAAGTAAGAGAAGGATTCCAGAATGGATGAACTCCCATGCACATGTGCTGGAGTTGCATCCTCCCAGCCCAGCTAATCAAGGCGGTTAAAGACTGCCAAAAACAGAGCGACGAGGGTGATCACAGATGCCACATCACTATGGGGGCACTTTACAAGGTAAACGTGCTATAATATGCAATTGCTATGGTAGGCTATGGCTTTCTTGCCATTACTAGACCTGTCAAACGTGAACCTCTGCTCTTCACAGTTGAAAGTGAGATTGACTTCGACCATTGATAAGCTGTGCTTGAAGCTGTTGTCCAGCGTGGTGACCGTCACCCAAGCTTCTGACTCGAAGGAACTTGTCTTCTGATTCTGTTGTGGCTTTGGGTCTCCTTTTAATGGTACAGGAAACTCTACTCCATTACACTGTGGCTTTCTTTGCAACTTCTCTAAAGGAAAAATGTAAACTTTTATCCGCTTATTCTTCGGTGGTCCACTGACATTGGTTCCTGGCCCAGACAAGCCACTTTTTCTTATTTTGATGTTTTAGCAATGGCTTTCTTGCTGCTACTAGGCCTTTCAAACATAAACCTTGAGCTCTTCTCTTCACAGTTGAAAGTGAGATTTACTTCCTGAACCTTGAGGTCTTCTCTTCATAGTTGAAAGTGAGATTTACTTCGACCATTAATAAGCTGTGCTTGAAGCTGTTGTCTTGTGAGGCGCAAGTCACTCAAGCTGCCTTCTTCGTTGGTCCACTGGCATTAGTTCCTGGTCCAGACAAGCCACTTTTTCTTATTTTGATGGTTTAGCAATGGCTTTCTTGCGAACCTTGGGGTCTTCTTTTCATAGTTGAAAGTGAGATTTGCTTTGACCATTGATAAGCTGTTCTTAAGGCTGTTGTCCAGCGTGGTGACCGTCACCCAAGCTTCTGACTCTAAGGAACTTGTCTTCTGATTCTGTTGTGGCTTTGGGTCTCCTTTTAATGGTATAGGAAACTCTACTCAATTACACTGTGGCTTTTCTTTGCAACTTCTCTAAAGGAAAAATGTAAACTTTTATCTGCTTATTCTTCTAAGTTCCCGGCCCAGACAAACCCCCTTTTTTTGTTGTTTTAGCAATGACTTTCTTGCCTTCTAGAATCAAACTTGACACCTGAGCTCTTCTCTTGTGGGATTTACTTTCTGAACCTAGAGGTCTTCTCTTCATAGTTGAAAGTGAGATTTACTTTGACCATTGATAAGCCATGCTTGAAGCTCTTGTCTCGTGAGGCGCAAGTCACTCAAGCTGCCTTCTTCGGCATTGGTTCTTAGCCAAGACAAGCCACTTTTTCTTACTTTATTGTTTTAGTAATGGCTTTCTTGCTGCTACTAGACCTGTCAAGCCTGAACCTTGAGGTCTTCTCTTCATAGTTGAAAGTGAGATATATTTTGACCATCGATAAGCTGTGGTTGAGGCTGTTGTCCAGCGAGGCGCCAGTCGCCCAAGCTGTTGAAGGAACTTATCTTCTGATTCTGTTGTGGCTCAGGGTCTCTCAGACCTGCTCTTCTCAGTTTCCTCCAGTTCCTTTTGATGATGTAGGAAACTCTATTCAATGACGCTGTGGCCTTTCTTTGCAACTTCTCTGAAGGAAATACTTACACTTTTATCTGCTTATTCTTCGATGGTCTACTGTCGCTGGTTCCTGGCCCAGATGAGCCTCTTTTTTTATTTTGTTTTTTAGCAATGTCTTTCTTGCTGTTACTGGACCTGTCAAATTTGAACCTTGAGCTCTTTTCTTCACAGGTAAAAAAGAGATTTACTTCCTGAACCTTGAGGTCTTCTCTTCACAGTTGAAATTGAAAGTGAAATTTACTTTGACCATTGATAAGATGAGCTTGAGGCTGTTTTCCAGTGAGGCACCTGTCACCCAAGTTGCTGACTCTAAGAAACTTGTCTTCTGATTCTGTTGTGGCTTTGGGTCTCCCAGGCTTGCTCCGGTCAGTTTCCTCAAGTTCCTAAGTGCTTTTTGATGGTATAGAAAGCTCTACTCAATGACACTGGCTTTTATTGCAACTTCTCTTAACTTGTATCTGTTTTATCTGCTTATTCTTAGGTGGTCCACTGGCACAGGTTCCTGGCCCAGACAAGCCACAATAGCTTTCTTGCTGCTACTAGACGAGTCAAACTTGAACCTTGAGCTCTTCTCTTTACAAGTTTTAAGTTCCTGCACCCAACACTCGCTCATCCATGTCTTTATGGACCTTGCTTTGTGCACTGGTGCGCAGTCATGTTAGAACAGGAAGGGGCCATCCTTAAACTGTTCCCACACATTTCCGAGCATGAAGTTGTCCAAACTGTCTTGATATGCTTACACTGTAAGAGTTCCCTTCACTGGAACTAAGAGGCCCAACCCCTGAAATACCCCAACAATACCCAACCCCACACCATAATCCCCCCTCCACAAAATGATTTGGACCCGTACACAAAGCAAGGTCCATAAAGACATGGATCACAGAGTCCTGACCTCAACCCGATAGAACACCTTTGGGATGAATTAAAGCGGAGACTGCTAGCCTCATAAATGTGCTTCTGAAAGAATGGTCAAACATTCCCATAGACATACTCCTAAGCCTTGTGGACAGCCTTCCCAGAAGAGTTGAAGCTGTTATAGCTGCAAAGGGTTGGCCAACTCTATATTGAACCCCACGGACTAAGACTGGGATGCCATTAAAGTTTATGTGCATGTAAAGGAAAAATATCATTCAACCACCTTTTAAAGTCTTTTGTTGATTTTCTCATTACTACCTTATGGCATGGCATTCTACTGCTTGACCAATTGTACAATAAAGGACTATTCTCAAACCAACGGTGTATAATGTAATAAATGTAATACAAGTAAAGCTGAACCCCGTGCACAAAAAGTGATCATTTCAATATACTCCTTAAAATATATTTTAAATATACTTATATATTATATATATAAAAGTAGCAGTGGCATCATCGCTGTGCTGTACATAGCCTGTACAGAGAGCAGAGCTGGCCCCACCCACTACTGGCTGCCTGCAGAGGGGGGCAGGGACAAGACCAGTCACCCTGTACAAGGAGAATAAACAGCAGTGACCAGTCTTTATTACAGGAAGCTTCTGCACATAGGCAAAGTTTCACACCGGATTACTTCACAGATCTGGAAGACAATATTTGCATATCCTGGAGTTCAGTTTTAGGACCAGTGTTATGATCATGGCAGGTTGGAGGTATAGTGTTTTACATATATACAATTTATTGAAATTGTATTATGGTCATATTCCAATGGTTGGTCATGTTGGATCAACCATTGGATATGACCATTATACAATTCTATTACATTGTATGCATAGAACACTTTATATACAATGTACTTATCACCGGGGTTGCTGAGCTGTCAGCCCCCAGCCGGTCCAAGGATTTTAAATCCCCACTCTTCTCTGTGCAGTGCTTCCAGATGGACCAGATTCAGCACTGTCATAGTAAATCAATCTGGTCTGGCCTGGAAGCGCAGCACAGAGAAGAATGGGGATTTCAATATCCCAGACCACTGGAGCGGCTGCAGGGGGTGCTGACAGCTCGGCAACCCCAGAGGTAAGTAGAGCAGGGACCAGGGGGGGGGGGGGGTGAGCCCAGTGTTCATTTACCTTTACATTTTTTCTGTAAAGGTGAACTAACTCTTTACTAGAATTGAATTATGATCATGGCCAATGGTCAGTCATGTTGGGGTTGTGGTGTTCTATGTATAGAGTGTAATGGAATGTACTATGATCATGTTCAATGGTCAGTCATGTTGGGGTTGTGGTGTTCTATGTATAGAGTGTAATAGAATGTAGTATAATCGTGTTCAATGGTCGGTCATGTTGGAAGTGTAGTGTTCTATGTATAGAGTGTACTGGACTGTACTATGATCATGTCCAATGGTCGGCCATGTTGGGGTTGTAGTGTTCTATGTATAGAGTGTATTAGAATTGTATTATGATCATGTTCAATGGTTGGTCATGTTGGAGGTGTAGTGTTCTATGTATAGAGTGTGATAGAATGTACTATGACTATGTCCAATGGTCGGCCATGTTGGAGGTGTAGTGTCCTATATAAAGAGTGTAATAGAATTGTATTATGATTATATCCAATGATTGGTCATGTTGGAGGTGTAGTGTCCTATGTATAGAGTATAATAGAATTTTATGATGAAAATGTCCAATGGTCGGTCATGTTGGAGGTGTAGTTTCCTATGTATAGAGTATAATAGAATTGTATTATGATCATGTCCTGTGGTGGGTCATGTTGGAAGTGTAGTGTCCTATATAAAGAGTGTAATAGAATTGAATTATGATTATATCCAATAGTTGGTCATGTTGGAAGTGTAGTGTCCTATGTATAGAGTGTAATAGTAGAATGTAATTGAAAGCATGGTTGGAGATCAATTAATCCATAATATGTTTTAAATTATTGTACCAACATCCCTTAGGTAGTAAATGTTAGAAAAGATAGAGATATGGGATTTTATGGGTACCTTGTATAGATGTTGACTAAGTTAGATACTCTGATACACAGATTTATATTTAAAGACATGATTTTTATTTCACAAAGAAGAAAAAAGGTAAAAAATGAACAGACATGCAAATATCTACAGTACAGGGTATATACACCTATTTCTATAGTAAACATAGATAGTGCAATGTTCATTGGTATGTGGTCATGTGTTCAGTGGACTTCTACATGTTTCGCCTGTAAAGGCTTCATCAGGAAAGTTGACATGATCACAAACTGCATGTCTGTTCATTTTTTACCTTTTTTCTTCTTTGTGAAATAAAAATTATGTCTTTAAATATAAATCTGTGTATCAGAGTATCTAACTTAGTCAACATCTATACAAGGTACCAATAAAATCCCATATCTCTATCTTTTCTAACATGTAATAGAATGTACTTTGATCATGTCTAAAGGTCAGTCATGTTGGAGGTGTAGTGTTCTATGTATAGAGTGTAATAGATTATACTTTGATCATGTCCAATAGTTGGTCATGTTGGGGTGTAGTTTTCTTTATATACAGTGTAATAGAATTGGATTATGCTCATGTACAATGGACCATCATATTGGGGGTGTTGTATTTATGTCTGTAATGGGTATAACAGAAAGGTATTATGATCATGTCAAGGATTTAGGTCATGACAAATAGTTTTAAGCAGTTATAAAAGACCATGCCCCCAACCCCTAACCCTTTTAAGAAGCATGCTCCCTCCTTACTGTGCTCTTCTTGCCGTGGCTGGACTGGATTGAGCAGATGTCCAAGAAACAGAAGGGAAGGAAGACAGACAGACAGACAGATGAGGTGAGATGAGGTACGAAGAATTCACGTATACATGCACAGTGCAGAAAGCAGAAAGTGGCAGCATCCCCAAGAGACGGAGAGACACAAGCAAGTCAGCCTCCTAAATAATCCTTACACAATCTAACACTGCTCTACTGCTTCACAAGCAACCTTCAGCATATTACTGATCTGTTTCTTATAATTAAGAACTCAACCTTTTAGTGTCTAGACATAAATGACCATGAATAAAACACTTTTTTCAAAGGTTACCTTGTCCTACATCTGAGTTATATTCAAATGTGTCCTACAGCTCACATTACTATAAAAAACTGCCCGTCTCTCAGGAAACACTAAACTATGCCATTGTCACCATTACCAGGAATGACGTTCACCTTCCTCTTACCAATGGCATCACAATTTTTACTTACTTCTTATAAGTGACAAATATAATATAGAACAGTAGTAACCTCCACTGAGGAAAGTATAGTCTAAATCTCAGTGTTGCTTTTTTTGTGGACTGGCTCTGTACTATATTGGTACAACAAGAAGCAACAATGTCATTCTAGTGGCTTTTTCTGTGTCAACAGATATTACAATATTATATAATCCTACATACTAAAATGCTACATGGTCCTACAGATGTCCTGTGGGCACTTCATTGGGATATGTTCCCACAAACGTCTTAAGAGATACTATAATGGGACATTTTCCTACAAAAGTCTTTCGAGATACTATAATGGGACATGTTCCTAAAAATGTCTTCTGAGATACTATAATGGGACATGTTCCTACAAAAGTTGTCTGAGATATAATGGGACATGTTGCTACAAAAGTCTTCTGAGATACTATAATGGGACATGTTCCTACAAACCACTTCTGAGATACTATATTGGGACATGTTCCTAAATGAGTCTTTTGAGATACTATGATGCGACATGTTCATACAAACGTCTTCTAAGACACTATAATGGGACATGTTCCTACAAATGTCTTCTGAGATACTATAATGGGACATATTCCTACAAAGGACTTCTGAGATACTGTAATGGGACATGTTCCTTCAGATTTCTTCTGAGATACTATATTGGGACATATGTTCCTACAGAAGTCTTCTGAGATACTATACAGGGGGTCCCCGGGTTACAAACAAGATAGGGACTGTAGGGTTGTTCTTAAGTTGAATCTGTTTGTAAGTCGGAACAGGTACATTTTTTAAGTGTAGCTCCAGCCAAAAAAATCTATTTTCAGGTTTTTTAGATAACATAGAGAAGGGTTATCACCCCTGTAACATTTGTTTTGCTGTCTGTGCCCCTGTTCAGAAGATTTCACCTCACCTTCTGTCCCAATGACAATTGGATTTTGAAAATTTTGGGCTGTTAGGGAAGCATGGACTGGTGATAAAGCATCAGTGGAGACACCTTTTACCCATAATAACTCTTACCGGAGTGAATTTCCCTTTCTAGGGGTAGATTTCCTCTCACTTCCTGTTGTCTCCCTCCGTTTGTAAGTAGGAGTCGTTTGTAAGTCGGATGTTTGTAAGTCGGGGACCCCCTGTAATGGGACATGTTCCTACAGATGTCTTCTAAGATATTATAATGGGACATGTTCCTACAAATGTCTTCTGAGATACTATAATGGGACGTATTCCTACAAAGGACTTCTGAGATACTGTAATGGGATATGTTCCTTCAGATTTCTTCTGAGATACTATATTGGGACATGTTCCTACAAATGTCTTCTGAGATACTATAATGGGACATATTCCTACAAAAGACTTCTGAGATACTGTAATGGGACATGTTCCTTCAGATTTCTTCTGAGAGACTATATTGGGACATGTTCCTACTGAAGTTTTCTGAGATACTATAATGGGACATGTTCCTACAGAAGTCTTCTGAGATACTATAATGGGACATGTTCCTACAGATGTCTTCTAAGATATTATAATGGGACATGTTCCTACAAATGTCTTTTGAGATACTATAAGTGGAAATGTTCCTACAAACGTCTTATGAGTTACTATAATGGGACATGTTTCTACAAAAGTCTCATAGGCTACTGCAATAGGACATATTCCTACAAACACCTCATGAGATGCTACAATGGCATAACTAATGTCCCTCGACTTACTACAATGGAATAGGGTCTGACACATGTGACATGGTGCTGCAGCAAGGCATGGTCCTACAGGTGATTCACAAGGCTCTGAAATGTGAAATAAACATACAGATGTGTCATGAAATAGTAGTTGAGATGTTTCTAAGGACATGTCCTGGACACTACAAAAGGACACAATTCTACAAATACGTAATGATATAGAACAAGGAGACATGTCCCTATAGACATGTCATGGATACTACAAAGGGACATAATTCTACAATTATGTCTTGAAATGGTACATTAGGTCATGTTCCTTCAGACATGTCATGGATACTAAAAAGTCACATTGTTTTACAAACATCTCATCAGTTAGTACAAGGTGACCTGTTTCTACAGACATGCCATAGACATTAGATAGGAATATAATTCCACAATTATATACAGCAAGGTGACATGGTCTTACAGAAATCGGCTTTTTGTATTATATTGTTCTGTTTAGTGTGTATATCTCACATTTTTTTAGCTGCCGCTTCTTCCAATTTATTTTTTATTATTTTTTATTTTATCATCACGCCCAACCTACTTAATTGTTTATTACATTTATTTTTCAATGGTTAGGGATTAGCGCGGTGTTTGCTTTACTTTTTCTTACAGAAATCGCATGGAACAAGGCAACATGACAATTTTAGAAGGGTCTCATGAGATACCACAACATTGTCTAACAGATGTCATAGGATACTAACTTTATGGGACAAAATCGGCAACACCAAATATTCAATAAGATTTTATTACATGTATTTATTACAAACATGGTTAAAATTTCATAATAAAACAGCATACACAAACATAGTTACATTATTCAAAAGGAATGACCTATAGTGTATAATGAAAGCCTCTAATGTCCTCCCGGCATGGGAGGACATCATAATAGGGTACACCAGTTTTAATACTAGGTACTACCAGTCTTCTGGCGTAGTGATGTCCTCTCTTTTGAGTTGACTCATACCGAAAGACATATCAATGGTCTGACTCTTATAGCAAATTTCGTCTTTGCTGACATCTATGTCTCCATACTCCTGATGAAGCTTTTCAGCAAAACCTGTTGAATCTTGACTTGATCCATATTCAAGATCACATGAAATTGTTGAACAAAGAGTGGAAACAATGCATGGCATATAACAAATTAGGAAAGGACAAGGCTTTCATTTACGCTATGGGTCATTCATTTTGAATGTCGTAAGTATGTTAGAACACACAATTTTAATTTGAAATTTTAACCACATTTGTAATAAATATACATTTTATTGAATATTTTGTATTGCTGATTTTAGATGGCACCAGAAAAGTCCCATATATGTTGTAATTTTGGTCTTGACTACGCTAAGGGATGAGGTGTCATTATTTACAGCATCAATATACTTATATGAGTACTGTAGCTAAATCATAATATAGTACAGCAAAATGGTGTACACAGACACCAACTCTATGTTGGATAAATGTGGACGAGATGGGTAAAAGATTGGCTTCAGCTCCTGTTCTCCACCTTTAGAGAATTCCTCAGGTGCGTTTCAACATTTTCGGGGCTTAATCGACTACGATTAAGCTACAAAAAGGGCAAATCGTGTCTGAGGAGTTCTTCACAGGTAGAGAACAGGAGCTGAAGCCATCTTTTACCCTTCTCATCCATGTGCAGACGGCCACCATTTTGTTGAAGACTACTGAAGCCTAACAAGCCGATTCTGTCTGTCTTGCACCAGTCTTTTCACATACTGATCTGACTGACAGAGGTTTGGAGGGGCATTCGAGCCGTACTATTTTCATTCTTTTGGACTACATAAGATACTACAATTTTCTATACTGTGATATGGTCCTACAAACGTCTCTTTAGATACCATAATGTCAATTATTCCCCATGATGTCAATTATTCCCCATGAAAATGATGTAATACTATACAATGTGGCATGGTCCTGCTAAAATGTGATCAAATACTGCAGTGTGACATGGTTTTACACGAGACTCTACATGTGAGGTCCTCTACATGGTGCCAGCACACCTGACATAATCCTAGAGTGGGCAAACCATAGACAGAGGTCTTCTTTTTCCCCATGCAGTTATTGGTAGACTCCGTTTTTTACAAGAATTTCCCTTTCACTGTAGAATTAGACCATAACATTGTGAAGTTTTACACATGCAGAAAGACCCTGTTTATTGAGTGACCGGCTGTCAGGCTTTGCAGGAGCTGAAGTATAAGCATGCATCAGTTTAAGCCAGTCCACCAGCTAGAGCTTGTAGTGACACAAGGAACATGGTGCAATGGCCAAGGCTCCTGATGTACTCCGAGAAGCTTTACAACAGTGGCTTGTGGAGTGAAGAATATGCCCAATACTGATATAAGAGGCAGATTTCAGTCCTTTTAAAGCCATGCATCGTGATATGCGCAGATTCAAACCATGTGGCTCTTAGACTTCATTAACATGAGAATATATAGCTCAACACCTCAAAATATGAAGCACAAACCCTTCTATTATTGCTCGTGTTCCTAGTGTGAAATTACTCTACCCTACGACTCTCTATAATCCCTCCTATTACTTCCTATTTTCAGTTCACTTTAACTCCATCTTGTGTCTCCTTTATTACTCCACCTTTACTTTTTTTTAGCTGTAATGACTCTAAATTTCCTTTTTCACTCCAAATATTGACTCCCTGTAAGGCTGAGTTCAGATATGAGCTCACAGCAGGAGTCCGGTGCGTCCTGGTTCACCGATTCAGGTCCGATTTTAGCCCGAGTTTTGGGCTGAATTCGGACCTGGAACTGACCAAAAGATGCACAGGACCTGCTGCGGAGATATGTAAACCGGCTCCATAGAGAGGCGGTCAAAATCTCCAGCTATTGGGGGAAACTGCATCCAATTTGCAATGGTGTCAACCCAGCCTTAGTCTACTGCAAACCCAAATGTTCAATCCAATGGTCGTATGCTCAGCATGTATTACTATGATGGGGCCCCAGTGCGATCAAGTGTCTCGGGGTCCTTTCACTTAATATTTTCTATACTTCAGTCACTTCGTACTTTAGTAACTTACGCACAAGTAAATGAAATATGAAGGCAACTGGTACTTGGAGGAGGATGACACTGCAGCTCCATCATGGTCATCATCCATGAAAATAAGTCTTCAACGGAGAACCTATTAGGTTGGGCTAGTGCCAGGACTTGTTAAACCCGTCACGTTTTTTAACGACTGCCAGTTTAAGGTATGACTTTGCCCATATTCCAATATAACATTACTCACAGTACTTTATGCAATTCCTGTAGAAACAACCTCCTGCACTCAAAGACTGATAGGTTTCCACTCTTCCAGCTTGTGACTAAATAGCGCCACCACGCTTTGCTGCCATCTTAGGACTAAGGGTATCCCATTATACACAGCACTAAAAAAACAACAAAAAGAGGGTGCACCAGCCCTTCATATAGCATTTATTCATTCATAAAAGAAAATATTATACTCACAAACAGATTAGTATGAAAAGTGTATCAGTGGATTCAAATCGACCACCGCAAAATCTGCAGCACTGAATCAACAGCATCAGAGCAATGGCTCTGGCGAAGAGGGGTTCCCCTGGAAATATGTTAGCCGCAATGGACTTGGATGGCTTCTTCCCATGCTGTTGATTAAGTGCTGTAGATTTAGCAGTTGTGGCTTTGAATTCACTGATACCCTTGTTAACCTAAGCAGTTTTTGAGTATATTTGCCTTCATGAATTAATACATGGTATATGAAGGTAATGCACTAGACTGGTGTTCCCTCTTTATGTTGTTTTTTAGTGCTTTATGCAAGTCCTTCACCTAAATTTTCATAATACCAATAGCTCCTTTTTCAGTATTTAGAACTTCTATTATTTAATACTGCTCCTCCTATAATTCTCAAAAGGTCTATATAACGTCTCTTATTTTCCCCTATAGCTTTGTATAATTCCTCCTATTACTCCCTATAGCTCTGTATAATTCCTCCTATTACTCCCTATAGCTTTGTATAATTCCTCCTATTACTCCTTATAGCTCTGTATAATTCCTCCTATTACTCCCTATAGCTCTGTATAATTCCTCCTATTACTCCCTATAGCTTTGTATAATTCCTCCTATTACTCCCTATAGCTCTGTATAATTCCTCCTATTACTCCCTATAGCTTTGTATAATTCCTCCTATTACTCCTTATAGCTCTGTATAATTCCTCCTATTACTCCCTATAGCTCTGTATAATTCCTCCTATTACTCCCTATAGCTTTGTATAATTCCTCCTATTACTCCCTATAGCTCTGTATAATTCCTCCTATTACTCCCTATAGCTCTGTATAATTCCTCCTATTACTCCCTATAGCTCTGTATAATTCCTCCTATTACTCCCTATAGCTCTGTATAATTCCTCCTCCTATTACTCCCCATAGCTCTGTATAATTCCTCCTATTACTCCCTATAGCTCTGTATAATTCCTCCTATTACTCCCTATAGCTCTGTATAATTCCTCCTATTACTCCCTATAGCTCTGTATAATTCCTCCTATTACTCCCTATAGCTCTGTATAATTCCTCCTATTACTCCCTCTGTATAATTCCTCCTATTACTCCCTATAGCTCTGTATAATTCCTCCTATTACTCCCTATAGCTCTGTATAATTCCTCCTATTACTCCCTATAGCTCTGTATAATTCCTCCTATTACTCCCTATAGCTCTGTATAATTCCTCCTATTACTCCCTATAGCTCTGTATAATTCCTCCTATTACTCCCTATAGCTCTGTATAATTCCTCCTATTACTCCCTATAGCTCTGTATAATTCCTCCTATTACTGCCTATAGCTTTGTATAATTCCTCCTATTACTCCCTATAGCTTTGTATAATTCCTCCTATTACTCTCTATAGCTCTGTATAATTCCTCCTATTACTCCCTATAGCTTTGTATAATTCCTCCTATTACTCCCTATAGCTTTGTATAATTCCTCCTATTACTCCCTATAGCTCTGTATAAATTCATCCTATTACTCCCTATAGCTTTGTATAATTCCTCCTATTACTCCCTATAGCTCTGTATAATTCCTCCTATTACTCCCTATAGCTCTGTATAATTCCTCCTATTACTCCCTATAGCTCTGTATAATTCCTCCTATTACTCCCTATAGCTCTGTATAAATCCTCCTATTACTCCCTATAGCTTTGTATAATTCCTCCTATTACTCCCTATAGCTTTGTATAATTCCTCCTATTACTCCCTATAGCTCTGTATAATTCCTCATATTACTCCCTATAACTGGTCATATTTATTACCTATTGTTTTGTATAAATCCTCCTATTACCCCCCCCCCCCACCCCCCCACCATAGCTTTGTATAACGCTTCCTATTATTCCCTACAAATTCTGTATAACCCCCCCTATATTCCCTATACCTGTGTATAACTCCTCCCATTATCCCCTATACCTCTGTATAACTCCTCCTGGTATCCCCTATAGCTCTATGGAACTTCTGCCAATCTCAGAAATATACGATCAAGTGATATTCAGTTAATCTGGAGTCTCAGCTTCCCCTGAAAATGGAAAGTCTCCACTAAAGCAAAGAGTCAGCTTCATGCATCCAGTAACTCCTTCCACTGCAAGTGGTCTCCCGGTAAAAGCCTCTATCCATCCGGCAGTCAAGGAGTTGGGGGGGCGTCAAAGCTCACCATGCACTGACAAGTGTGTAAAAAAAAAACGTCCGACTTCCGATACATCAGATGTATCATTTGGGGGTGATTGGGAATTGGCAGCGGTAGAGATGCCATTTATGAAACATGCCGGAGTTACCCATGTCTCTCACCATCTCGCTAGCGACTCCACAGCCGGCAGATGCTCACCTGATCGCGGCTCGTTCAGCTCGGAGCCTGTGAAGTAGAATAAGTTGGGATTTCCAAGGAAAGTCAAGAAAAAAAAAAAAACGGGGCCACAATTACCAGAATTTGCATTATAAACACATTATAACCAAGAGTGCAGCTCCGGACGGCTTATGGTCAGATTCTTATAGGAATTGGAAAAACACTCAACATACAATATCTCACAAAAGTGAGTACACCCCTCACATTTTTGTAAATATTTTCTTCTATCTTTTCATGTGACAACACTGAAGAAATGACACTTGTCTACAATGTAAAGTAGTGAGTGTACAGCTTGTATAACAGTGTCCTCAAAATCCCCTCAAAATAACTCAACACACAGCCATTAACGTCTAAACCGCTGGCAACAAAAGTGAGTACACCCCTAAGTGAAAATGTCCAAATTAGGCCCAATTAGTCATTTTCCCTCCCCCGGTGTCATGTGACTCGTTAGTGTTACAAGGTCTCAGGTGTGAATGGGGAGCAGGTGTGTTCAATTTGGTGTTATCGCTCTCACTCTCTCATACTGGTCACTGGAAGTTCAACATCCAATGCAATACTCCTATCGTACCTGCACAGGGGGCTACCGTATATACTCCCTTCCCTTCCCCGATCTCTCTGTCAAAATCGATGGCACAACCATAAGCCCATCTCCACATGCCAAGGTTCTCGGTGTAGTCCTGGACTCTGAACTCTCCTTCAAGTAACACATCCAATCACGGTCCAAATCCTGCCGCCTCAACCTCCGCAACATCTCCAAAATACGCCCCTTTCTAACCAATGACACGACAAAGCTCTTAATTCACTCGCTGGTCATCTCGCGCCTCGACTACTGCAACTCTCTCCTCATTGGCTTACCTCTACATAGTCTATCCCCCCCTTCAATCCATCATGAATGCTGCTACCAGACTCATCCAATTTACCAATCGCTCTGTGTATGCCACTCCTCTCTTGCAATCCCTCCACTGGCTTCTGCTCGGCCAAAGAATTACCGTATATACTCGAGTATAAGCCGACCCGAATGTAAGCCGAGGCACCTAATTTTACCACAAAAAACTGGGAAAACGTATTGACTCGAGTATAAGCCTAGGGTGAGAAATGCGCACCTACTGTAAGTGGAAAAGAGGGTCAACAATGCCCATTTGCAGCCTCACTGTGCCCATTTTCATGCCTCACTGTGCCCATTTGCAGTCATAGGTCCCTCGAACTTCAAACTCAGTAGTTAAGGGTTCCTAGATGCCCCCTAGCTGCAGCAAAAATTTGGGGTCTCTGAACCCAAAGGGTCCCAAAATGACATTGCTGAAGATGGACACAGTTGACTAACTTTGGGGCCTCGTATCTCAGGGCCGCTTAGTGCTAGGAACCCCAAATTGGTGTACAAACCCATTGGAACTAGCACTACAACATATCCAAAGTCGGTTCGGAAAATGTCAAGCACTTTTCTGCAGCAGAGAATGACATTTTCCGAACCGAATTTGGGGCCCTGTATCTCGGGGCCACTTGGTGCTAGAAACCCCAGCTTGTAGTGCTAGTGGCACTGGGTTTGCACACCAAATTTGGGGTTCCTAGCACCAAGTGGCCCCGAGATACAGGGCCCCAAAGTTGGTTCGAAAAAATGTGCTAAAAAACTAGGCTTATCCTCGAGTATATACGGAATATCTTAAATCGGGTGCTGAAATGAACAACGGCTGGAACCGACTGCAATCATGAGAAGAAAGTGTCACCAGCACACCAGGATCTCCAAAATTCGGTCCAAAATTTTAATCACATAGTATCAAAAAAATAAATAGAAGCAAAGTTTTGGCGCATGCCTGATGAAGGGGTCCTGCGTGGCTCCGAAACTTCGCTTCTATTTATTTTTTTGATACTATGTGAATAAAATTTTGGACCCAATTTTGGAGATCCTGGTGTGCTGGTGGCACTTTCTTCTCGTGGAAGTTCAACATGGCACCTCATGTCAAAGAACTCTCCGAGGATCTGAAAAAAATAATTGTTGTTCTACATAAAGATGGCCTAGGCCAGTGATGGCGAACCTTGGCACCCCAGATGTTTTGGATCTACATTTCCCATGATGCTCAAACTACTCTGCAGAGTGCAAGAGCATCATGGGAAATGTAGTTCCAAAACATCTGGGGTGCCAAGGTTCGCTATCATGGGCCTAGGCTATAAGAAGATTGCCAAGACCCTGAAACTGAGCTGCAGCACGGTGGCCAAGACCATACAGTGGTTTAACCGGAGACGTTCCACTCAGAACATTCCTCGCCATGGTCGTCCAAAGAAGTTGAGTGCACGTGCTCAGCGTCATATCCAGAGGCTGTCCTTGGGAAATAGACATATGAGTGCTGCCAGCATTGCTGCAGAGGTTGAAAAGGGGTGGCGGGGACATTTGGACATTTTCACTTAAGGGGTGTACTCACTTTTGTTGCCAGCAGTTTAGACATTAACCGCTTCCCGACCGCCTCATGTAGATATATGTCTACAGAATGGCATGGGCAGGCAAAAGCACGTACCTGTACGTCCCCTTTAATTGCCTGCCCGTGGGTCGCGCTCGCGACCCGGTCGGGAACTCTGTGACCCGGCCCGCGGGACCAGCGGACCCGATCGCCGCTGGTGTCCCGCGATCGGGTTACGGAGCTGAAGAACGGGGAGAGGTCTGTGTAAACAAACCTCTCCCGCGCTTCCTACACTGCCTGTCATTGATTGGCTGTTCCCGGTCATCGGGAAAGCCGATCAATGACGTCAGCCCCGCCCCCTAATGTAAAAAGACACACACACGTCACAGCCCATAAACCCTCCCCTCCCCCTAGTGGTTAACTCTTTCACTACAACTGTCATTTATACAGGAATTAATGCATTTAAATAGCATTGATTGCTGTATAAATGACAATGGTCTCAAAAATGTGTCAAAAATGTCCGATGTGTCCGCCATAATGTCGCAGTCACAAAAAAAATCGCTGATCGCCGCCATTACTAGTAAAAAAAAAAAATATTAATAAAAATGCTATAAAACTATCCCCTATTTTGTAAACGCTATAACTTTTGCGCAAACCAATCAATAATCGCTAATTGCGATTTTTTTTTCCAAAAATATGTCGAAGAATACGTATCGGCATAAACTGAGGAAAAAAAATGTTTTTTTATATATTTTTTGGGGATATTTCTTATAGCAAAAAGTAAAAAATATTGAATTTTTTTCAAAATCGTCGCTCTATTTTTGTTTATAGCGCAAAAAAATAAAAACCGCAGGGGCGATCAAATACCACCAAAAGAAAGCTCTATTTGTGGGGAAAAAAGGACGCCAATTTTGTTTTGGAGCCACGTCGCACGACCACGCAATTGTCAGTTAAATCGACGCAGTGCCGAATCGCAAAAAGGGGCCTGGTCCTTTGGCTGCCAATTGGTCCGGGGCTGAAGTGGTTAATGGCTGTGTGTTGAGTTATTTTGAGGGGACAGCAAATTTACACTGTTATACAAGCTGTACACTCACTACTTTACATTGTAGACAAGTCTCATTTCTTCAGTGTTGTCACATGAAAAGATAGAAGAAAATATTTACAGAAATGTGAGGGGTGTACTTACTTTTGTGAGATAATGTATATTAGAATGAAAGGAAAGAAACAACGCCCAAATGAATTGCCTGAGGAGTTAGGCAAACCGTGCTCCAGCTCATGGTGTTCTCCTAACACCCTGGCACAACACGGAAAGGTAGAATGGAGCGCCGCCAACTTGTTCTTCCGAGTGTAGTACTTTATTGTTACAGGTGGAGTGTACAGAATACAGCGGCTTACACATTTCGTCAATGAGCCGCGATTATGGCTCGTTGCTGGAATGCGTAGGTCGCTGTATCTTCATTCTACTTTTCCATATATTAGAATGGGTCCATGCTATAAAAATATATTCAAATGCTAGTCAACTGGGGAAAGTACTTAATTTCACTAACTGTGCCAACAGTTTTTGGTATGCCAGTTATATTTACACTACCGGTCAAAAGTTCTTCCAGTTTTTATTGAAATTTAACCACCTGATTACTGGGCACTTAAACCCCCCTCATGACCAGACCAATTTTCAGCTTTCGGCGCTGACGCACTTGGAATGACAATTGCGCGGTCATACAACGCTGTACCCAAATTAAATTTTTATCATTTTTTTCCCACAAATAGAGCTTTCTTTTGGTGGTATTTAATCACAGCTGGGTTTTTATTTTTTGCTAAACAAACAAAAAAAGATGGAAAATTAAAAAAAAAAATTATGTTTAATAGTTTGTTATAAAATTTTGCAAACAGGTCATTTTTCTGCTTCATTGATATGCGCTGATGAGGCGGCACTGTGGGCACTGATAGGCTGCACTGGTGGGACAGATAAGTCGGTACTGATGGGGACAGCAAAGATGGCACTGATGGGCACGGATGGGTGGCATCGATGGGTGGCACCGATGGGCACTGATGGATGACACTGATGGGCACTAATAGATGGCACTGATGGGTGGCACTGATGGATGGCACTGATGGGCACTGATAGGCACTGGTAGGGGACACTGATGAGCACTGGTAGGTGACACTGATGAGCACTGGTAGGTGACACTGATGTGCAGCACTGCACTGTGGGCACTGACAGATGGCACTGTGGGCACTGACCAATGGCACTGTGGGCACTGACAGATGGCACTGTGGGCACTGACAGATGGCACTGTGGGCACTGACCAATGGCACTGTGGGCACTGACAGATGGCACTGTGGGCACTGGTAGGAGGCACTTTAATTAGGCAAAGGTGGGCACCATGGATTGGGCACATTGCTGGGCACATTGCAGTGAGAGGGACTGATGTCCCTCTCACTGCCGCCGGTGACCGTTTTTTTTTTTTTCTCCTCACGCTGTCAGCGCGAGGAGGAAAAAAAGCCGATTACAGGCTCTGTTATTGTCACATGATCAGCTGTCATTGGCTGACAGCTGATCACGTGGTAAGGGGTCGGGATCGACCCCTTACTCGGATCTGTGATCCAGCGAGTCTCACAGACTCGCTGATCACATAGAGCACGCCCTTCAGGGGGCGCGCAGGCAGCTCGTGGCCGGGACGACGTCAATAGACGTCGTCCCGGCATCTTAGATCCGCGCTGTAGCCGTCATTCGGCTATAGTGCGGATCTCAGGTAGTTAAACAGTTCCAAGTCCAAGTGACTAACCTGCACACCTTTGTACAGAGTGATTGGCACCCTGAACTAAAACTACTACCAAAAGCATTTTTTAGCGCAATGCAATACCCTCTGGAATTTGCCTAGTCGGTCAGAGGTAGAGGCACTAGTATCGGTGCCGATACCGAGTATTTGCACAAGTATCGGTACTCGTGCAAATGCACCGATACCTAAAACCGATACTTTCAGGCTCGGTTCTTTGAGCAGTCAGTGGGTCTCCCCTGTTGACAGCGGAAGTGTAATGCCGCGTACACACGGTCGGAATTCTTGTCGGAAAAAGCTCTGATGGTTTTTCCGTCGGAATTTCGCTCAAACTGTCTTGCCTACACACGGTCACACCAAATTCTGACGGTCAATAACACAGCGGCATAAAACACGTTCGACAGCACTATAAAAGGGAAGTTTAATGCTTCTGAGCATGCGTCCAATTGTTTCCGAGCATGCGTCAGAATTTTGCGTGTCGGAATTACATACACACGATCGGAAAATCCGATAGAAAGGTTTTCCGTCGGCACCATTTCTTGTTAAAAAAAAAGAAAGGTTTTCCGTCGGAAAAATTGAGAACAGGTTCTCAATCCAAAGTCCGTCGGAAATTCCGACAGAAAAAGACAGTTGGGCATACACACGGTCGGAAAATCAGTTGAAAAGCTCCCATCGGACTGTTTCCATCGGAAATTCTGACCGTGTGTACGCCGCATTAAAGAAGTCCGGTAATTGGAGCTGTCAAAAAAAAAAAAAGCATCTGGAAATGTTTATTAACAACATTGCTCAGCCTGAAACACTAAAATAAAAAGAAACATTGTTTCTTTTTGTATCTTTCTGTTTCTTCATCTGCAGATCAAAGGGATGAGCAAATGTTCCTCTGTTTACCCCCTTATAAACCCTTAATTTACTGTAATCAGCCTTAATTAACTCCCTATTTTCCTCCATTTAATTATTTTCCTGTTTTTTTTTATTTTGTAAACGATAAACAATTAAAACTTTTTTTTTTTATTTGCTTTGTTAGTGAATATTTTGTACACATATATATTAACATATATTTACACATTTTACATTGAAAAAGCGCAAAATGTAAAATAAAAAATCAATTTATCGTATATACTCGAGTATAAGCCGAGTTTTTCAGCACATATTGGCATATCGGCTTATACTCGAGTCAAGCATTTTTCTGCTGCAGAAAATGACATTTTCCGAACCGACTTTGGGGCCCCGTATCTCAGGGCCACTTGGTGCTAGGAACCCCAAATTTGGCGTGCAAACCCAGTGGAACTATCACTACAACACGCTGGGGTTCCTAGCACCGAAAAATACGGGGCCCCAAAGTCGGTTCGGAAAATGTAATTCTCTGCTGCAGAAAAGTGCTTGACATTTTCCTAACTGACTTTGGGGCCCCGTATCTCGGGGGTACTTAGTGCTAGGAACCCCATATGTTGTAGTGCTGGTTCCACTGGGTTTGCACACCAAATTTGAGGTTCCTAGCACTAAGTGGGCCGGAGATACGGGGCCCCAAAGTTGGTCAACTGTGTCCATCTGCAGCAATGTCATTTTGGGACCCTTTGGGTCCAGAAACCCCTATTTTCCCCTATAGCTCTGTATAACAGGCCATATTTATTACCTTATATTCTGTATACCATATATACTGGAGTATAAGCCGAGTTTTTCCAGCACATTTTTTTGTGCTGAAAATGCCCCCCTCGGCTTATACTCAAGTCAAGCCTTTTTCTGCAGCAGAGAATGACATTTTCCGAACCGACTTTGGGGCCCCGTATCTCGGGGCCACTTGGTGCTAGAAACCCCATCTTTGGATATATTGTAGTGCTAGTTCCACTGGGTTTGCAAACCAAATTTGGGGTTCAAGATACGGGGCCCCAAAGTCGGTCAACTGTGTCCATCTGCAGCAATGTCATTTCGAGACCCTTTGGGTCCAGAGACCCCAAATTTTGGCTGCAGCTAGGGGGCATCTAGGAACCTTTAACTACTGAGTTTGAAGTTGGGAGGACCTATGGCTGCCAATGGGCACAGTGAGGCTGCAAATGGGCATTGTTGACCCTCTTCTCCACTTACAGTAGCTGAGCATTTCTCACCCTAGGCTTATACTCGAGTCAATACGTTTTCCCAGTTTTTTGTGGTAAAAATAGGGGCCTCGGCTTATACTCGAGTACATACAGTATTTCATTTGTAAATAACTTTTCAATGCTTTGCACCATTGCTGACAACTGAAGTGATAACAAAACAGTTGCGGTAGGTATCGGTAAGGCCTCATGCACACGGACGTTTTTGCAGCCGCGTATTTGAATGTTTTTTGCAGCTTAAAAACGCCTGTCCATGTTAGTCTATGGCTTCATGCCCACCTAGGCGTTTTTGAGCTGCAAATGGCATAAGCATTTTTTAAGCTGTAAAAAAAAAAACAGGACCAGTGCGTTCCGTGGCGCGGCGCTAGAGCTGTAAAAACGCGAATCGCGCAAAGACGCGCACCGGCGTTTTTGAGCTGCAGCGTTTTTTTTGGCTGCAAAAAGTTGATTGGACACTGTAATCCCTGTATAGGAAATTAGAGATGTGTTTTTCTTTAAAAAAACGCTAATTAACGCTGACGCTAAAAAACGCAGAAACGCGCAAAAACGCCAATGCAAAATGCAGTAAAAGTCAAGTTTTTTTAGGCTGCTTTTTCCAGGCGTCCGACCTAGCTTTACAGACCGTTTTTTAAAACGTCCGTGTGCATGAGGCCTAATTGGTATCGGCGAGTACTGAAAAAAAAAAGTATCGGTTCCTCTAAAAAAAAAAAAAAAAAATGGTATCGGTGCATCCCTAGTCAGAGGTTCGTCCTACAGCAAGATGATAACTGAAAACACATACCTCCGGGCCGTGTCAGAACTACATTAGAGAAAAAGAACAAGATGGTAGACACGCGTGTTTGGATTTTGATTCATTTTTCGGATGAAAATTTCATTTTCCGAGATTCAAATGCATACGAATCTCCAAAAAGACATATTAACGAATGTCAATGAATTAAAAAAAAAAAAAAAAAAAATGATCTCGAAATTAACGAATGCATGTTGATGACGTCACATGATGTGAAAGCAATTCGGACCCATGAGGGAAATTAATAACATTTTCTAATTTGTTTGATAATTCGGTTTTTCAAATAGATCCAAATTTCGTTTCATTCATTAACCGCTTCAGCCCCCGGGCGATTTAACCCCCTTCCTTACCAGAGCACTTTTTGCGATTCGGCACTGCGTCGCTTTAACTGACAATTGCGCGGTCGTGCGACGTGGCTCCCAAACAAAATTGACGTCCTTTTTTTCCCACAAATAGAGCTTTCTTTTGGTGGTATTTGATCACCTCTGCGGTTTTTATTTTTTGCGCCATAAACAAAAGAAGAGCGACAATTTTGAAAAAAACTAAATATTTTTAACTTTTTGCTATAATAAATATCCCATTTTTTTAAAAAAAAATAAAAAATTTTTTCCTCAGTTTAGGCCGATACGTATTCTTCTACATATTTTTGGTAAAAAAAATCGCAATACGCGTTTATTGATTGGTTTGCGCAAAAGTTATAGCGTCTACAAAATAGGGGATAGATTTATTTCACTTTTTTTTTTTTTTTTTTTTTTTTACTAGTAATGGCGGCGATCTGCGATTTTTTTTCGTGACTGCGACATTGCGGCGGACACTTCTGACACATTTTTGGGACCATTCACATTTACACAGCGATCGTTGCTATAAAATTGCACTGATTACTGTGTAAATGTGACTGGCAGGGAAGGGGTTAACACTAGGGGGCGCTGCAGGGGTTAATATATGTTCCGTGCAAGTGATTCTAACTGTGGGGGGGAGGGGACTCACAAGGGGAGGAGACCGATCGGTGTTCCCCTGTACTTGGAACACATCAACGGTCTCCTCTCCAGTGACAGGACGTGGAGCTGTGTGTTTACACACACAGCTCCACGGTCCCGCTGTTTTCCCGGGCAATCGTGCGGGGGCCCGGCGGACATCGCGGCCACCGGGCACGCGCATCGGGCCCCGAGCGACATCGCGGGGGCGCCCCCTAGACGGCTAGGAATAGGACGTCATATGACGTCCACCCAGGATGGGAGATCCACCTTGTGGACGTCATATGACGGTGGCCGGTATTGAAGTGGTTAATTTGGATGCACATGAGGCCAGTCGATATTGTCCAATCAGCTCATGCCATTTCTCTTGGTGGGTTGGACTAGCATCTGAAAATATCGAATCCTTCCAATTGGAATCCGTCTGAATCTGTCTATAATTTATTGAATATATAGCAATTTTCCGGAAAAGAACTGCCAAATTTTTTTAAATCCACTTGGACCAACCAATATGCGAAATGAACGCCGAAGATATAAAACGAATTCCGCAAACGAATCAAATAGGACAAAACAACATTTTTCAATGGACGGATATCCGCATTCCGAACCTAAATTTGATTCCCGGTGTCCACATGTCTACAAGACAGTAGGCTTCAATTCATGGAATGGCCAGCAGAGGTTTCCAGACTTAAAGTGATTGTAAACGATCACCTTGTAAAACAACCCATTCAGTTTAAAATAGAAAAGAAAAGAAAAGGCAAAACATTTTATGTATAGATATAAAAAAAAAAAAAAACATTATAAATATAGTGGAAACCTCGGATTACGAGCATAATCCGTTCCAGGAGAATGCTCGTAATCCAAAGTACTTGCATATCAAAGCGAGTTTTCCCATTGAAGTCAATGTAAACTAAAATAATTTGTTCCGCATTGACTTCAATGGGATGCAATACCGCATGCGGCCAGAGGCGGGGGGGGGGGGGGCGGAGAGCCTCTTCGTCTGACCTCGGAAAAACTTCCTACCCGAGATTTACCAAGGTCAGCCGTGCTGTACTCGGGCCTTTCCGTGCATTTTTAAACGTGACGTTCGGCTCTGCTCGGCTCCGGTGCCCCCCCCCACCTCAGGCCAAAAGCGGTACTGCACATCGCTTTGGCCTGAATCGTGCTCGTTTTGCGAGACAACACTCAAAACCGAGTTCCAATTTATTTTATTTTTAACAAGAATTACGATTTTTAAAAATACAGTGCTCGTATTGCGAAAACGCTCGTTAACCGAAGTTACTCGCAATCTGAGGTTTCACTGTACCTTTTGTCCCTTTTTTATAAGTGATCACATTCCCTCTATTCTCAGCTGCATAAGGCCCCTTTCACACTGGGGCGGGAGCTGCGGTGTTGGTAAAGCAGCGCTATATTTAGCGCTGCTTTACCGTCGTTTTAGTCGCGGGATTCGGCCTCTCGCGGTGCAGTTGTACCCCCCGCGAGCGGCCGAAAAAGGGTTAAAATCCCCCGCAGAGCGCCGCCGTAGTGGCGCTTTGCGGCGGTATCCCCGCGGTTTCCCATTCAAATCAATGGGAAGGAGCGGTATAGGAGCGGTGAATACACCGCTCCTATACGGCTCCAAAGATGCTGCTAGCAGGACTTTTTTTACCGTCCTGCTAGCGCACCGCTCCAGTGTGAAAGTCCGCCGGCTTTCACACTGGAGTGAATGGGGCCGGTTTTTTCAGGCGGTGTACAGGCGCTATTTTTAGCGCTGTACCGCCTGAAAACCGCCCCAGTGTGAAAGGGGCCTAAAAGCTGGGGGAGGAGAAGCAGCAGCACACTGAGCTTCCCATTGAATGGCTGTGCAGCGTGGGGCATGTCAGGACAAGTCTGATCATTGGATGAGAGCAGGCTGAGTTCCCAGCACAGCTGGAGTAATGACCACGCTGTGCTCTCCTGCTTGGTGTGGTCAGTTTTTTTTTAATAGGAAAGCAGAGGGACTGGCAGGAACACCGGGGTTTTCACACAAAGGAAGCAATACAAAGAGAACAGGAGACTTTCTCATACAATGACATGGTACAGTATCAGGAATTTTAAATGTTGGGGTAACAAAAGCTTTAAACCCCATTAAGCTGGTTTGGGATGAACTGGACAGAAGGGTGAAAGCAAAGCAACCCTATGAGTGTAATGCCGCGTACACACGAATGGAAATTCCACCAGCAAAAGTCTGATGAGAGATTTTGGTCAGAAAATGCGATCCGTGTGTATGCTCCATCTGACTTTTGCTGGCGGAATTTTGGCCAGCAAAAGATTGAGAGCAGATTCTCAATTTTTTTTCGGTCGGAAAAATTTTCGAACGGAAATTCTGATCGTCTGTACAAATTCCGACGCGAAAAATTCCTATGCATGCTTGGAAACAATTCGACGCATGTTCGGAAGCATTGAACTTCATTTTCTTGGCTCGTCGTAGTGTTGTACGTCACCGCGTTCTTGGCGGTCGAAAGTGCAGAGAACTTTTGGGTGACGGTGTGTATGCAAGCCAAGCTCGAGCGGAATTCCGTCGGAAAAACCATCGGAGCTTTTTCCGACCAAAATTCCGAACGTGTGTACGCGGCATTACACATTTGTGGGAACTTCTACAATATTTAATTTCCGCTGTATAAAGAATGCCACGGGGTGTGTTCGGCTGTTAGAGCTACAAGAAGTGGCTACTTTGACGAGGATAAAATTAGATTTTAATTTGGATTAATTCAAATTTAGATTACAGTTTTACAATTCCATGCTTTCTTTTTTTTTTCTTTTTTTTTATGTTCAATTTTTTATTTGTTCTATGCCTTATTTTATTAAGGAATTAAGCTTTGTAAATTTCAATAAAAATGGGAAAAATGGGGTGTACTAAAACTTTTGAACAGTAGTGTAAATGGCACTTGTCTGAACGCAACGTGCATTCTCTATATCTGGTCTCCCCAGGACCCTGCATTCTCTATATCTGGTCTCCCCAGGACCCTGCATTCTCTATATCTGGTCTCCCCAGGACTCTGCATTCTCTATATCTGGTCTCCCCAGGACCCTGCATTCTCTATATCTGGTCTCCCCAGGAACCTGCATTCTCTATATCTGGTCTCCCCAGGACCCTGCATTCTCTATATCTGGTCTCCCCAGGACCCTGCATTCTCTATATCTGGTCTCCCCAGGACCCTGCATTCTCTATATCTGGTCTCCCCAGGAACCTGCATTCTCTATATCTGGTCTCCCCAGGAACCTGCATTCTCTATATCTGGTCTCCCCAGGACCCTGCATTCTCTATATCTGGTCTCCCCAGGACCCTGCATTCTCTATATCTGGTCTCCCCAGGACTCTGCATTCTCTATATCTGGTCTCCCCAGGAACCTGCATTCTCTATATCTGGTCTCCCCAGGAACCTGCATTCTCTATATCTGGTCTCCCCAGGAACCTGCATTCTCTATATCTGGTCTCCCCAGGACCCTGCATTCTCTATATCTGGTCTCCCCAGGACCCTGCATTCTCTATATCTGGTCTCCCCAGGACCCTGCATTCTCTATATCTGGTCTCCCCAGGACCCTGCATTCTCTATATCTGGTCTCCCCAGGACCCTGCATTCTCTATATCTGGTCTCCCCAGGAACCTGCATTCTCTATATCTGGTCTCCCCAGGACCCTGCATTCTCTATATCTGGTCTCCCACAGTACACAGAACATGGAAATGCAATTATTAAATATAAACTACCAAATACCTTTTCTCATCAGCAGTATATAGCAGTCTTGTGACTTCTATCAGTGTCTGGTTAAAGATTGTAGGAGGAGGTTTCATTCTACTCTGACTGTCCTATGAGGCTGCAGGACCCCTGACCCTCTGTCTGTCCTGTACTGATCACATGCACTCTCCCAAGGAAAAAAAAAACTCTCTAGCAATACATAAACTGAGCATGTGCAGAGTGCCCCCATGGCTCTGTAGTCAGGAGATGGATTGGGGACAGTGACCACCAATGTAAAAGGGTCCTTCTCTGACTGATCACCAATGTAAGAGGGTCCTTCTCTGACTGATCACCAATGTAAGAGGGTCTATTTCTTACTGACTGCCAATGTAAGAAGGTAGTTTTCCCACTGACCACCAGTTTAAAAAGGAACCTTGCCCACTGACCATCAATGTAAAAGTATAATTTTCAAACTGACCACGATGTTTTTGTTTCCTTTTCCCATGGACCACGAGTATAAGAAGGTCCTTTTCCCACTAACCACAAATGTAGATGGGTCTTTTTCTGACTGGCCACCAATGTAAGAGGGTAGTTTTCCCACTGACCACTGGTGTAAGAGGGAGCATTGCCTATTGACCACCATTGTAAAAGGGTCCTCTTGCCAATGACCACCGATGTAATAGTTTTGTTTTCTCATGGACCACGAGTGTAAGAGGGTCCTTTTCCCACTGGCAACCAATGTAAAAGGGTCCTTTTCCCACTAATCACCAATGTAAGAGGGTCATTTTTTCCACTGTAAGGGTCCTTTTCCCACTGCATCAATGTAAGAGAGCCATTTCTCCACTAACTACTAATGTAAGGGGTGTCCTTTTCCCACTGACCACCGATATGAGGGCCCTTTTCCCACTGATCATCAATGTAACAGGGTCCTTTTTCCACTAGCCACCAATGTAAGAGGGTCCTTTTTCCACTGACCACCAATGTAAGAGGGTCCTTTTTCCACTGACCACCAATGTAAGAGGGCCCTTTTTCCACTGAACCTGTACAAGAACACATTAGGTCACAAACTATCTCTGAAGGGATCTGGCAGAGGCTGCATGAAACCAACACACACAATTGACAATGACCACCCATGCAAGAGGGTCCTTTTTTACTGAGCACCAATGTAAGAGGGTCCTTTTCCCAATGACTATTAATGTAAGTGTCCTTCTCTCACTAACCACCAATGTAAGATGGTCCTTTTTCCAATGACCAATGGGCGTTTTTTTTCCCACTAACCACCAATGTAAGAAGGACATTTTTTCCCCACTGACCACTAATGTATAAGGGACCATAAGCCACCAATATAAGAGGGTCCTTTTTTTCACTGAACCCTTTACAAAAACAAAAGAGGGTATGAACCAACTCTGGAGGGATCTGGCAGCTTCTGGAGAGGCTGCATGAAACCAACACACACAACTGACAATGACTACCAATGTAAGACGGTCCTTCTCTCACTGACCACCAATGTAAGAGGGTGCCTTTCCCCACTGACTGCCAATGTAACAGTTTTCTTTTCCCAAAGACCACCAATGTAAGAGGGTAATTTTCCCACTGACCACCAATGTAATAGTTTTCTTTTTCCATGGGCCACCAATGTAAAAGGCTCCTTTCTCTCTTTGACCACCAATGTAAGGGGGTCCTTCTCTCACTGATCGCCAACGTAAGAGGGTCTTTCTCTCACTGACCACCAATGTAAGAGGGTCCTTCTCTCACGGACCACCAATGTAAGAGGGTCCTTCTCTCACTGACCATCAATATAAGAGGGTCTTTCTCTCACTGACCATCAATATAAGAGGGTCCTTCTCTCACTGACCATCAATATAAGAGGGTCCTTCTCTCACTGACCATCAATATAAGAGGGTCCTTCTCTCACTGACCATCAATGTAAGAGGGTCCTTCTCTCACCGATCACCAATGCAAGAGGGTCCTTCTCTCACTGGCCATCAATGTAAGAGGGTCCTTCTCTCACTGACCATCAATGTAAGAGGGTCCTTCTCTCACCGATCCCCAATGCAAGAGGGTCCTTCTCTCACTGGCCATCAATGTAAGAGGTTCCTTCTCTCACTGACCATCAATGTAAGAGGGTCCTTCTCTCACCGACCATCAATGTAAGAGGGTCCTTCTCTCACTGACCATCAATGTAAGAGGGTCCTTCTCTCACTGACCATCAATGTAAGAGGGTCCTTCTCTCACCGATCACCAATGTAAGAGGGTCCTTCTCTCACTGACCATCAATGTAAGAGGGTCCTTCTCTCACTGGCCATCAATGTAAGAGGGTCCTTCTCTCACTGACCACAAATGTAAGAGGGTCCTTCTCTCACTGACCATCAATATAAGATGGTCCTTCTCTCACCGATCACCAATGTAAGAGGGTCCTTCTCTCACCGATCACCAATGCAAGAAGGTCCTTCTCTCACTGGCCATCAATGTAAGAGGGTCCTTCTCTCACTGACCACCAATGTAAGAGGGTCCTTCTCTCACTGACCATCAATATAAGAGGGTCCTTCTCTCACTGAACATCAATATAAGAGGGTCCTTCTCTCACTGACCACCAATGTAAGAGGGTCCTTCTCTCACTGACCATCAATATAAGAGGGTCCTTCTCTCACTGGCCATCAATGTAAGAGGGTCATTCTCTCACTGACCATCAATGTAAGAGGGTCCTTCTCTCACTGACCATCAATATAAGAGGGTCCTTCTCTCACCGACCATCAATGTAAGAGGGTCCTTCTCTCACTGACCACCAATATAAGAGGGTCCTTCCTCACTGATCACCAATGTAAGAAGGTCCTTCTCTCACTGGCCACCAATGTAAGATGGTCCTTCTCTCACTGATCACCAATGTAAGAGGGTCCTTCTCTCACTGACCACCAACGTAAGATGGTCCTTCTCTCACTGACCATCGATGTAAGAGGGTCCTTCTCTCACTGACCACTAATATAAGAGAGTCCTTCCTCACTGATCACCAACGTAAGAGGGTCCTTCTCTCACTGACCACCAATGTAAGAGGGTCCTTCTCTCACTGACCACCAATATAAGAGGGTCCTTCCTCACTGATCACCAATGTAAGAGGGTCCTTCTCTCACTGGCCATCAATGTAAGAGGGTCCTTCTCTCGCTGACCATCAATGTAAGAGGGTCCTTCTCTCACTGACCATCAGTGTAAGAGGGTCCTTCTCTCACTGATCACCAATATAAGAGGGTCCTTCTCTCACTGATCACCAATGTAAGAGGGTCCTTCTCTCACAGACCATCAATGTAAGAGGGTCCTTCTCTCACTGATCACCAATATACGAGGGTCCTTCTCTCACTGACCATCAATGTAAGAGGGTCCTTCTCTCACTGACCACCAATATAAGATGGTCCTTCTCTCACTGACCACCAATGTAAGAGGGTCCTTCTCTCACTGACCATCAATGTAAGAGGGTCCTTCTCTCACTGATCACCAATGTAAGATGGTCCTTCTCTCACTGACCACCAATGTAAGAGGGTCCTTCTCTCACTGACCACCAATGTAAGAGGGTCCTTCTCTCACTGACCATCAATGTAAGATGGTCCTTCTCTCACTGACCACCAATGTAAGATGGTCCTTCTCTCACTGACCATCAATGTAAGAGGGTCCTTCTCTCACTGATCAATGTAAGAGGGTCCTTCTCTCACTGATCACCAATGTAAGAGGGTCCTTCTCTCACTGACCAATGTAAGAGGGTCCTTCTCTCACTGACCATCAATGTAAGAGGGTCCTTCTCTCACTGACCACCAATATAAGATGGTCCTTCTCTCACTGACCACCAATGTAAGAGGGTCCTTCTCTCACTGGCCATCAATGTAAGAGGGTCCTTCTCTCACTGACCACCAATGTAAGAGGGTCCTTCTCTCACTGACCACCAATGTAAGATGGTCCTTCTCTCACTGGCCATCAATGTAAGATGGTCCTTCTCTCACTGGCCACCAATGTAAGAGGGTCCTTCTCTCACTGATCACCAATGTAAGAGGGTCCTTCACTGACCACCAATGTAAGAGGGTCCTTCTCCACTGACCACTATGTAAGAGGGTCCTTCTCTCACTGACCACCAATATAAGAGGGTCCTTCTCTCACTGGTCCTTCTCTCACTGACCACCAATATAAGAGGGTCCTTCTCTCACTGATCACCAATGTAAGAGGGTCCTTCTCTCACTGAACACAACTGTAAGATGGTCCTTCTCTCACTGACCACCAATGTAAGAGGGTCCTTCTCTCACTGACCACCATCAATGACCACAACGTAAGAGGGTCCTTCTCTCACTGACCACCAATGTAAGAGGGTCCTTCTCTCTCACTAAGAGGGTCCTTCCTCACTGACCACCAATGTAAGAGGGTCCTTCTCTCACTGACCACCAATATAAGAGGGTCCTTCCTCACTGATCACCAATGTAAGAGGGTCCTTCTCTCACTGACCATCAATGTAAGAGGGTCCTTCTCTCACTGATCACCAATGTAAGAGGGTCCTTCTCTCACTGATCACCAATATAAGAGGGTCCTTCTCCCATTGACCGATAAAATACATAATTGAGGATTGGACGTCATAAAGCAACGAATGATAACCCGACTGTTGAGAATTAACGACGACCTTGAAG
Organism: Lithobates sylvaticus; assembly: GCA_028564925.1. Lineage (NCBI taxonomy): Eukaryota > Metazoa > Chordata > Amphibia > Anura > Ranidae > Lithobates > Lithobates sylvaticus. The sequence continues at coordinate 22,859,661 of CM053028.1, read as the reverse complement.
TGGACCCAGACAACAATGATTCCATTTCTGCTGATATCATGGAACTGTACAAGATACAATAACAAAGGAGGATGTGAACCATCTCTGGAGGGATCTGGCAGCTTCGGTGGAGGCCGCATGAAATCCTCTGACACAATTCATCCCTTCACGTCGGGTCCAGGTTTTAGCTTATCGTTTATTTTAATGAACTGCCAATGAACGGCGATGGGCAGGAATATAATATTCATACAGGTCGCCTATTACACATAGTCTTTCAGAGATGGAAAAAGATTATATAATTAGCCGGAACAACACAAATTCTCGACACAAACACGTGATAAAAGCAAACTGGAACTAATTGACCACTTGCCGTCTGGAAGATTTACCCCCCTTCATGGCCAGGCCCTTTTTTGGGATACGGCGCTGCGTTACTTTTACTTTAAATTGTGCGGTCGTGCGGCGCTGTAAATCAATGAAATATATAATTTTTTTCCCCACAAATGGAGCTTTCTTTTGGTGGTATTTGATCACCTCTGCGGTTTAAATTTTTTGCGCTATAAACAAAAAAATAGACGGACAATTATGAAAACAAACCCAATAGTTTTTACTTTCTGCTATAAAACACATCCAACAAAAAAAAAATCATAAATTTAAGCCAATATGTATTCTTCTACATATTTTTGGTAAAAACAATGCCAATAAGCGTATACTGATTTGTTTGCACAAAAGTTATCGCATCTACAAACTATGGGATATATACTGGAATTTTTTTAATTTTATTTTTTATACTAGTAATGGCGGCGATCAGCGACTTATAGCGGAACTGCGATATTGCGGCAGCCAATCTGACACTTTGTGGGAACCAGTGACACTAATACAGCAATCAGTGCTAAAAATATGCACTGTAACTGTACTAATGACACTGGCTGAGAAGGGGTTAAACATCTGGGGCGATCAAAGGGTTAAATGTGTGCCTAACCAGTGCTTTCGTGTGTACCATTTGTGCTGCTTTCATTAAGGGATGTGCTTTGCAGGGAAACAAAATCCTGCTGGCAGGATTGAGCTCTGTCTTGTTTACATAGGCAGAGCTCCATCCAGTGTGTCTCCTTGCCGATCAGCAAGGAAGCAAGGATCGAAGGAAGGAAGGAAGGATCAATCAATCTGCTTTCACTAAGGGATGTGCTTTGCAGGGAAACAAAATTTAGCACATCCCCAGGATGGAGCTCTGCCTCGTTTACATGGAATAGCTCCATCCAGTGTGTCTCCTTGCCGATCAGCAAGGATCGAAGGAAGGCAGGAAGGATCAGTCTGCTTTCACTAAGGGATGTGCTTTGCATGGAAACAAAATCCAACACATCCCCGTTGGCAGGATGGATCTCTGCCTTGTTTACATAGCAGAGCTCCATCCAGTGTGTCTCCTTGCCGATCAGCAAGGAAGCAAGGATCGAAGGAAGGATCAATTAATCTGCTTTCACTAAGGGATGTGCTTTGCAGGGGAAAAAAATTCAGCACATCCCCAGGATGGAGCTCTGCCTTGTTTACATGGCATAGCTCCCTTCAGTGTGTCTCCTTAATGATCAGCAAGGAAGCAAGGATCGAAGGAAGGATCAATTAATCTGCTTTCACTAAGGGGTGTGCTTTGCAGGGAAACAAAATCCAGCACATCCCCATTGGCAGGATGGAGCTTTGCCTTGTTTACATAGCAGAGCTCCATCCAGTGTGTCTCCTTGCCAATCAGAAAGGAAGCAAGGATCGAAGGAAGGAAGGATCAATCAATCTGCTTTCACTAAAGGATGTGCTTTGAGCTACATGGCATAGCTCCATTCAGTGTGTCTCCTTAATGATCAGCAAGGAAGCAAGGATCGAAGGAAGGATCAATCAGTCTGCTCTCACTAAAGGATGTGCTTTGCAGGGAAACAAAATTCAGCACATCCCCAGGATGGAGCTCTGTCTTGTTTACATAGGCAGAGCTCCATCCAGCGTGTCTCCTTGCCGATCAGCAAGGATCGAAGGAAGGCATGAAGGATCGATCAGTCTGTTTCACTAATGGATGTGCTTTGCAGGGAAACAAAATCCAGCACATCCCCGTTGGCAGGATGGAGCTCTGCCTTGTTTACATAGCAGAGCTCCATCCAGTGTGTCTCCTTGCCAATCAGAAAGGAAGCAAGGATCGAAGGAAGGAAGGATCAATCAATCTGCTTCCACTAAGGGATGTGCTTTGCAGGGAAACAAAATCCAGCACATCCCTGCTGGCAGGATGGTGCTCTGCCTTGTTTACATATACAGAGCTCCACCCAGCCTCTCTCCTCGCCAATCAGCAGGTGCTGGCGGGCATCCATTGGCCGGTACTTGCTGATCAGCTTCTGATGTGACTAATCACAGCAGAAGCGGCGCGCCCCCTCCCCAGAAATGCAGAATCACATATATATATACATATACGGGATTCCGCACAGAACGACAGCCCTGTAGCAGTAAATCTGCTATAGCGTGGTCAGCAAGTGGTTAAAGGTGAACTCCGGGCACAAAAACTTGCATCTAAATACATTCTTCAATGGCCACGAATGATATAAATGCACTTTATAAGCACAAAATGCCTTTACAAACCCAGATGTTACCTTGTAAAAGTAAAAGTGACATCACTGCTGTGCTGTAGACAGCCTGTGCAGAAAGCAAAGCTGTGGGAGGGGCCCAGCAGCTCCTCCTACTACAGGCTGCCCAGGAGGGGGCGGAGTCAAGACCAGTCCCCCCTGCACAATGAGAGAGAGCAGCAGTGAGCGGTCTTTATTACAGGAAGTCCCACACTGGATTACTGCACAGATCTGGAAGAAATACACAAAGCTCACCGAGATTCAAGAAGAATACACGATGAATGGATTTAGACAACATTTTGCTTTATTCGGGAGTTCAGCTTGAGGACCAAGAGGTCTTTCTTTGCCTCGGTTAACACTGCTGCAACCCCATTGTCGCGGGCTTCCTGTGTGACTATGCAGTGCGACTTGCTGGTGACATTAGAGTGAAAGTCACCTCAAAGTGGTGTAGAAACCCTTTCAAAAGTTGCTGCGACTTGGATTGAGATCTGGTGAGTGTGGAGACCATTGGATGAGATCTGGTGAGTGTGGAGGCCATTGGAGTACAGTGACCTCCCAAAAATGTGTCAAAAGTGTCCGAAGTGTCCGCCGCAAAGTCGCAGTCACGAAAAAAACATTGCAGATCGCCGCCAAAAATAAAAAATAAAAATGCAATAAATCTATCCCCTATTTTGTAGACGCTATAACTTTTGTGCAAACCAAACACTTATTGCGATTTTTTTTTACCAAAAATATGTAGAAGAATACGTATCGGCCTAAACTGAGGAAAACATTTTATTTTATTTTTTAAAAAAGGGATATTTATTATAGCAAAAAGTAAAAAATATTGTGTTTTTTTCAAAATTGTTGCTCTTCTTTTGTTTATGGCGCAAAAAATAAAAACCGCAGAGGTGATCAAATACCACCAAAGAAAGCTCTATTTGTGGGGAAAAAAAGGACGTCAATTTTGTTTGGGTGCAACGTCGCACGACCGCGCAATTGTCAGTTAAAGCCACGCAGTGCCAAATCGCAAAAAGTGCTCTGGTAAGGAAGGGGGTAAAATCCCCCGGGGCTGAATCGGTTAAAGCGGAGTTCCACCCCAAAATAATGTGCTGAAAAACTCGGCTTATACTCGAGTATATATGGTATGCTATTTAGGGTGTGCAAGCCTAATGCCGCGTACACACGGTCGGAATTTCCAATGGAAACAGTCCGATGGGAGCTTTTCATCGGATTTTCCGACCGTGTGTATGCCCATCGGTCTTTTTCTGTCGGAATTTCTGACGGACTTTGGATTGAGAACCTGTTCTCAATATTTCCGACGGAAAACCTTTCTATCGGATTTTCCGATCGTGTGTATGCAATTCCGACACGCAAAATTCCGACGCATGCTCGGAAACAATTCGACGCATGCTCGGAAACATTAAACTTCCCTTTTATGGTGCTGTCGAACGTGTTTTATGCCGCTGTGTTATTGACCGTCAGAATTTGGTGTGATCGTGTGTAGACAACACAGCTTGAGCGGAATTCCATCGGAAAAACCGTCAGAGTTTTTTCCGACGAGAATTCCGATCGTGTGTACGCAGCATTATTTTACTGACTGTGCCTCTTGGCTTCCCCAATGGGCTGCACATTATAGTATTTCCAAATTCTGTATTTTTCGCAGCACTTGTAGTAATAGTAGTAGGCGCTCCCAGAGGGAAACACGTGGTTGTCACCTCCGCAGGAAATCACTTTGCAGCTAATGTAGATTGTGTACCGAGAGTAAAAGGAGAGCGGTGCTTCCACTATGGCTTTGTTAATGGATAAGACCATAAGAAAAGGTGCTGACGCAACTGACATCTATCTATATGCTTTGCTCAGACTTCCCAGATGCCGCCAGTACACAAGAACTCCATTAGCCAAATAGGACTTGAATTTGTGTTCCAGATACACATTCATTGTATACACAGCACTAAAACATTTACACCTGACAAAGTATGGAAAGAACCCAGATGGGAATTTCCATAAACCCCGTGCCTTCAATCGGGGAAATTTCATCAAAACTGGAGCAGCGAGAATCTGGAGTTCAATGGTTTGCCATGCAGAGCTGCTCCAAATTCCATCTTCTCCACTTCCAATAAATGTCCACCAATGACTTTCCATTCAATGGCGAAGATGGCAGTTTTCAGATATGTTACATTGCCTTGCAAAAGTATTCATACCCCCCGAAATTTTACTACCAAAAACGTAAATGTATTTTATTGGGATTTTTTTTATGATAGACCAACACAAAGTGGCTCATAATTGTGAAGTGAAAGGAAAATGATAAATGGTTTTCAATTTTTTTTTAACAAATACCGTATTTGTCGGCGTATAACACGCACTTTTTTCCCCTTAAAATCAGGGGAAAATTGTGAGTGCGTGTTATACGCCGACCCCCACCGATCCCCCGCCGATCTCCACTGACTGTGAGCGGAGCGATCGCCGCCGAGATACACATAGCCGAGTGTACTCGGCTCTTCTCGGCTCCTCTCACAGTCAAGCCCAGTCCCGCCATGGGCGTGACTGTGAGCGGAGCCGAGAAGAGCCGAGTACACTCGGCTATGTGTATCTCGGCTCCGCCCAGTCCCTGCTATCTCGGCAGCGTTCGCTCCGCTCCGGTGTCCTGTCGGATACTGTCCTCAGCGGCACCAATTTTAAATGGCAATGGACAGGCTGCACTGGGGAAAGGCTGCACTGGGAAAGGCTGCACTGGGACAAGGCTGCACTGGGCCAAGGCTGCACTGGGACAAGGCTGCACTGGGACTAGGCTGCACTGGGACTCGGCTGCACTGGCAAGGCTGCACTGGGACAAGGCTGCACTGGCTAGGCTGCACTGGGACAAGGCTGCACTGGCAAGGCTGCACTGGGACAAGGCTGCACTGGCAAGGCTGCACTGGGGCAAGGCTGCACTGGGCACAAGGCTGCACTGGCAAGGCTGCACTGGCACTGGGCAAGGCTGCTCTGGCAAGGCTGCACTGGGACAAGGCTGCACTGGGACAAGGCTGCACTGACAAGGCTGCACTGGGACAAGGCTGCACTGGCAAGGCTGCACTGGGACAAGGCTGCACTGGGACAAGGCTGCACTGGGACAAGGCACTGACAAGGCTGCACTGGGACAAGGCTGCACTGACAAGGCTGCACTGGCAAGGCTGCACTGGGACAAGGCTGCACTGGCAAGGCTGCACTGGGACAAGGCTGCACTGGGACAAGGCTGCACTGGGACAAGGCTGCACTGGGACAAGGCTGCACTGACAAGGCTGCACTGGGACAAGGCTGCACTGGGACAAGGCTGCACTGGCAAGGCTGCACTGGGCAAGGCTGCACTGGCAAGGCTGCACTGGGACAAGGCTGCACTGGGCAAGGCTGCACTGGGACAAGGCTGCACTGACAAGGCTGCACTGGGACAAGGCTGCACTGGGACAAGGCTGCACTGGCAAGGCTGCACTGGCAAGGCTGCACTGGGACAAGGCTGCACTGGCATGGCTGCAATGGACACTGATAAGGCTGCATTGATGGGCATTTAAATGTAAGTTTTTTTTCCTTAACCACCTTGCGCCCAATAGAAGTCATATGACGTCCTCTATTTCCCGGGGGTATATCTGAATGATGCCTGTAGCTACAGACATCATTCAGATATTGCCGTTTTCAGCCGGTGTTTCCCAGCACCATAAGAATGATCATAGCTGCTGTTCCACCCCCTGATCATTTTTACGGGCGGTGGTAAGGGACGTCCCCCCCTCCCGCCGCCCTCCAGTGCTTCTACCGACTCACCGCTTCTATCGGTGAGTCGGACTCAGGATTTATATATATATATATTTATATATATTTATTCATATAGACCATCTGGTCCGCCTGAGTCTTTATGATCGTTTGGAGGCCGGGCGCGATGTTATGACGTCACGCCCGGCCTCTGCATTCAAATAACGGCGCTGCATCGGCTGGGAAGCCGTGATTGTTTTTTTATTTTTTTTTATTTTAGGCTTCTCAGCCTAGAGGTGAGATGTGAGGTCTTATTGACCCCTCTCACTGTAAATAGGTCCGATCGTGCCATATTCCTATTACAAGGGATGTTTACATTCCTTGTAATAGGAATAAAAGTAATCCAATTTTTTTAAAGTGTCAAACTAAAAAAATAAAAGTAAAATTAATAATAAAAAAAAAAATTTAAGCGCCCCTGTCCCCCGTGAGCTCGTACGCAGAAGCGAACGCATACGTAAGTCCCGCCCACATATGAAAACGGTGTTCAAACCACACATGTGAGGTATAGCCGCGAACGCTAGAGCGAGAGCATAAAATATGTAACCAGTAAAAATTTTTAAAGCGTCGCCTATGGGGATTTTTAAATACCAAAGTTTGGCGCCATTCCACAAGCGCGTGTAATTTTGAAGCGTGACATGTTGGGTATCTATTTATTCGGCGTAACTTCATCTTTCACATTATGCAAAAAAATTGTGCTATAACTTTACTGTTTTTTTTTTTTTAAAGCATGAAACTGTGCAATTACCGTGCGAGATAAAAAGTTGCAACGACTGCCATTGTATTCTCTATGGTCTTTGCTAAAAAAACATATATAATGTTTGGGGGTTCCATGTAATTTTCTAGCAAAAAAATTATGAATTTTACATGTAGGAGAGAAATGTCAGAATTGGCCTGGATGCAAGGTGGTTAAACTTCCATCCTAAAAGTTTTTTTCCTTAAAATTCCCTCCTAAACTTGGGGTGCGTGTTATACGCTGGCGCGTGTTATACGCCGATAAATACGATAATTATCTGAAAAGTGTGGCATATTCAGCCCTCTTTAGGCAGGCCATACGTGGGTCAAATTTCGAAAGAATTTTCTTTCGAAAATCTCTTCTAAGAATTTTTGTTCGTATTTCGCACCATTAGTGGGCTGTAGCAACAGCCAATTTTCCTGTGGCCATCAAATTTGAGTAATCGGATGTTGGAAATTTTTCAAAAAACAAATGATTTTCTAATCAATAATGGGAGAATCGTGTGAGAAATGTAATCGAAAAAGAAATGTGCATGTGCAGGAAAAGAAAATTCACAGAAAGAAGATTCCCAGCCATGAAAATTATTTTCTGTAGCAACATGAGGTGAAATTAAAGGCTTGGTTGGTCGAATTTCGAAATCAATGGTGGCGCTATCGGATTATAAAATGCACAAATGTTCTGATTTTCAAAAGAAAATTCTTCCAAAATTCGACCATGTATGGCCAGCCTTACTCTGATACCCCTAACTAAAATCTAGTGGAACCAATTGCCTTCAGAAGTCACCTAAGGCCCCTTTCACACCGGGGCATTTTTCATGCGGTACATCGCTAAAAATAGCGCCTGTTCACCGCCTGAAAAAATCCGGCCCCTTTAACTCCAGTGTGAAAGCCGGCGGGCTTTCACACTGGAGCAGTGCGCTAGCAGGACGGCAAAAAAAGTCCTGCTAGCAGCATCTTTGGAGCGGTATAGGAGCGGTGTGTTCACCGCTCCTCTACCGCTCCTTCCCATTGATTTGAATGGGAAACCGCGGTAAAACCGCGGCAATACCGCCGCAAAGCGCCGCTACGGCGGCGCTCTGCGGGGGTGTTTAACCCTTTTTCGGCTGCTCGCGGGGGGTAAAACCGCACCGTGAGCGGCCGAATACCGCGGTTAAAACGACGGTAAAGCAGCGCTAAATATAGCGCTGCTTTACCGTCACCGCGGCTCCCCGCCCCAGTGTGTGAAAGGGGCCTAAGTAATAAAAAGAGTCCACCTGTGTGTAATTTTATTTTTCTGTATAAATACAGCTGCTGTGTGAAGCCCTCAGAGGTCAAAATTGAACTATTTGTCCGAAAAGCAAACCGCGGAAAACTGTGAATGGGTCAATTCTCCAATGGTCACCAATGTAAGGAGCATTTCTCCACTGACCACTAATATAAGGAGCATTACTCTTTATGATCACCAATCTAAAGGGTCAATTCTCCACTAAACACCAATGTAAGGGGCATTTCTCCACAGATCACCAATTTTAGGGGCCTATTCTCCAATGATAACCAATATAAGAAATATTTCTCCACAGATCACTAATATTAGGTGCATTTCTCCACAGATCACCAATCTATGGTGCATTTCTCCACAAATCACCAATCTAAGGTGCATTTCTCCACAGATCACCAATGTTAGGGGCATTTCTCCACAGATCACCAATCTAAAGTGCATTTCTCCACAGATCAGCAATGTTAGGGGCATTTCTCCACAGATCACCAATCTAAGGTGCATTTCTCCACAGATAACCAATGTTAGGGGCATTTCTCCACAGATCACCAATCTAAGGTGCATTTCTCCACAGATCAGCAATGTTAGGGGCATTTCTCCACAGATCACCAATCTAAGGTGCATTTCTCCACAGATCAGCAATGTTAGGGGCATTTCTCCACAGATCACCAATCTAAAGTGCATTTCTCCACAGATCAGCAATGTTAGGGGCATTTCTCCACAGATCACCAATCTAAAGTGCATTTCTCCACAGATCAGCAATGTTAGGGGCATTTCTCCACAGATCGCCAATCTAAGGTGCATTTCTCTACAGATAACCAATGTTAGGGGCATTTCTCCACAGATCACCAATGTAAGGTGCATTTCTCCACATATCAGCAATGTTAGGGGCATTTCTCCACAGATCACCAATCTAAGGTGCATTTCTCCACATATCAGCAATGTTAGGGGCATTTCTCCACAGATCACCAATCTAAAGTGCATTTCTCCACACATCACCAATGTAAGGGGCATTTTTCCACAGATCACCAATGTAAGGGGCATTTCTCCACAGATCACCAATGTAAGGGGCATTTCTCCACAGATCACAAATCTAAGGTGCATTTCTAAATTTTGACCTCTGAGGGCTTCACACAGGTACGTGATTTCACGCAGGAGGGTCACCCTGCCGCAGTATATGTGCGTGGGGAGGTCCAGAATAGGTTAAATTGATGATATTAATTAAAAAGTCAAATAATATACAATTATATATAAAAATATATTTATTTTTTTCGGGTTTTCGGCCAATTGCATCCTGCATTTTCGGCACTAAAATTTCCATTCGGTGCACCTCTACAAATAAATGTAGAACTCTGCAAACCTTGTCTGTGACGGCACCAGTCTGTCTGCAGTCACACAGGAAGAACAGAGAAGTTGCATTGTATCTGTTGCACTTGTTAAAGGCTTGCCCACAGTTTGTGTCGGGTGCTGTAGTGAATTGGTGGATGGCACCACCATGCAATTACAGAAAGATAAGATAAGATTCACCAGCACACCTCAGTATAGCAGCAATCTTGTCTTTTATTCAACTAAAGCAACAGGCATCCAAGGCCAACGAAAAACATGACAGACACATGAACATTCTGCATCAGATTATGAAGCGGCAGACTGAAGGTGTATGCAGATTTACTGATCAAGCAGCAATTTCTCATTCATCTCAATAGCTATAAGCATTGTGGAGAAATTAATCTTCAATATTCACAACAGAAGACCTGAATACTCAGCTCCTCTCTCCTTATGTTGCGTACGCGCGATCGGAATTACGGCCAGAAAAAGACCGATGAGAGCTTTTCATCGGAAAATGTGACCGTGTGTAGGCTCCATCGGAATATTGCTGGCCGAATTTCCGATAGCAAAAAATTGAGAGCATGTTCTCAATTTTTCCGACGGAAAAGGTTTCTATCGGAAATTCCGATCGTCTGTAGCAATTCTGACGCGCAAAATTCTTACGCATGCTCGGAAACAATTTGACGCATGCTCGGAAGCATTGAACTCGGCTTGTTGTAGTGTTGTACGTCGCCGCGTTCTTGACGGTCGGAATTTGGTGTGACCGTGTGCAGGCAAGACAGTTTGAGCGGAATTCCATCGGAAAAACTGTCAGAGCTTTTTCCGATGAGAATTCTGATCGTGTGTACGCGGCATTACTCTCTACTATGGAGAGCAAAATGTTGTCAGCCTGCCTTTCCTGGAATACACATGGACATTCTGCATCAGATTATCAAACTACAGACTGAAGGCCAGTTCCCACCACATGCAGTCCAGTGCGTTTTTTTTTTTTCTGCATCAAAAAACGCATGGAAAGTAGGTTATATGGTTTCCAATGGCATAGTTCACACCAGTGCGGTCAGTTCCAGGGCGTTCCAGTTGCAGTCCAAGGACCACGGCTATGGAACGCTCTACCGACTTACATCCGCATGGAAGAAAACCATCAGGCTTTCAGGAAAAAGACCCACCTCTTCTAAGAAGCAGGACAACACGGGACGAATCCAGCGCCTTGAGGCGATTCAGTTCGCATTGCAGCGCTATACAAATTATTCATTCATTCATTCACAGAAAAAAAAAGTAGAACATGCTGCATTTTTCCTGCACTGGTCTGTACTGGAAAATGCATTAAAAAAAAAAATGCACCGTAATGCACTGGAACATATTAAAAACCCACCAGACCCCAGTACAGTGTAAAAAAAAAACAGGAAAAAAGAAGAAATGTATTGTAAAATGTTGGATGACCTCAGCCAGAACACTGAAGATGGGTCGTAGATGGATCTTCCAGCATGACAATGACCCAAAACATACCACCAAGGCAACAAAGGAGTGGCTCAAGAAGAAGCACATTAAGGTCATGGAGTGGCCTAGCCAGTCCCCAGACCTTAATCCTATAGAAAATGTATGGAGGGAGCCGAAACTTCAAGTTGCCAAGAGACAGCCAAGAAACCTTAAGGATTTAGAGAAGATCTGTAAAGAAGAGTGGACCAAAACCCCTCCTGAGATGTGTGCAAACCTGATCACCAACCACAAGAAACGTCTGACCTCTGCGCTCGCCAACAAGGGTTTCTCAACCAACTACTAAGTCATGTTTTGCTTGGGGATCAAATACTTATTTCACTCACTGAACTGCAACTCAATTTATAACATTTGTATTGTGTGTTTTCTCTGGACTTTTGGTTGATATTCTGTCTCTATCATTTAACCTCTTGCTTACCGGGGCACTTAAACCCCCTTCCTGCCCAGACCAATATTTAGCTTTCAGCGCTGTCGCACTTTGAATGACAATTGCGCGGTCATACAACACTGTACCCAAATGAAATTTTTAGCATTTTTTCACACAAATGGAGCTTTCTTTTGGTGGTATTCAATCACCTCTTGGATTTTTATTTTTTGCGAAACAAACAAAAAAAGACATAAATGTAAAAAAAAAAAAAAAAAAAACATGTTTCATAGTTTGTTACAAAATTTAGCAAATGGGTAATATTTCTCCTTCATTGATATTCGCTGATGAGGCTGCACTGATGGGCATCGATGAGGCTGCACTGATGGGCACTGATGGGCTGCACTGATGGGCTGCACTGATGGGAACACCTCAGGCTACCAGCGTGAGGAGAAAAAAATAGCTGATTTCTGGCTCTGTTTACATCACATGATCAGCTGTCATTGGCTGACAGCTGATCATGTGGTAAGGGGTCGGGATCGACCCCTTACTCCGATCTGTGATCAGCCGAGTCTCATTGACTCGCTGATCACAGAGTGCGCCGTGCGGGCCCTGCAGGGGGCGCGCAGGCCTGCTCGAGCACGGGAGGACGTCTATGGACGCCCTCCCGGGAAATTAGGTCCGCGCTGCAGCCGTCTTTTTCGGCTATGGCGCGGATGGGAGGTGGTTAAAATACACCTATGATAAAAATGATAGACCCTTAATTTCTTCGTAAGTGGCCAAGAGGGTAAAACTTCGGAATCCATCACTTTTTTTTTTTTTGGAAGGCCCCTGCTCCCCCCTGGGGTAAATGCTCTTTTCTCCCCCTTTACTCTAGGATTTTTTCTATTTTTGGTTCTCCTGAGATAAAAATGTTCTACTTACTATACTATACTCGAGTATAAGCCAAGTTTTTCTGCACATTTATTTGTGCTGAAAGTGCCCCCCTCGGCTTATACTCGAGTATTTTTCTGCAGCAGAGAATGACATTTTCCAAACCGACTTTGGGGCCCCGTATCTCGGGGCCACTTGGTGCTAGGAACCCCAAATTTGGTGTGCAAACCCAGTGGAAACAACACTACAACATACAGGGCCACAAAGTCGGTTCGGATATGTTGTAGTGTTCGTTCCACTGGGTTTGCACACCAAATTTGGGGTTCCTAGCACCAAGTGGCACAGAGATACGGGGCCCCAAATTCGGTCAACTGTGTCCATCTGCAGCAATGTCATTTCGGGACCCTTTGAGGCATGCAAATGGGCACAGTGAGGCTGCAAATGGGCAAGTGAGGCTGCAAATGGACATTGTTGACCCTCTTTTCCACTTACAGTAGCTGCGCGTTTCTCACCCTAGGCTTATACTTGAGTCAATACGTTTTCCCATTTTTTTTTGTGGTAAAATTAGGTGCCTCGGCTTATATTGGGGTCAGCTTATACTCGAGTATATAAAGTACCTTCTCAATGCTCCATTGCCATTCCCAGCTTCCTTCTCAGTCTATAGCCAGCAATCCCCTTCAAGGCAGAATGACACATTGTCATTCTGCCCATATCTTATGAACCCAGCCTGTCATTTGCAGCCCCCCCCCCTAGAGGGGGCACCTCAACACACGGTACTCAGGGACGAAGGGGTGCTCACACATCATTATGTGAGTGCCACTTAATCCTGGCAGAGTGCGTGCCAGAGACAGAAGAAGGAAAATAAGCTGCAGTGACGACACCAGAGCAGCAAATAAGACTTAATAAAAAAGGTGTGTATAGGGATAAAAATAAAAAAAATACAGCATGGGGGAATGGAATCTGCAGGGAATGGGAAGAAGCGGGTGTGGAGACCACCCCAAAAAGGTATTTACATGGCTCGTTTTTAGAAAAGACACACGATCGGACTTTCCGCCAACAAAATCCTGGATTTTTTTCCGAAGGATGTTAGCTCAAACTTGTCTTGCATACACACGGTCACATAAACGTTGGTCCAAAATTCCGAACATGAGAACGCGGTGACGTACAAGACGTACGACGGGTCGAAAAAAAGGAAGTTCAATAGCCAGTGCGGCTCCTTCTGCTTGAGTCCGAGCATGCGTGAACTTTTCTGCGTCGGACTTGTGTACACGCGATCGGAATTTCCGACAACAAAGCGAAGTTGGCGGAAAATTTAAGAACCTGCTCTCAAACATTTGTGGCCGGAAATTCCGACACCAAATGTTCAGATGGAGCGTACACGCGGCCGGACTTTCCGACAACAAGCTCACATCCAACATTTCCCGTCGGAAAAGTCCGACCGTGTGTACGCGGCCTGACACAGTGTGGTATGCCTGAGTATAATAGAGGGGCTGGCAGTGATTTAGGCCCCATGCACACGAGACGCAGAGGCAAACTCTGCCAAACGCATGTTTTAAAAAGCAGAAACCTGCGTTTTCATGCCGCGTTTAGCCGCGTTTGCGTCTATAAGCGTTTGTAAAGATAACATCATATAGACCCTCCCCAAGCTCAGAAAGCATGTATTATTAACTATTTATGCCATTTTGATCAGAGTGAGCAGCAGCAGAGAGAGCAGAAATGGATCCCATATTGAATATATGTCAGGAAATGCTCCTGATGTTGCTCTTGATGAGGCAGCAACGTCGTCGCAAATTGCGTGAGAGGTCCAGAGTCAGAGCTCGTCGATATTGGACCCATCCGTTGATGGCACACCGAATGACCGTTGGATATTTCACAAACATGGTGGGGGGTTGGGGCTGACTAGACATGGGTATGCAGGTTTTTCTTTGTGAAAAAAAGACATTGCTATGCTTTGGTCAGACTAGGTGGAGTCACTGATTAGATTATAAATTGGATGAAGGGTTGGGGCAAAGAAGTGGAGGCATTCCTCATTGTCTAAGCCACCCATATATGCTCTATGAACTACCGTATTTATCGGCGTAAAACACGCACTTTTCCCCCCTTACAATCGGGGGAAAGTCATGGGTGCGTGTTATACGCCAATCCCCCAAAAAAAATTTGCCAAAAAAAATCAAACGGCAACTGAAAAATAGCGACCGCCGTCAAAAAAAACGAGCGCCGCCGAAAAAGACAGAGCGCCGACGAAAAAGACCGATCTGACTGCTCGGCTATGCTCGCAGTCCCGCCTCCCTGCGCTCTCTTCCGAAACAGCAGGGAGGCGGGACTGCGAGCGGAGCCAAACAGTCGGCTCGGTCTTTTCCAGCGGCTCTCGCTCGGTCTTTTCCGGCAGCGCTCGCTCGGTCTTTCTAGGCGGCAAATTTAAACGTGGGCAAGCTGCAAATGACGCTGGCAAGCTGCAAATGATGCTGGCAAGTTGTAAATCACACTGGCAAGCTGCAAATGACACTGGGCAAGCTGCAAATGACGCTGGGCAAGCTGCAAATGACGCTGGGCAAGCTGCAAATGACGCTGGGCAAGCTGCAAATGACGCTGGCAAGCTGCAAATGACGCTGGGCAAGCTGCAAATGACGCTGGCAAGCTGCAAATGACACTGGGCAAGGCTGCAAATGACACTGGCAAGCTGCAAATGACGCTGGGCAAGCTGCAAATGACGCTGGGCAAGCTGCAAATGACGCTTAAATTTAATTTTTTTTTTCCCTAAACTACCCTCCTAAAACTTTTTTTCCTTAAAATGCCCTCCTAAACTTGGGGTGCGTGTTATACGCCGATAAATACGGTATCTAAAGTAATTATGACATTTAAAAAAAAAAAATTATTTTTTATGGTTTACCATCATATTTCTGAGTTTTCTGGTCCAAAAAATTGGGTTCCTTTAAAAAACGCTTATAAACGCAAATGCGGCTAAACGCGGGTGCCGCGTTTAGCTGCGTTTAACCGTGTTTTGCGTCTGAAACGTGGAAAAGCAAAGTGTCTGAACCCATTTTTTTGCTTCTGGAAAAAACGAGGTTAAACGAGACTGTGTACATGGACACATAGGATAACATTGCATGCGTTCAGGGGCAGTTGAAAAAAAGTGTCCAACTGCCTCTGAACGCGCGTTTAACAGCGGCTCGTGTGCATGGGGCCTAACCATTTTGCCTTAACAAACACTTTAAAGTACACGCAATTCCATACTTTCCATATAAGTAAGCAACTTTACTGATCAAGTAGCAATCCCTCATTCATCTCTGTAGCTAAAAGCATTGCGGAGAAATGAATCTTTAAAATTCACAACAGAAGACCTGAAATTCCATCTCCTCTCCCTTTATTCTCTATGGAGAGGTAAATCTTGGCAGCCTGCCATCCCTGCAATAAAAACGCACAGCAGGTTCCTCCCTCTGGTCTTTCACACCAGCGGACCGCATGTCCGTATTTCATCCATCCGTTTTCGGACATACATGCATCCCTATGGGATAGCGGGTGTCAGCTACACTTTAATATAAACATACAGGGGGCGCTGCCCCTCTAATGGAAATATACGCCGGGTGATGCCCTCCAATGGAAACACTCAGCAGGTGCTGGAAGCTGTAAGACCCACTGAAACTGATTTCTGAGTCTTTTGCCGCGTACACACGATCGGAAATTTCGGCCAGCAAAAGACCGATGAGAGCTTTTCATCGGAAAATGCGACCGTGTGTAGGCTCCATCGGAAATTTTGCTGGCCGAATTCCCGCCAGCAAAAATTTGAGAGCAGGTTCTCAATTGTTTTCAACGGAAAAGGTTTCTATCGGAAATTCCGATCGTCTGTAGCAATTCCGACGCGCAAAATTCCTACGCATGCTCGGAAACAATTTGACGCATGCTCGGAAGCATTGAACTTAATTTTTTTCTCGTCGTAGTGTTGCACGTCACCACGTTCTTGACGGTCGGAATTTGGTGTGACCGTGTGTAGGCAAGACAGTTTGAGCGGAATTCCATCGGGAAAACCATCAGAGCTTTTTCCGACGAGAATTCCGATCGTGTGTACGCGGCATTAGTTGTGATTTTTAAGGATTAATTAGTTCACAGTACATGAAGCTAGAGAGGTGAGGGATGGATTGTTTCATGACTTTTGGTGCTAGTTAGGAATACAGGGGGTCCCCGAGTTACGAACTTGTTAGGGATTGTCCGACTGTACTTAACTCGGAAATGTTGGTAAGTCGGCCGCGCATGCGCAGACCGACAATTACGGACATTTCCGAAGTTCCGTCGAATGCCGTTCTGCGCATGCGCGGCAAATTACAGGCATTTCCGATGTTTGCCGTCATTTTCCGAGGCTCCGTCTGGCCGCGCATGCGCAGAACGGCCGAAGGACGGCGGAAAATGGCGGAGGGTCCCCGCAGCGCCCCGGTTCGTAAGTAGGAGATGTTCGTACGTCGGGCGTTCGTAAGTCGGGGACCCCCTGTATGTATGTAAGTCTTTCATTTCATAGCCTGAGCACAGCTGCATTTTACTGTGCCTTGAAAAAGTATTCATACCCCTTGAAATGTTCCACATTTTGTCATGTTACAACCAAAAAAGCAAATCTATTTTATTGGGATTTTATGTGATAGACCAACACAAAGTGTCACGTAATTGTGAAGTGGAAGGAAAATGATAAACAAAAAAAATAAAATATGTGAAAAGTGTGGGGGGTACATTTGTATTCAGCCCCCTTTACTCTGATACCCCTAACTAAAATCTAGTGGAACCAATCGCCTTCAGAAGTCACCTAATTAGTAAATAGAGTCCACCTGTGTGTAATTTAATCTCAGTATAAATACAGCTGTTCCGTGAAGCCCTCAGAGGTTTGTTAGAGAACCTTAGTGAACAAACAGCATCATGAAGACCAAGGAACACACCAGACAGGTCAGGGATAAAGTTGTGGAGAAGTATAAAGCAGGGTTGGGTTATAAAAAAATATCCCAAGCTTTGAGCATCTCACGGAGCTCTGTTCAATCCATCATCCGAAAATGGAAAGAGTATGGGCACAACTGCAAACCTACCAAGACATGGCCGTCCACCTAAACTGACCGGCCGGGCAAGGAGAACATTCATCAGAGAAGAGCCAAGAGGCCCATGGTAACTCTGGAGGACCTTCAGAGATCCACAGCTCAGGTGGGAGAATCTGTCCACAGGACAACTATTAGTCGTGTTCTCCACAAATCTGCCCTTTATGGAAGAGTGACAAGAAGAAAGACATTGGAGAAAGAAAGTCATAAGAAGTCCTGTGTGCAGTTTGTGAGAAGCCATGTGGGGGACACAGCAAACATGTGGAAGAAGGTGATCTGGTCAGATGAGACCAAAATTTAACTTTATGGCCTAAAAGCAAAACGCTATGTGTGGCAGAAAACTAACACTGCACATCACCCTGAACACACCATCCCCACCGTGAAACATGGTGGTGGCAGCATCATGTGGTGGGGATGCTTTTCTTCAGCAGGGACAGGGAAGCTGGTCAGAGTTGATGGGAAGATGGATGGAGCCAAATACAGGACAATCTTAGAAGAAAACCTGTTAGAGTCTGCAAAAGACTTGAGACCGGGGCGGAGATTCACCTTCCAGCAGGACAACGACCCTAAACATACAGCCAGAGCTACAATGGAATGGTTTAGATCAAAGCATATTCGTGTGTTAGAATGGCCCAGTCACAGTCCAGACCTAAATCACATTGAGAATCTGTGGCAAGACTTGAAAATTGCTGTTCACAGACGCTCTCCATCCAATCTGACAGAGCTTGAGATATTTTGCAAAGAATAATGGGCAAAAATGTCCCTCTCTAGATGTGCAAAGCTGGTAGAGACATCCCCAAAAAGACTTGCAGCTGTAATTGCAGAGAAAGGCGGTTCTACAAAGTATTGACTCCGGGGGGCGCCATACAAATGCCCCCCCCCCCCCACTTTTCACATATTTACAGTTGTGCTCATAAGTTTACATACCCTGGCAGAAGTTATGATTTCTTGGCCATTTTTCAGAGAATATGAATGATAACACGAAAACATTTCTTTCACTCATGGTTAGTGTTTGGCTGAACCATTTATTATCAATCAACTGTGTTTGCTCTTTTTAAATCATAATGGCAACAGAAACTACCCAAATGACCCTGATTAAAAGTTTACATACCCGGGTAATTTTGGCCTGATAACATGCACACAAGTTGACACAAAGGGGTTTGAATGGCTATTAAAGGTAACCCTCCTCACCTGTGATCTGTTTGCTTGTAATTAGTGTGTGTGTATAAAAGGTGAATGAGTTTCTGGACTCCTGACAGACCCTTGCATCTTTCATCCAGTGCTGCACTGACGTTTCTGGATTCTGAGTCATGGGGGAACGCAAAAGAATTGTCAAAGGATCTGCGGGAAAAGGTAGTTGAACTGTATAAAACTGGAAAGGGATATAAAAAGGATATTCAAGGAATTGAGAATGCCAATCAGCAGTGTTCAAACTCTATTTAAGAAGTGGAAAATGAGGGGTTCTGTTAAAACCAAACCACGGTCAGGTAGACCAACTAAAATTTCAGCCACAACTGCCAGGAAAATTGTTCGGGATGCAAAGAAAATCCCACAAATAACTTCAGGTGAAATACAGGACTCTCTGAAAACGTGGTGTGGCTGTTTCCAGATGCACAATAAGGAAGCACTTGAAGAAAGATGGGCTGCATGGTCGAGTCACCAGAAGAAAGTCATTACTACGCAAATGCCACAAAGTATCCCGCTTACAATACGCCAAACAGCACAGAGACAAGCCTCAAACCTTCTGACACAAAGTCACTTGGAGTGATGAGACCAAAATTTCGCTTTTTGGCCACAACCATAAACGCTACATTTGGAGATGAGTCAACAAGGCCTATGATGAAAGGTCCACCATTCCTACTGTGAAACACGGAGGTGGATCGCTGATGTTTTTGGGATGTGTGAGCTACAAAGGCACAGGAAATTTGGTCAAAACTGATGGCAAGATGAATGCAGTTTTTTATCAAAAAATACCGGAGGAACATTTGCATTCATCAGCCAGAAAGCTGCGCGTGGGACGTACTTGGACATTCCAACATGACAATGATCCAAAACACAAGGCCAAGTCCACCTGTCATTGGCTACAGCAGAATAAAGTGAAGGTTCTGGAGTGGCCAATCTCAGTCTCCTGACCTCAATATCATTGAGCCCCTCTGGGGAGATCTCAAAACGTGCCGTTCATGCGAGACAGCCCAAGAATTTACAGGAACTGAAGGCTTTTTGCCAAGAGGAATGGGCAGCTTTACCATCTGAGAAGATAAAGGGCCTCATCCACAAATACCACAAAAGACTTCAAGCTGTCATTGATGTTAAAGGGGGCAATAAACGGTATTAAGACCTGGGGTATGTAAACTCTTGATCAGGGTCATTTGGGTAGTTTCTGTTGTGATTATGATTTAAAAAGAGTAAATACAGTTGATTGATAAGAATTGGCTTCAGACAAACACTAACCACGAGTGAAAGAAAAGTTTTTGTGTTATCATTCATATTCTCTGAAAAATGGCCAAGAAATCATCAATTCTGCCGGGGTATGTAAACTTATGAGCACAACTGCATTTGTAAAACATTTTGAAAACCATTTATAATTTTCCTTTCACTTCACAATTATGGGCCACTTTGTGTTGGTCTATCACATAAGATCCCAATAAAATACATTTACGTTTTTGGTTGTAACATGACAAAATGTGGAAAATTTCAAAGGGGTATAAATACTTTTTTAAGGCACTGTAAACTAATGGAAGACATCAGAAGAAGACATCTATAACATACTACGAGAACAAAAAAGTACAATGCAGTCTACGAAAAGTCACTTTTAAAACCTTGATTGAATAGCATGTTGTGGGACCATCCACTATATTTCTCGGGCAGTGATTGGGTGTTACCAATACCAACATCTCTCTCCATTCAGGATGAATTAAACAAATGGAAGACAGGGCACCTATATTTTGGAAAGCCTCTATTTCTTACAACAAGCTAATCTAAAAAAAATGGGACTGGCTGTCATTGGTCAGTTGTTAGCTCAGACATGGCCTGGTGATCATAAGTGATGCCCCTTTCATGGCATCTCTTGATTTTATTAGACCAACAGATTATAAATATACAACAATTTTAGGGCAACACCATATGGAACTGATAGTCAGACTTGGGTAGGCACTTGTAAATTGACTTCTCTGCTGGATTCCTGAATATTTTGGAGATTATGAAGGTAGTGGTCCAAAGCTGGTGTCCTAATGATGTACTACAACCCACTGGGGAGGGTGATGCCAACACTGGAAGATGTAGTCGCCACAGTGGTTGGGCAGAAATAGAAGTTTTGGTGGAGATATCTATATACCATTGTTGTCTCCAAAACATATAAGATGCCACCATGGAAATCAAATCACTGTATAAAATTCTTGGCATATAAATGAGATCCACAAACTAGGATGAAACTACATAAAAACGATAGATGGGATATGTTTCCCTCTCAGTAGTATATAACGACTTCTACCACAGCAAGCTTCTGGAGGCACAGCTTCAGAACTTCTTTAATATTATCTGGATCCATGAAAAACACACGATCCCTACCCTGCTGGTCAGAGGCAAGGAGACCTAACCAAAGACCAATAGTCTCAGAGTACCTTACCACTGTAACCTGCTAGTCAAGAGATTGAGAGGTCTAACAACAGACCAACATACTGAGAGCACCCCACCACTGTACCCCACTTGATGGACATTGTGAGACCTAACCACAGACCAACATTCTGAGAGCACCCCACCACTGTACCCCACTGGTTAGACATAGAGAGACCTAACCACAGACCAACATTCTGAGAGCACCCCACAACTGTACCCCACTGGTTAGACATCGAACGACCTAACTACAGACCAACATTCTGAGAGCACCACACATCAGTACCCCACTAGATAGATATCAAGAGACCTAACTACAGACCAACATTCTGAAAACACCACACAACTGTACCCCACTGGCTAGACATCGAGAGCCCTAACCACAGACCAACATTCTGAGAGCACCACACAACTGTACCCCACTGGTTAGACATCGAGAGACCTAACTACAGACCAACATTCTGAGAGCACCACACAACTGTACCCCACTGGTTAGACATCGAGAGACCTAACTACAGACCAACATTCTGAGAGCACCCCACCACTGTACCCCACTTGATGGACATCGTGAGACCTAACCACAGACCAACACACTGAGAGCACCCCAACCACTGTACCCCACTTGTTGGACATCGAGAGACCTAACCACAGACCAACATTCTGAAAGCACCACACAACTGTACCCCACTGGTTAGACATCGAGAGACCTAACCACAGACCAACACACTGAAAGCACCATACAACTGTACCCCACTAGTTAGACATCGAGAGACCTAACTACAGACCAACATTCTGAGAGCACCACACATCAGTACCCCACTAGTTAGACATCAAGAGACCTAACCACAGACCAACATTCTGAGAGCACCCCACCACTGTACCCCACTTGATGGACATCCTGAGACCTAACCACAGACCAACATTCTGAGAGCACCCCACCACTGTACCCCACTTGATGGACATCCTGAGATCTAACCACAGACCAACATTCTGAGAGCACCCGACCACTGTACCCCACTTGATGGACATCGTAAGAGCTAACCACAGACCAACACACTGAGAGCACCCCACCACTGTACCCCATTTGTTGGACATCCAGAGACATAACCACAGACCAACATTCTGAAAGCACCACACAACTGTACCCCACTAGTTAGACATCGAGAGACCTAACCACAGACCAACACACTGAAAGCACCACACAACTGTACCCCACTAGTTAAGACATCGAGAGACCTAACTACAGACCAACATTCTGAGAGCACCACACATCAGTACCCCACTAGTTAGACATCAAGAGACCTAACCATAGACCAACATTCTGAGAGCACCACACATCAGTACCCCATTAGTTAGACATTGAGAGCACATCACCACTGTACCCTGCTGGGTCAGACATCGAGAGACCAACATTCTGAGAGCCCCTCACCATCCTACCCTGTTGGTCAGAGATAGATCTAACCACCAACAGCCTGAAAACACATCACCAAAACCTCCATCGTACCCTGCTGGTCAGAGAACAAGAGGTCTGATAACACCTCCCCAATGTATCCTGTTAGTCCTGTTAGTCAAAGATTGGAAGATATAACCATAGAACAAAGGACAAAATGCTGCACACCCCAAGTAGTAATGGGAAAAAGGTAATTGTCCCCCAAAGTGGGGTTTTCTAGGCAGCAAAGCCTAGAAAACCCCACTTTGGGGGACAATTCCCTTTTTCAGAAGATATAACCATAGACCAACATTCTGAGGACAACTCACCACTGTACACTGCTGGCCATAGATCAAGAGCACTACACTTCTGTTCCCTCCATCGTACCCTGTTTCTTAGAGATTGAGGGAACTAACCATAGACCAACAGTCTGAGAGCACCTCAGACCCATACACCACTGTTCAGAAATAGGCAGACCTAATCAGAGAGCAACAGCTTAAGAGCACCTCACCACCATATCCCGCTGGTCAGACAACGAGAGTCCTAATCACAGACCAACATTCTGAGAGCACCTCACCACCGTACACTGTTTGTCAGAGATAGGCCTAACCACCAACAGTCTGAAAACAAATCACCAGAAAAACCTCCATCATACTCTGTTAGTCGGAGATCAAAAGACCTAATGAGAGACCAACAGTCTGAGAAAACCTCCCCACTGTATCCTGTCAGTCAACAATTGGAAGACCTAACCATAGAGCTATATTCTGAGAGCACCACTATACCTTGTTGGTCACAGATTAAGAAAACTAATAATAGACCAATATTCTGAGAGCACTTTACCATTGTTCTTCTTAGAGCACCTGATCACCATATCCTGTTGGTCAGAGATAGGCATAACCAACAGTCCGAAGAACCTCACCCGAAAAACCTCCACTGTACTTTGTTGGTTGGAGAGTCAAGGGACATAACATTATACCAACAGCCTGAGAGCACCTCAGTCCCATATACTGCTTTTCAGAAATGGACAGATCTAACCAGAGAGCAACAGCTTGAGAGCACCTCAGCATCATATTGCTGCTGGTCAGAGAAAGACCCAACTGCCAACAGTCTGAAAATACATCACCAGAAAAACCTCCATCGCACCCTGTTGGTCAGAGATAGACCTAACCACCAACAGTCTGAAAACACCTCCCCAGAAAAACCTCCATTGTACCCTGCTGGTCAGATATCAAGAGATCTAATAAAAGCCCAACATTCTCAGAACATCTCCCCACTCTGTCCTGTTAGTCAAAGATCGAAAGACCTAACCATAGACCAACATTCTGCAAGCACAGCACCACTGTGCCCTGCTGGTCATAGATCAAGAGAACTGATCATAGACTAATATTCTGAGGGCACCTCACCATGTTTCCTTTTTGGTCAAAGGTCGATATACCTAACCAAAGACCAACATTCTGAAAACACCTCATCACCATATCCTGTTGGTCAGAGATAGGCCTTGTCACCAACAGTCTGAAGAACCTCACCCGAAAAACCTCTATCGTACCCTGTTGGTTAGAGATTGAGGGACCTAACCATAGACCAACAGTCTGAGATCACCTCAGCCCCATAAACTGTTGGTCAGAAATGGACAGACCTAACCAGAGACCAACAGTTTGAGAGCACCTTAGCACCGTACCCTGCTAGTCAGTCATCCAGAGACCTAACCATAGACCAACATTCTGCAAGCACAGCACCACTGTGCTCTGCTGGTCATAGATCAAGAGCACTGATCATAGACTAATATTCTGAGGGCACCTCACCATGGTTCCTTTTTGGTCAAAGGTCGATATACCTAACCACAGACCAACATTCTGAGAACACCTCATCACCATATCCTGTTGGTCAGAGATAGGCCTTGTCACCAACAGTCTGAAGAACCTCACCCGAAAAACCTCTATCGTACCCTGTTGGTTAGAGATTGAGGGACCTAACCATAGACCAACAGTCTGAGATCACCTCAGCCCCATAAACTGTTGGTCAGAAATGGACAGACCTAACCAAAGACCAACAGTTTGAGAGCACCTTAGCACCGTACCCTGCTAGTCAGTCATCCAGAGACCTAACCAGAGACCAACATTCTGAGAGCACCTCAGCCCCATACACTGCTGGTTAGAAATGGACAGACCTAACCAAAGACCAACAGTTTGAAACCACCTCAGCACCGTACCCTGCTAGTCAGTCATCCAGCCCCATAAACTGTTGGTCAGAAATGGACAGACCTAACCAGAGACCAACAGTTTGAGAGCACCTTAGCACCGTACCCTGCTGGTCAGTCATCCAGAGACCTAACCATAGACCAACATTCTGAGAGCACCTCAGCCCCATAAACTGTTGGTTAGAAATGGACAGACCTAACCAGAGACCAACAGTTTGAGAGCACCTCAGCACCGTACCCTGCTGGTCAGTCATCCAGACACCTAACCAGAGTTGTCTACCTCCACCCGTTTCCAGCACTTTGTACACCGTCTATCCTGTAATGCCGGCTCTGGATAGGCAGCCAATCCTACATTTTATCAGATTGAGCATTCACCTAAACTAAGATAAATTCTCAGTTCCTCGCTGGTTAGCCAGGACTAGTTTAGTAAAGAGGACCAGCCACTGTCAGGGCCAGCACGTAATGAAAAGGAATGCTTAGCCAATGGTCTAGTTTGTTATCAGAACTGGTTGGAGGTAAGACTAGCTGGATATAATGAGGACCTGTCAATGATAACAGTTGGTTATAATAAGGACCTGTACAGTGATAGGACAAGCTGGTTAAAATAAGGACTAGGTGGTTGAAATGAAGACCAGTCAATGATAGGCCTAGTTGCTCATGAGGGCTGGTCAGGGATAGGAATAGTTAATTATAATGAAGAGTGGTCTGAGTGGGAAGTGTTCAGTGGTAGCAGTAGTAGATAGAGGACTGGTGAGAGATGTATGTATGCCAAATGAGGACTGGTCAGTGAAAGTACTAACTGTTCATAATGAGAACGGGTAAGTGATGGGTGTAGAGGGTGAAATGAAGATTGGTCAGAGAGAGAAGCAAGATGTCGTGATCAGGACTGATTCGTGACAGATCTTTTTGGGACTAATATTGACTGGTCAGTAATAGGAAAAGCAGGTAGCATATGGAACTGGTATGTGACAGAACCAGTCAGGTGTAATGAGGACTAGTTAGGAAAAAGAGTATTTGGCTGTAGTGATAATGCCTAGTGATGGACGAAGCTTAGCGATATTAGGACTCATGTGATTAGTTGGGTGCTAAGGGAATGGGTCAGCAAAAGGATAAGTTGGGTGCAATGATGAGGAACGGTAGAACTAGTCCAGTGTATTCAGAACTGGTGACTGGGTATAAAGGGGACTGGTCAGTGATAGGATTAGTTGGGTGTAATGTGTATAGGCCAGTAGTGATAGGACCAGTCAGTTAAAGGACTAGCCAGATGTAACGATGACCAGTCATTGATGGGCCTGAGTGTAAGGAGGACCGGACATGTAGGACTTGCTGGATGTAATAAGAATGGGTAAGTGATAAAAAGTGTTGGAGTAACGAGGACCAATCACTGATAGAACTAGTTTGGTAGGACAAAGACTGGTCAATGACAGGATAGGTCACATTTTTTAAGGACTGATCACAAAATTAGTTGGGTGTAATAAGACTGGTCAATGCAAGAACAACTGAATTCTAAAGAGGACTAGTTGGGTTTTCATAGAACTGGTTGGTGAGAGGAAAAATTGGGTGAAACGAGGACTGGCTAACGATATGAATTAAGTCTAATATGAACTGGTTAGTGTCATAAGGACTGGTCAGTTACAGGACTAGTTGGGTGTAATAAGGACCGGTAAGTAATAGGACAAGTCAGGTGTAATGAGGAGTGGTCAGTAATAGGACTAGTTGAATGTAAAAAGGTCAAATCGGCGAATAGGACAAGTTGGTTGCAAAAAATCCAGGTAGTAAAAGACTAGGCAATGGTAAGGACCAGTCAATGATAACACTAGTTGGGTATAATAAAGTAATAAGGACTAGTCAATTATAGATCAAGTTAAGTGAATGAGGAAACGTCAGAGATGGGATGGGACACTTCATAGCATTAGTTGGGTACAATCAGGACTGGTCAGTTTTAGGACTAGCTTGGTGTAATGAGAGGACTGATTGGGTGTACTCAGGACTGGTCGGTGATACCCCTAGTCGAGATGATGAAAACTGGCCAGTGACAGGACTAAGTCGGGTGTGCTGAAGCCTGGTAAATCTAAGGACTAGTTGAGTGTGGCAAAGAACCGGTCAGTGACAGGATGGTTGGGTGTGACGAGGAACGGTCTTTGACTGAACTAGTTCATTGCTAGGGGGACTGGTCAGTCAAAGGACTAGTCAACTGTGATGAAGACCAGCTAGTAACAAGACTAGTCACAAGTTATAAGGACTGCTCAGTTACAAGTCAGGTATCATGAGGACCGTCGGTAACAGGACTAGTCAACTGTGATGAAGACCAGCTAGTAACAAGACTAGTCACATGTGGTAAGGACTGCTCAGTTACAAGTCAGGTATCATGAGGACTGTTGGTAACAGGACTAGTCGGCTGTGATGAGGACCAGTCAGAGACATGACTACTAAGGTTTAATGAAGACTGGTTGGGTGTGCTGAGCACTGGTCAGTCAAAGGACTAGTCAACTGTGATGAAGACCAGCAAGTAACAAGACTAGTCACATGTGATAAGGACTGCTCAGTTACAAGTCAGGTATCATGAGGACTGTCGGTAACAGAACTAGTCAGCTGTGATGAGGACCAGTCAGAGACACAACTTCTAAGGTTTAATGAAGACTGGTTGGGTGTTCTGAGGACTGGTCAGTGACGTGACTAGTTAGATGTGATAAGGACAGGGTGGTGTGATGACCAGTCAGTGAAAAGATTAGTCAAGGGTGATGAGAACTGGTCAGTGACATAACTAGTAGGGTGTACAGAGGATTGGTCAGTGATAGGCCTAGTAATGTGGGGTGTAATGAGACCTTATTGGTGAAAGGACTAGTTGAGCGTGAAGAGGGACTGGTCAGTAACAGGAACAGTTAAGTATATTAAGGACTAGTCAGTGACTGGTCTAGTGAGGTGTAAGTAGAAATTGTTGGTGGTGATAATGACTGGTCAGCTGTAGGACTAGTAGGGGAGAGGAGGACTGGTTAGTGACGGGACTAGTCAAGACAAGGGAAAATATGAACTGGTTGGTGGTGATAATGACTCGTCTCCTAAAGGACTAGTAGAATGAGATGAGGACTGGTTAGTAATAATGCTAGTCAGGTGTGATGAGGACTGGCCGGGTGTGATGAGGACTGGTTAGTAATAATGCTAATAGGGTGAGATGAGAAATGGTCGGGTGTGATGAGGACTGTGGGGGTGATGAGGACTGGTCGGGTGTGATGAGGACTGTGGGGGGTGATGGGGACTGGTCGGGTGTGATGAGGACTGTGGGGGGTGATGGGGACTGGTCGGGTGTGATGAGGACTGTGGGGGTGATGAGGACTGGTTAGTAATAATGCTAGTCAGGTGTGATGAGGACTGGTCGGGTGAGATGAGGACTGGTCGGGTGAGATGAGGACTGGTTAGTAATAATGCTAATAGGGTGTGATGAGGACTGGTCGGGTGTGATGAGGACTGGCCGGTAATAGGCGGAGGATCGGGTCTCTCCGATGGATTCAGTGATTGGGGTGTCAAAGGAGCTCGGGTCACCCCGGCCTCCCCTCCCCCTCCCAGGTGTAAACACAATCGGGCGGCACTCACCTACCGGGCGGTGTCCGGCGGGTGTCCCGGGTCCCCCCGGAGCTGTCCCTGGTGCTGCAGAGGAGCCGGATACTCCCACAATGCACCGCGACCACTGCACTGACGTCACAGCCTGCAACACACCCACTGACACAACAATGTCACCGTACACCGCTACAGTATACATCCCCGCCATATACCACCCAACATTACATACTGTACACACCTCTGTACACCGCCATAGTATACAGCACCGTACAACATAAGAGCTATCTCCTCTGATAATTGGCTGTCTCCCGTGATAACTAGTCCTCTCCATCCATAACTAGTCCTCTCCATCCATAACTAGTCCTCTCCATCCATAACTAGTCCTCTATTCTGATCTGTAATCCTCCCTGTTATTTGATGATCAGTCCTCTCCTTTTGTTATTAGTCTTGTCCTCTGATAACTAGTCCTCCCCTCTATGTATTAGCTCTCTGATCTGATAACTATTCCTCTCCTATAACTAGTCCTCTCCTATGATTCTCCTCTGGTTATTAGTCTGGTTATTAGTCCCTTCTCTGGTTATCAGTCCTCTCCTCTAGATATTGGTCCTCTCCTCTGGTTATTAGTCCTCTCCTCTAGATATTAGTCCACTCCTCTGGTTATTAGTCCTCTCTTCTGGTTATCAGTCTTCTCCTCTAGATAATGATATTAGTCCTCTCCTCTGGTTATCAGTCCTGTCCTCTAGATAATAGTCCTCTCCTCTGGTTATCAGTCCTCTCCTTTAGATAAGGGGTCTCCAAACTTTCTAAAGAAAGGGCCAGTTTACTGTCCTTCAGACTTCAGGGGGGCAGACTGTGCCCAGTGAGATTTAAAAAAAAATGGTTATTAGTCCTCTCCTCTGGTTATTAGTAATTTCCTCTAGATATCAGTTCTCTCCTCTGGTTATTAGTCCTCTCCTCTACATATTAGTCCTCTCCTCTGGTTATTAATATTATCCTCTAGATATTAGTCCTCTCCTCTAGATAGTAGTCCTCTCTACTGGTTATCAGTTCTCTCCTCTAGATATTAGTCCTCTCCTCTGGTTATCAGTCCTCTCCTCTGGATATTAGTCCTCCCCTATGGTTATCATTCCTCTCCTCTGGTTATCATTCCTCTCCTGTAGATAATATTCCCCTCCTCTGGTTATTAGTCTTCTCCTCTAGATATTAGTCCTCTCCTCTAGATATTTGTCCTCTCCTCTGGTTATCAGTCCTCTCCTCCAGATATTAGTCCTCTCCTCCAGATATTAGTCCTCTCCTCCAGATATTAGTCCTCTTCTCTAGATATCAGTCCTCTCCTCTAGTTATAAGTCTTCTCCTCTAGATATTAGTCCTCTCTTCTGGTTATCAGTTCTCTCCTCTAGATATTAGTCCTCCCCTATGGTTATCATTCCTCTCCTCTGGTTATCAGTCCTCTCCTGTAGATAATATTCCCCTCCTCTGGTTATTAGTCTTCTCCTTTTAGATATTAGTCCTCTCCTCCAGATATTAGTCCCTTCTCTGGTTATCAGTCCTCTCCTCTAGATATTTGTCCTCTCCTCTGGTTATCAGTCCTCTCCTCCAGATATTGGTCCTCTCCTCCAGATATTAGTCCTCTCCTCCAGATATTAGTCCTCTTCTCTAGATATCAGTCCTCTCCTCTAGTTATAAGTCTTCTCCTCTAGATATTAGTCCTCTCTTCTGGTTATCAGTTCTATCCTCTAGATATTAGTCCTCTACTCTGGTTATCAGTCCTCTGCTCTATCAGTCCTTTCCTCTGGTTATCAGTCCTCTCCTGTAGATAATAGTCCCCTCCTCTGGTTATTAGTCTTCTCCTCTAGATATTAGTCCTCTCCTCTGGTTATAGATATTAGTCCCTTCTCTGGTTATCAGTCCTCTCCTCTATCAGTCCTCTCCTGTAGATAATATTCCCCACTTCTGGTTATTAGTCTTCTCCTCTAGATATTAGTCCCTTCTCTGGTTATCAGTCCTCTCCTCTAGATATTGGTCCTCTCCTCTGGTTATCAGTCCTCTCCTCTAGATAATAGTCCTATCCTCTGGTTATCAGTCCTCTCCTGTAGATAATAGTCCCCTCCTCTGGTTATTAGTCTTCTCCTCTAGATATTAGTCCTCTCTTCTGGTTATCAGTTCTATCCTCTAGATATTAGTCCTCTACTCTGGTTATCAGTCCTCTGCTCTATCAGTCCTTTCCTCTGGTTATCAGTCCTCTCCTGTAGATAATAGTCCCCTCCTCTGGTTATTAGTCTTCTCCTCTAGATATTAGTCCTCTCCTCTGGTTATAGATATTAGTCCCTTCTCTGGTTATCAGTCCTCTCCTCTATCAGTCCTCTCCTGTAGATAATATTCCCTTCTCTGGTTATCAGTCCTCTCCTCTAGATATTGGTCCTCTCCTCTGGTTATCAGTCCTCTCCTCTAGATCAGGGGTCTCCAAACCTTCTAAAGAAAGGGCCAGTTTACTGTCCTTCAGACTTTAGGGGGGCAGAGTGTGCCCAGTGGGAGTAAAACAAAAATCTTGATCTCTGGTATTAGGGGTAGAAATAGTTGGTGTCAGTGGGAGGAATAGTGCCCCATTTTAGTTGGTGGTGGAAAAAATATGCCCCATCGTTGGTGTCGGTGGAAGGAATAGTGCCCCATTGTTGGTGCCAGTGGCAAGAATTATGCCCCATTGTTGGTGTCAGTTGCAGGAATAATGCCTCAAGGGCCGGATAAAGGCAAGCAAAGGGCCACATCTGGCCCCAGGGCCATAGTTTGGAGACCAATGGTCTGGATATTAGTCCTCACCTCTGGTTATCAGTCTTTTCCCCCTCCCCCACACTCCATGTGCCTTCCTCTCTTTCACCTACTTGATACTTTTTGTTTCTAATGTTCACAATGACAAATATTTTCAGTAGAAGAATATTGTTTGGAGACTTGGATTCTGTGTCGAATGTTACACGGTCATTGTGAGACGTTTTCTGTATTGTACATCATTTAATTATCAATAAAGAATGGATTTTTTTTTTTTTAACAGAAGGGAATAAAAATGTAGTGTTCTCTGATAACTAGTCCCATAGGTCCTCTCCTCTTCCTTTTCTCTAATAACTAATTCTCTCCTCTAATTATTAGTCCTCCCCTCCTAATATCAGTCCTCTTCATTGATTTTTAGTCCTTTCCTCTGATAACTAGTCCTCTTCTTTGATTATTAGTCCTCCTTTGTTAATATTAGTACTCTCCTCTGACAACAAGTCCTCTCCTCTGATATTTAGTTCTTGCCTCTGAATATTAGTCCTCCCCTGTGTTAACTAATTTTGTCCCCTGATTACCTCTCCTCAGATTATCAGTCATCTCCTCATACTATTAGACCTCTCAATTTATTTTTTAGTGCTATTCTATAACTAGTCCTTACTAGTTATTAGTCCTCTGCTCTGATTACCACGCCAGTCTCATCTAATTATTAGCCTCTGGAGACAATTTTTTTTTTTAGAATTATTAGTAATTTCCTCCAAATATTTTCCTCATAATATTAGTCCTCTCCTCTGGTTATTAGTCCTTTCCTCTAAATAGGTTTCCTCTCCATTTAATACTAGTCCTCTCCTCTGGTTGTCAGTCTTCTCCTCTGGTTATTGGTCTTCTCCTCTGGTTATTAGTTCTCTCCTCTGGTTATTAGTCCTCTCCTCTGGTTATTAGTCCTCTCTTCTGGTTATTAGTCCTCTCCTCTGGTTATTAGTCCTCTCCTCTAGATATTAGTCCTCTCCTCTGGTTATTAGTCCTCTCCTCTAGATATTAGTCCTCTCCTCTAGATATTAGTCCTCTCCTCTAGTTATTAGTCCTCTCCTCTGGTTATTAGTCCTCTCCTCTAGTTATTAGTCCTCTCCTCTAGTTATTAGTCCTCTCCTCTGGTTATTAGTCCTCTCCTCTGGTTATTAGTCCTCTCCTCTAGATATTAGTCCTCTCCTCTAGATATCAGTCCTCTTCTCTAGATATCAGTCTTCTCCTCTGGTTATTGGTCTTCTCCTCTGGTTATTAGTTCTCTCCTCTGGTTATTAGTCCTCTCTTCTGGTTATTAGTTCTCTCCTCTGGTTATTAGTCCTCTCCTCTGGTTATTAGTCCTCTCCTCTGGTTATTAGTCCTCTCCTCTAGATATTAGTCCTCTCCTCTAGATATTAGTCCTCTCCTCTAGATATCAGTCCTCTCCTCTAGATATCAGTCCTCTCCTCTAGATATTAGTCCTCTCCTCTAGATATTAGTCCTCTCCTCTAGATATTAGTCCTCTCCTATAGTTATTAGTCCTCTCCCCTAGATATCAGTCCTCTTCTCTAGATATTAGTCCTCTCCTCTGGTTATTAGTCCTCTCCTCTGGTTATTACTCCTCTCCTCTGGTTATCAGTCCTCTCCTCTAGATATTAGTCCTCTCCTCTGGTTATTAGTCCTCTCCTCTGGTTATTAGTCCTCTCTTCTGGTTATCAGTAGACATGTGCGATTAGATTCATACGAATCGAAAATTCGTACGAATTTCCGTAAATTCGTACATTCGGGAGAATATGAAATACGAATTGCTATGCTTCCGAATTTTGTACAAAATACGGAATTTCGTTTATGAATTTCGGATCCAAATTTCATTACAACGGAAACGTGACTGGTGTTTTGTTGACCAGAGGTTTTCTTCTGCTGCTGAGTGAGGGTTGGGAAAATTACCTTTTTTAATATGGGAAAATAAGAATGTTCGTTAATTACGATTATTCGTTATGATGAAGTTACAAACCCAGGAAGTCAGCACAGCACAGGGATGGTGGGAGCCCCTCATAATGATAAATTCATCATAACAAAGGTCCGTAATTGTTACAAAAAGTTAACGAACCTAACGAAAATTCATATTTCGTATGAATCAAAATTGAATTTGGGACACGAATTACGAAATACGAAACAGAACGGAATGAAACTAAACAAATTTATTGATGGCGCACATGTCTAGTTATAATTCCTCTCCTATGGTTATTAGTCCTCTCCTCTAAATATCATCCCTCTCCTCTGGTTAATAGTCCTCTCCTTTAGATGCCAGTCTTTGCCTCTGATAACTGCTCTTCTCTTCTTGATTATTAGTCCTCTTCTGTCAATATTAGTTATATCTGTCTAATAATAATCCTTTCTTTTGATTATTAGTCCTCTCCTCTGATGACGAATCCCCTCCTTTGGTTCTTAGTTCTCTCCTCTGACAAATAGCCCTCTCAGATTATTAGTCTTCTCCCCTGATAACGTGTCCTCTTGTTTGATTATTAGCCCTTTCCTGTAATAACTAGTCTTCTTCTTTGATAACTTGTCCTCTTCTCTGATAACTAGCCTCCTCCTGTTACAACTAGTCCTCCTCTCAGATTAATAGTCCTCTCCTCTGAATATAACTACTCTCCTGTTAACATTAGTACTTTCCTTCTTACATTAGTCCTCTCCTCCTTTGATAACTAGTTCTCCCCTCTTGTTAATAGTACTCTCCTCTGATTGAGTCTTGACCTCTGCTAACTAGTCCTCTCTAATGATTAGCCCCATCCTCTGATGATTAGTCCTGTCTTGTAATTGATAGTTCTCACCTCTTATTACTAGTCCTCTTCTCCAATTATCAGTCTTCTGTTTGTATAACTAGTCTTCTCCTGTGGTTATTGTACAGGAGTTATTGTCAACTGACTGGATATAATAGGTTGAGGTCAATACCCCTAATATATAGTGTGCAAAAAGATTCCTCAAAGATGGAACTTTACAGGACCATGAACAAAAATAATTCTTATAACAAAATAGAAAATTTATTGCATAAATATTAATGTTGAACCATACATTGTAGATGATAAAAACAAAGACGTGGTGAAATAGGACACCATGGGACCAAATGGAATAACCCAGTCCCACTGTCAGAGGGACAGAGGAAATCCATTGTGTTTCAGCAGAGTAGAAGTCTTCTTCAGGGACGATGGGTTGAAGAATTCCAGATGTGTGGAATTAATCTATAACGGTAATATAGGCATAATTACAAACATGTCATAAAATACATACACATATCATATTGAAAACATCTACAGCTATAAACATAGACCAATACAAAGCAATGAATAAACATAAAAGTTAGATATACTGACCCCATGTGTTGTATATTTCAACCAAGAGAGATACGATACAAGCTCAAAAAGAAAGAGGAAACCGGAGCGCCAGAGCAGCAACGAGGAATCGGAGCAAAATTGGAGATTGAAAGTGTCCAGAAGTGACCCCGTTCAGGGATCTGTCCACCAAAAAAGGGGCCGGAGCGGTTTGAGAAACCACATCACAGAAAAGTTCTAAATGGATAAGGAAATATCAAATCAGTAAATTGATTCTGATCTGTAAAGCAAAGGATGTTAACCACTTGCTTACTGGGCACTTAAACACCCTTCCTGCCCAGACCAATTTTCAGCTTTCGGTGCTCTCACACTTTGAATGACAATTACTCAGTCATGCAACACTGAACCCAAATGATTTTTTTGTCCTTTTTTTTTCCCACAAATAGAGCTTTCTTTTGGTGGTATTTAATCACCTCTGGGTTTTTTATTTTTTGCGCTATAAATGAAAAAAGACCGAAAATTTTGAAAAAAAAACGCATTTTTCTTTGATAAAATTTAGCAAATTATTAATTTTTCTTCATAAATTTTGGCCACAATTTATACTGCTACATAACTTTGGTAAAAATAACCCAAATTAGTGGAAATTATTTGGTCTTTGTGAAAGTTACAGACTCTACAAACTGTGGTGCGAATTATACAAAATTGATCACATCTGATGTACTGGTGGCCAATCTCATTTCTTGTGACCCAAACAAGCCAGGAAAGTACAAATACTCCCCAAATTACCCCTTTTTTGAAAGTAGACATTCCAAGGTATTTAGTAAGAGGCATGGTGAGCTTTTTGATGTTGTCATTTTTTTCCCACAATTCTTTGCAAAATGAATTATTTTTTTATTTTTTATTTTTTTCCACAAAATTGTCATTGTAATAGGTTATTTCTCTCACGTGGCATGTGTATACCACAAATGACACCCCAAAATAAATTCTGCTACTCCTCCTGAGTATTACGATACCACATATGTGGGACTTTTACACAGCCTAGCCACTTAGAGAGGCCCAAAATGCAGGGAGCGCCATCACGTGTTCTAGGAGCATAAATTACACATCTAAATTGTTGACTACCTATTACACTTTTGAAGGCACTGGAGCATCAGGACAATGACACGTGGCACTGATGACAGGTGGCACTGATGACACGTGACACTGATGTGGCACTGATGACAGATGGCACTAATACGGGGCACTGATGACACGTGACACTGATGACAGATGGCACTAATACGGGGGCACTGATGACACGTGACAATGACAGATGGCACTAATATGTGGCACTGCTGACAGATGGCACTTATACGTGGCACTGATATCATGTGGCACTAATACGTGGCACTGATGAGAGATGGCACTAATACGTGGCACTGACAACAGATGGCACCGATACGTGGCACTGATGACACGTGACACTGATGACAGATGGCACTGATAAGTGGCATTGATGACACGTGCCACTGATAACAGATGGCACGTGACACTGACAGGTGGCACTTTTGACAGATGGCACTTTTGACAGATGGCACTGATACGTGGCACTGATGACAGATGGCACTGACGTGGCACTGATGACACGTGGCACTGATATGGCACTGATGGCAGATGGCACTGACGTGGCACTGATGTGGCACTGATGTGGCACTGGGGACAGGTGGCACTGGGGACAGGTGGCACGGATGGCACTGGGGACAGGTGGCACTGGCAGATGGCACGGATGGCACTCTGGGGACAGGTGGTACTGATGACAGGTGGTACTGATGACAGGTGGCAGCTGGGACAGGTGGGACTGGTGACAGATGGCAGGGGGGCAGATCACTTTATTTTTTTTTTTTCTTACAGCGCACCGGCGCCGTTCCTCTCTCCCTCCTTACACGCTGTCTGTGTGAGGAGGCAGAGCGGCGTACGGCATATGCAAACATATGAGATCATCTCTCATTGGACAGCCCGATCTCGCTGTAAACGGCCGCTGTGATTGGCCGTTTACAGAGATCTGTGACCGCCTCTGTCCGATCGACACGGCCAGCACAGAACTTCCCTGATGCGCGCTCTCAGGAGCACGCATTAGGGAAGTAAACAGGAGGACGTCCAGGGACGTCCTCCCGGCAGGGAGCGTCCGCACTGCAGCCGTCTTTCGGCTATAGCGCGGGCGCGTAGTGGTTAAATAAAAGTCAATGCTCTACAGAAATGTGGAGATAAACAGTGTTCACTATATATATATATATATATATATATATATATATATATATATATATATGTAGCACTAACCCCCGAAGGAGCTGCTGGTTTTATTGGGCTTACCGTTACCTTCTTCACCTTGTCTTCGTCTAGGGGTTCCCGTGGTAGATGGCCCAAAGAAAAGTAGAAACTGACACTTTATCTTCCTTTTTGGGGTATTTATTCAAAAGATAAAACAGTCTCTTAAATGTAGGGTAGAGGGTTAGGATGAAAGTTCAGGTACTTTTGGAACTGCAAAGATAGGAAGTCTCTCACTATAGAAATCCAGAGAATTACCGTTTCACAGCTGGATTCCCACAACCACCGGATAGACCTCCTCTCACCAGGCCTAGCAGCCGGTGAAGTGTTAGGTAGAGCAAAGTCTTTGCCACAGACTTGAATGTAGAACTGAGGGATTTAGATAAATTTAGAGAGCTATCATACGGTACCAGTATCTCGCAGCCGGTCGTCACCGTATGAGTGTAGATCCTTTTAGTGTCCTTCAACTGAGCCTCCAGGCCCCTTCTGAGGAACCAGCCTTGTGCATGGCCTTCTCCCGAGGAGTCCTCCCCTGGATGCTTCTCCAGTTGCTGGGCCTTTTCTTAGACGAGACGTCACCGGACCACTTTTGGATGATTAGGCCCCGATATCCATTCAGGCCTGTCCCTGCATTTGCCTCACCTCGGGCTATCCAGCCCCGAGACTCGGAATTGCATGCATCCGCACCCCAGGCCAGGAGGGCCACGGGGGCTGGTCAGGAGGACCAGGACCAAACAGACAGAAAATATCTTCTGGACTGGACCGGAATCCAGAGGCATGTGATCTCAGTACCATAACCGCTTAAGGACCGCCTCCTGCACATATACGTCGGCAAAACGGCATGGCTGGGCACAATCACGTACCTGTACGTGGCTCTTTAAGTGCCTAGCCGTGGGTCACGAGCGCGCCGGCGCGCTCGCGACCCGGTCCTGAGCTCCGCGACCAGCGATCGGGTCACAGAGCTGAAGAACGAGGAGAGCCTGTCACTGATTGTCTGTTCCCTGTTATAGGGAAAGACGATCAGTGACATCAGATGCCACGCCCCCTACAGTTAAAAAAACACACACACACACACTTAACCCCTCCCCGCCCCCTAGTGGTTAACTAGTGGCAGTGAAGGACACTGCCAGTGTCATTTACACAGGAATCAGTGCATTTAAATAGCATTGATTGCTGTATAATTGACAATGGTCCCAAAAATGTGTCAAAAATGTCCGATGTGTCCGCCATAATGTAGCAGTCACAATAAAAATCGCTGATCGCCGCCATTTCTAGTAAAAAAAAAAAATATTAACCACTTAAATACCGCTGTATAGTCATATGACGCCCACAAGGTGGATCTACCATCCTGGGTGGGCGTCATATGACGTCCTCGGATTCCTGGCTGCCTGGGGGGCGCGCGCGCGCCCGCGGCATCGCTCGGGACCCGGTGCGAGTGCCCGGCGGCCGCGATGTCCGCTGGGCACCCGCGATTGCCCGTTAAAACAACAGGACCGGGCGGGACCGTGGAGCTGTGTGTGTAAACACACAGCTCCACGTCCTGTCAGCGGGGAGAAGACTGATCATGTGATCCCAGTACGGAGGAACACATGGTCGGTCTCCTCCCCTTGAGTCCCCTCCCCCCACAGTTAGAATCACTCCTATAGGGACACACATTAACCCTTCCAGCGCCCTCTAGTGTTAACCCCTTCCCTGCCAGTCACATTTACACAGTAATCATTGCAATTTTATAGCAACGATCGCTGTGTAAATGTGAATGGTTCCAAAAATGTGTCAAAAGTGTCCGAAGTGTCCGCCGCAATGTCGCAGTCACGAAAAAAAAAATCGCAGATCGCCGCCATTACTAGTAAAAAAAAAAAAAAAAATTCAATAAATCTATCCCCTATTTTGTAGACGCTATAACTTTTGCGCAAACCGATCAATATACGCTTATTGCGATTTTTTTTACCAAAAATATGTAGAAGAATACGTATCGGCCTAAACTGAGGAAAAAAATTGTTTTTTTTTAAAAAAATGGGATATTTATTATAGCAAAAAGTAAAAAAATATTGTGTTTTTTTTCAAAATTGTCGCTCTTCTTTTGTTTATAGCGCAAAAAATAAAAACCGCAGGGGCGATCAAATACCACCAAAAGAAAGCTCTATTTGTGGGAAAAAAAGGACATCAATTTTGTTTGGGTGTAACATCGCACGACCGCGCAATTGTTAGTTAAAGCGACGCAGTGCCGAATCGCAAAAAGTGCTCTGGTAAGGAAGGTTGTTTAAAAGCCCTGTATTGAAGTGGTTAAAAAAAATGCTATAAAACTATCCCCTATTTTGTAAACGCTATAACTTTTGCGCAAACCAATCAATAATCGCTAATTGCGATTTTTTTTACCAAAAATATGTAGAAGAATACGTATCGCCTAAACTGAGGAAAAAATATGTTTTTTTATATATTTTTTGGGGATATTTATTATAGCAAAAAGTAAAAAATATTGAATTTTTTTTCAAAATTGTCGCTCTATTTTTGTTTATAGCGCAAAAATAAAAATCGCAGAGGTGATCAAATACCACGAAAAGAAAGCTCTATTTGTGGGAAAAAAAGGACACCAATTTTGTTTGGGAGCCACGTCGCACGACCGCGCAATTGTCAGTTAAAGCGACGCAGTGCCGAATCGCAAAAAGGGGCCTGGTCCTTTGGCTGCAAATTGGTCCGGGGCTGAAGTGGTTAAATACCTTCTCCCAGAATTCACAGCAGGATGACACTGCCACTGGGCTGGTTCCGAGAGAAAGAAGGGTATCCAATACACCCAGCTAAAACTGCATTCTCACACTTACCGATGGTGACAGCGACACCTGCGGTCAAGGAGAACTCAATTCCAGCTAGACTGATACCGACCGAGACCATAATTTGGTATAATTAGCCCCAAAGCCCAACTGTGGCTTCAGGAACATTATCTTTAAAACACATAGTGTGTGCTCGTCAGGAGCCAGCGCTATATATATATATATATATATATATATATATATATATATATATAAAACTATAAATATAATTTATTTTCACATTTTTTTATATTTTTCACAACATTTTTTATTTATTTTTTACAATTTTTTTTAACAAGTGACAAGAGCAATGCTCTGGGGGGGTGATCAGGATTTTTTTTTTTGTTTTTTTACACACTATGATTATAACTGTGCATTTTACAGCTATAAGCAACCCTTTTTACTAAATGAAAACTACTCATTCAATGTTTACTATTGTGATTAGCTGTGATTGGTCACAGCTAATCACATGGTACAGATTGGGCTGCGATTGGCCCTGTCTTGTACCATGTCATATGACAAATGACTACTCCTGCCTGGCTGTTAGAGCTGCACGAATAATCGTTCAGAAACGAAATCACAATTCTTTTTCCTTTCCGATCCTAAAACAGCATTTCTTGATTCAACAAGTGCAGAACGTTCTCTGACAGCTGAAAAAAAATAAAAAATCCAGGCAGCCTGCCAAGTTTTATCACAACATCCAGGATAACTAAAAACAAAGTAACATTTCATTCTTAGATCAAAGGAATTAACTTCTGTCTGTAGACAAGGGAAGTTTAACCACTTAAAGGGGTTGTAAAGCTTTGTGTTTCATAGGATGCATTAAGGTGAAAGACACCTTGCAATCTCCGCCCCCCCCCCACGCCCCCATTTTACTTACCTGAGCCCCGAATCTCTGTGGGCGCGATCCCGCGTTGCTTTCCCCCAGCTCTTGTGGGCTCTTCATTGGATGATTGATAGCAGCGCAGCCATTGGCCAGGTCATACCCATTCCCACACTGCTTTTTAAACGTGATCACTTTTATTATTATTTGTTTTTGTACTTGGTTTTTTTCAATAAAAACCTGCCCGTTTGATCTACACCATCGGAGTCCCCTCCTGGTTTGTTTTCTTCTTGTTTTTCTCCTTATGATCCGAACATTTCTTGGAGAGCACCCTAAGAGATCCTTGATCAGTAGTTGGTGTCCACCATTGGCTTATTCCATTTTGCCTACCAAGTGACCATCCAAGAGTTCCGGTTTTATCCATGAGGATCTAGAATCCATGTCAGCTGCCTTCACTTTGACCTACTCTATCCTGTCGGCGAAGTCGTGAGTGGTTCTATAGAGTCTACCCGTCCGCCCTGGAACATCGAGGTCGTAGGCCGTCTGGAGCCTTTCTATGCCTGTTTGACTCCCTGTTGCTGACAGGGAGTCCACCTGTTCCGGTAAGCGCACATCTATTTCCATTCTTCCACGAGTGTGTGTACCAGACGATTCAGTCTAGGAACATCCCGGCTTGACGTCACCTATACTATATCCCCTTGGGACATTTTCTGTTTATCACAAGCACTATTTGTATATGCTACTTTTCACTTCAAGTTCATGTAGAATTATTTTCCTAATTACGATTGAGGATTTTTTTTTGGGACTTTTTTGGTTCATTATATATATTTGTATTCTTTGAATGTATGTTTAGAAGTATTTCTTCAAACCACTATTGATTAATTTTCTTGCTCACTGAAGGTTACTTTAATTGTTCACCTTCCCAGCGCTGCACTTTCCTTCCCAATCAAATCAATGTGTCCACCTGTGTCCAATCACAGCTAGTCACAGTATAAACAGGATTTGCTGGTCAGCAATCCTATCCTCGCGCTCACAGTGCGTAAGGAGAGCCGATAACCTGCAAATCCAAATAGGGACATCTACACTGATAATCAGGGCACTGGTCATCAGTGTCCTGATGATCGGTGCAGCCAGTGGTGTATTTAGGTTTTGCGCTGCTCTAGGCCTGACTAAACTCGTGCACCCCCTAATTTAAATATGACCCACCCCTTCCTATCAAGGCCACACCCCAATGTAAAGGAGAACCTTGATGTTAAAGGGACTGCTGCAGTCTCTGGTGTAATAGGAAATTCTGATCTAAGGGGGTCTCTGGTAACCATAGCCCTTTCTTTACAAAAGCGTCCACAGGGCTCCCCCTTACATCACGGTCCACAGAGACTGCGGGCATGGCACAAGGAATAAAACAGTAAAAAAAGCTGCGCTAATTACACAAATGGAGTGGTTAGTGGCCTATACCACAATATAAAGTAAAGTCCAAAAGCAGCAATGTGATAAGTGCAAAAAGAAAACAAAGTTCGTGAAAAAAATATTGAAGTGACTTTGTCTGATGAATAGGGCCACGAGAGTGGTCAATGTCGATGGGGTATTTGAATTATACAAAGACGAGGAGGGGGATCTAGGTGGCCTCTTTATGAGATTGAAAAACCTCACTGTCTCTGAGATGCATACGCAATGGGATATTGCATACTTAGAGACATATATTAGGAGCAATATGGTACCCAGTAGCCTTAGATGGGAAATCAATCCCCAGAAGGGAGATATAGAACTCGAAGATTGGTTTAAGTATTTTAACACAGCTGGTGTCAACTTTTTAAAATTTCTTGTTGAAAGGAAAACGTCCAAACTTACGAGATTGGACGAAGAGATTAAGAGCATAAAGGAAAAACTTAATCCCCTTAAGGACACGAATGAATATAAGGATAGGTCCGCCACACTACTTAAAATCCTGGAAAAGGAAGATAGAGAACAAAAACTCAAAAAGAAAAAGAAATATAATCGAGATCTCAATGACTACCAGGGTGGTATAGTATTTGAATGGCAAAAAAAGTTGCTAAATGAGCAGACCAATGCGGGTAATACCAACATGGAAGTGGGTTCCAGTACCGATAACCCGGTTTCCACCACTGCCAAACCCGCGTACAACAAACCTGCACGTGGTGGAGGTAAACCCCCAGGTTCGTCTCAGTCTGGAAGGCAAGGTTTTTATCAATCACCTTCAAGATCTGGTGGTCAGTTGAGAAACGATTTTCCACCTAACGATATTCCACCCTTTCCACGACGATCTCGTGGATCAAATATTCAGAATAGGGGTGGGAGAGGTCGGGGTAATATGAATAACACGTATGGTTTTCCTCCACCTTTTAACCATAGACCCCCTGGCCAGTTTAATCAATATGGTGACTATCCACCCTACCTTGGACCCCCCCATGTTACCAACCCCTTAGGGGGGTATGGTCCCAATCCCAACTATAGGATGGACCACTATAAACAGCCACCCTTGGCGTTTCAGCACTTTGACACTGCAAGTGTTTATAACACTGGGTTGGACAGTGGATATAATGTGAGTACACATAATAACTTCTATCCTCTCCAAGATTTAGAAGGGCCCC
The DNA here is from genome assembly GCA_028564925.1 of Lithobates sylvaticus. Taxonomy (NCBI): domain Eukaryota; kingdom Metazoa; phylum Chordata; class Amphibia; order Anura; family Ranidae; genus Lithobates; species Lithobates sylvaticus. Next base: position 22,816,785 of record CM053028.1, on the reverse strand, counting down.
CCAAAGATTATGAGGATATTAATAGAGGAGTGGGCAACTCTATGCAATACTCAAGTCCTGGTCCGTCTAACCAACATTGGGGTTTTCTCAGACCCAATCAAGGGGTAAAAAGGCCCATAGACCGAAAAGAGGAACCAGAGGGGGGAGGAAATGTAGAGCTAAAAAGAAAAAGATCCTAGATGGTAACGGGATTTTTAATTTAAGTTCTGTTACTTTAAATGATTCTGAAAAAATGGTTTTGAACAAAGGCCTGAAATTTGCGCCTCCTCGGGGGCTCAACAAATTTCAAACATACATGGATGTACATAAGTTTATACGTAAAGTCAGTATTAAACGACATATGGCCATCAACCCCATTAGTGTTAATGGGAATGTGACCACTAGTTTTCAACATTCGGGGCTTTCAAACGCCTCACTTTTTAATCCTCCAGGTGCTATGGCACCAGCCTTAAAAGTCTTTAGAGATCTGGTGTTGTCCGATTTAGACCAAATACCGATTAAAAGGGTGAAGACTGACAGGGAGCTTGTTAATGGCCTAAATTCTCTATGTCAGAACAAAAGTTTAATAATTAGGCCTGCTGACAAGGGTGGTGGAATCATCATCCTTGATAAGAAAGATTACTTAGATGAAATGTATAGGATATTGGGCGATTCTGAAACATACACACCCCTTCGTTGTGACCCTAAGTCACAATATTTATCAGAGTTGAGGTTGTTAGTTCAGAGTGGGTTGGAATGCGGGATTTTGAACAAAAAGGAGTCACTGTATTTGGTTCCCAGGTCTCCCCGCACACCCACCATATATTATTTGCCCAAGATTCACAAACATCCTACCTGCCCCCCAGGACGCCCTATAGTCAGTGGCATTGACTCTGTCACGTCCCGGGTGGGCAGGTATATCGATTATTTTCTTCAGCCCCTTGTTAAAAATATGCCATCCTACGTTAAAGATTCCCGCTCCATTATCAACTTATTGGGTGCTATCACTCCCATATCCGGCCTATGGTTGGTGACAGCAGACGTCACCTCACTATATACGGTTATACCTCACCATCTGGGCATATTAGCAGTGGAACATTTTCTTAGGCGTGACTCTGGTTTGTTTGACGAACAGATATTTTTCATTTTACAACTACTAAAATTTGCTGCGTCTAGCAGCTATTTTTGGTTTGGGGGTACCTTCTACAGACAAGACCGTGGAGTTGCTATGGGGGCAAAATATGCCCCTAGCTTAGCAAATCTCTTCATGGCCCTATGGGAGGAGGATGTCGTCTATGCCCAACATAGACCACAGGTGGTTCTATGGGCAAGATATATAGACGACATCCTCCTCCTTTGGGATGGCAACAAGGAGGATTTAGATACCTTCCTTGCTGAGCTAAATGTCAACCAGAGGGGTATTGTCCTTAACTATGAGGCCAGCCAAAGTTCCATTAACTTTTTGGATCTGGTGATAAGGGTTAGCAGTGGTGTAATTACCACTGCAACCCACTTCAAGGATACAGACCGCAACTCATACATCCCCATAGGAAGCTGTCATCATGAATCTTGGCTTAAGTCTGTACCCAAGAGTCAGTACCTGAGGTTAAAGAGGAACTGTTCAGATCCTATTGAGTTTTCTTCTCAGGCGGGGATCCTCACTGAGCGGTTCCTCAAGAAGGGCTACACCATCTCCTCCCTTACGGCTGTGCTCAACGAGGTGTCTAGCACTGACAGAGCAGATCTACTCAAAGAGAAGCCCGTTAAAGACAGGGGTCTAGCTATGGTCCCCTTTATCACTTCCTATTCCATTCAACATAGGAATATAGGCAAAGTGATTAAAAAACACTGGCATATCCTCACCAGTGATACCACTCTTAACGCAGTCCTCCCACAGAGACCACAGATTGTATTTAAAGGAGTTCCTTCTCTTAAAGACAGAATAGCACCTAATGTCTTGGATCCGCCCACTGTCAAAACATGTTTCTTTGATAATCTTACTGGTTTTTATCAGTGTAGGAAATGTAGGATTGGCTCTCTCAGTGGCTGCAGTCATAGGAGGACACATAAATTTATTTCAACGAGTACAGGTATAGAATTTGAAATTAAACCTTTCATCACCTGTGCCACTGAGAGGGTAGTCTATCTGCTTCAGTGCCCCTGTGGGCTTCAATATGTCGGTAGGACAAAGCGCCCCCTGAAGGTGAGGTTGAATGAACACGTCACCAACATCCTGGGTGGGTTCCCTAAACATCCAGTTTCCAGACATTATTTAGAGGCCCATATGAAGAACCCCTCAAAGACGATCTTTTTGGGGATCGACAAATACACTGCACCGTGGAGAGGGGGTTCCCTTGTGCGTGGCATCTCCAGATTGGAGATGTCATGGATACATAAGATTAAAAGTTACATCCCCTTCGGGTTAAACGTTGACATTGATGTCAACGCTTTTATTGACAATTCTTGAGGCTCTAAACTCCAATTCGGGGACTCTTATGGTTAGTATGTGGTTTAATTGCTGCACCACCTCTGTGATTTAACTTTACGATTGATACATCTGACATATGTCTGTATATTATGTAGACTGTGATGCATACTACTGTGAGGTGAGAAACATCAATGGCGATTTCCGATCTTTACTGAGTTTTTGATGTCATCCATTTACTTTGTAAAAAAAAATTTTTTTGGGGTCTTTTTCTTCTTTTTTACAACTATACCTTTTCAGGTAATGAATATATGATGTGTAATATTTTTGTTTGCACTTACATCCCTTAATATGCATAATAGCTAACTCTTAGCTTTTTATTAGCTGAGATAATACACACTTAACTTCATTGGGCCATTTGCCACTGTTATAGCTCCATTTTGGAGAGATAGTCGTGGCAATTTCCTATTATGTATCATCATACGGCTATTTTATTTTTATGTATTCATTTAGCTGTGATCTGATATTTGTCCACAAGATGGGGCGTTTTTTCAGCTTAATTTTTAATTCTATTTTTATATGCTCCCAATACTAATATAGGCTACGTTCTGTCTTAAGCCTAATTTAACAGTCTCAATTAATTTTGACTAGTGCCACCATATACTCATATTTGGTTTACTTAAATAGTGTTCAAGTTGAGGATATGTAACATATACAGATAAGGCTACTAGCCTTAGTCTTTCTTATGAGAGGGTTAAATTCAAAGTCAATTTACGTTTACCCGCCATTGAAGGTTCTCACCAGGGTGTGTTTGCCTTTGTCTATAAAGTTGCGATGATTCAGTGCGTCGCCCGTTCCCCAGAAGAATTCATTGGACGAAACGGACGTAGGGAGGTTGACGCACTGACGTCATCACGTTCCGCAACGAGAGCGGGTGTTTTCTGCTAGCCGGCCGGCGTTTCCTCTTAAACATTACTGTGACTGTTTTGTTCATTCTTGATGTAAGTAGTACTTACTTTTTTATTCATATTACATTTTGGTTTTACACTATGGGAGCTTCCCTGTGTTTTTATGATTTCATGCCATTAAATGCTGATCGATGAGTCTGGGCTTTGGATTCGGGAGGATTAAATACTTCCATATTGACATATCCCACTGAGGCTGTCCAAGGGAATACTGAATGTATTTGGATCCATTTATGATGTCTGGATTCGATCTGGAGGTCTGAGAGTTTGGTTACACCAGGACATCGTTGAGTTGCAGGCTTTATTGAGCTTGCCTTTTGGTAAGCGCATTCTTTGGGCGGTGGTGGAGCACGTTTGTTCTTGGTTGATCACAGCACAAGTCACTATTTATTTTGATAATATTTTTGGCACTTTCATCAGACAAAGTCACTTCAATATTTTTTTCACGAACTTTGTTTTCTTTTTGCACTTATCACATTGCTGCTTTTGGACTTTACTTTATATTGTGGTATAGGCCACTAACCACTCCATTTGTGTAATTAGCGCGGCTTTTTTTACTGTTTTATCTTGTTAATGTGTGTATCTACATTTTTTTGCTGCTGCTATTCATATATACACCTTTTTATGTTATTCCCTTAGCCCTATTATTTCTTATATTAGGGCATTTCACTATTTTTGCACTTATTAGCGCGGTGTTTGCTACATTTTTTACTATGGCACAAGGAATGGTCAGAGACTGCGGGCATAGCACATGGAACGGTCAGAGACTGCGGGCATGGCACAAGGGACGGTCAGAGACTGCGGGCATGGCACAAGGGACAGTCAGAGACTGCGGGCATGGCACAAGGGACGGTCAGAGACTGCGGGCATGGCACAAGGGACGGTCAGAGACTGCGGGTATGGCACAAGGGACGGTCAGAGACTGCGGGCATGGCACAAGGGACGGTCAGAGACTGCGGGCATGGCACAAGGGACGGTCAGAGACTGTGGGCATGGCACAAGGGATGGTCAGAGACTGCGGGCATGGCACAAGGGAGGGTCAGAGACTGCGTACATGGCACGGCAGGAGGTATACCCCCAGGTGAATGGGGCCAACCAACCTGCAACCATGTGCATTGCACGCAGTTGCAGCACTGCATTTAAGGGGTTAAAACAGGCATTGCTGAGACAACATATTGCCTCTTCACTGCATGTCAAATTCCTATGAAAAGACGAGTGTCAGTCCTTACCGACATTGTGAACGAGCATAAAAAAAGCAGCTGCGATTGTACAGGATTGGGGCAAGAGTAACATACATACACACACACACACACGTCGCCACCAACACCCGGGCACCGGCATGCTGCTAGCAACACCCAGGCATCGCCATTCTGTCAGCAACACCCGGGCACCGCCATGCCGACAGCAACACCTTGGCGCCGCCATATCGCCAGAAACACCCGGTATGTAGCCAGCAACACCTGAGCACCGCCATGTAGCCAGCAACACTTGGGCACCACCATGCGGCCAGCAACACCCGGGCCCCGCCATGCTACAAGCAACACACGGGCACCACTATGCTGCAAGCAACACCCGGGCACCACCATGTCGCCAGCAAAAGCCGGGCAACGCTATGCTGCCAGCAACACCCAGGCACCGCCATGCTGCCAGCAACATCCGGGCACCGCCATGCTGCCAGCAACACCCGGGCACCGCCATGCTGCCAGCAACACTCGGGCACCGCCATGCGGACAACAACACCCGAGCACCGCTCATGCTGACCCCTCCTCCGCCACTGCAAGTGACCTTATGCCGTCTCTGGATTGGTGCAGGACCCGGCTCACTGGTGGAGCGGCTCCTTCTCCCTGCCCTAATGATACTCAACAATGCCCACCAGTGATGCCTATCAGTGCCCATCAGTGAAGGAGAAAAATTACTTATTTGGAATTTTTTTTACAGAAACTAAGAAAAAAAAAAGATTCTGTCTTTTTTCGTTTGTTTAGCAAAAAATTAAAAACCCAGTGGTGATTAACCACTTGCCGCCCAAGGTAAGTACATGGACTGCCTTGCGTTTTAGTGGTTCTACCACGATGATGCACCTACAGGCATCATCCCAGTATCATTCTTTTCAACCGGAGATTCTCTTTCATGCAGAAGTAATCCCACCTCCCTCCCGCTGCCGCCTCTCCTGTCCCATCACGGTGCCCAGGAGCCATGCGGCCAGCAGCAATGGCTGCCCTGTACAGAGAGAGAGAGGAACTGACGTCGTTCCCCTCTCTCTGTAACCACAGAAACTGGGAGCGAAGAGTAGTTTGTCCCTTCCGGTTTCGCCCCTTTGTTTACCTGGCCACCATCAGCCAGGAAAGCAGCAGTTTGGACCGATCTCTGTCAGATCGGCTGCTTGGGAGGCCAGAGAAGAGATTTGGGGTCTAATAGACCCCAAATCTCTACATAAAGAGGACCTGTCACAGCCCATGCTTTCACAAAGGATGTTGTTCATCCCTTGTGATAGCAATAAACTTAGTATAGTATAGTATAGTATAATTTGTATAAAATAAATAATAAAAAACAATTTAAAGCGCAGCGTCCCACTGTGCTTACGTGCAAATGCGAATGCCTGCGTTACTCCCGCACGCATTTGTAAACGGTGATCGCACCACACATGTGAGGTATTGTCACGAACGTCAGAGCAAGAGCAATAATTCTAGCACCAGACCCCTGTGTAACTCTAAACTGATAATCTGTAAAGTTGTTTAAAGCGTTGTCTAAGGAGAATTTCTAAGCATCGTAGTTTGCCGCCATTCCACGGGCAGATGCAATTTTAAAGCATGACATGTTTGGTATCTATTTACTCGGTGTAACACCATCTTTCACATTATACAAAAAAATGTAACTAACTTTAATGTGTTTTTTTTTTTATTGCGTTTGAAAAGCCGCTGCGCAAATATAGTGTGACATAAAAAATTGCAACACCCACCATTTTATTCTATAGAGAACAGAAAAAAACTGCGCCACAACATGTAATTAAAAAAGAACTAATGAAATTAAACTTTAAACAGGATAGTAACTGAGTGGGATTTCACAGGCATATTAGTAGTCCATAGAAAAGGGCAAAAAAGATGGTGAACAGAAGTCTATGTAATCTATGATGAATCCACTTCTTCACGATACCACCTTAGTGCACACAAATTCAACAAGTGAATCAATCCCACCACCAGTAATCAAAGCTGCTTACCAGAGAGCAGCTATCAAAAGGCACAGCTCCTCATACACAGGATAGAACGTCCAGCACCACACTTCCCCAGATGAATAAAGCACAAGCCTCAGAACTCAGCAGTCAGTAGATGCTTGCCGATCAATGGGTAACATAATGAGCATGGACCATGTGGATTAAAATGAGGAGACCATAGCGTGATACAGTAAAAGCAATGGGTTTTAATAAGAAATAAGCAGTACAAAGTATTCACATTTGAGCAGATAAGTAACGCTTTTTTTAAAAATGCCGGCCGGCATGCATGGAGCCCTTCGAGGAGGACCCTTCAGGTCTGGTATGGATTTTAAGGGGAACCCCGCGCCAAAAAGAAAAAAAATGGCGTAGGGGTCCCCCTCAAAATCCAGGCCAGACCCTTATCTGAGCACGCAACCTGGCAGGCCGCAGGAAAAGAGGGGGGGCGCGAGAGAGCCCCCCCCTCCTAAACCGTACCAGGCCACATGCCCTCAACATTGGGAGGATGCTTTGGGGTCCCCCCCAAAGCACCTTGTCCCCATGTTGATGAGGACAAGGGCCTCATCCCCCCAACCCTGGCTGGTGGTTGTGGGGGTCTGCGGGCGGGGGGCTTATCAGAATCTGGAAGCCCCCTTTAACAAGGGGACCCCCAGATCCCGGCCTCCCCCCCTGTGTGAAATGGTAAGGGGGTACAAAAGTACCCCTACCATTTCACCAAAAAAGTGACAAAAGTGTTAAAAATGACAGGAGACAGTCTTTGACGAGTCCTTTATTAAAGTCTTCTTTCATCTTCTTTCTTCTGGTCTTCTTCCTTCTTCCTTTCTTCATCCTTCGGTTTCTTCATCTTCTTCCTCCATCTTCTTCCTCCATCTTCTTCTTCCTCCATCTTCTTCTTCCTCCGATCCGCTTCTTCTTGCTTCGGTGTTCTCGTCCGGCATCTTCGTTATATGAGACCTGTCAGAAGAAGAGAAGCGTCACACAGAGGGAGCCTCCCATTGTGCGGAGCAGCCCGAGAACGAAGAAGAGACGCCGTGGAGGAAGATGCCGGACGAGAACACCGGAGCAAGAAGAAGCGGATTGGAGGAAGATGAAGATGGAGGAAGAAGATGAAGAAACCAAAGGACGAAGAAAGGAAGAAGGAAGAAGAACAGAAGAAAGAAGATGAAAGAAGACTTTAATAAAGGACTTGTCAAAGACCGTCTCCTGTAATTTTTAACACTTTTGTCACTTTTTTGGTGAAATGGTATCATTTCACACAGGGGGGGGGGGGGGGGCAGGGATCTGGGGGTCCCCTTGTTAAAGGGGGCTTCCAGATTCTGATAAGCCCCCCGCCCGCAGACCCCCACAACCACCGGCCAGGGTTGTGGGGGTGAGGCCCTTGTCCTCATCAACATGGGGACAAGGTGCTTTGGGGGGGACTCCAAAGCATCCTCCCAATGTTGAGGGCATGAGGCCTGGTACGGGTTCAGGAGGGGGGGCACTCTCTCGTCCCCCCTCTTTTCCTGCGGCCTGCCAGGTTGCATGCTCGGATAAGGGTCTGGTATGGATTTTGAGGGGGACCCCCCACGCCATTTTTTTTTTGGCGCGGGGTTCCCCTTAATATCCATGCCAGACCTGAAGGGCCTGGTATGGAATTTCGGGGGACCCCCACGCATTTTTTTCCCCGTCATTTTTCTATTTTCTGAATGCTAACATGACCTGTGTGCAAATAGCCTTAAAAAAAACATAGAAGTGAACCAGCGGAAAAAAAAGTCAAGTTGAAAGGTGCGCCTGTTCAACTTATGCAAATGAACCTACGTGGCTTGACATTTACTAAGATTTTGCCAGCGCAGTGAACCAGAGCACTTGAATGGGCGCAAATGCCGCTTGCGTACATAAATTGACCTAGCGCAGTTCCAAGTGTATTTGCAGGCGCACCATGCTTGTTCAGAGAAAGTTAATTTTCCGTTCTATTTTGGGCACATTTGTTACTTGGACAGTCATATCTATACTTCCTCACATCACCCACATCACCCCCATAATATTGCCACTTCCAGCTTCTTTTAATTCTGAGTTGAAGATGCCGTGCGCCAGGTCTATAGCGGCGCACAGATCGCGGCCGCCCGTGCACCGGCATGCTCATAGTAAATGGGGAATTGCGCTGTGTTACAGGCGCAAATGCTTTGTGAGTACGAAAGCGGCCCTTGCGCGTCGGCGTAGGCAGCAACTCATGGTGCAAATGCTTTGTAAATCAGCCCCAATGTTTCTACTCAAGTTCCACTGCGCAGAGCAGAGAGAATTTTCAGCGTAGAAAGAATCGGGAAATACTTTTTTCAAGATCGCGATAACGATTCTGCACGATTAATCGTGCAGCTCTAATATATTCTTGTAGTTCTGGGCTGATGATTCCTTTCCATTCTCATGATCATTTAAACTCAACAAGGTGAGATCTTGCACGGAGCCCCAGACCAAGGGAGATTGACAGTTATTTTGTGTTTCTTCCATTAGTGAATAATCGCACCAACTGTTGTCACCCTCTCACCAAGCTGATTGGCGATGGTCTTGTAGCCCATTCCAGCCTTGTGTAGGTCTACAATCTTGTACAATCCTTGGACAGCTCTTTGGTCTTTGCCATGGTGGAGAGATTGGAATCTGATTGATTTTATCCATCCGTTTTCAGATGAAATACGGACATACATGCATCCCTATGGGATAGCGGGTGTCAGCGGATGAACATCCGCTGACACCTGTTATCATCCGTCCCCAATATGGTCCGATTCTGCAGACGGAGGAAAATCATTTTTTCTATCTGTCTGCAGAGCGGATCAGATGAACACAGACAGGTCCGTGTTCATCCAATCCCCCATAGAGGAGAGCGAAGATCTGACAGGGCGGTCCCTGCACAGTGTACAGGGACCGCCCTGTCATCACGCGGCTCAGCAGGGATCAACGGATTACGGATCCGTCCCGTGTGAAAGGGGCCTTAAGGCTCGATTCACAGCTATGCATGTTGCGTATGAGCGTTTCTGGAGTGCTTTTTACTTTTGCTTGCCACGTTTTTGGACACGTGTTTTTACCACGATTTCCATTTTTTTTTTACACTGTATATAGCTGGATGCTAAGCAGGGGGCTGGGAAGCCGGCCGGCGCATCCTTAACAACTGATGAGTCACCAGCTGTCAGCGGGCTTCCCCGCTGAATGTAAAAAAACGAATTGCCGGATAAAAAAAAAACAGCGTGAGGTCCCCCCCCCCCCAGGTTCATACCAGGCCCTTGGGTTTTTTTAAAATGGCATGGGATCCCCCCAAAACCCATACCAGACCCTTATTCGGGCATTCAGCCAGGCAGATCAGGAAAGGGAGCGGATGAGCTAGCACCACCGGGCAAGGGTTTTCGGGAAGATGCCCTTATCCTCATTAACATGGGGGCAAGGTGCTTTGTGGTGGGGGAGCAGAGCCCCCCCCGCCTCAAAGCACCCACCCCTCTATGTTGAGGGCATGCAGCCTGGTATGGTTCTGGAGGGGGGGCGCTCGCTAATCCCCTCCCTTTCCTTACCCGCTGGGCTGCATGCTCGCATAAGGGTTTGGTATGTATTTTAGAGGGGACCCCACGCCATTTTTTTTAAAAATGTTGGCATGGTGAGTCCCCTCTGAAACCATACTAGACCCAAGGGCTTGGTATGGACCTGGGGGGGACCCCACGCTGTTTTTTTTCACATTTTATTATTTTTTTTACATTCAGCGGGGAAGCCCGCTGACAGCTGATGACTCATCAGTTGTTAAGGCTGCGGCGGCTGGCTTCCCGGCCCCCTCCTTAGCAACCAGTTATATAAAGTGAATGTACAGCTCAAAAGAAAAATAAACACAAATCGCAAAACTCAAATCGTGGCAAAATCGCTGCAATAACGCAGTACTTGCATTTTGGATGCGGGTCCATTGAAGTCTATTACATGCAAAACGCTGCATTTTGCGGGTAAAAAAATGCAAAATGCATCAAAAAACGCATTAGTGTGAATCGAGCCTAAAGCCTCATGCACACGGTATGATTGTTGGCAGGAGGATTGTCTGTTGACAGACTGTTGTCCTAAAATCCTAAGCCTTGTACACACGATCGGATTGTTGGCCAGACTTTTTTGTCCAAAGGGCATGTGCCAGGAACTTGTTTTGCATACAAACGGTACACAATTGTCGGCCAACAAACACGCACTTGCCCATGCCCGATACACACGGTTGGATTTTCCAACGGAAAATGTTCGATGGGAGCTTGTTGTTGGAAATTCCGACCGTGTGTAGGCTCCATCGGAATTTCCATCACACAAAATTTGAGAGCTGGTTCTCAAATTTTCCAACAACAAAATCCGTTGTCGGAAATTCCGATCGTGTGTACACAATTCTGATGCACAAAGTTCCACGCATGCTCGGAATCAAGCAGAAGAGCAGCACTGGCTATTGAACTTAATTTTTCTGGGTTTGTCGTATGTGCTGTACGTCACCGCGTTCTTGAGGTTCGCAATTTCCGACCAACTTTGTGTGACCGTGTGTATGCAAGACACGTTTGAGCCAACATCCCCGGCAGAAAAAAAACATGGATTTTGTTGTCGGAATGTTCGATCAATGTGCGATTGTGTGTACGCGGCATTAGTGACATACTACATGGAATTTCAGCTCTTGAGCACCACCCTTTGGGCACCTTCTGCTAATGTCGTGTTTGGTGAGCATTGATTCTGAGCATGTGTGTTTGTACTTTGGGGTTTTGTGTGACGGATTTGTGTACAGACGATACAAAAATCTGACAACAGACCGTTGTCCGGCGAAAATTTACTAGCCTGCCATCCAACATTTGTTGGCGGAATGTTGGACAACAATTGTTGCGAAGGAACGCACTAACAGTCGGATTTTAGGTCAACAGTCTGTCATCACACAATCCCCTGCTAACAACCGGATCCTGTGTACGAGGCATTAAGCCTCGTACACACGATCCGATTGTTGGCCAACAGAGCTTCAGACTTTTGTCCGAAGGGCGTGTGCCAGGAACTTGTCTTGCATACAAACGGTACACAATTTTCCGATCGTATGTACGAGGCTTAAGGCTGGGTTCACACCAATGTGAATTGGATGCGGCTTACACTGCATAGCCGCATCCAATTCACATGACATTTTAAAATATGTTAATTTGAATGAAGCTGGTTCACATATACGTGCGTTGCATTCGTACTCTACATTGCCCAAAAAACCTGTGCGTTTTTGGGCATTGCGGTGCGAATTGCAAGCACATTATCTTCTATGGGAACGCATCTGATTCGCAGATGCATTCCATGGGGGAACTGGTTAAAATCCGGACCTGATCCAAAAACTGATGTGAAACACTGAACAACTAATTTGTCAATTAGGCCCCTTTCACACGGACGGTCTGTTCAGGTCCGTTTGTCAGTTTTTTTTTTTTGCGGACCTGAACGGACCCTCCATAGACCCCTATGGAGGGATGGATGTCAGCGGTGACATGTCCGCTGACATCTGACCCGCTCCGTTCTGAAAAAGTGTGACGGAGGAAAAAGCTATTTTTACATCCGTCATCGGATCGGGTGACGACGGACTCTACGGTCCGTCGTCATCCGATCCCCCATAGGGGAGAGCGGCGCTCTGACAGGTCCGTCCCTGCGTAGTGTGCAGAGACAGACCTGTCATCTTCCTGCACAGCGGGGGATTGACGGAGCGATCCCCCGCTGTGCAGAGCGCGCTCCGTACATGGACACGTCCGCGCGAAAGAGCCCTTAGTTGTGAAAACGGAGCTTCAATTCGCACCGCACATGTGTGAACTCAGCCTCAGAGAGTGCTCCTAATCTCAGCTTGACACCTGGGAGCCAAAAATATTGCTGATTGATAAGGGATCAAATACTTATTTCACTCATTAAAATGCAAATCAATTCATAACTTTTTTGACTTGCGTTTTTCTGGATATTATTGTTGCTATTCTGTCTCTCGCTGTTAAAAAAAAAAAAACGACCATTAAAATTAGAGACTGATCATTTCTTTGTCAGTGGGGAAATGTACAAAATCAGCAGGGGATCAAATACTTTTTTACTTTTGTCAGAAATGGCCCGGATACAAAATGAATAAACTTGAAGAGGAGTGGCCACTAAAAAATTTTTTTTAAAAGTCAGCAGCTACAAATACTGCAGCTGCTGACTTTTAATAATCGGACACTTACCTGTCCCAGGGTCCAACGATGCGGGGGGAAGGAAGCCCCCCCTCGTTCCCCGCTCCGCTCACGGCACCGGCATTCTTACTGTGGGCACCCGGCTGTGGCATGCGCGAGCGGCGCCGTGCGCCGTGATACGACGCTCAGTCATCTGGGACACGTGACAGGTCCCAGATGACTGCGCCGAGGGGAAGTGATGTCAGTGCCCGGGCACTGAAGGTGGCAGACTACGAGGGACCCCCTAGCAACAGGCATTTAGAGGTGAGTAAAAAAAAAAAAAAAATTCCAATTTTTTTTTTTTTTTTCTTTATGATTTTTAAGCAAATTAAAATTTTTGTTGGTGGCAACACCACTTTAAGCACCGGACCATTTGGCTGGCCAAACACCAGAGCACTTTTTGCGATTCGGCACTGCGTCGCTTTAACTGACAATTGCACGAACGTGCGACATGGATCCCAAACAAAATCAACGTCCTTTTTTTTTCCCCACAAATAGAGATTTCTTTTGGTGGTATTTGATCACCTCTGCGTTTTTTTTTTTTGCGCTATAAACAAAAAAAGAGCGACAATTTTGAAAAAAAACACATTATTTTTAACTTTTTGCTATAATAATTATCCCCAAAAAATCTATAAATTTTTTTTTTTTTCCCCTCAGTTTAGGCCGACACGTATTCTTCTACATATTTATGGTAAAGAAAATCACAATAAGGGTATATTGATTTGTTTGCGCAAAAGTTATAGCGTCTACAAAATAAGGGATAGTTTTATGGCATTTTTATTAATCATTATTTTTTTTTACTAGTAAATGCGGCGATCAGTGATTTTTATCATGAATGCGACATTATGGCGGACACCTCGGACAATTTTGACACATTTTTGGGACCATTGGCATTAATACAGCCATCAGTGTGATTGAAAGTGCACTGATTACTGTAAAAATGTCACTGGCAGTGAAGGAGTTAACACTAGGGGGGGGGGCAGTGAAGGGGTTAAGTGTGTCCTAGTTTGTGTTCTAACTAAAGGGGGAGGGGACTGTGCAGGGAAGATAACAGATCACTGTTCATACAGACGATCTGTCAGTTCTCCCCTCAGAGAACCGGAAACTGTGTGTTTACACACACAGTTCCGGGTTCTCCGTGTGCCCCAAGCGATCGCGGGAGCCCGGCGGTGATGTACCATGACGGCGATTCGCGCAGCCGAGCCATGTTGCCGCAGTTTAACTGCGGCGTCTGGTTGGCATGCGGTTAAAGGGGTTGTAAACCTTCAAGGTTTTTCACCTCAATGCATTCTATGCATTGAGGTGAAAAACCTCCTGTAATGCTGCAGCCCCCCCGAGACCCCTTTTTACTTACCTGTACCTCCTCTATCTCGTCCCGAGGACGAGTACACCAGCAAAAGCCGGTGTCTTGGGTCCTTACTGGATGGATTGATAGCAGCTGCTGTCAATTAGACATGTGCACAACAAAAAAAAATTAGTTTATTTTCGTTTCGTTTTTTCGTTTCCGAAAAATATTCGTTTTTTTTCGTTTCCATCGATTCCTAACGATTCGTACATTCGTAAGTCGTCGTTGTTCGGATTCGTAACGATTCGTACATTCGTAAGAGTTATTTTTTCGTTGATTCGTTTTTTCGTTAGTTTAATTTTCGGACGCATTCGTATTTATTCGTACATTCGTAACATTCGTAACATTCGTAGATTCGTAATCGGAGCATAATTCATAATTTGATGTAATGTGTATGCTATTATTACATTTTAATAATTTACGAATCGAAAAAAAAAAATTACGAATCGAAAAAAAAAAAGTTACGAATTTACGAATTTTTTTGTTCAATAGAGACACGGAAAATTACAAATCGAAAAAAAAATAAATAAAAGTTATGAATTGAAAAAAAAGTTACGAATCGAAAAAAAAAAAGTTACGAATCGAAAAAAAAGTTACGAATGTACGAATTTTTTGGTTCAATAGAGACACGGAAAATTACAAATTAAAAAAAAAAAATAAAAAGTTACGAATTGAGAAAAAAGTAACGAATCGAAAAAAAAAGTTACGAATCGAAAAAAAAAGTTACGAATGTACGAATTTTTTGGTTCAATAGAGACACGGAAAATTACAAATCGAAAAAAAAATAAAAAAAGTTACGAATCGAAAAAAAAGTTACGAATGTACGAATTTTTTGGTTCAATAGAGACACGGAAAATTACAAATCGAACAAAAAAAAAAAAAAGTTACGAATCGAAAAAAAAGTTACGAATGAACAAATTTTTTGGTTCAATCCATTCGAAGCACGTTTAGCAGCACCATTGTAAGGGACACGGAAAATTACCAATTCAACAAAAAAAAAAAGTTACGAATGTACGAATTTTTTCGTTCGTTTTCGTTTTTCGGATTTTCTTCATTAGTACATTCGTTGTTTCTAATTATTTTTTTCGGATTTTCGTTGTTTTTCGGATTCGTTAGATTCGAATGATTCGTTACGATTCGTTATTCGGATTCGTACGATTCGAATGATTCGTTCATTCGTACGAAAACGAACGAACGAAAATAATGAAAAAAAACGAAAAACGAAAAAAAACGAAACGAATTGCACATGTATACGGTCAATGAAATCCAATGACCCGGGCGCCAGGGGGCGGGCCGAGTCATACATTTGGCTTCTATGGACGCCAAATGCTGGACTCGGCAGCACGCCCTCTGGGAGAGCGCTTCTCCAAGGGGGTTATCTAATGCACGGAGGAACTGCTGGGGGACCCCAGAAGAGGATGTTCGGGGCCACTCTACGCAAAACGAGCTGCACAGTCGAGGTAAGTATGACATGTTTGTTATTTTAAAAAAAAATAAAAAATGAAGCTTAAGGCTACTTTCACAACGAGGCGCTGGGCACGCTGGCGGTAAAGCGGCGATTTGCAGGCGGGTTTGGAGCGCTGCCCCATTGTTTTTCAATGGGAAGGGGCGTTTTAGGAGCGGTAAATACACCGCTCCTACAGCGCTCCAAAGATGCGGCTTGCAGGACATTTTTCAGCGTCCTGCAAGCGCACCGCTCCAGTGTGAAAGCCCTCGGGCTTTCACACTGGAGACACAGCAGCGGCTGTTTGAAGGCGATTTGCAGGCGCTATTTTTAGAACTTTAGCGCCTGCAAAGCGCCTCAGTGTGAAAGGGGCCTTATGCGGCGTACACACGGTCGGAATTTCCGATGGAAACAGTCCGATGGGAGCTTTTCATTGGATTTTTCGACCGCGTGTATGCCCAACGGTCTTTTTATGTCGGAATTTCCGACGGACTTTGGATTGAGAACCTGTTCTCAATTTTTCCGACGGAAAACCTTTCTATTGGATTTTCCGATCGTGTGTATGCAATTCCGACACGCAAAATTCCGACGCATGCTCGGAAACAATTCGACGCATGCTCGGAAGCATTAAACTTCCCTTTTATAGTGCTGTCGAACGTGTTTTATGCCGCTGTGTTATTGACCGTCGGAATTTGGTGTGACCGTGTGTAGGCAAGACAGCTTGAGCGGAATTCCGCCGGAATTCCGTCGGAAAAACCGTCAGAGTTTTTTCCGACAAGAATTCCGATCGTGTGTACGCGGCATAAGTGTCACTTTAAATCCCACCAAAAGAAAGTTCTATTTGTGTGAAAAAAAAATGATAACAATGTCATATGGGTACAGTGTTGTATGACCGCGCAATTGGTATTCAAAATGTGAGAGCGCTAAAAGCTGAAAATTGGCCTGGGCAGGAAGGGGGTGAGAGTGCCCGGTAGGCAAGTGGTTAAAGCCAGAAGTGTGTTGCAGTACCTTTCCAAAATGGGTGGCAAAATGCGTTATTCCTGTGCATTTTGTCGCACGCTCAGGAAATGTGAAGTGTGAACAGCCTGAAGGTTTTAGGTAAAGAAATTAAAGAGGTTGTAAACCTCCCTGTGTAATTTGTACCTATAGGTAGGCCTAGAATAAGGCCTACCTATAAGAACTATAAATATCTCCTAAATGTGCGCCGTTTAGGAGATATTTACTGAATACTGCGCCGATTATGTCATCGGCACATGCGCTCTGAAGGAATGGCCACCCATGCCGTTTCTTCAGGAGTGAGTGGCGTCACACGGCCCCGGAAGAAAGAGGGGCGAAGATGGATGCGGCCTGCGGCGGGGACGACACGGGCTTCGCTTGCAGGTAAGTGTCACATAATGTGCACGGAGGGGGGTAAAAAAAAAAATTTCAGCAGAGTTTACTTCCACTTACGGACCACCCTCCGCAGTTTTACGTCAGTACTTTGAAGAGGAATACCGTTGTTATGGTAGCAACTAGCTGCCATAACCCCAGTATCTTCTTCTTCAGCGGGCGGCCGGCTTCAAGATAAAAGTGGTCTCTGTGGCGGATTTGCCGTGAGATCCCTTTTATCGGTAGCGGGAGAGGACACCCCTCCTCCCGCTACACTCCGGTGCCCTCCAATGCTTACCGAAGCCGTCGGTAGCGGCGGAGGCGATCGGATCCTTTCCCTAGCCTGGAGATGAGTGAGGGGAAGATGGCCCCCATCCGTCTCCATAACATTGCAGGGCGGAAGTGGCGTCAAAACATCATTTCCGCCCATAGCTCTTACAGGGCCATTTTTTTTTTTAAATGACAACATTTTTTTTATTGCATTTTAGTGTAAATATGAGATGTGACTTCTTGTTAAAAAATGTGAGGTCTTTTTGACCCCCCCAGATCTCATATTTAAGAGGTCCTGTCATGCTTTTTTTCTATTACAAGGGATGTTTACATTCCTTGTAATAGGAATAATTTTTTTTTTTTTAAAAGAACAGTGGTAAAATAAATAAGAAAAAAAAAAAAAACAACAATTTAAACGCACCCCATCCCGCCGAGCTCGCGCGCAGTAGCGAACGCATACGTGAGTGAAGACGGTGTTCAAACCACACATGTAAGGTATCACCGCGATCGGTAGCAATAATTCTAGCCCTGTAACTCAAAACATGCAACCTGTAGAATTTTATAAATCTCACCTATGGAGGGGTAAAAGTTAAGGTCGCCATTCCATGAGCGGGTGCAATTTTGAAGCGTAATATGTTGGGTATGAATTTACTTGGCGTAACATTATCTTTCACAATATAAAAAAAAAATTGGGCTAACTTTACTATTTTATTTTTTAATTCAAAAAAGTGTATTTTTTCCAAAAAAAGTGCGCTTGTAAGACCGCTGTGCAAATACAGTGTGACAGAAAGTATTGCAACGACCGCCATTTTATTCTCTAGGGTGTTAGAAAAAAAATGTATAATGTTTGGGGGTTCTAATTGACTTTCTAGCAAAAAAAAATAAAAATTTAATGCGTAAACAACAAATCTCAAAAAGAATAACTATTTACATAAATAACTTTTTCCATCACTTTTCAATCTTCGTCTCCTCATTATTACTACTTGGCCCCTCAACTATTTACACTTTCTGACCTGAGGAGAAAAGTCACCTGACCACCTCTGAGGTGAGCAGTCACATGTCACATGACCCCCCCTCCTCAGCTCCCCATTGGCTGGTCTGCTCTCAGGCGGGAATGTCTCTCTCGGTGTATTTCTGTGGTAGTATTCGGGGCGGTCGGGAGGACCGGGCCCTGTATGAGCGGATCGTTCGGGAGTTGCAGCGCTATGGAACCGTGCTGACCGAGCACATTGCCCGACCGGAGATCTCTGAAGCCGGTAATGACGGCCGCGAGCCTGTCCTGTCACTTGTTGGGCTCCGACAAAATGGCGGCCCCCTGAGGGGGGTACCATGTGAGGGCTCTGTTCTATATCCCCACGTGAGCCCAGAGGGGAGGTGGGGGTGTTATAGAACACTATAGGGAGAGGAACAACACAGAGATGGGGGGCTCTTGTAAATCTATAGAAAGAGGAAGGTGACACAGCTGGGGGGTAGTATGATAGAGATGGGGGCTGATAGGGCTCTGTGGGGGGGTGTCAAAGTTTTCTGTTTGGGAGGAGAAATGGCAAATCTGGGGGGGGGGGGGGGGGGGGTGATGGAAATGGGTGATCATAATGCCCTGGGGGGGGGGGGGGTGTTATGTGAAATAAATGTGGCTCATAAAACTTGGGATGGGGGTGTAACATGACATCTGGGAGTCATGGAGGCTCTATAAGGGGACAGGATAGAATTGGGGGCTTATTGATCTCTATGCAGGGAAAGATGACAGAGATGGGGGGCATACATTTCTATGGGGGGGGCTACATGAGAGAGCTGGGGGGTCATAGGGCTCTATGGAGGGGTGATTTTAATGGGCAGGAGTGGTGTATTCACTGCTGCAAAGAAGCTCCTGGCAGACTTTTTGTGACGCCCTGCCAGCGCAGCGCCCCCGTGTGAAAGCACTCGGCCTTTCACACTGGGATTGCAGCTGAGGCTTTTTGCATGCACTATTTTTAGCGCTAAAGTGCCTAAAAAAACGCCTCCAGTGTAAAAGGGGTCTCACTGATGAGGTGGCACTTATGGGCACTGATTAGGTGGCACGAATATGCTGCACTTATAGGCGGAACTGATGGGCAGCACTGATAGCCAGCACTGACTGGCAGCACTTATGGGCAATCATTGCTGGCACTGATGGGCACTAATTGTAATCAGGGCACTAATCAGTGCCCTGATGACATACCTAGCTCCCCTGTGAGGAGATGCTGCTGATCGGCTCTCCTCTCCTCACACTCTGTCAGTGTGAGTCGAGGAGCGCCGATTACTGGCATCTCCATGTTTACATGTGACCGGCTGGGATTGGACACAGCCGATCACATGGTTAAAGAGCTGCTGCTCTTTACACAGATCGGGGTAGTGGCATGTCCTAGCAACACGGCGAGGCCGTCGCACTGTGCGCCCCCCTGGGGGCGGGCGAGATCAGTCGTTCTGGGAGGCCGTCCTATGACGTCCACCCAGAACGAGAGCCGCACCGCCCAGCCGTCATTTGATGGTGGGCGGACGGCAAGTGGTTAACAAGTGTCAACCACAGAGGTGCCCCAACGCGTTTCGACCTGTACAGTCATGGTCTTCTTCAGGGGGGATTTTGCTGTAGAAGTACATATCAAAAGCTTAAAATTCAATACGTTTTATAGTGCACACACATCTGTGTACGTGACAGTAATATATTTAGCGCTAGAAGATGGAATCTGAAAAAACGAACCTGTAACCAGAAATCTAAAATAATTTAGAGGGTCCAGGTGAGTCAATGGTCCGTCCTCTCCTCCCCATTACCAAATCCAGCCAAAAGGAGCTTGCCATAAGCCACACTCTTAAAGAGGAAGTTAACCCAGAACAAAAAATAAATAAACCCTGCAAGGCAAAGGCATAATGAGCTAGTATGCATAACTTACCTGAGATCGAAGCCCCCGAAGCGGTCCTCCTTCTTCCTCTCCGCCGCTGCTATGTATCCCGGAGTGACTTCCGGGTCTCGCGGCTCCGGCGCTGTGATTGTTCAGCGTGGGAGCCATCAGTGACGGCATGTTCGCCTTCACTTGCGGCGTGCCCAGTGCGCCTGCGCCGTAGACAGCCGTTATTTTGCATGTGACCATATATTTACTGTGAGTTTTTAAAAATGTAATTGCCCACTAGATGGCGCTTTAATACCTTTCTCTCCACACGCACACGTGGTGGGGGAAATCGCATGCAATTTGGACAGGAATCGCACCACATTCCTGTTCAAATCGCATCCAATTCTTTGCAGTGCGATTTGCGCCCATTCATTTTGTATTGTCGCAAATCGCATCGCAAAGTATCGGTTTTGGCAGCTTAAGGACCAGAGGTCTTTTTTCAATTTCGCACTGCACTACTTTAACTGGTAATTGCGCGGTCATGCAATTTTGTAACCAAACGAAATTTGCGTTATTTTCTTCCCACAAATAGAGCTTTCTTTTGATGGTATTTGATTGCCTCTGTGATTTTTATTTTTTGCGATATAAACGGAAAAAGAGCGAAAATTTTGAAAAAAAAAAATTTTTTTTTTTTTTTTTTTCAATTTTCAAAACTTTGTGACAAAAAGCGAGATCTGCAAAATACTCACCATACCTCTCAGCAAATAGCTTTGGGGTGTCTACTTTCCAAAATGGGGTCATTTTGGGGGGTTTTATGCCATCTGGGCATTCCATGGCCTCCGAAACTGTGATTGGCAGTGAGGAGTGAAATAAAAAAATTACACCCTTAGAAAGCCTGAAGGCGGTGATTGGTTTTTGGGGTTCCGTACGCAGCTAGGCTCCCAAAAAGTCCCACACATGTGGTATCCCCGTACTCAGGAGAAGCAACAGAATGTATTTTGGGGTGTATTTCCACATATGCCCATGGCATGTTTGAGCAATATATCATTTAGTGACAACTTTTTGTAAAAAAAATATATATATATTTTTTTTTCATTATTCAATCTCTTGGGACAAAAAAAAAAAATATTTAATGGGCTCAACATTGCTCTCATCAAATAGCTTGGGGTGTCTACTTTCCAAAATGGGGTCATTTGGGGGGGGGGGGATGAACTGTCCTGGCATTTTATGCACAACATTTAGAAGCCTATGTCACACGTCACCCACTCTTCTAACCACTTGAAGACAAAGCCCTTTCTGACACTTTTTGTTTACATGAAAACATATTTTTTTTTTTGCAAGAAAATTACGTTGAACCCCCAAACACTATATATATTGTTAAAGCAAAGGCCCTACAGATTAAAATGGTGGGTGTTGCATTTTTTTTTCCACACAGTATTTGCGCAGCGATTTTTCAAACGCATTTTTTGTGGAAAAAAATACACTTTTTTTTATTTTAATGCACTAAAACACACTATATTGCTCAAATTTTTGATGAAATAAAAAATATGATCTTAGGCCGAGTACATGGATACCAAACACGACATGCTTTAAAATTGCGCACAAACACGCAGTGGCGACAAACTACATACATTTTTAAAAGCCTTTACATGATCCCACATTAGATTCACGGAGGAGGTCTACTGCTAAAATTACTGCCCTCGATCTGACCTTCGCGGTGATACCTCACATGCATGGTGCAATTGCTGTTTACATATGACGCCAGACCAACGCTTGTGTACGCCTTTGCGCAAGAGAAGGGGGGCAGGGGTGCCTTTTTTTTTTTTTTTTTTTTTTTTTTTTTTTTTTTTTTTTTTTTAATTTATTTAGCTTTTTTTATTTTATTTTTAAACTGTTCCTTCCATTTTTTTTTCTTTGTTATGATTTTTATTGTTATCTCAGGGAATGTAAATATCCCCTATGATAGCAATAGGCAGTGACAGGTACTCTTTTTTTTTTGAAAAAATTGGGGTCTATTAGACCCTAGATCTTTCCTCTGCCCTCAAAGCATCTGACCACACCAAGATTGGTGTGATAAAATGCTTTCCAATTTCCCAATGGCGCGGTTAATTACCCTCTATAATTGCTTTTACATGAAAGCCGATCACTGGCTGAAAAGAATGATACCAAGATGATACCTAAACCTGCAGGCATCATTCTGGTATAACCATTCAAAGTCCAGCAACATACTGGAAATTTTTTGTAATCTTTTTTTTTTTTTTTTTCATGCAGCCTCTTGGCTGAACGAAAAAAAAGAGATTGATTGGTGGGTATGCCCACCATTAGAATACCTCCCTTCATCCACCCACTTCTAATGATGGGCATACATGCACCATTTATATATGCCGATGCATGGGGGCATCCTCCCGCAAAAGTTATGCCGTGTACACACGGTCGGAATTTCGACCGCATGTACGTGGCATTAGGAGCCAATTGCTCCTCTCCCCCCCCCCCTGCTGCCCCCATGCTTCGGCACATATGCTCTTTTTTTTAACTGTGGTGGTGAAATCACCTCCTACAGCGTTGGAGTCGCGGCTTTATGTATCGTGGGAGCAAACGCTGTTGCTGTCAAGATAAATAAATCCGCGCTGCAACTGAATGGCGCACCTGAAAACAAAAAAATGCTTAACACTAAAACACAGTAAACAAAATTACATACAGTGGTGTGAAAAAGTGTTTGCCCCCTTCCTCATTTCCTGTTCCTTTGCATGTTTGTCACACTTAAGTGTTTTGGAACATCAAACCAATTTAAACAATAGTCAAGGACAACACAAGTAAACACAAAATGCAATTTTGTAAATGAAGGTGTTTATTATTAAAGGTGAAAAAAAATCCAAACCATCATGGCCCTGTGTGAAAAAGTGATTGCCCCCTAAACCTAATAACTGGTTGGGCCACCCTTAGCAGCAACAACTGCAACCAAGCGTTTGCGATAACGTTCAATGAGGCTTTTACAGCGTCCTGGAGGAATTTTGGCCCACTCATCTTTGCAGAATTGTCCTAATTCAGTTACATTAGAGGGTTTTCGAGCATGAACGGCCTTTTTAAGGTCATACCACAACATCTCAATAGGATTCAGGTCAGGACTTTGTCTAGGCCACTCCAAAGTCTTCATTTTGTTTTTCTTCAGCCATTCGGTGGTGGACTTGCTGGTGTGTTTAGGATCATTGTCCTGCTGCAGAACCCAAGTTCGTTTCAGCTTGAGTACACGAACAGATGGTCGGACATTCTCCTTCAGGATCTCTTGGTAGACAGCAGAATTCATAGTTCCTTTTATCACGGCAAGTCTTCCAGGTCCTGAAGCAGCAAAACAGCCCCAGACCATCACACTACCACCACCATATTTTACTGTTGGTATAATGTTCTTTTTCTGAAATGCAGTGTTCCTTCTACGCCAGATATACTTGGACACACACCTTCCAAAGAGTTCCACTTTTGTCTCATCGGTCCACAGAATGTTGTCCCAAAAGTCTTGGGGATCATCAAGATGTGTTGTGGAGAAATTGAGACGAGCTTTGATGTTCTTTTTGCTCAGCAGTGGTTTTCTCCTTGGAACTCTGCCATGCAGGCCATTTTTTGCCCAGTCTTTTCCTGATGGTGGAGGCATGAACGCTGACCTTAACTGAGGCAAGTGAGGCCTGCAGTTCCTTGGACGTTGTTGTGGGGTCTTTTGTGACCTCTTGGATGAGTCGTCGCTGCGCTCTTGGGGTAATTTTGGGCGGCCGGCCACTCCTGGGAAGGTTCACCACTGTTCCATGTCTTCGCCATTTGTGGATAATGGCTCTCACTGTGGTTCGCTGGATTCCCAAAGCTTTGGAAATGGCTTTATAACCCTTTCCAGACTGATAGATCTCAATTACTTTCTTTCTCAATTGTTCCTGAATTTCTTTGGGTCTCGGCATGATGTGTAGCTTTTAAGGATCTTCTGGTGGACCTTACTGTGTCAAGCAGCTCCTATTTAAGTGATGCCTTGATTGTGAACAGGTGTGGCAATAATCAGGCCTGGGTGTGGCTAGAGAAATTGAACTCAGGTGTGGACAACCACAGTTATAGTATGTTTTAACAAGGGGGGCAATCACTTTTTCACACAGGGCCATGATGGTTTGGATTTTTTTTCACCTTTAATAATAAACACCTTCATTTACAAATTGCATTTTGTGTTTACTTGTGTTGTCCTTGACTATTGTTTAAATTGGTTTGATGTTCCGAAACACTTAAGTGTGACAAACATGCAAAGGAACAGGAAATGAGGAAGGGGGCAAACACTTTTTCACACCACTGTACCTGAAAAGCAAGCATGATAAAACATAATAAAACATTGCAGAATAGAATGGAGTAAAAAAAGAGCAACAATAGAGAGAGAGAGAGAGAGAGAGAGAGAGAGAGAGAGAGAGAGAGAGAGAGAGAGAGAACAATAAAACGACAACTATTTTTTTTTTTTTTTTTTTTTTTTTGAGATTCACAGGTAAAAAAGCTCCTGACTGTTAGCGACTGAATCAAAACGCTACCAAAAAAAAATGTTAGCGATCGCAGGGATCAGGCCTGACTCTGCGAACGCTGCAGTTATGTGTGCTTAGTGTTTTGTAAGTGACAGTGATCGATCGATACTGCACTTGGGTGGGCTGGGCGGAGGGGGAAAACGCAGGTGCTAGCAGGTATCTGGGCTGATCCCGCTAACAATGCGTTTTTTTGGAACCCTAAACTGCTGGGACGCTAGTATAGATCTGATCAGATCAGATATTGATCTGTTCAGATACTGTGCCACTAAGGGAGGTGTATGCTTTGCGCGTGGGTGTTTGCGGTACTGGCACTAACCTGGGGCGACGCAGACCTTATTTGACCCTAAAAACCTAATTGATATCACCCGCCGGGCGATCAGGGGGTTTAAACCGTTATTGGGTAATAAATGGCGGGTGCCCTGACAGTATAAAAAACAAGCTAACTAACCAGCGTCACCCGTAACAGTAATACAAAAAAAAAACTGGCTACCTAGCGGCACCAGTGACACTAATGCAGCGATCAGAAAAACAATCGCTTAGTGACACTAGCAAAAGGGGGTGAAAGGGTTAACTAGGGGCAATCAGGGGGTTTAAACCTTTATTAGGTAATATATGGGGGTACCTGACGCTATATAAAAACCTGACGGGGAACCTAAATAACGAAATAACTAACTGGCTAACCAGCGTCACCAGTGACATTTTATACGGTGATCACTGGTGAAAGGGTTAACTCTAGGGGCAATCAGGGGGTTAAAACCTTTATTTAGGTTGTAATATGGGGGTACCTGACCTATAAACCTATTTATGAACCTATATAAACATGGCGGTTAAAATAAAAAAAAAAATGGTTACCTAGCGACACTAATGCAGCGATCAGAAAAACGATCGCTTAGTGACACTGGCAAAGGGGGTGAAGGGGTTAACTAGGGGCAATCAGGGGGTTAAAACCTTTATTAGGGGGCTACCTTGGACCTAAAACTAACTGCCCTGACAGTTATTACAGTCACACTGACACTAAATGCAGTGATCAGTAAATAAATGATCACTGCAATTAGTGACACTGTGACTGGGGGGGCAGGGGGTGATCTGGGGGGTGATCTGGGGGTGACAGGAGGGTGGAATATGTACCTATGTGTACTGGTGTCAGTGTACTGTTTGTGCACTAACCTTTACACGTTCTCTCCTCGGCGTTCCGGTCACATAGACCGGCGCACCGAGCGTGACATCACTTCCGCCTTCCTGTCTATACAATAGACAGGAAGGGGAAGCTTTTCATTCGCCAGGAGCGATCGCGAGGGGGTGGCCAGAAACCACTGGCCGTCCCCTCGTCCCGGATCGCTCCTGAAGCGATGCCGACCGTCCCCGCCGGCGGAGGGGGTTCCGATCGGACACCCCACCCGCCGGAAGAATGTCACGTACAGGTACGTGATTCTGCCTGTACGTGCCATTCTGCCGACGTATATGTACATGGGGCGGTCGGCAAGTGGTTAAGCAAATGCTTGGTATCGATGCATCCCTAATTGCTACCATTACCAGAGAGCGCTGATCAGGCAGAATCTGCGATAATGCTCTCTGCAATGATTTGGCTCTTGCAGACTCTTCTTATAGCTGCAGGTTTGGTCCTTCAGTTACAGGGCTGTAGGAAGTAACAGTGGACTGTGAGCGCGGTGACATCACTGTTTTTGTGATCCATTGAGAATTGCGAGTCCCTCTGCTGCGATCAAAGATAGGACATTTTATTTATTTTTATTTTTTTAAATTCACAGCTTTTTGTAAATTAATGAAGCAGCTCTATGCTCTATGGGCGGAGATTCAGGTAGCCCCTCTAAATTCTAAAAATGACAGCAGCTAGTGGGGAAATGGACCCCCAATTCTGTATAAGGGGGGTGCAGACTGTGAGAAGGTTTTATATTGCACCCTCAATATGGTCAGAATTTGGAATTGGCTTTTAACCACTTGCCGGCCCATAGTAAAAAAAAAAAAAAAATGTCATTACTTTGACGTTAAATACCGGTGTTGTGGCAGCCAGCAGCACCCTGGTATATTATTTATTTATTTTCTATGGCCGATTCGCTGTGAGGGTCACTTTAACCACTTGCCGCCCGCCATATAGCAGAATGACGGCGGCAAAGTGGTTTCAAAATCCTGACCGGGCGTCGTATGACGTCCTCAGGATATTGAGCCGATGCGTGCCCCGGGGGTGGGGGGGGGGCGCATCGCGGCGATCGTTGTTGCGGGGTGTCACTCTTGACACCCCGCAACTACGATCTCAGTAAAGAGTCTCCGACGGAGACTCTTTACCACGTGATCAGCCGTGTCCAATCACGGCTGATCCCAGTGTAAATAGGAAGAGCCGTTGATCGGCTTTTCCTCACTCGCGTCTGTCAGACATGAGTAGAGGAGAGCCGATCGGCTTCTCCTCTGACGGGGGGGTCTGCGCTGATCGATTATCAGCGTAGCCTCCCCCCGAGGATGCCCACACTGGACCACCAGGGACTCCGCCAAACCACCAGGGATGCCCAGCACAAGGTATGCCACCCTAGACCACCAGGGATGCCAGTCAGTGCCCACAATGGGCATCACTGATTGGCATGCATTATTGTTTGGCATCAGTACAATGCCACCTATCAGTGTCCATCCGTGCCGCTTATCAGTGCCGCCTATCAGTGCCACCTCATCGGTACCCATCAGTGCCGTCAGTGTAGCCCCATCAGTGAAGGAGAAAACGTACTTATTTAGAAAGTTTTGAAACTGAAACAAAAAAACTATTTTTTTTTCAAAATTTTCTGTCTTTTTTTTTTTTTTTTTTTTTTTATTTGTTTAGCAAAAAATTAAAAACCGTAGAGGTGATCAAATACCACCAAAATAAAGCTCTATTTGTGGGAACAAAATGATAACAATTTAGTTTGGATACAGTGTTGTATGACCGCGCAATTGTCATTCAAAGTGCGACAGCGCTGAAAGCTGAAAATTGGTCTGGGCAGGAAGGTGTCTAATTGCCTGGTATTGAAGTGGTTAAAAAGTGTCAGATTGGAGAAGCCCGTGGACGATCCGATCCTGCTGTTAGCTGCCCATGGAGAAAAATTAGGCCAAGATGGGCACCACTCTTCTCTATGCCCTTGGAGGACCAAAGCAACATCTTATTGCCATAGTAAATTAAATTTAAATTTTATTTTTTTTTTTATTTATTTTTTTTTCAAAAGTAAAAGATTTATTTTTATTTATTTTTTTTTACCCACAGATCTCTCCATAAAGAGGTCCTGTCATCCTTATTTATATTACAAGGGATGTTTACATTCCTTGTAATAGGAATAAAAGTGATACAAAAAAAATGGGACGGTGTAAAAATAGAGTAAAATAAATAATAAAAAAATAAATAAATTGTAAAGCTCCCCATCCCTTTGTGCTCGTGTGCAGAAGCAAGCGCATATGTAAGTCACGTAAGCGGTGTTCCAACCACGATTGTGAGGTATCGCCGCAAATGTTAAGAGCGAGAGCAATAATTCTAGCGCTACATCTCCTCTGTAACTCTAAACTGGTAACCTGTAAAAAATGTTAGTGTTGCCTATGAGTTTTAATACCCTACTTTGTCACCATTCCACGAGTGTGCGCAATTTTGAAGTGTGACATGTTTGGCATCTAATTACCTGTCGTCTTTCGTCTGTCATCTTTCACATTTTATATAAAAAGGTTTTTTGTTTTTTTCTTATTCGTTAGCTACCTCCCGCCGCCGTATAGCCAAATGACGGTGGGCGGAATGCTCTCTCATTCAGGGACAACATGTGATGATGCCCAAGTCTCCCCGTGCACAGCGTGACCCCCAATACCACAGAGGGGACAGGATCTGATTGCCTCCGCCGCTGCCGGAAGGCACCGGAGCGACTCCCACTGTCGATAAGTGATCTTGCAGTGAATCCGCCACAGAGACCACTTTTATCTGAAAGCTGACCGCCCGCTGAAGAAGAGGAGGATACAGGGGTTATGGCAGCTAGCTGCTGCCATAACGATCTTCCTCTTAGAAGTACCGACGTATAACGACGGCGGGCGGTCTGTAAGTGGTTAAACCAAAAGTTCCAGAAAAGGCCGGGTCTTCAAGTGGTTAAACAAACCCCTATATGGAAGTTTCATGACACAAACCTATTTGGTGGACAAATTTGCTTGGAATCTAGGAGCCAGATTTTTTATTTTTGACGACGACTGACAGGTGGCACTGGGCACCGTAGGACGTCCTCCCAGAACCTTGCTCCATTCGGGAACATCTGTGACCGCCAGCTCCCGAGGACCCGGCGCATCGCGGTAATCACCGATAGCGGCCATTTACCACGTGATCGCTCTGTCAAATGACTGTGCGATCACATGTACACAAACCGGCGTCACATCATGACGCCGGTTCCTCCCTCCCCTCTCTGTATCGATCGGTACAGTGAGAGGGGAGAAGCTGAGAGGGGGAGAGATGGGACCAGCGCTGTGGGCTGGATGTGTAGTGCCCACAGCACTGGTCAGTGACAGCAATACTCTGCCAGCACTGTGCAATACTCTGCCAGCACTGTGCAATACACCGCAATACTCGCCAATACTCTGCCAATAAATTTTAATAGAAACAAAGATTTTTATTTATTTTTTTACCAAATTTTTAGTATTTTTTGATTTATAGCGCAAAAAAATAAAAAACCCATCGGTGATTAAATACCACCAAAAGAAAGCTCTATTTGTGTGAAAAAAAGGACAAAAAATGAATTTGGGTACAGTGTTGCATGACTGAGAAATTGTCATTCAAAGTGTGAGAGCACCGAAAGCTGAAAAGTGCCCAGTGGTTAACATTGCATTAGCATTGGTATAGTGTTGCAATACCAACGGCCACCACAAGATGGCGCCATATTGCAGAAGTATTTCAGAAGGCCGCAAAGCCGCGGCCTAAATTTCTGGTCGGCGCGGCCCGATGCGATCGCACGGCGGGGGTCGGTGTCCACAGGTTGACGGGGTACCGCAGCTGTGTCGCCCCAGGTGCCAGGACCCCAAATCTAGTCGCAATTGCACCCGGGCGACCGGGTTTTGTCGAGCCCTGCCCTACGGCTTGTGTTCTCCTACCAGGGTGAGGGTCATGCAGTTCGTCAAGCCAAGACAAATGCATTAAAACGTGCTGATGGTTATTTTAGGTCAGTAGATGAAAGCTGACCCTTCCCAGGGAGGACAGTCTTCCTGTATCTATACAAGATCTCCGCTCCAGGGCCAGAATGTTGCACGGCTGTGTTGGATCAGCCACGTCTTTTGGTATTCTGCTTGCTTGCTTTTAGCAGAACTTCATTTACAGTCAGTGGGTGAGCGGAGGTGATGACCAGCATTGATCTCCGGTTGCGCTCCTGAATGATGAAAACCAGACCGTTGCAGCCCGGTGACGGTCCTGTGCCAAGCTTGTGTCAGTTTAACTACTTCCCACCCGGCCACTGTATATATACGGCCGAGTGGGAGCCGCCTACTTCTGATCGGACGTTCCCGAACGTCCATCAGAAGTAGGGGGATCCCAATGCGCTCGTGTCACCCGGACACGGCGCATCTCGGATCGGCAGGAGGGCTCTGTGATTGGCCCTCCTGATCACATGACGGCCGTGTCCAATCACAGCCATCATGTGATGTAAGCAAACAGCCGGTTGCTAGGCAATCGGCTCTCCTCTCCTCACACGGAAGTCGTTGCTGAGGAGAGGAGAGCGTATCGCTGCAGCCGGCTGTTGATCAGTGAGTATTAGCTGTTTTTTTTACTCACTGATCACCAGTCTAACCAGTAAACACACGTCCCCAAAACACACACGCCCCCTAATAAAAACACATGTCCCCAAATAATAAACACACATGTCCCCCACATATATCCCAGTAAAATAACATGTGCCAATGATTATCTGCACACATATGTCCGTGATCACCTGCACACATCTGTACATGATCATTTGCGTACATATGTCCGTGATCACGCGAACCAATTATTATACACTTAACGGAATTTTTTTTACAAAAAACATGTAGCAGAATACATTTTGGCTTAAATTTATGACAAAATTTGATTTTATTGGATTTCGTTTTAAAAAAGAAAGGAGAAAATATTGTTTTTTTTCAAAATTTTCACAATTTTTTTTGCTTATATCGCAAAAAATAAAAAACGGAGTCGTGAATAAATACCACCAAACTAAAGCTCTATTTGTGCGAACAAAATGATAAAAATTTCATTTGGGTACAGCATTGCATGACCGCGCAATTGTCATTGAAAGTGCGAGAGCGCTGAAAGCTGAAAATTGGTCTGGGAAGGAAGGGGGTGAAAGCGCCCGGTATTGTAGTGGTTAAACTTGCAGAGAATGGGTCGGTATCAGGATTTGGGAACCTGTGCACCCTGATCTTCTTCTGTCTGTTGTAGGGGAAGACGCTTTCGAGAAAGGAGACAAGTTCATCCATGACAGAGATGTTGAGTGGCTCCAACAGGCCGATGTGGTAGTGGCGGAAGTGACCCAGCCGTCCCTGGGTGTCGGCTATGAGCTGGGCCGGGCTGTGGCAATGAAGAAAAAGATCTTGTGCCTATTCAGACCATCTTGTGGACGAGGTGAGGAATTTTTTTCTTTTTCTTTTTTTCTCTTCTTTTTATTGCTGTGTTTTTGAGTCCTCCGACAGGAAAATCCAAATGTAGGCCTTAACCACTTCCCGCCCAATCCTATGACGTCCCGGACTTTGAGTGGAGATATCTGGATGATGGGTGCAACTGCAGGCATTATTCAGATATCGCTTTTTTTCAGCAGGCGTTTCCCTGAAGAAAAAGCCATCATTACGGCTGTTTAGCTGCTGGATTGCTTTTAGAAGCGGTGGGAGAGGATGTCCCCCTTAACCCCCTACCGCTGCCCTCAGGGGCTTCTCCCAACTCGCCCCTTGTGATCAGCGAGACAGAGAATGAATTTACCATAGAGCTGACCGCAGACCAGATGGTCCCGGCCATCTCTGACCCTCGGAGGTCAGAAGCAATGTCATGACGCCGCTTCTGGCGCCGGCAGATGTAAACACCACTGTTGGTCTATCAGATTAGCGAACCCGTCAGCGAACGGAAGGGACATTCCGTCAGCTGCGTATGTGTTCCACCGCTGCCAGGTTTGCTAATGTTACAGAACACCTGCAATCGGCAAAAGGCAGCGGAAATCCTACTACACCCGGGTACGTTTTGCATTTCAGAGTAATTTTAGGCAATAAGGTGAGCGTTTATAAATAAATATAGTGTATTGACATCTGTAAAGCTGTTTGGATGTTTAATTTTGAAAGCCTAAAGGTTTAGCGCTGAGCAGTGCAGGGTGTACCAACATGGCCTCTGCCACCTACCTACTGCTGGCATCCAGCTTCTTTCAA
The DNA here is from genome assembly GCA_028564925.1 of Lithobates sylvaticus. NCBI lineage: Eukaryota > Metazoa > Chordata > Amphibia > Anura > Ranidae > Lithobates > Lithobates sylvaticus. The sequence continues at coordinate 22,784,856 of CM053028.1, read as the reverse complement.
AATGTAACATTAAAACAGCCATCACAGATGTCAATATACTGTATTTATTTATATATGCTCACTTTATTGCCTAAAATTACTCTGAAATGCAAGACGTAGCTGGGTGTAGTAAGATGTCCGCTGCCACCTTCTTCTGCAGGTGTTTTTATGCATTGCATACTAAACTGGAGAGAGAAGCTTCTGCAGAGATACACTATGGATTGTTTCTCTCATTCTATGTTCTCCGCCTGACTGTCTCTGAGCCCGTACCTTTTATCCTGAGTAACCTGCTAAAGCCTTTGGAACCCTTGGCTGGGATTAAGCCACAAGCAAGTGTGACCTCTGTAACAGGGGGTCGCACAATCCGGTAAGGGTCAGTGTGTTTGGACGGTGGAGGTGTTTTCCTTTTCTCATCAGATCACCCCTTTCAGTTGATGTTTACCGATTAAGATCACTGCGGAATCTCTGGAATCTTTGTTGTGTTTTATTTTGTTTTTTGCAGAATCACACAGGCTTTTATAAAGACAGACTATCACTAAAGACTGTTTTTTTCTTTGTTTTTAAACAAAAAAAATTTTTTTATGTCACTATGGACTTTTTTTGAACCTGTCATTAACTATATGTTATAGGAGGTGTAAATTCATTATCCTAATTGAGTTGTTTTCATTATCAATTGGTTCACTTTTATGCTTTAGTTAACAATCACATGATTGTTTGCAGCGCAGTTGTTTATTTTTCTATTAGTAAACTGAACAACCAACATGGGGAATGGTGTTGTTCCCCGATATGAAAAAACTGTGACCTGTTGAGTACCCAGTCCCAGCAGAGTCAAACCTGTGGGCTGGGGTGACCAAAAGAAGGAAAAATTAGGAAGTAGAAGAACAGTGCAGAGAGAGAAGAGTTAAGAGAGTAAAAAGGAGAAGGGGGTGATGTGAGCCTTTTAATGCAGAAAAGAGGGGGAGGATGAAATAAAGAGAGAAGCGAAGACATAGAAAAGAGTTTAAGTGGGGGAGGGGGATGAAAGTATTTTTTTATTTTTTTTCCCAAAAACATTGCGTTTGAAAAATTGCTAGGCAAATACCATGTGACATGACATAAATTGCAAGTCCTGCAATTTAATTCCCTAGGGTCTCTGCTAAAAAAAAAAAAGTGTGTGTGTATTTATTGTATTATATTTATATATATATATATATATATATATATATATATATATATATATATATATATATAAATATATATTATATATATATATATATATATTATATATATATATATATATATATATATATATATATATATATAATATATAGAAACGTCTGACCTCTGCACTTGCCAACAAGGGTTTATCCACCAACTACTAAGTCATGTTTTGCTTGGGGATGAAATAATTATTTTGCTCACTGAATTGCAACTCAATTTATAACATTTGCATTGTGCGTTTTTTTTTTTTTCTGGGTTTTTGGTTGATATTCTGTCTCTGGCATTTTTAAATGTACCTATGATTTAAAATTATAGACCCTTAATTTCTTTGTAAATGGGCAAACTTATAAAATCTGCAGGGGATCAAATAATTATTTTCCCCACTGTGGTAATATGAATGAGGATAGTCTGAGCTTCAGATGTTCTTGTACCCCCATTTCCAGTCTCTAGAATCACGTTGTGCTCTTCTATTTCCAGTACTGTCCGCAATGATTCGGGGTGCCCACGATGGACGTTCGTTCCTTTGTAGGGACTACGAGGCGGAGGAAATGGAAGGAATCCTCTCTGAATACTTTACTGTCACCTTCCCATCACTGTGATTCCATAAATTGTGTGATGTAATAAAAATTTCTTGCTTTTTCTTTTGATTTACTTGTATGTTTCATCAAAAATTAGAAGAATGGCAGATTATTATTCTAATACGCTCGTTCACAGGATAAGCAGAATCTTCCCATAAATCAGATACGTGTTCTGTCTGAGGCTCACCACCCACTCCTGATTATTTTGCCTGTACATGGCTGAACTGTCATATATGGTTTATTAGTCTGACAAGGGGTAATCAACTTGAAAATTATAGCGGGTCTCAAGTGCAGCCCCTGACTGAGCCCTGCGTTTTGTGTGTTCAGGTGCATTGTGTCAAAGCAGGAATATATAGAGGTACATAACCCCCGGTACAAAGGGACTTTAACGGCAAACCTTTAGTGGACACAAATGTTATTCAAGAAGATAGAAAAATGTATTCGATAAACACTGTAGTAATCAAAAACAACAGTCATGCAAAGAATAGTATATAACAGTGATGGCGAACCTATGGCACGCGTGCCACAGCTGGCATGCCAAGCCCTCTCTGTTGGCACAGGCAGTCATGGTGCAGGCACGCTCCCTTCCTTGCATCAGTGCCAGTCACGTCGGCAGGGGGGTGGGCAGCCAGTCATCTTGTCCCATGTGCAATGTTTAGGAGCGGGTGTAAAATTCTTCCTCCACCATCCCGACTCTGTTATGCTGCTTATTGCCTCCCTCGCACCCCTACACACATGGTAAGACATTCGGGCATTCCTTTCTGCAGGCACCCTATTCCAGCTCCCCCTGCTGCTCCAGGACGACTTTGGTTTAGTCTGTCCCTCTAGTGCAGCCTGGTAGGTGGGCGTAATGTGTCAGGTAGGTGAGTGAATATGGTCAGGTAGGTGAGTGCATGTGTCAGGTAGGTGAGTGCAATGGTCAGGTAGGTCAATGCATGTGTCAGGTAGGTGAGTGTAATTGTCAGGTAGGTCAGTGTATGTTGCACAGTGTATTCTGAGCAAATCTGGCAAAATCGTACAATTTTTGGTCCCTTAGGGCTCATTCAGAGGGATGATCAGTTCCATCCTCTATACAGAGCCGCTGGTAGGTTTAATTCTGTGTTGGCACTTTGAAAGAAATAAGTTGGTTTTGCATAGCGGTTTGGGCACTCGGGCTCAAAAAGGTTCGCCATCACTGTTATATACTGTCCATGTGTACTATATAAGCAGAAAAACATTTCTCCTATAGCCCGGCGCGTTGTGGGGGGGATTCAAGATGGATCCCTTCTTTAGGGGCATGGAGACAATAATTCGAAATACTTTGAAACAGAAAAGCAGATAGTCTAGATATACAGAAAAGAGGACAATGTCAAACATTGAATCTACTGAAACGCGTCGGGCTATAGGAGAAATGTTTTTCTGCTTATATACTACACATGGACGTTATATAATATTCTGTGCATGACTGTTGATTTTGATTACTACAGTGTTTTTTTAGCTAATACATTTTTCTATCTTTTTGAATAACATTTGTGTCCTCTAGAAGTTCTTCCTTAAAGTCCCTTTGTACGGGGGGGGTACTTGCCTCCGTCCCAAATATAATGAATATATAGAGGTAACAAATGGAGTTCTTTTTTTCTCCATAATGGTTCTTCTTAACCACTTCCCGACCGGCGCACGACGATATACGTCGACAGAATGGCACGGACAGGCATAAGGGCGTATATATACGTCCCCTTTAAGATGCCGCCGTGCCATCGGGCGCGCCGGGAGCAGCTCGCGCCGGTCGGGACCCCCGTGAGGCCGGTCGCGGGTCCCGCGGACTCGATCGCCGCGGGGACACCCGTGATCGTCTCACGGGAAGGCTGAAAGGGGAGATGCGGAAATAAACAATCTCCACATTCTGCCTAGCAACTAGTGACGCTGATCTCTGCTCCCTGTGATTGGAGCAGAGATCAGCATTCACTAGCTGACAGCCATGCCCCCCCCCCCACACAGTAAGAAACACACCCCTAGGCACACTTAACCCCTACACTGCCCCCTAGTGGTTAACCCCTTCACTGCCAGTGTCATTTATACAGGAATCAATGCATTTAAATAGCGATTGCTGTATAAATGACAATGGTCCCAAAAATGTCCGATGTTTCCGCCATAATGTCGCAGTCACAATAAAAATCGCTGATTGCCGCCATAACTAATAAAAAAAATTATTAATAAAAATGCTATAAAACTATCTCCTATCTTGTAAACGATATAACTTCTGCGCAAACCAATCAATAATCGCTTATTGCGATTTTTTTTTTATTTATTTTTTTTTAACAAAAATATGTAGAAGACTACGTATCGGCCTAAACTTTTTTTTATATATTTTTGGGGGATATTTATTATGGCAAAAAATAAAAAAAGAATGCGTTTTTATTTTTTTTTCAAAATTGTCACTCTTTTTTTTTGGTTTATAGCGCAAAAAAATAAAAACCGCAGGGGCGATCAAAATGCCACCAAAAGAAAGCTCTATTTGTGGGAAAAAAAGGACGTCAATTTTTTTTGGGAGCCACGTCGCTCGACCGCGCAATTGTCAGTTAAAGCGACGCAGTGCCGAATCGCAAAAAGGGGCCTGGTCCTTTTTGGCTGCAAATTGGTCCGGGGCTGAAATTGGTTAAAGACGTGTCAAGTTAGGAAGCCCCTTTGAATAAGCTGTAATGTCCCTCAATGCCCAATGATTTTGGGTCCTGCTGCGTTTTTTTTGCAGTGTATCACAGTGACCATTGTAGAGAAAGTGTGAGTAAAATAACCCCCATCATTGGTGTCAGTGGCATTAATAATAACCCTCAATTTTGGTGTCAGTGGGTGTACTGGAACAATAATATCCAGCATTTGTGTCAGTGACAGCTATAATAACTACATTTTTGTCAGTGAACGCAACAATAACCCCTTGGAGTTGGTGGCAGTGAGGGCTACAAAAACCACCTGCACTGGTGCCTGTGACCGCAATAACCCCCAGTATTGGTGTCAGTGATTGCAATAATAACCCCCAGTATTGGTGTCTGCAATGATAACCCAGCAGCGGCATCAGTGATTGCAATAATAACCACCAGCATTGGTGTCAGTGGCTGCAATAAAAATCCCCCTCATTGCCAATAATAAACCTGCATTGGGGACTGTGAATGCAAAAGTAACTCCCATTAGTGGTGACAGTGACTGCAATTATAACCCCAGTATTGGTGTCAGTGGCCACAAACATAATCCACAACATTGGTGCCAGTGATTTGCAGTAGTAACCCCCTTCATTGGTGTTACGGTTGTAATAGAAAAACCCTGAGTATTGGTGCCAGTGATAGCAAAAACCTGAACCATGTCAGTGAATGTTGAATAAAAGGGATTGCCTCAGTCAAATTGGTCTAAGGGTAGGAGCGGGTACCATCGTCTGTTGTATTAGGACAGGGCTTGAAAAATTTGCTTGGAATCTAGGAGCCAGCTAAAAAAGTTAGGAGCCAGGTTTTTTTTTTGCGACGAGTGAGGGGAAGATGGCCCCCGCCCGTCTCCAAGTCATTGCAGGGCAGAAGTGACTTCAAATCGTCACTTCCTCCCATAGGTCTTAAAAGGGACATTTTATTATTTTTATTTTTTTCAAATGACAATTTATTTTTATTATTGCATTTTAGTGTATATGAGATCCGAGGTCTTTTTGACCCCCAGATCTCATATTTAAGAGGCCCTGTCATACTTTTTTCTATTACAAGGGGTGTTTACATTCCTTGTAATAGGAATAAAAATTACACAATTTTTTTTTTTTTTCAAAAGGACAGTGAAAAAATTAAAAAAAATGTTAAAATAAATAAGAAAAAAAATAATAATTCTAAACACGCCCTGTCCCGCTGAGCTTGTTTGCAGAAGCAAACGCATACGTAAATAGCGCCCGCATATGAAAGTGGTGTTCAAACCACACATGTGTGGTATTGCCGTGATCGGTAGAGCGAGAGCAATAATTCTAGCCCTAGACCTCCTCTGTAACTCAAAACATGCAACCTGTAGAATTTTTTAGACGTCGGCTATGGAGATTTTAAAGGGTAAAAGTTTGTCGCCATTCCACGAGCGGGCACAATTTTGAAGCGTGACATGTTGGGTATCAATTTACTCGCCGTAACAACTTTCACAATATAAAAAAAAATTGGAGTAACTTTACTGTTGTGTTATTTTTTAATTAAAAAAAGTATTTTTTCCCCAAAAAATGCGCTTGTAAGCCCGCTGCGCAAATACGATGTGACAAAGTATTGCAACGACCGCCATTTTATTCTCTAGGGTGTTAGAATAAAAAATATATATAATATTTGGGGGTTTCAAGTAAAGGGAATTAGATGAGCAGGCAGAGAAAACAAACAGCTCCATTAGCATTGCTGGGTGTCATACCAACGGCCACCACAAGAGGGCGCCAGATTCTAGAAGGTACCATAGGACTGCACAAGGCCGCAAAGCCGCGGCCTCAATTACCGGCCGGTGCGGTCGAATAAAGGGAGCAAGGAGAAGCATGAGCATGTAGGAGTGAGGAAAGAGACGGAGGAGTTAAAAGGGAGAAGAATGCAGAAGTAGAAGGAAGAGGAAATGAATGAGAGAGTAGAAGAAGGGAATGAGGAAAGCGAGAAGCAGGGAGGAGTGAATGGGAGAGAAAGTGGATAGGTGAGTAGAAGTAAGGGTGCAAGCAGAGAGAGTAGAAGGGGAGAGAGACGGATGAAGAAAAAAAAAGTAGAAGGGAGGGAGAAGGTATGTGTGAGGAGAGGAATAAGTGAGTAGAATAAGAAAGTGAGGAGGATGAGTGAGGAGAGCGGATAGAAGAATGGAATGAGGAAAGGGATGAGCAAGTAAAAGGGAGTGAAGAGAAGAGTATGTGTGTAGAAGAGAGCGAGAAAAGAAATGAGCAAATAGGAAAGAGTGAGAAAAGGGATATGTGAGTAGAAGTAGGGTGCAAAGCAGAAAGAGGAAAGAGTAGATGAAGGGAGAGAAAAGGAGGAAGACAGTAGAAGGGAGTGAGCAGAGAAATTAGTGAGTAGAAGAAGGAAGTGATGTCAATGAGTGAGTGAAAAAGTGAGTATCCCTGTAACATGAATGGATGGCCACCATTGCCGGAGACCAGAAAAGGAGGCCACCATGAAGGAGACTCATTAAGAAGGCTCCTAGTGAAGGAGGCCACCATGAAGGAGGCTAGTGAAGGAGGCTACCATGAAGGAGACTAGTGAAGGAGGCTACCATGAAGGAGACTAGTGAAGGAGGCCACCATAAAGGAGACTAGTGAAGGAGGCTACCATGAAGGAGACTAGTGAAGGAGGCTACCATGAAGGAGACTAGTGAAGGAGGCCACCATAAAGGAGACTAGTGAAGGAGGCTACCATGAAGGAGACTAATTAGAAAGGCTCCTAGTGAAGGAGGCCACCATAAAGGAGACTAGTGAAGGAGGCTACCATGAAGGAGACTAATTAGAAAGGCTCCTAGTGAAGGAGGCCACCATAAAGGAGACTAGTGAAGGAGGCCACCATGAAGAAGACTAGCGAAGGAGGCTAATTAAGAAGGCTCCTAGTGAAGGAGGTCACCATGAAGAAGACTAGTGAAGGAGGCTACCATGAAGGAGACTAGTGAAGGAGGCCACCATAAAGAAGACTAGTGAAGGAGGCTACCATGAAGGAGACTAATTAAGAAGGCTCCTAGTGAAGGAGGCCGCCATGAAGAAGACTAGCGAAGGAGGCTACCATGAAAGAGACTAATTAAGAAGGCTCCTAGTGAAGGAGGCCACCATGAAGAAGACTAGTGAAGGAGGCTACCAAGAAGGAGGCCACCATGAAGAAGACTTTTATAGAATACCAGGGAGAAGTAATGACTCCAAATAGCTGAGATTAAAACAAAAGAAGACTTGCCCCCTATATCCTGGGAGCCATCATTTCACCTGGGTGGAGTGCTTTAGAATGCCGCTCAGTCTCTCCTGCGCCCTTCTCGCCAGTTCCAAAGCATTGTTATAGCCCCAGAAGAAAAGGATCACTCCCACCGTACCGGCGCCCCCACACAAGAGGCACCGGCGCTGTGTTCCAGAAAACTGATAAGAACTGATACTACACTTGATTCTAGCCTAAAGGCAAAGAAACTATGCATCTGATTGGATGAATCATCTGATAGGATGCGGTCACTGTTCCACCCAGCTCCTTCGATTCTAAAATCTGTTTTTGGTGAGCTGGCTGGTGCGGACAAGGCCACCTACTGCCCAAATTTCAGCCGATTTGGCAGAAGCTGTGTATGGCCAGCTTAACCAGTTGCCACTCGGGGCAATTCTGACATTTGTCTCCTACATGTAAAAATCAAAATTTTTATTTGCTAGAAATTTACTTAGACCTTTCAAACATTATGCAGTATATATATATATATATATATATATATATATATATATATTTTAGCAGAGGGTCTAGAGAATAAAATGGTGCGTGTTGCAATTTTTTATGTCGCACAGTATTTGCAAAACGCATTTTTTTTCAGAAGAAATACACTTCATTGAAGTATATTTATTTTTATTATTTATTTTATTTGAAACTTTTATTTTTTTTTTTTAGGCATTAAAAGACTAGATCGCCTCTGATCACCTCTATGCCCTTGGAGGACCAGAGTGACATCATGATGTCACTTCTGGTCTAGGACGGAAGTAAACTATTTTTTTTTTTTTTATAAAGCAAACGATTAAAAAATTATTTTGGATCTTTCGCTTTTAAAAGTAGAGGAGAGATTTGGAGTCTTTTTTTTTTTGACCCCAGAGCTCTCCATAAAGAGGACCCGTCGTCCTCATTTCTAATACAAGGGGTGTTTACATTTCTTGTAATAGGAATAAAAGTAATAGAAAAAATGGGACAGTACCAAAAAAAATAAATAAATAAGAAAAATAAAAATGTAAGCGAATACATCCCTCCGCGCTCACGCGCAGAAGCATAGTTATGTAAGCGGTGTTCTCACCACACATGTGCAGTATCTCCTTGATCGTTAGAGTGGGAGCAATACTTCTAGCGCTAGACCTCCTCTGTAACACTAAACATGTAACCTGTAAATGCATTTAAAGCGGCACCGATGGAGATTTATAAGTAACGTAGTTTGTTGCCACCCCGCGACCGTGCGCAATTTTAAGGCGTGACATTTTAGGTATCTATTTACTCGGCGTAACATCATCTTTCATATTGTACCAAATAATTAGGGTATATATTGTTTTTTGTTTTTCAATTCATTAACCACTTGCCAATTAACCAATTATAATGCGGCAGGTTGGTCGCCGTAGGTGTACGTCCGTTCGTGCATGATGTACTGTAGGCGCACGCCCATTGGCCAGCGGGGGAGCCAATCAGCAGGTCCGGCGGACTCGATATCCCCCGGCCGTATATATTGGCCTAAACTAAAGAATTTTTTTTTTATTTTTTTTATTATAGCAAATAGTAAATTAATATTGTTTTTTTTTTTTTTCAAAATTGTCGCTCATTTTTGTTTTATAGCGCAAAAAATAAAAAACGCAGAGGTGATCAAATACCACCAAAAGAAAGCTCTATTTGTGGGGGGAAAAAAGACATATTTTATTTGTGTACAGTGTCGCACGACCGCGCAATTGTCAGTTATAGTGACGCAGTGCCGTATCCAAAAAATGGACTGGTCAGGAAGGGGGTAAATCCTTCCGGGGCTGAAGTGGTTAAAACAACAAGGGCAGAAGATTTAATAGATGAAAAAAAATGACTGAAGTTCCCCTTTAATAACTAATTTTAGAACTTTTTCACCTCCTTATCAATCTTTTTCTCATTATTATTAGTCCCTTCAACTATTAACACTTTCTGACCTGAGGCGAAAAGTCACCTGATCCCCCTCTGAGGAGAAAAGTCACCTGATCCCCCTCTGAGGAGAAAAGTCACCTGATCCCCCGCTGAGGAGAAAAGTCACCTGACCCCCCTCTGAGGAGAAAAGTCACATGACCCCCCTCGGAGTAGAGCAGTCACATGACCCCCTCCTCGGCTCCCCATTGGCCGCTCTGCTCTCAGGCGGGAATGTCTCTCTCGGTGTATTTCTGTGATAGTGTTCGGGGCGGTCGGGAGGACCGGGCTCTGTATGAGCGGATCGTTCAGGAGTTGAAGCGCTATGGAACCGTGCTGACCGAGCACATTGAGATCTCTGAAGCCGGTAATGGCAGTCGAACATGTCCTGTCACCTGTTGGGCTCCGACAAAATGGCGGCTTCCTGGGGGTTACCGTGTGAGGGCTCCAGTCCGTGTCTATGCCGCCCTGTGAGACCAGAGGGGGGAGGTGGGCCATAAACCCAAAACTATAGGGAGAGGAACAAGACAGGGATGGGGGGGCTATTGGAGATCTATAGTGGAGATCTATAGTGGAGATCTATAGAGGAGATCTATAGAATAGGTATATGACATCTGGGGGGACATGGAGGCGCTATAACGGGGCATGGGAGAGTAGGGGGCTTATTGAGCTCTATATGTGGGGAGAGGTGATGCGGGTCATAGATTTCTGGGGGGCAGTATGACAGGGCTGGGGGGTCATAGAGTCCTTGGGGGGGGGGGGCAGTATGACAGGGCTGGGAGGCCATAGAGCTCTATGGAGGGGTGCTGTATGACAGAGCTGGGGGGGGGGGGGGCAGTATGACAGGGCTGGGAGGCCATAGAGCATAGAGCTCTATGGCCTCCCAGCCCTGTCATACTGCCCCCCCCCCCCCCCTCACTTCAATAACCATAAGCTTATATCAGAATTGTTCCGCAGACTCTGCTGAACAATCCTATATCTCCGACCGCCCCCTCCAAACCCGCTCCCTGCAGCCACCATCATTAGCCGGCATCTCTCCTCTTCCACTCCTGCCGGATTCAGGTGCTGCATGGGGCTTGGGGGGGTCCAGATGTGTCTCCCGGCCAGTCAGATCACCCCCCAACTGCCCCTGCACCCCCAATCCACTCTGAGTGGCATCTCTCCTTCCCTCTCTCTGCCTGAGGGGTGCTGTATGACCGAGCTGGGGGGGGGGGGCATAGAGCTCTATGGAGGGGTGCTGTATGACATAGCTGGGGGGGGGGGGCAGTATGGCAGGGCTGGGAGGCCATAGAGCTCTATGGAGGGGTGCTATATGACAGAGCTGGGGATTCATAGAGCTCTCTGGGGTATACAGGACAGAGAAGATGGGGGGGGGGGGGGTCGGTTCATAGAGCTCTTTTTGGAGGAATGACAAATTTGAGGGTTAATGGCCTCTGTCATAGGGTGACAACTCCTCCCATAGATGCAGTGCCCCGAGTGAGAGTTGTCACCCTGGGACAGCTAGTGTGTTATTGGAAGGACCGCTAAGTAAAATTAAAGGGGGGGGGGGGGTAGTCTGAAAATAAGAAAATTTTGCAGACGCCACATATAAGAGCTGCAATATATTACATTTCTGATCTTATGTTTAGATACATTCTAAGATTAGCACCATGGGGGGATCACATCTATTACCAGTGAAACAATAATGCTCTCTGAAATGATTTGGCTCTTGCAGACTCTTCCTATAGCTGCAGGTTTGGACTTTCAGTTACAGGGTTGGAGGAAGTATTGGTGGACTGTGAGAGCAGTGACGTCACTGATCTTATGATCCACCGCAGCAACTCTCCTGTTGCTGCGGTGGCAGATGAGACATCCCCCCATTCACAGGTTCCTGTGACATGGCTGTACGAGTGGAGCTACAGCCAGCTGCCCTAAATTCCAAAAATGACAGCAGCTGGCTGGGAGAGGAATACCTACCCCCCCTCCCCCCGATTCTGTATGAGGCGAGGCAGTTTGGGGGGGGGGGGTGCTGCAGACTGTGAGCAAGTCTAGTCAGAAGGAATCTGCTTTTAACCACTTCAGCCCGGAAGAATTTACCCCCTTAAAGTGGTTGGAAACCCGTGTGTGTGTGTGTGTGTGTGTGTGTTTTTATTTTATTTTTTATTTATTTTTTTAAATAGCAAACATGTTATACTTGCCTCCACTGTGCAATTCGTTTTACACAGCGTGGCCCTGATCCTTCTCTTCTGGGGTCCCACGGCGGCGCTGGTAGTTCCTCCCCGCATCGAGTTGGAGAAGCGCTCTCCTTGGGTGGACTCTGTGTCCACCCAAGGAGAGCGCTTCTCCAACTCGATCCAGGGAGGAACTACCAGTGCCGCCGTGGGACCCCAGAAGAGAAGGTTCAAGGGGGCACTACGGAGTCCCGCATCTGTGTCCATTCACACAGAATGCAAGACTCAGCCCCGCCCCCCGTCATTGGATTTGATTGACAGCAGCGGGAGCCAATGCACTGCTATCAATCTATCCAATCAGGGACACGAGACACCGGCTACAGTGACAGCCTCACTAGGAAGCACGGGGAGAGGTTTGTTTACACTTACCTCTCCCCGTTCTTCAGCTCTGTGACCCGATCGCGGGACACCGACGGCGATCGGGTCCCATGGTCACGGAGCTGAAGACCGGGTCGTGAGCGCGCCGCCCGCGGCTGGGCTTTTGAAGAGCAACGTACCTGTACGTTGCTGTGCCCAGCCGTGCCATTCTGCCGACGTAAATGTGCAGGAGGCAGTCCTTAAGTATTTAACTGACAATTGTGTGACATGGCACCCAAACAAAATTGACGTCCTTTTTTTTTTTTTTTTCCCCCCCCCACAGCTCAAAATTGTCCTGGGCAGGAAGGTGTTTAAGTGCCCGGTATTGAAGTGGTTAAATGACAATCGCACGGTTGTGCGACGTGGCACCCAAACAAAATTGACGTCCTTCCCCCCCCCCCCCAACAAATAGAGCTTTATTTTGGTGGTATTTGATCACCTCCGCGTTTCTTATTTTTTGCGCTTTAAACAAACAGAGCGACAATTTAAAAAAAATTATATATATCAATTTTGTACTTTTTAGTATAATAAATATATAAAAAAATAACAAACAAATTTCTTCCTTAGTTTAGGCCGATATGTATTCTACATACTTTTGGTTAAAAAAAAAAAAACAATAAGCGTATATTGATTGGTTTGCACAAAAGTTATAGCGCTGTGTACTGTGTAAATGTCACTGGCAGGGAAGGAGTTAACACTAGGGGGGCGGCGATCAAGGGGTTAAGTGTGGTACTGCTCCTAAATACTAGGAACACTCAATCTGTCTCTACTCCCCTGACAGAACTGGGATTTGTATGTTTACACACACAGATCCCCGCTCTGTCGGGAGCGATTGCCCAAGTGACATTGCGGGTCACGCGCATCGGCTCCTGACACGGCGGGCCCCCTATACCCCCTTTAAAGCAGCCACCGTACAGCTACAGCGGATTCATGCAGGGGAGTCAACCTGCCGCCATATAACTGGTTAAAGTAGTGCAGTCTTGAATGGCCCCCCCAAAAAAAAGGGGGGGGGGGTAAAACCTTCCAGAAGTCAAATGGCTAACCACTTGTCGACCAGGCGCCACAGTTGTACTGCGGCAGAATGCCACGGCTGGGCGAAACAACGTTACCTTCCGTTGCTTCGCCCTGTGGCCACTAGGGGCATGTGCCCGCTGCTCGCCCCTGCCCGGCAGTCTCGATGACCGTGGGGCTCCCACGATCGCTCGTGACAAGGCGAGAACCGAAATCTCTGTGTGTAAACACAGAGATCCTGGTTCTCTGAGGGGAGAAGACTGATCGTGTGTTCATACAGAGTATAAACACCATCTATCCCTTCCCCTACACAGTCCCCTCCCCCCTTCAGTTAGAATGTAGCAGGGAACACACTTAACCCCTTGATCACCCCCTAGTGTTAACCCCTTCCCTGCCAGTGACATTTTTACAGTAATCAATGCATTTTTATAGCACTTATCACTGTATAAATGACAATGGTCCCAAAAAATGTGTCAAAAGTGTCCGATCTGTCCACCATAATGTTGCAGTCATGATAAAAATTGCAGATCGCCGCCATTACTAGTAAAAAAAATAAAATAATAAAAATGCTATAAATCTATCCCCTATTTTGTAGACGCTATAACTAACTTTTGCGTAAACCAATCAATATACACTTATTGCAATTTTACCAAAAAATTTTTATTTTTTTTTACCAAAAATTTTTATATATCTTTATTTATCTAAACTTTTTTTATTTTTTTTTTACCAATAAATATGTAGAATACATATCGGCCTAAACTGAGGAAAAAATTAGCTTTTTTAAAAAAAAAAAAATGGGATATTTATTATAGCAAACAGTACAAAATATTGTGTTTTTTTTATTTTTTATTTATTTTTTCAAAATTGTTTTGTTTAAAGCCCAAAAAACAAAATCTGCAGGGGTGATCAAATGCCACCAAAAGAAAGCTCTATTTGTTGGGGGGGAAAAAAAAAGCACGTCAATTTTGTTTGGGTGCCACGTCACACGACCATGCAATTGTCATTTAACCACTTCAATACCGGCACTTATACACCTTCCTGCCCAGGACAATTTTGAGCTTTCAGCGCTGTCGCATTTTGAATGACAATTGCGCGGTCATACAACACTGTACTCAAAATAATTTTTTATCATTTTGTTCCCACAAATAGAGCTTTCTTTTGGTGGCATTTGATCACCTCTGTAATTTTTTATTTTTTGCTAAACAAATAAAAAAAAGACTATCTACTAAGTTTTGGTTTTGTTTCTGTTATAAAATTTTGTAAATAAGTAAGTTTTTTTTTCTTGCACTGATAAGGCGGCACTGATATGGTGGCACCAATAAGCGGGCACTGACGGGCACTGGTAGGCGGCATTGATGGGTGGCACTGATATGCAGCACTGATGGGCATTGACAGGTGGCGCTGGTGGGCACTGAAAAGATGGGTACTTATGGGTGGCACGGATGGGAACTGATACACAGCAATGATGGGCATCCCTGGTGGCACTGGCAGAGGTAGGCATTGTCAGTGGGCACAGATGTGCATTTCCCTGGGGGTCTAGGGGGGGGCATACCTGGTGGTCCAGTGTGGCGGCATCCTGGTGGTCCTGGGTGGGATCCGAGGGGGGGCTGCGCTGATCAGCACAGACCCCCCCACACCGCAACAATGATCGCCGCGATGCGCGCATCGGCTTAATATCCTGAGGACGTCGTATGACGCCCAGTCAGGATATTGAAACCACTTTTCCGCCATCATTCTGCTATATGGTGGACGGCAAGTGGTTAAAGTGACGCAGTGCCGAATCGCAAAAAAAAAATTACCTGGTCATTCAGCAGCCAAATCTTCCGGGGCTGAATCGGTTAAACAAGCCCCTATATGGGGGTTTCATGATGCAGATCTATTTGAAGGAAAGACCTACGGCTTGTGTTCTCCTACCAGGGTGAGGATCATGAAGTCCTGAAGCCAAAACCAGGGGGCGGAGGGGACTTTTAACAAATGTATTTAACCACTTCAGCCCCGCACCAATTGGCAGCCAAAGGTCCAGGCCCCTTTTTGCGATTCGGCACTGCGCCGCTTTAACTGACAATTGCGCGGTCGTGCGATGTGGCTCCCAAACAAAATTGGCATCCTTTTTTTTCCCACAAATAGAGCTTTCTTTGGTGGTATTTGATCGCCCCTGCGGTTTTTATTTTTTGCGCTATAAACAAAAATAGAGCGACAATTTTGAAAACAATACAATATTTTTTACTTTTTGCTATAATAAATACCCCCAAAAAATATATAAAAAAACTTTTTTTTTTTTTTTTTCTCAGTTTAGGCCGATACGTATTCTTCTACATATTTTTGGTAAAAAAAATCGCAATTAGCGATTATTGATTGGTTTGCGCAAAAGTTATAGCGTTTACAAAATAGGGGATAGTTTTATAGCATTTTTATTAATATTTATTTTTTTTACTAGTAATGGCGGCGATCAACGATTTTTATTGTGACTGCGACATTATGGCGGACACATCGGACATTTTTGACACATTTTTTGGACCATTGTCATTTATACAGCAATCAATGCTATTTAAATGCACTGATTCCTGTATAAATTACAGTTGTAGTGAAAGAGTTAACCACTAGGGGGAGGGGAGGGGTTATGGGCTGTGACGTGTGTGTGTGTGTGTGTGTGTGTGTGTGTGTGTGTGTGTGTGTGTGTGTGTGTGTGTGTGTGTGTGTGTGTGTGTGTTTTTTACATTAGGGGGCGGGGCTGACATCTGACGTCATTGATCGGCTTTCCCAATGACCGGGAACAGCCAATCAATGACAGGCAGAGTAGGAAGCGCGGGGAGAGGTTTGTTTACACAGACCTCTCCCCGTTCCTTCAGCTCCGGGACACCCGCGGCCGGGGTCACGGAGCTCCCGACCGGGTCGCGAGCGCGTCGCTGGCAGCGCGCGATCCACGGGCAGGCATTTAAAGGGTACGTGCTTTTGCCTGCCCGTGCCATTCTGCTTACGTATATATGCAGTGGGCGGTCTGGAAGCAGTTAAAATATGATGACGTTCAGTAGATGAAAGCGGACCCCTCCCAGGGAGGACAGTCTTCCTGTATCAGTACCAGATCTCCGCTCCAGAATGTTGCACGGCTGTGTCGGATCACGTCTTTGGTACTTGGCTTCCATGCTCCTAGCAGACCTTCATTTACGGGCAGTGGGTGAGCGGAGGTGATGACCAGCATTGATCTCAGGGTGAGCGGAGGTGATGACGAGCATTGATCTCAGGTTGAGCTCCTGAATGATGAAAATCAGACCGTTGCAGCCCGGTGACGGTCCTGTGCCAAGCTTGTGTCAGTTTTTAAACTTGCAGAGAATGGATCGGTATCAGGATTTAGGATTCTGTGCACCCTGATCATCTTCTTCTGTGCTGTCTGTTGTAGGGGAAGACGCTTCCAAGAAAGACAAATTCACCCAGGACAGAGATGTTGAGAGGCTTAAAAAGGCGGATGTGGTAGTGGCGGAAGTGAGCCGGCCGTCCTTCGGTGTCGGCTATGAGCTGGGCCAGGCTTTGGCAATGAATAAAAAGATCTTGTGCCTGTTCAGACCATCTTGCGGACGAGGTGAGGAATGGTTTTAATGCCGTTTATTTTATTTTTTTTAATCCTCAGAGGAAAATCAAAATGAAATGCGACAAAGTATAAAAGCTTTTTACACACTAAGAGCCGGAGCATCTATCAAACGGGCAGCTGGGTGGATCCCGACAATATGGGATCCTTCTGGAGCGCCTATGCGATGTCAGCTGACAGCAGGCCTTTTCCCCGCTGTTGGCTGATTCTGGGTCCCAGGAGAGCAAAAGTTAAAGGTGTTGTAAACCCTCGTGGGTTTTCACCTTAAAGTGATACTAAAGGATCGTTGTTTTTTTAATTAATTTTTTTAAAAACAAACATATCATACTTGCCTCCTCTGTGCAGCTCGTTTTGCACAGAGTAGCCCCGAACATCCAATTCTGGGGTCCCTTTGTGGCTCTCGCTGCTCCTCCCCGCATTAGATAACCCCCTTGGAGAATCGCTCTCCCGAGGGGGTTATCTTGAGGGTGCAGGACTTGGCCCCACCCCTGACGCCCGCCTTCATTGGATTTCATTGACAGCAGTGGGAGCCAATGGCTGCGCTGCTATCCATCTATCCAATCAAGAGCCGGGAACCCGTGGAGAGATGGACGGTGGGGACGCACCAACGGAAATTCGGGGCTCAGGTAAGTTAAATGGGGGGGCTAGGGGGCCGGTGACTGCAAGGTAGTTTTTCACCTTAATGCATAGGATGCGTTAAAGGGAAATTCTTTTATTTATTTTTTTTTTTTAAAATAACAAACATGTTCATACTTACCTCCACTGTGCAGCTCGTTTTGCACAGAGTGGCCCCGAACCTAGTCTTCTGGGGTCCCTCGGCGGCGGTCTGGGCAACCCATTCCCTCCCCCCCCCACAAGTACTTCTCGCGTTCATGTGAGCTCCCCTCGCATGGTGTGGAGTACTTGCGGGCGCGCTCCTGTGATACAGCCGGCGGCTATAGCCGCTCACTGTATCACTCGGCCCCGCCCCCCGCGTGCTGCGTCATTGGATGTGATTGACAGCAGCGCGAGCCAATGGCTGTGCTGCTTTCAATCCATCCACTCTAGCCAATCAAACGGCCAGGCTGAGCGGCGAAGAGGATGTCGGGGGCGAGCGCGGGACTTTTGAGGGGTCAGGTAAGTAAAATGGGGGGGCTGGCAGTGTCAGATGTTTTTTCACCTTAATGCATAGAATGCTTTAAGGTGAAAAAATATTTACCTTTACAACCCCTTTAAGGTCAAAAAACGCGAACGCTTACAACCCCCTTAATGCATTAATGTGAAAAACCTCCTGTCATGTACCAGTGCCCCCCTTATACTTACCTGAACCCTGTCTTTCTCCAGATGGGAACGAGCACACCAGCTTTAGCTGCTGCCTCGTGTCCTGATTGGATAGATTGATAGCAGCGCAGCCATTGGGTCCCGCTGCTGTCAATCAAATCCAATAACCGGGGCCAAGTCTGTCTTTCTGTGTCTATGGAAGCAAAAGCTAGACTCAAGAGCGTGCCTGCATGGGTACCCCCCAAGGAGAGTGCTTCTCCTAGGTGGTTTCCCGATGTGGGGAGGAGCTACTAGCGCCGTTAAAGGGGCCTCAGAAGAAGAGGACCGGGGCCCCTCTGTGCAAAACGAACTGCACAGTGGAGGTAAGTATGATATGTATGTTATTTAAAAAAAAAAAAATAACACAAGGGTTTAGTAACCCTTTAAGGCAGGGGGTTACTAAATCAACCCTGTCCTCAGAGTCCACTAACAGGCCAGGTTTTATGTATTACCTGGGGGAGATGCAGACTAGAATACAATCACTGAGCAGCAAATGATATGACCTGTCATGTATTTCAGTTATCTTGCAAACCTGGCCTGTTAGTGGGTCCTGAGGACAGGAGTTGATGACCACGGCTTTAAGGCACTCCTGTGACCCAAAAAAGTATGACCAAAAAAAAGCTTTGGCCATACTTATTTTAAGTTGAAGAAAAAAAAAATTGACACCCAGAGCAAACCAAGTCACCCGCTTGGGGTTTACATTAACTTTTTTTTTTTTTTTTTTTTTTTTTAAATGCTCTGTCCTACAGATCAGGTGTAATAACACTATATAGCGCATTGACAGCTTCAGGCAAACTGTGGTCCCATAGCCACCTGAGATGTCCTGGGGATTCTTCACGTTGTACACGACCCCTTAGGAGCCACCAAATCTTATAAAAAAAAAAAAAAGGGGGGGGAAGTGTGGGTACCTGGCAGGAGGCTATAGGCCAGCTGAGCTTGGATGAATTACAGTAAAACCTTGGCTTGTGAGCATAATTCGTTCCAGAAACATGCTTGTAATCCAAAGCACTTGTATATCAAAGCGAATTTCCCCATAAGAAATAATGGAAACTGAAATGATTCGTTCCACAACCATTTATTCATAGATCCTTCAGTTTATAGTCCATATAAAAAGATTATAGTAATGTGATCAGGTTGTGTAACCCTAAAATGTCCATCCACAAATGGAAGCCTCCACAAGGGGGGATTAGCTGCAAATCCAGCAGGAGCTCCAGAGTATAAAAGAGAAGAGAGGCGCCTCTAAGTGTAGCGATA
Organism: Lithobates sylvaticus; assembly: GCA_028564925.1. Lineage (NCBI taxonomy): Eukaryota > Metazoa > Chordata > Amphibia > Anura > Ranidae > Lithobates > Lithobates sylvaticus. The sequence goes on along the minus strand of CM053028.1, from coordinate 22,765,592 downwards.
TGTTGCTAAATGTAACCACATTGCTACACTTAGAGGCACCTCTCTTCTATACTCAGCTGTGACATGATACTACTCCTTATATCAAGACGTTGCTTGTTATATCAAGACAAAATTTATTTATAAAGGTTGCTGGTCTTGCAAAACGCTCTCAATCCAAGTTACTCTCAATCCAAGGTTTTATTGTATGTCTGTAGCTGAGGGTGCTATCCATCCTTCATTCACTCTGCAGTGTTTTTTTTTGTATGAGTGAGGATCGCCTGATGTTCTTATATTCCATTGTGCTTTTCTATTTCCAGAACTGTCTGCAATGATTCGGGGTGCCCACGATAGAAACTTGGTCCTTGTGAAGGACTATGAGGCGGAGGAAATGGAAGGAATCCTCTCGGAATACTTTACTGTCACCTTCCCATCATTGTGACTCAAAAAATTGTGTGATGTAATAAAACATTTTTTTTTTTTCTTCTGGCTTTTCTTTTTATTTATATGTTCCTTCAAGAATGAAGAGATTAGCCAATCATTCTAATACAGGGGGTCCCCGACTTACGAACGCCCGACCTACGAACAACACCTATTTCCCCATCCGTCTTTCAGGACAGCACCATAGAGAGACCCTGGCTCCTCCCCTTTCAGGAAACACCGCCTTAGATTTTGAAATTTAAGCCCCCACCGTCCTGCCAGTCCCTCAGTTATGGTGTTTCCTCCGGTGGGGAGACACCGCTATGGAGCCAAGGGCTGAATAGCCAGGGAGGCTAAAGCCGATCTTTTCCAGAGAAGGGGGGGGGGAGCAGGGGTCTCTCTACCTCCCTCCATCCTATCTTGCGGTCCGTGAGGCTGGGGAAGCCGGGGACTGGACTGACCTTTTTACACGCACCTCCGGCTTCTTTTGGGGAAACTGTAAGCCGGAGGGTTCCGCTCTTCTCCTGTCCAGGGGGACACCAACGGAAGCACAGGAGGCCGCCATGTTCGGCGTGGAGCTCAGTGCGCCGGGTCGGATGGCGGGTGACATCATTTCCGGCGGGGGTCAGTGCTTCCGTTCGTTCCGCGGCTTCCGGTTCCGGCCGCGGAATTTGAAAAGCGGAACGAGCGTTCTGGCTGGTGCTGCTTCATTTTTTGGCCTGTAGCGACAGCGTTCGGAAGCGAAGGCACCACCGATCCTCAGCGGGAAATGTCGGAAGCAGATGCTTCCCGAACGGCTCCTGGAGATGCCTGCACCAGCCACTCTAAGGTAAGTGGAACCCTGGGGTGGTGTTCCCTTACTAGACAACCTGTAAGCTCCACAGGTGTGTTTGTCTCCCTTGGTGGTGGGGAAGATGGGGGGTAACTAGGACCCTGGTGGTGGTGGTCACAGTTATAGCACCCCTGGTGGCCCTCTGTGTGTATTGCTGGTGGTTAAGGGGAGTCTGACTGCTCTCTTTCATGTTTGTCTTTTTTCAGAGCAAGTCTGCTGAGAAAACCAAATCGCCCCACAATTCAAAGAGAAAATGCCCTTCGTGCAGAACCACAATGGGGGAATCGTGGTCCAAAGCACTCTGTAGGGAATGTATAGAGGGGCTAGTGAGGGAGCAGTCAGCGGAGCAAAATACGGAGTTAGCTGCGTCCGTCAAGGAACTATCAAACACCGTACAATCTTTTAAAACGCTCTTCTCTAGTTTTCAGTTTCCGCAGACTCAGATTAACCCTCCACCAGCACAGCAGAGTGTTGCGCCAAGCCTAACGGATGCTCCCTCGGCGAGTGGTGAGAATCCGGGGGGCTCTAGAGAAGAGATTGAGGAGGAGCCAGATAGCGTTGCTTCTGATTCCCAAGGGGAATCCGAGGGAGAGGAGGTGGATGGCGAGTCCACGAGAACCTCTCGCTACAAGCTTTCTCTGGAGGAAGTGGAAGAGCTTTTGGGAGCTATTCACACCACTTTGGGAATCCAGGAAGAAGGGAAAAAGCTATCGCTCCATGACCAAATGTACAGGGGCTTAGGGGAACAGAAAAGGAAAGTGTTTCCGGTCCATGAAGTACTGGTCGACGCCATTAAAAAAGAATGGCAGGACCTGGAAAGGAAACCATTCTTTTCAAGAAGTTTGAAAAGGAGGTTTCCTTTTTGCAGAGGAGGAAGCTCTAGTGTGGAATAAAATTCCTAAACTAGATGCGGCCTTCTCGCAGGTCTCTAGGCACACCGACCTTGCCTTTGAGGATATGGGAGCCCTCCCAGATCCTATGGATAAAAGGATGGACTCTTTATTGAAAAAATCCTGGGATTCATCAATAGGCAACCTCAAACCCGCCATGGCGTCCACAGTGGTGGCACGGAACATGGAGTACTGGTTGACGCAAATTAAGGCGCACATTGAGGCAGGAACTCCTAAGGAAACAATCCTGTCTTCCTTTCCTATGCTCCTCAATGGAGTAGCTTATCTGGCTGACGCCTCAGCGGAGTCAGTAAGGATGTCAGCACGGTCAGCAGCCTTGTCCAACTCAGCAAGGCGGGCCCTTTGGCTTAAGACGTGGCAAGGAGATAGCGCGTCAAAAGTCAAGCTCTGCGGTATTCCCCTCACAGGGGACTTGTTGTTCGGTCCTGGCTTGGAGGCCGTCTTGGATAGGACGGCCGACAGGAAAAAGGCCTTTCCTCTCAAAAAGAAATTTGCGGAAGCCAAAAGGAGGGTTCAACCCAGGAGGAAGTTTGAACCTCCTAAAAATGAGCAACAGAAAAAAAAGTTTGGCAGAAGGGCAAAGGGCGTGGGGGAGCTATTTTTCGCCCTCCTGAACAGCCCAAAAAGTCTAAATGACGGAACCAAGGTGGGAGGAAGACTGGGGTACTTCCTCCCACAGTGGGAGCTGATCACCTCCAACCATTTTATTTTGGAGATTATAAGGAGGGGTTACAGGTTGGAGTTTTCAAAACCCCCACCTCTCAGGCTTCTGGTCACCACGCTACCAAAATGTGCAGAGAAGGCTTCAGCTCTTCTTTCCTCTCTACAGGAGTTGGAGGAACAAGAGGTGGTAACCCGAGTTCCGGTGGAAGAGACAGGCAGGGGCTTCTATTCCCACATCTTTGTGGTCCGCAAACCATCGGGAAAGTTCAGACTTATCCTGAACTTGAAGCCCCTGAACGTCTCGGTTACATACAGGAAGTTCCGAATGGACTCGATCTATTCGGTAAAAGCACTTCTTCCCCAGAATTGCTTCATGGCGTCCATAGACCTGAAGGATGCCTATCTGCACATCCCCATAGCAGAGGGGTACCAGAAGTTCCTCAGGTTGGCGGTGAAGACCCCAGAAGGGATAGTGCATCTACAATTCAGGGCTCTTCCCTTCGGGCTATCTTCTTCCCCCCGTATATTCACCAAAGTCATGGTGGAGGTTCTGGCCTTCTTGCGACTCAGAAACATTGCAATAGTCGCATATCTAGACGATCTGCTCCTATTTGCTTCTTCCCCAGAGCAGCTGTCCAGAGATCTGCAGGTAACAAGGGAAATCCTCGAAAATCTAGGATGGCTCTTGAACCTGGAAAAATCCAGCCTGACCCCATCTCAGAAAATCATCTTCCTGGGCTACAGGTTGGATTCAACAAAACAAAAAGTTTTTCTTCCGGAAGAAAAAATCCAGAAGGTGGACAGGGCGATGTTGTTCTTGCAGGGCAATCAACAGATCTCAATAAGGAAAGCCATGTCAGCCCTAGGGCTGTTGACATCCTCGCTCCCAGCAGTACAGTGGGCAGGGCTGCATTTTCGCCCCTTACAACTGTTCATCCTGGGAATTCCACAGTCAGAATTCCCTGGACGCTCTGATAGAGGTACCAAGTCAGGTAAAGAGGTCACTTTGGTGGTGGAGAAAAGGGGCCAATCTTTCCCAGGGTTTGGAATGGGTCCTCCCGGTATCCAAAACCATCACGACCGATGCAAGCGGCACAGGTTGGGGAGCTCATCTAGGTTCCCGGATGGTTCAGGGCACCTGGCTAAAGCAAGAGGCAAGGGAATCCTCGAACTGGAGGGAGCTGAAAGCCATAGAGTTGGCGCTCAGAGCCTTTCAGGAAGAACTCCAGGGTCAACACGTGAGAGTCAGGTCAGACAACTCCTCTGCAGTAGCATACCTCAACAGGCAGGGAGGTACCAAAAGCAGGTCTCTGTGGAGCTTGACAAGCACCATTCTCAGGTGGGCCGAGACAAATATTCTGTCCCTGTCGGCGGTACATCTAAAAGGGGATCAAAATCAGGTTGCGGATTTTCTCAGCAGGAGAAAGCTGAGAGAAGGCGACTGGATTTTGAACCAGGATGTCTTCAAGGCAATTACCCAGAGGTGGGGGATGCCTTGTATAGACCTCTTCGCCTCAAGGGAAAACAGAAAAACAGATCTGTTCTTCTCCCTGAGCAGATGGGACGGAGCACTTGGAGTGGACGCACTGGCTCAGAGCTGGGAGTTCTCCAAGTGCTATGCCTTCCCCCCTCCTGTACTAATCCCAGCAGTACTGAGGAAGCTACAGTTGGAGAGCACATCTCTCATTCTGATAGCACCTCATTGGCCCAGGAGGCCGTGGTTTTCCATCTTGAAGAGTCTGGCAGTGGAACCCCCGTGGATTCTGCCATTCCAGGAAGATCTTCTGTCCCAGGGTCCAATCTGTTGTCCTCAGGTGGAGTGGTGGAACCTGGCTGCTTGGCTACTGAGGAGGAATTGCTGAAGGGCAAAGGGTTCTCAGATCGGTTGGTGTCAACCCTACTAAGTTGCAGAAAAAAAGGAGACGCAAGCTATCTACCTGAAAGTGTGGAAACGCTTTAATAGTTGGTGTGCGGATAGTTCCTTCGACACAAGCAGTCCGGTAGCGGTACTGGAATTTCTGCAAGCGGGGGCAGACAAGGGGTTGGCTGTTAGCACACTGAAAGGACAAGTGTCTGCTTTAAGTGTATATTTGGAAAAACAGTTAGCATTAGATCCCTGGATATCTAGGTTTTTTAAAGCTCTGAACAGGCAGAGGCCAGTAAGAGTATCCTCTTTTCCAGTATGGGATCTTTCTTTAGTGTTACAAGCCCTCACTGGTGAACCGTTTGAACCATTGGAGGCTTGTACGTTGAGGTCGATCACCCTCAAAACGGTGTTTTTGGTGGCGATCACCACGGCAAGAAGAGTAAGTGAACTCGAAGCCCTTTCCATTAGGGCACCTTTTTTTCAGATATTTCCGGATCGGGTGGTTTTTAGAACTGATCCGGCATTTTTGCCTAAAGTGGCATCAAGTTTTCATAGAGGCCAAGAAATAATTTTGCCTACCTTCTGTGTAAACCCTGTGAGGGAACAGGAACGCACATTTCATAAGTTGGATGTTAGGAGGTGCGTCCTCCAGTACTGGGAGAGTACAAAGGACTATAGGAAGTCTGATTCCTTTTTTGTATTGTTTTCAGGAGCTAAAAAAGGGTCTAGGGCCTCTAGACGGACGATAGCCAGATGGATTAGGTTAGCCATCAGACAGGCTTATGTAGCGGGGGGAGTGGAGCCCCCGGATGGGATTAGAGCGCATTCCACCAGGGCAGTGGCGACTTCGCAGGCTGAGTGGGCTGGTGCTTCTCCAGAGCAGATCTGTAGGGCGGCAACATGGTCCAGCTTTGATACGTTCGTAAGGCACTACAGGTTGGACCTGCTGTCAGCGAAGGACCAAGCCTTTTGGGCGTAAAGTTCTGCAGGCAGTAGTCCCACCCTAAGGTAAGGTGCTCGCTTATCCTCTCTATGGTGCTGTCCTGAAAGACGGATGGGGAAAAACAGAGTTACTTACCGGTAACGTCCTTTTTCCGGGAGTCTTTCAGGACAGCACAAGTTACCCACCCTAATTTGTGGACATGGAAGAAGTCATCGCATGAGACCGTCAGGTAAGAGATATAAGTTATTATGACGTGTTCTTGTGTCTCCCCAGCTGGCCGGAGGTACTCTTGAAGAACTGAGGGACTGGCAGGACGGTGGGGGCTTAAATTTCAAAATCTAAGGCGGTGTTTCCTGAAAGGGGAGGAGCCAGGGTCTCTCTATGGTGCTGTCCTGAAAGACTCCCGGAAAAGGACGTTACCGGTAAGTAACTCCGTTTTTTTCACTGGTTTTCGCCGTCTTTTGGCCGTTCTGCACAATGTCCGTAATTTGCCGCGCATGCGCAGAACGGCATTAGACGGAACATCGGAAATGTCTGTATGCGCATGCGCGGCCGACTTACGAACATTTCCGACTTCCGTACAGGTGGGCAGTCCCTAACAAGTTCATAACTCGGGGACCCCCTGTACGCTCGTTCACAGGATAATGGGAAGAATCCCCCCCCCAAATAAATCTAATATGTGGTCGCTGTCTGAGGCTCACCACTCACTCCTGGTTGTTTTGTCTGTTAGAGCTGCACGATTCTGGGAAAAATGAGAATCGCGATTCTTTAACGATTCTCAAGAAATATACTCTGGGTAGCTGGTAATATTCATAATGTGGGTACGGTAGCACTAGCAAGTGGACTCAGACAGACTGTGGTGGGTAATATTCATTATAATATAGGTTATCAGTGTATATAGATTATGGATGAGCTCTGCGTATATAGATCAGGATATCGGAGTATATAGATTGTGGATGAGATCAGCGTATATAGATCAGGATATCAGTGTATATAGATTGTGGATGAGCTCAGCGTATATAGATCAGGATATCGGAGTATATAGATTGTGGATGAGATCAGCGTATATAGATCAGGATATCAGTGTATAGCGATTGATAGATGTGGGTAGAACATTCAGGAAGTGGATAGTTGTGGGGACACTGCCACGGGTTATAACGGCTCCCAAGAAATCAGGACCTCTTCATAGGACTATGACCTATCTGCACTTTTACACTACAATGAGAACTGTTTGCATGCAGGGACGGACTCCATACAATGATTGTAATAATAAGGCATTGTGCAGCACACCTGTCACACCAGCACCCCCCCCCCACCCCCCCGGTCATGTGGTACTCGGCTCACCTGTAGATCATCTGGGCGAAGGCTGGGCGCTATATTGTACAGGGGACGCACATGGGGGCGGGGACGGTAGAAGCATGATTTGCATTCGGGCTAGAGGAGGAGGAGCGGCAGTGCAGAGGACTGGAGAGGCTGAGTTCCGATCAGAGCCGAGAGCCAGGGGGGGGGGGAACAGATTTAGACGGGGAGCCATTCTCAGCACAACACCTGGAAACCAGCCCGACAGCGTCACCTTCAGCCCACCCCATGTCCGCCCACATTTCACAGCGCTGATGACTGATGTCAGTTCCAATAGCGGCCATTTGCGTTCCACGCTGGTTACGTGGAACCGGCGGGGATAGATTGGAGATCGCGCAGGGGGGGGGGGGGTGAATCGGAATTGCGATCTTCTCACGATTAATCACGCAGCTCTATTGTCTGTACAGTACGTGGCTGAATTGTCATATACACACCTCACCTTGCTAGTACTGGGTTGGACCCCCTTTTGCCTTCATAAGAATAGATTCCACAAGGTGTTGAAACATTCCTCAGAGATTTTAGTCCATAGTGACATGATAGCATCCTGCAGTTATTGAGCGGTAGGGGCGCTGGAGACGATGTGCATGTCCGCAGGCAACCTGCGATCGCTACTCAGAGAGCCAGAACGGGATCTGTCAATGTAAACAGATCCCTGTGCTGGCGGGAGGGGAGGGAGAGGGAGAGAGAGAGAGAGATCCCGTTCCTAGGGAATCTCTCTTCTGCCAGTCAGTCCCCTCCCCCCCATAGTTAGAAACACCTCCCTAGGGAACACTTAACCCCCTTGATCGCCCCCGAGTGTTAACCCCCTTCACTGCCAGTGACATTTGTACAGAAATCAGTGGCTATTTTTTAGCTCTGATCGCTGTATAAATGTCAATAGTCCCAAAAAAAAGGTGTCTGTCCGCCGCAATGTCGCAGTCCTGCTAAAAATCGCCATTACTAGTAAAAAAAAAAAAAAAAAAAAAAAAGAATAAAAATGGCATAAATATATCCCCTATTTTAGACGCTATAACTTTTGCATAAACCAATCATATACGCTTATTATGATTTTTTTTTTTTTTTACAAAAATATGTAGAAGTATACATATTGGCCTAAACAAATGAAGACTTTTTTTGGGATATTTATTATGGCAAAAAGGAAAAAATATTGTTTTAGTTTTCAAAATTGTCGCTCTTTTTTTGTTTGTAGCTCCAAAAAAAAAAAAATGCACAGGTGATCAAATACCCCCAAAAGAAATCTCTATTTGTGAAAAAAAAAAAAAAAAAGACGTCAATATTGTTTAGGTACAACGTCGCACGACCGCGCAATTGTCCGTTATAGCGACGTAGTGCCGTATGGCAAAAAATGGCCTGGTCAATAAGGGGACAAATCCTTCGGGGGCTTAAAGCCAAGTTCCGCCGAATTATTATTTTTTTTTTTAAAGTCAGCTGCTTCAAATACTGCAGCTGCTGACTTTTAAAATAAGGACACTCACCTGTCCAGGGTGCCCGCGATGTCGGCCCCCGAAGCCGATCTGTCTCTCGGGTGGAGTCGCCGCCAACTTCGGTAAGGGAATCAGGAAGTGAAGCTGCGCGATCCCTCAGGTCCCTGCTGTCTTCTGGGACCTGTGTGTCACCCAGAAGACCGCGGGGGGGGGGGGGGGATAAAGGAGGCGCCGGATATGGCATAGATATCCACGGGTACCTATGCCTGGAAGTGGGAGCAAATACCTGGATTATACAGGTATCTAGTCTCCCCTCCCCCCTCAAAAGTGCCAAATGTGACACAGGAGGGGGGGGGGGGATTCCGAAAAGCGGAAGTTACATTTTTGGGTGGAACTCCGCTTCAAGTGGTTGAGCATGTCGTTGGGGCTGGCTCCTTAACAACCAGCTATTCATTGGTCGTTAAGGAGCTGGAACCCGACAGCATCCTTAACGACCATTTATAATGCCTCCCACTGTGCGCAGCGTGCTCCAGCCCAGGAGTGGTGCAATTGCTGGAGGGAGGAGGTGGAGAGAAAGCGGGTGGAACTGTAGGGGGCATCGGCTCCCAGAATCTGAGGGGAGAAGACCAGACCAAGCTACTGGTGAGCACCAATGGGACAGGAGGCTGTGCGAGAGAGGGCACTGATTTCATCCCTGCTGATTGAGGCTCCTTAAAGCAGAGCCCCACCTAAAAAGGAGAAGCTTGTTTGCCTGGATATAAAGATAACATCCAGCATTTTTGTCAGTCAACCCAACAATAACCCCCAGTATTGGTGTCAGTGGTGCAATAATAACCCCCAGTATTGGTGTCAGTGGCTGCAATAATAACCCCCAGTATTGGTGTCAGTGGCTGCAATAATAACCCCCAGTATTGGTGTCAGTGGCTGCAATAATAACCCCCAGTATTGGTGTCAGTGGCTGCAATAATAACCCCCCCCAGTATTGGTGTCAGTGGCTGCAACAATAACCCCCCCAGTAGTGGTGTCAGTGGCTGCAACAATAACCCCCCCAGTAGTGGTGTCAGTGGCTGCAATAATAACCCCCAGTAGTGGTGTCAGTGGCTGCAATAATAACCCCCAGTAGTGGTGTCAGTGGCTGCAATAATAACCCCCAGTATTGGTGTCAGTGGCTGCAATAATAACCCCCAGTATTGGTGTCAGTGGCTGCAATAATAACCCCCCCCAGTATTGGTGTCAGTGGCTGCAACAATAACCCCCAGTAGTGGTGTCAGTGGCTGCAATAATAACCCCCAGTAGTGGTGTCAGTGGCTGCAATAATAACCCCCAGTAGTGGTGTCAATAATAACCCCCAGTATTGGTGTCAGTGGCTGCAATAATAACCCCCAGTACTGGTGTCAGTGGCTGCAATAATAACCCCCAGTACTGGTGTCAGTGGCTGCAATAATAACCCCCAGTACTGGTGTCAGTGGCTGCAATAATAACCCCCAGTAGTGGTGTCAGTGGCTGCAATAATAACCCCCAGTACTGGTGTCAGTGGCTGCAATAATAACCCCCAGTACTGGTGTCAGTGGCTGCAATAATAACCCCCAGTATTGGTGTCAGTGGCTGCAATAATAACCCCCAGTATTGGTGTCAGTGGCTGCAATAATAACCCCCAGTATTGGTGTCAGTGGCTGCAACAATAACCCCCCCAGTAGTGGTGTCAGTGGCTGCAACAATAACCCCCAGTATTGGTGTCAGTGGCTGCAACAATAACCCCCAGTATTGGTGTCAGTGGCTGCAACAATAACCCCCCAGTATTGGTGTCAGTGGCTGCAATAATAACCCCCAGTAGTGGTGTCAGTGGCTGCAATAATAACCCCCAGTAGTGGTGTCAGTGGCTGCAATAATAACCCCCAGTAGTGGTGTCAGTGGCTGCAATAATAACCCCCAGTGTTGGTGTCAGTGGCTGCAATAATAACCAACAGCATTGGTGTCAGTGGCTGCAATAAATATCCCCATCATTCCTGTCAAAAAAATAACTCTGCATTGGTGAACGCAAGAGTAATTCCCATTATTAGTGTCAGTGACTGCAAGAATAACCTCTGGCATTGGCTGTGATAACCCTCCATTGGGGTCAGTGGCCACAAAAGTAACCCCCTTCATTGGTGTTAGCGGCTGCAATAAAAACCCTGAGTATTGGTGTCAGTGAATGCAATTATACCCTCCAGCATTGATATCCCTGACTGCAATAGTAACCCTCAGCATTGATTTCAGTGGCCACAGTAATAATCCCCAGCATTGGTGTCAGTGGCTACCATAACAACCCCCTTCATTGATAGTCAGTGGCACCATCCTCCTCCTCCTGTGCTATTCATAACCACCCCCCCAAATTGGGGGTCAGGAGTTTCTAACCACATCCCCTGCATTAGTGGTCAGTGGCAATGAAATAACACCCCCCACCTCTCATCAGTGGTTACTTACCTGGTTACACACCGTCACCCTCTGCTCTCTCTCCCTTGTATGACCAGGGCTTTACCTATACCGACGAGCAGCGATTATTCCACAGAATACCGGGGGGGGGGGGTATGGGCATTATTTCAGTTGTGGGTTCTGGAACTCAGAAGGTTTCAGTCCCTGGTACTCTGCTGCCTTTTGGTCCCCAACAAGTAGCAGGCCCAGCACACAGCAGGTCATGGGTTGGGCATCAAGAGGTCTACATTGACATTTCCTTCAACAGCTGAATGACTGAGCGAACACTGGAGGTGAATATCATTGGAAGGCAATGTGATGCAGCAGGGGGTGGGTTTCTGTTACTTTTAAAGATAAATGAAAGCTAAATGAAAGATTTGGGATCTGGAGGGATTCAGTTTAAGGTAAGTCTCTCATAATGTGCCAGTATGGGAAGCACATTAGGACATTGGCTTGCAGGGAGAATATGTTTACTACCACTGTAATGTGTAGAATGCTTCAAAAAGCAAGTTTTCAAATTGCAAGGTCATTGAGACCTCATTCATACCGTACAGAGCCTTGAAAAAGTATTAATACCCCTTGAAATTTTTCACATTTTGTCATGTTACATCCAAAAACATAAATGTATTTTATGTGATAGACCAACACAAAGTGGCCCATAATTGTGAAGTGGGAGGAAAATGATAAATGGTTTTCAGTTTTTTTTTTTTTTTTTTTTAAAGTGAAACCTGTGGTGTGCATTTGTATTCAGCCCCCTTTACTCCGATACCCCTAACTAAAATCTAGTGGAACCAATTGCCTTCTGAAGTCACCTAATTAGTCCAACTTTTATATATTTTAATCTCAGTATAAATACAGCTGTTCTGTGAAGCCCTTAAAGGTTTGTTAGAGAACCTTTGTGAACAAACAGCATCCTGAAGAACAAACCCGACAGTTCAGGGATAAAAGTTACGGAAAAGTATAAAGCAGGGTTAGTAATAATAAAAAAAAAAATCTCCCAAGCTTTGAACATCTCACGGCGCTCTGTTCGATCCATCATCTAAAAATGGAAAGAGTACGGCACAACTGCAAACTTACGAAGACATGGCCGTCCACCTAAACTGACCGGCCGGGCAAGGAGAACATTCATCAGAGAAGAGCCAAGAGGCCCATGGGAACTCTGGAGGAGCTGCAGAGATCCACAGCTCAGGTGGGAGAATCTGTCCACAGGACAACTATTAGTCGTGTTCTCCACAAATCTGCCCTTTATGGAAGAGTGACAAGAAGAAAGACATTGGAGAAAGAAAGTCATAAGAAGTCCTGTTTGCAGTTTGTGAGAAGCCATGTGGGGGAGGGGAGCAAACATGTGGAAGAAGGTGATCTGGTCAGATGAGACCAAAATTGAACTTTTTGGCCTAAAAGCAAAACGCTATGTGTGGCGGAAAAACTAACAAGACACAACACCCTGAACACACCATCCCCACCGTGAAACGTGGTGGCAGCATCATGTGGTGGGGATGGTTTTCTTCAGCAGGGACAGAGTTGATGGGAAGATGGATGGAGCCAAATACAGGACAATCTTAGAAGAAAACCTTTTAGAGTCTGCAAAAGAATTGAGACTGGAGCGGAGGTTCTAAACGACCCTAAACATACAGCCAGAGCTACAATGGAATGGTTTAGATCAAAGCATATTCATGTGTTAGAATGGCCCAGTCACAGTCCAGACCTAAATCCAATTGAGACTCTGTGGCAAAACTTGAAAATTGCTGTTCACAGATGCTCTCCATCCAATCTGGCAGAGCTTGAGATATTTTGCAAAGAAAAATCCCTCTCAGAGAAAAATGTCCCTCTCTAGAAGTGCAAAGCTGGTAGAGACATCCCCAAAAAGACTTGCAGCTGCAATTGCAGTGAAAGGCGGTTCTACAAAGTATTGACTCCGGGGGGCGCCATACAAATGTACCCCCCACACTTTTCACGCATTTATTTGTTAAAAAAATTGTGAAAACCATTTATCATTTTCCTTCCACTTCACAATTCTTTGCCACTTTGTGTTGGTCCATCACATAAAATACATTTACATTTTTGGTTGTAACATGACAATGTGGAAAATATCAAGGGGTATTAATACTTTTTCAAGCCATTGTAGATGCATAAAAACTGCTGGAAAAATGTTCAAATTTGACTTGCATAGAATATTTTAGGATTGTTCACATCATGTGCAGAGATGTGTTTTTGTAATGTAGGTGTCTTCAAGGACACAAAGAAAAAAACATTTCCTGCGTGTTCTGTTCCCACCATAACCTTGGTATCATCATTTATTATTTTTTTTGCACAGAAATATGGAACATTAAAGGTCTGCAAAGAAAACAATTTGGGTTGGTTTACTTAAAGTGGAAGTAAACCCCCCCCCATCGTTTTCAGCCAAGGAAGCTGCCATCTTTGCCTCTGTTTAATCTTCAACTGCCACGGTGCTGCACATGTGATCCGTTATGACACCAGCCATTGGATGGTTTGACTGTTTGGTTGAGAGCACAGCCAATGTGCAGTTAGCATTCCCGGCATGCCTTTTTTTTTTTTTTTAAACTGTTAAACCGATGGGTTTACTTCCGCTTTAAACTGGAGTGTGCAAAATCTAGTGCAGCTCTGCAAAGAAACCCTATCAGCATTCCCCCTTACATCAGGTGCCCCAGCAGAGTTTCTCACCCCCCCCCCCCCCCCCCCCCCCTTACATCAGGTGCCTCAAGGTGTCCCTCCATGCATCAAAAGGTGCCCTCCTCCCCCCTGTACTCACAGATCAAATACTGAAAACACAGCTCCTCCTTCCTCTCACCAGTCTTCACTGCCGCTTTGACACTGAGCTGTGCCGTCTCTTCATCGCTTCCTGCAGGCTGGAGGGAGAACAACACTCAATTCTTTCTCCAGCTATCTTAGGGAGCCACAGGCTGGTCTGAATGATGCATCTGGTGATCAGGCGGACTGAAAACCAGACTGTCCGGGTGAATCCTAGACAGATGGCAAACCTAAAATCAACCCTATCGTGTCATGCGATTTTTTTTTTTGCACATTATACCAGTGTTGCAGTGTGAACAGAGCACATAGAAAAAAAAAAATTGTATTCCGTGTTCTCTTGCAGAGACAGATGTAGAAAAACACACATCTCTGCACATGGCGTGAACAAGCCCTTAGAGCAGTGATGGCGAACCTTGGCACCCCAGATGTTTTGGGACTACATTTACTATAATGCTTGTGCACTCTGCAGTGTAGTTGAGCATCACGGGGAAACCTAGCGCGCGTGAGCATCACGGGGAAACCTAGCGCGCGTGAGCATCACGGGGAAACCTAGCGCGCGTGAGCATCACGGGGAAACCTAGCGCGCGTGAGCATCACGGGGAAACCTAGCGCGCGTGAGCATCACGGGGAAACCTAGCGCGCGTGAGCATCACGGGGAAACCTAGCGCGCGTGAGCATCACGGGGAAACCTAGCGCGCGTGAGCATCACGGGGAAACCTAGCGCGCGTGAGCATCACGGGGAAACCTAGCGCGCGTGAGCATCACGGGGAAACCTAGCGCGCGTGAGCATCACGGGGAAACCTAGCGCGCGTGAGCATCACGGGGAAACCTAGCGCGCGTGAGCATCACGGGGAAACCTAGCGCGCGTGAGCATCACGGGGAAACCTAGTTCCAAAACATCTGGGGTGCAACAGTTTGCCATCACTGCCTTAGAGCATGTGTTAAAATGTAAGGCCCAAGGGCTGTATCCAGCCTGCCAGGTCATTTCATGTGTCGCCTCTCCTGCAGCGCCCCCCCTGGTCTCAGCAGAGAAAAGAGCAGAACTCCTCCCACAGATCCTGCGCCTCTCTGTGCAGCCGCAGCACTCCCTGGTCTCTGCATTCAGCAGACTCCAGCCCTCCTTCAGACCATGCACATTCTGAGTCCCAGTCCTGCCCCCAGCAGCCCCCTTGCAGCAGCACAAAGCAAGGAAGGTGCACTGATGTAAGGCATGGGGGGGGGGGGGGGGGGGGGCTTCTCTTGACATCTTATGTAAAGGAGAGAGTGGGGTATTGCAGACATCTAGCCTTACAGATGCCACCGGCCCTTTTGAGGGCAACCATAATGCTGAGGTAGCCCCCGCAATGAAGTGGAGTTGGACACCCCTTTGTTAGAGTAATAGGAGTAGGCTAGAAATAATTGAAATTCAATGTGGAAATGAATACACAACTTTAACATTTTTGACCACAGATACACGTTACCATTTTGTACATTTGTCAATCTATATATATAAAAAAAAAAAAATCTGTAAATTTAAACAGTATACCAAATAAAAAGACGTATATGTCCCCAAGAAAGGTTTAAAAATGTTTTAGGTATGCAAGTTAGTCAGGTTGCTGCTAAAATTTTGACCTGGGCATCTCAGTTTCCATGACCTTTGTTCTCTAAAGAGTTAAAAACAAAATTGAGAGTTAAAATGATTTTTGAAAGAAAATAAAAAGCAGACAGAAGCAGGGACAACAGCTTAGCTGTAACTTTAATAAACGAGCTGCAGTAACGCCCAGCTGCAATGCCTCATTTCACCCGCCAGAGGCGCCAACTCCCAGCCTATAGACTATGCTGGGGAGGGGGGGGGTCACAATGAGATTGGAAAATTAACATGAGTAACCATAATAAAAAATAACTCTTAATTATAAATATAAACATACTGTATATATAATTGCAGTCCCGTTACGGTGGCTGGGCCTGTAGTCTTATCAGTGAATTACTGGTAATTAACGGCATTCCCAAGGAAATAACTGAGGCACATGAAGGGGAAATGGGCAGAGAGCGACACCCTGCTGGACATAAATGACAACTCCGGACAAATAATCGGGAGGAGCGGGGTGGATGGATTTACTCGTATGCATCTCCATCGTAATCCTCAAATATAAAGGAATCGGGTTCCAGGTTCTCCGATTCATCATCTTCATCATACGAAAACTCATCTTCATCTAGATCGTCGTCGTAGTCTTCATGCCATTCTGGAACATACTCCTCGTCCTCATCGTCCTGTTCACCAGCAGTATCTCCAGAATCGGAGGCTCCATCCATAGTGCTAAAAAGGGGCAATATGGGATACGTGATGGGTCTTCCCCGCAGGGGGTAGAAGTAAAAATCTTCATCTGCGGTAACATCAGCTGATGTTACATTAGAAGCAACTTATCTACTACAGGCCTGTAGAATAATTACCCTATCCCCAATACCAGTCCGACATCCACCAATCCCATTCCCGTATACACAAGAAACAAAATGAACAACCATTTGAGTCCAGATGGAATCATTATGAAGGAGCTTGAGTGAAAATCTACCAGAGAGTAAAAAGGAAGCGAGCAGAGAGATGAGCAAATAGAACGGAGCAAGGAAACTGGGTGAGTGGAAGAGCGTAAGGATAAGTGGGAAAAAAAAAAAAAAGGAAGAGAAGATTGATCAAGTTGAAGAGGGAGAGAAAATAGTAATGAGTTAGTAGAAAGTATGAAGAAGGAGTAGACAAAGGGACGCGAGGAAAGAGTAGACAAAGGGACGCGAGGAAAGAGTAGACAAAGGGACGCGAGGAAAGAGTAGACAAAGGGACGCGAGGAAAGAGTAGACAAAGGGACGCGAGGAAAGAGTAGACAAAGGGACGCGAGGAAAGAGTAGACAAAGGGACGCGAGGAAAGAGTAGACAAAGGGACGCGAGGAAAGAGTAGACAAAGGGACGCGAGGAAAGAGACAAAAAGGCGCAAGGAAAGAGAGACAAAAAGGCGCAAGGAAAGGAGACAAAAAGGCGCAAGGAAAGGAGACAAAAAGGCGCAAGGAAAGGAGACAAAAAGGCGCAAGGAAAGGAGACAAAAAGGCGCAAGGAAAGGAGACAAAAAGGCGCAAGGAAAGAGAGACAAAAAGGCGCAAGGAAAGGAGACAAAAAGGCGCAAGGAAAGAGACAAAAGGCGCAAGGAAAGAGAGACAAAAAGGCGCAAGGAAAGAGAGACAAAAAGGCGCAAGGAAAAGGAGACAAAAAGGCGCAAGGAAAAGGAGACAAAAAGGCGCAAGGAAAGGAGACAAAAAGGCGCAAGGAAAGGAGACAAAAAGGCGCAAGGAAAGGAGACAAAAAGGCGCAAGGAAAGAGAGACAAAAAGGCGCAAGGAAAGGAGACAAAAAGGCGCAAGGAAAGAGACAAAAAGGCGCAAGGAAAGAGAGACAAAAAGGCGCAAGGAAAGAGAGACAAAAAGGCGCAAGGAAAAGGAGACAAAAAGGCGCAAGGAAAAGGAGACAAAAAGGCGCAAGGAAAGGAGACAAAAAGGCGCAAGGAAAGGAGACAAAAAGGCGCAAGGAAAAGGAGACAAAAAGGCGCAAGGAAAGGAGACAAAAAGGCGCAAGGAAAGAGAGACAAAAAGGCGCAAGGAAAGGAGACAAAAAGGCGCAAGGAAAGAGACAAAAGGCGCAAGGAAAGAGACAAAAGGCGCAAGGAAAGAGACAAAAGGCGCAAGGAAAGAGAGACAAAGGAGTTTGCGAGAAGAAGAGAGCGAGAAGGAGAGCGAGAAGAATGAGAGAGTAGATGGAAATAAGGAAATGTGAGTAGAAGAAGGGAATGAGCATGTAAAAGGGAATGAGAAGAATAAGTGTGTAGAAGAGAACAAGAAGAAGAGGCATAAGCGAATGGGGAACTGTGATTAAAAGGGGATAAGTGAGTAGAACTAGGGTGCAAAGCAGAGAGAGGAGAAAGTAGAAGAAGGGACTGAGAAGGATAAAGGGAGAGGTATGTGTGAGGAGAGCGAGTAGAACAATGAGGAGAGAGAGAAGGATGAAGAAAGTAGATGGGAGAGGTATGTGTGAGAAGAATGAAGTGAGGAAGATGAGTAGAAGAATGCAATGAGGAAAGGGATAAGCAAATAAAAGGGAGGGAGGAAAAAGTGTATAGAAGAGAGTGAGAAGAAGAGGGATGAGCGAATTGGAGACCATGAGAAAAGGGACAGGTGAGTAGAAGTAGGGTGCCAGCAGAGAAGGGAGAGGAGAAGGATGAAGAAAGTAGAAGGGAGAGGTATGTGTGAGAAGAATGGAGTGCAGGGAGCGAGTAGAAGAATGGAATGAGGAAAAGGATGGGCAAGTAAAAGGGAGTGAGAAGTGGAATTAGCAAATGGCTAGAAGTAGGGTACACAGTAGAAAGGAATAAGTAGAAGAGGATGAAGACAGTAGAAAAAGGGAGCGGTACGAAAGTGAGAAGAAGAATGGAGTGAGGAGAGGAATGAATGAGTAGAAGAGAGATGAGCGAATGGGAGACCATGAGAAAACGGATGGGTGAGTAGCAGTAGGGTGCAGAGAGAGGAGAAGGAGGATGAAGAAAGTGGAAGGGAGAGGTATGTGTAAGAAAAATGGAGCGAGGAGAGGAACGAGTGAGAAGAATGGGATGAGCAAGTAAAAGGGGGAGAGGAGAAGAATAAGTGTATAGAAGAGAGCAAGAAGAGGGAATGAGTGAGAAAATGGATAAGTGAGTATAAGTAGGTTGCAAAGCAGAGAGAGGACAAAGACAGTAGGAAGTGAGAGATGAGTGAGTAGAAGAAGGTGAAGAAAGCAAATTAAAAAAAATAAAAGGAAACGAGCAAAGGGATAAGTGAGTAGAAAAATGGAGCGAGGAGGACAATTAAGTACTGTATATGAAGGGAATGAGGACGGGCATAGGTGAATAAACAAAAAGGGAGAAGGGAGAAGGGAGAGGGATGAGAAAGAAGAGGGAGAAAAGGGATGAGCTACTAGAAAAAGAGAGAAAAGGGACGACTGACTAGATGAATGAATGGAGAGGAAGCAATGAGTTGAGGTCGGGATATACAGTTCCTATAAAAATTACTCACCTTATTGGGAACTATATATTGTTAAAGAACATTAAATAAGAGTGAATTATATTTTGTTTTGACTGATCAGGAGAAATAGATTCTTCCATGTCAAAAATTAAACAGATCTCTGCAAAGTGATTCAAATTAATTACAGTGAAAAATATGTGAATTAATTTTAGAAGGTAAAATATAGCGAAATGGAGATGACAAGTGTATAGTCAGGGGGTGTCGAGTGATTGCAGTGTCAATACACGTGGGTCTGAAGTCCGACTTCACGTGAGTCAGTATTGTGTCATAATCCGCACCATAAACTGAAAACACCACTCCAAAAAAAAAAAAAAAATTAAAAACACTTACTGAAAAAGGTACAGATAAATCAGTAAATTTAAGATTGGGAAAAGTGTGGAATAGCTGTAAACCTGCCAACAACGGGCCATCCACAAAATGTGAGTATCCCTGTAAATTTGGAGACTAGTGAAGAAGGAGGCCACCCGTGAAGGAGACTAGTGAATAAGGCTACCATAAAAGAAAAACATGTGAGGAAGCGCACCAAAAAAGAAAACTAGTAAGTGAGGCCACCATGGACACGACTAGTGAGGGGGGTCACCAAAAAAAGGACGGTAGTAAGGGAGAATACCATGGAGGATGCTAGTGAAGGAGGCCACCAAGAGCAATTACAGGCCTCAGTGGCTGAGGTGGAAGAGACTATGTAGAGGCCATGAAAGGAGTAAATAGCACAGAGGATGGACAGGATTGGAGGCTAGAGGCCATGATGGAGTAAGGAAAGCAGAGAAAAAAAAAAAAAAAGAAGAAGGACAGAGCGAGAGAGAGGGCCGAGCACAGAGCGAGAGGGAGGGCCGAGCACAGAGCGAGAGGGAGGGCCGAGCACAGAGCGAGAGGGAGGGCCGAGCACAGAGCGAGAGGGAGGGCCGAGCACAGAGCGAGAGGGAGGGCCGAGCACAGAGCGAGAGGGAGGGCCGAGCACAGAGCGAGAGGGAGGGCCGAGCACAGAGCGAGAGGGAGGGCCGAGCACAGAGCGAGAGGGAGGGCCGAGCACAGAGCGAGAGGGAGGGCCGAGCACAGAGCGAGAGGGAGGGCCGAGCACAGAGCGAGAGAGAGGGCCGAGCACAGAGCGAGAGAGAGGACAGAATAAGCCCGGCCAGCCTGCTGGATTCTCTTACGATTACCGCTAGCAGCTGCTATAGCCAACTACGCCCTGCCACCGGGAGCAGACAATGGGGGTTATTTACTAAAGCTGGATAGAGCAAAATCTGGTGCAACTCTGCATAGAAAACCAATCAGCTTTTATTGTCAAAGCTTAACTGAACAAGCTGAATTTAGAAGCCGATTGGCTATCGTGCATCAGTTTTAGTAAATCTACCCCAATGGCTTAAGAGGGATTCCCCTATTGGCATTGTGTTGATGGGGGGGTCGTGAAAATTTTTACACCGTGTATTGCTGGTCTAACACAGTAGAGTCTAGGAAGGAGTATAGAGCACAGAGAAAAGACAGGATGAGAAGGTAGAGGCCAAAAAGGTGTAAAGAGCCTAGTGGATGGGCAGGAAGGATGTGTGGTTAAGGGCCAGGATGGGGCACAGAGGATGGAAGGCTACAGGCTAGATAGAATGCAGGGAGAAGCACAGAGGATGTACAAGATGGGTTGCCAGGCCAGGATAAAAGGTAAGGAGAAGGAGGCTAGAGTTCAGGAAGGAGAAAAAAAAAAAAAAAAAAAAAAGCACACAGAGGGTGTACAGAATGGGAAGCTGGAGGCCATGATGGCATAAAGAGCACAGAGGATGGACAGGATAAGAGATTTGGGGCCAGGAAGAAGGAGCACAGAGAGTGTACAGGATGGGTGGCTAGAGGCCAGGATGGAGTAAAAAGCACAGACAGTGTACAGGATGGGTGGCTAGAGGCCAGGATGGAGTACAGAGCATATAGGTGGTACATGATAGGCATTGCAGTCTCTTACTCTGGGACAGCTATTTCTGGCACATTGGAGGCCTTTGTTGGGTTGTCATCTGGCTGGGAGAGGAATCCGACTCGGAAGTCCTACGTGAGACAGATTGGGTTTGTTGTGTTTTATAGAAAACCAGACAGACTAAGTAATGACTCCAAACAGCTGAGACTAAAACAGAAGAAGCCTCGCCCCCCTATATTCCGGGAGCCATCATCTTACCTGGGTGGAGTGCTGTAGGATGCCGCTCAGTCTCTCCTGTACTCTTCTCACCAGTTCCAAAGCACTGTTATAGTGCTCAGAGTTCAGCAGGCGCACAGAACAGGCCAGGTCCTCACTCTGAAGTAGGCTGTTCTCTGCACAAACAACCAGAAGATCCACGTTACACAACCGGCCATTCACAGCCACACCCCTTCTACCGCACAGCCACACCCCTTCTACCGCTCAGTCAGTGTTATGTGCGGTAAGAACCTCCTTACCGAGCAGAATCTGCAGCGCGTTGACATGGGACTCCAAATTCTCCGTCTGAGATTCCAGAACATCGAGGCGTTCCGAATCCTGATTGTAGTAACTGTAGACACAAGCGTAACCGAGAACCTGCAAGACACCATGCCAGATGCTCTGTGCATTAAAAACAGTGAACAACCCACAGCTGTATTCTACAGAAAGCAACTGACCACACTAAGCGAAGACGATAATAAAATAGTCGTATAACTCAGGAGGGTAACCCACCATACTACAGCTCAATTATACTGAGAGGAAAGAAGGATGCTGTCCCTGCATAAGCTTTGTCCTAGGAAGAAAAACCTGAACATTTTCCAGTCTCGCCATCAAGAACAAAAATGTAATATATTGCAACTTACAAGTCCTTAGATGTGGTGGATGCATTCATTTTTTGTTTTTAGACCAAGAACATTCTCAGAAAGTACAGAAAAACAGGATTTTCATACCCACCATAAAATCCTTTACTTGGAGTTCATTGAGGGACACAGGAATTCAGACATACTACTGCCTAGAGGAGGACTGGACACTGGCAAACAAAAATTTGTGTGAGCTCACGTAACCCCCTCCTACTCCCAGCATGCCTCAGCTCACGTAACCCCTCCTACTCCCAGCATGCCTCAGCTCACGTAACCCCTCCTACTCCCAGCATTCCTCAGCTCACGTAACCCCTCCTACTCCCAGCATCCCTCCGCTCACATAACCCCCTCCTACTCCCAGCATCCCTCCGCTCACATAACCCCCTCCTACTCCCAACATCCCTCCGCTCACGCAACACCTTCTACTCCCAGCATGCCTCAGCTCACGCAACCCCTCCTGCTCCCAGCATTACTCAGCTCACGCAACCCCTCCTGCTCCCAGCATGCCTCAGCTCACGTAACCCCTCCTTCTTCCAGCATCCCTCCGCTCACGTAACCCCCTCCTACTCCCAGCATGCCATAGCAAGCAGTATGAAAAGCATTAACAGAATGCCCTAAGAGAGCAGTAAAGCCAGCACAATGGCTAGCACCCTTGGTGAATACTTGGGGTGCAGAACACAGGCCAAATCACAGGGCCACAAAGATGGAGGAAGGCCATGATGGACCTGGGGAGTCCCTTCATGAAGTTGCAAAGCAGGGCCTGTCAACAAGAACAAGGTTTTTGAAAGGGCCTCTAAATCACTTGTCCATGGGGTCCTTAAATACATGTATAGGCCACTTCAAATGAGTCCCAGACGTGAAGCCATTTGGGAGGAGTGAACAGCTTGTATGGGGGTTCTTCCAGTCTCCGTACGACTGGAAACAGTGGATCTGCCAAAAAAGGTCTCGGAGGATTTAAAACCCTTAAAAAGGTGCCAAGGCTGGAGACAGTACTTGTAGAAACCGATTCCCAAGTTTTAAAGTGGCCTGTATTGCATTAATAAGAGGCAAGATGGCCACATAGCTTGGGAGTAATTGGCAGCAACCTGCAACTCCTTAGTTGTAGTGTCAGTAAAGGACCTAACAGACTCCGCATACCAACTGAATGCTTAGAGGCCACTAATGCCGCAGATAGAGTAGCTACGGATTCCCATGGGAGGTTGTGGAAGAACGCTCATGACCTCTGTGGTCAGTGTCAGCATTCAAAAGTTGCAATTTCGCCCATAAAAACCCACATAACTGCAAAAAAAAAAATCCTCCCGGGCTGAAACTAAGGAGAGGGCCTCGTCCAACTGAGCTGGGAAAGAGACTCAAGCAGGGGACAAAATTCCAGCAAGTCAGCGTCAGTCTCTTTGGCAGGTTGACTACAGGCAGCACCTGAACTGCTAGTGGATCGTGAGACGGTGGCACCCAGTACAGCTGGACTGTTCACCTTGTGTCTAAGGTTCCAACATACAGCACCATAAGGCAGGGGCAATGTAGCTCAGGGTAGAAGGTTAGGCCTTGAATACTGACAAACTGGTCCTGGTAACAGGAGAGGTTTAGGCAGCCGGGAGGTAACCAGGTCACTGTAGGCGGGCAACAGAGACGAACTGAGGATGGATCCACATTTCACTTGCAGTCAAGAGCAGCAGCAAGAAGGTGCTTCTCCAATGCTGAATGGCAGGAACGTGGGGGCAGAGCACGTGACACAATTGGATGAAGTCAGGACTCAGTCCCACAGCTTTAGCCTCTTTTGTGGTAAACCAACAAAAAAGGGAATCCCCCCCCCACCGATTGCCCTAGTAACAAGATGGCTCCCAGAGATCGACCTGCACATCCTTCTCACAAATAAGGATGAGCTCCGGCATGTTCTCACACCCCACGTGCAGAGCCCACCAGGAAGTCGGCACTGCGCTGCGCTAATCACAGGCAGTGAGGCATTTCCCGATCTCTGCAGCCACGCATCGGGACAACGTCTCACTGCCTGTGATTAGCGCAGCGCCGACTTCCTGGCGGGCTCTGCGCGTGGGGTGTGAGAACACGCCGCAGCTCATCCTTACACAAAGCGACTCTTTAGAGACAGGGCCACGCCTGGGGTTGTGTCACAGCTCTGGACAGGAAAGTGCTCCGTGGCCAACCACAGTAACACTCAGCTCTGGTAAGTACCACAATGCAGAGCTGCCCAAAGCCCGAAGGTCACATTTCAGGCAAAGCCCACAATTGTCCAAGTCCAGCAAGACCCGGGTAAAGCCTCTAAAATGATTCCCAAGGAAACATCGTTCTGGATAGCTGCGTATATAGAGACCCACTCAAGCAGTTTGTGGAGGAATCTTGATTGAAAAAAATAAAATAAAAAAGTTAGACTTTTCCCAGCAGAGAAAAGACATCCCCCTATACACTAGCAAAAGACTGGAAGCATGCTGGAA
The DNA here is from genome assembly GCA_028564925.1 of Lithobates sylvaticus. NCBI lineage: Eukaryota > Metazoa > Chordata > Amphibia > Anura > Ranidae > Lithobates > Lithobates sylvaticus. The sequence continues at coordinate 22,741,668 of CM053028.1, read as the reverse complement.
GTAGGAAAGGTTATACTGGGCTGGCCACAATTTCTTTGGGTGCCAGTGTCCAAGACCTCATGCAGGCCTGTAGGTGGCAGTATACAACAGTCTGAATTTCTGTGACGCTCAGTGAATGCCAATTGAATTACAATTTTTGTTTTTGGGTTTAGATAAATGAATTGAAGGTGATTTTAGAAGCCTCACTCATGGATTTGAACAGAATGTGTTGTGCTGAGGCTCCACCCATAGAACAAACTTTCAATTTCTGACTTGACCTCTTGGCGCCGGCCACATGCAAATATGCGGCCTCTTGGCGGGTGGGCCGCGGCGCAGAGCGGCCACATATTTGTGTGAATTAGTGCAAATACAGCTGTGCCAAGAGCGCGCGCTCCCGGCAGTTACCAGTGGCTAACAGAAAACTCCTGATCGCAGCATGTGATTGGGAGCATTCCGATCATGTGACCGCTGTGGCAGCCATGCGGTGGTCACATGATCATCAACGGCATCCCCATCTCCCAGCAGCCTAAACCTCTTAAATCGTGGAGAGGTACTCCAAGGGGATAAAGTGGTTCTAAAGCCTTGATGTTTAGCTTAATGCACACTCCCCCCCCCCCCCCCTCTCCAAACACTTACCTGAGCCTGTCAGCAATCCAGTGCTGTGCACAGCCGCAGTCTCCTCTCACAAGGACTCGGGTCATTGGCTCCTGCTGCTGTCAGTCAAATACTGTAAGCAGAGAGTGGGGGGTGAAGCTGAGGCTCCACCAAAGCGAGCCTACAAGTGTGCCCTCACAGCAAGCAGCTTGCTATGGGGGCAGCCCGAGAAGAGGAGGTGCCTGGGAGCATGGGTAGGTGACCCCAAAAGAGGAGGAGAACCAGGGCTCCTCTGTGCAAAACCATTGTATATCATGTTTATTGTTTTGAAAGAAAAAAAAAAAATTGGAGCGTTTACAATCACTATAAAGCTCAATAGTACAGCAAAATGCACCATCAGTGAGAGGCATGGAGAAGATCCAACTTAAAGCCGTGACACGGCAAATACAAATTCTCACCTTGCGGCTCGTCTCTAAAACCTTCGATGCGGAGATCAGGAAGGTCAGATTACGTAGTGGTGGTTCTTCACTAAGAACACATAGCCGATTCCTCAGAGAAATAGCGAATTCCTTCAGAAAGAGAATCAGAGGTGTGTAAAGGAACCTTATCTAATGCTATGGACATTCCCCAGAGAACGAGCCCCAAACAGAGGGAGAGCGCCTCACCTTGGCCTGGTGCTGGAAGGTGCATCTTTCATTGTAATCCTGAAAACGTTTTTCCTGACGAGCAGCTTTACTGACCTAAGGGGCAAAAAACACAGAACATTATACATGGGGGCACACCATCCACGGGGCACACAGCACATTATACACGGGGGCACACCATCCACGGGGCACACAGCACATTATACACGGGGGCGCACCGTCCACACAGCACATTATACACGGGGCACACCGTCCACACATCACATTATACACGGGGCACACCGTCCACACAGCACATTATACACGGGCACACCGTCCACACATCACATTATACACGGGGCACACCGTCCACACAGCACATTATACACGGGGCACACCGTCCACACAGCACATTATACACGGGGCACACCGTCCACACATCACATTATACACGGGGCACACCGTCCACACAGCACATTATACACGGGGCACACCGTCCACACAGCACATTATACACGGGGCACACCGTCCACACATCACACTATACACGGGGCACACCGTCCACACAGCACACTATACACGGGGCACACCGTCCACACAGCACATTATACACGGGGCACACCGTCCACACAGCACATTATACACGGGGCACACCGTCCACACAGCACATTATACACGGGGCACACCGTCCACACAGCACATTATACACGGGGCACACCGTCCACACAGCACATTATACACGGGGCACACCGTCCACACAGCACATTATACACGGGGCACACCGTCCACACAGCACATTATACACGGGGCACACCGTCCACACAGCACATTATACACGGGGCACACCGTCCACACAGCACATTATACACGGGGCACACCGTCCACACAGCACATTATACACGGGGCACACCGTCCACACAGCACATTATACACGGGGCACACCGTCCACACAGCACATTATACACGGGGCACACCGTCCACACAGCACATTATACACGGGGCACACCGTCCACACAGCACATTATACACGGGGCACACCGTCCACACAGCACATTATACACGGGCACACCGTCCACACAGCACATTATACATGGGGCACACCGTCCACACAGCACATTATACATGGGGCACACCGTCCACACAGCACATTATACATGGGCACACCGTCCACACAGCACATTATACATGGGGCACACCGTCCACACAGCACATTATACATGGGGCACACCGTCCACACAGCACATTATACACGGGCACACCGTCCACACAGCACATTATACGGGCATCATATGGGCAGTGCACAGCACATTCTACATGGGCACCTCATCCGGGCAGTGCACAGCACATTCTACATGGGCACATCATCCGGGAAGTGCACGGCATACAGCACATTACATGGGCACACCATCTGGGCAGTGCATGGCATACAGCACATTCTACATGGGCACCTCAGCCGGGCAGTGCACAGCACATTATACATGGGCAGTGCACGGCATACAGCACATTAAACATGGGCACATCATATGGGCAGTGCACAGCACATTCTACATGAGCACCTCATCCGGGAAGTGCACGGCATACAGCACATTACATGGGCACATCATCCGGGCAGTGCACGGCATACAGCACATTCTACATGGGCACCTCATCCGGGCAGTGCACAGCACATTATACATGGGCACATCATCCGGGCAGTGCACGGCATACAGCACATTACATGGGCACACCATCCGGGCAGTGCACGGCGCCTTCTACATGGGCACCTCATCCGGGCAGTGCACAGCATACATGGGCACCTCATCCGGGCAGTGCACAGCATACATGGGCACCTCATCCGGGCAGTGCACAGCATACATGGGCACATCATCTGGGCAGTGCACAGTATACAGCACATTATACATGGGCACATCATCCGGGCAGTGCACGGCATACAGCACATTATACCTGGACACATCATTTGGGCAGTGCATGGCATACATCGCATTATACATTGGGCACACCGTCCACACAGCACATTATACATGGGGCCCATCCCGCAAGCAGTGCACGGCATACAACACAGTATACATGGGGCACAGAGTCCTGTCAGCATGACACCCACACCTGGTCTACTGCCTGCACCTTCAAATATCTCAGTAGCCATCAGACACACAACAGATGGAAAAGGTCATGTGAAAAGCAAACTGCTACAGGTAAGCCAGTACAAACCAGTGCACTATAAGAAACAGATGTAAAAAGATGAATCAAGCTAAAAGCAGATACAGTAGGCCTTGATGGAGACAGCTGTTTCATGTGCCAGCAACTATCCCCTGCCCTTGTTACAAGACACAGGCTATGAGGCACGGATGGGGTGCACCGATGTTAACCTGCCTGCAGAAGTTTGTCCATTTACAGAGTCTAGGAGGAGCTGATCACACTTACCATAGCAGTGCAGTTGTAGTAGTCTTTATGAGTCGGCTTCCATGGTTTGAGGCAGCGCCAGCAGAAGCCGTGGTTGCATTTGGCACACGTCATACTGTAGGAGGAAAGGGAGTTGGTCACAGATCAGGTCAATATGACGGTTTGGTGAGGAGATTCATAGTACAAATATCACTACTTACTGCAGACAACCCTCATTTTTCTCAATGGGAGCCTGACAGCTGGGACAATGTTTGGAGATGAGCTTGGTCAAGTGCTTGCTCTGAGCTTCCACAGTCATCCCCTCGTAAAACCCTCCATCGTCCATCCACTGAGACATGTGACTGCAGCTGGCCGGATAATGAGCCTTTGCAAAGAATGGAAGGGGCACATATCACATACTTATCAGAGAAAGGGGAAGGGGGTGACTTGTGAGGTCCTACATGTAGAATGTGTGTACAGAATATAATATGGTCACAGAGATGGTGAAAGAGTGACTCGCAATGTGCTACAGATACAACGAGGTTGATTTACTAAAATCAAGAGTGTAAAATCTGGTGCAGCTGTGCACAGTAGCCAATCAGCTTCTAACTTCAGCTTGTTCAAATAAGCTTTGACAAAACTTGCTGGAAGCCGATTGGTTTCTATGCAGAGCTGCACCAAATTTTGGACTCTCCAGTTTTAGTAAATCAACCCCAACGTGTGTATAGTGACTCATGAGGTCCTAAATGTAAATGTGTGCACAGAATAGAACTTGGTCACAGGCATATAAAGAGAGCGATTGTTGAGGTCCAACCAGGGGGCGTATCTACCACGAGGCAAACAAGGCGTTTTTGCCTTGGGCGGCAGTTTTCAGGGGAGCGGCGGCTGTACCGGGATGATGTCTGGTCAGGCATCACCCCGGTATCTTTTTTTAGAGCCGGTGGTCGGCTCTCTTGTAATAGCAATCGGAACGGCTTACTAACCACCCAATTTTTATTACAAGCAGCGGGAGGAGACATTGTACCCCCCCCCCCTCCTCCCGCGGCTCTCTTGTCCCACCGGGAGACCAGAGCGCTAAAAACATGCAGTGACCCAAAATAATTGTCCCCTTGACACCAGGCCATGCATCTGTGTCCATTTGGACTTTCCTTTACCACTTCCCGTCCAGCGACGTACCCAGGTGGTTATACCAGAATGATGCTTGCAGGTTCAGGCATCATCCCGGTATTGTTTTTTGGAATTTTTTTTTTTTTTTTAGTGGATCTTCAGTCCCACCGGGAGACCCAACCAAAGCCGGGATCGGCTGTTCGTAAGAGTAAACCGGAAGCAATGACATGACATCACTTACGGTTTACTCGGAAACCATCGGCGCCAGTTTTTTAAAATCAAAAGCATTCAAAAAAACAGATCTTGATGTTTTGAATGCTTTTAAGTGCAGAGGAGGGAGTTGGGGGTCGTCTAGACCCCAGATCTCTCCATAAAGATACGTCACATGCCTATTGCTGTCACAAGGGATGTTTAAATTCCTTGTGACAGCAATAAAAGTGATCAAAAAAAATAAAAATTAAAGCAACAGTGTAAAAAATAATAATAAAACAAAAAAAAAAACAACAAATTGAAGTGGTCCCCCACGCACACAAACAGCGATCATCTCACACATGCGAGGTATCACGGCGAACGTCAGATCATGGGCAGTAATTCTAGCATCAGACCGCCTGTGTAAGTCTTAAGTGGTAACCCGTGGCAACTACCCACTACACTACTGTGCAGCGGCACAGTGGTGTAGTGGGTAGCATTCTCGCCTAACAGTAAAAAGGGTCGCTGGTTCGAATCCCAACCACTACCTCCCTGGAGTTTGCATGTTCTCCCTGTGCCTGCGTGGATTTCCTCTGGGTACTCCTGGTTTCCTCCCACACTCCAAAGACGTACTGGTAGGTTAATTGGCTTCTGTCCATAATTTGGCCCTAGTATATGAATGTGAGGAGCGCTGCGTAAATTGACAGCGCTATATGGGTACCTTAAATAAATAATATATAATAGAGAAGCATCTTAACGAGACACAATGTACAGGGATAGGGACAATTGTAGACATGCACCCACACTCAGATTGAACTGGATGGACTGGTGTCTTTATTCAACCTTACTATGTAACTATGTAAAGGCTTTTAAAGCGTCGCCTATGGATAGTAAAATTAACTTAGTTTGTCGCCGCTGCATTGGCGTGCGCAATTTTGAAGCGGCTGGGGTAGGATAAATTTAATCTTGCTTAGGGCAGCACAAAACCAAAATACACCACTGGGTTCAACGTGTACATTGTGTAAAGGGGTACAATGAGTATCCAGAACAGAATGATGTGAAAGAAACTAAAGGAAGGACAGAATGAGCTTCTACATGTTAATTCTAGACAAGCCTGTTCCTGAATAGAAGCTTACCTCAGGAAAGCTGCAGTTAAAGCAGGAAACCCAGGAGCACTTAGCGCAGGCGGCTCCGGTCCCGAGTCCTTCCTTACAAAGGATGCGGTCACAGCCTTGAGGGTTTGTGCACCAAGTCAGATTGGAGCAGCTTTCCACAAAACCTCGAAGCAAAGCCTTTTCATACTATGGAAAACAAGGAAAGTAAATTAGTGGAGAGCTTTGCTCCATACAAGAAAGATGCGAACTACAGCCGTGGCCAAACGTTTTGAGAATGACGCAAATATAAAAATTTTTCACAAAGTCTGCTGCTTCAGTTTTTATGATGGCAATTTGCATATACTGCAGAATGTTATGAAGAGCGATCAGATGAATTGCAATTAATTGCAAAGTCCCTCTTTGATATGAAAATTAACTTAATCCCATAAAAAACGCTTCCACTGCATTCGTGAAGAAGGCTTCAGGGTGAAAGTCCAGCAAGCGCCAGGACCGTCTCCTACAGTTGATTGAGCTGCGGGATTGGGGCACCACCAGGGCAGAGCTTGCTCAGGAATGGCAGCAGGAAGGTGTGAGAACATCTGCAGGCACAGTGAGGAGAAGATTTTGGAGGATGGCCTGGTGTCAAGAAGCCACTTCTCTCCAGGAAAAACATCAGGGACAGACTGATATTCTGCAAAAGGTACAGGGATTGGACTGCTGACCACTGGGGGTAAAGTCATTTTCTCTGATGAACCGCCTTTCCACTTGTTTGGGGCATCTGGAAAAAAACGTGTTTGAAGAAGTAAAGGTGAGCGATACCATCAGTCCTGTGCCATGCCAACAGTAAAGCCTCCTGAGACCATTCATGTGTGGGGTTGCTTCTGAGGCAAGGGAGTGGCTCACTCACAATTTTTCCTAAGAACACAACCATGAAGAATGGCATAAAACCATCCTCTGTGAGCAACTTCGCCCAACCATCCAAGAACGGTATGGTGGAGGAACAATGCCTTTTCCAACATGATGGAGCACCTTCCCATAAGGCAAACGTGAAAAGAAGCTTGGGGAACAAACCATGGAAATTTTGGTTTTATGCCCAGGAAACTCCTCAGATCTTCCTGGGCATTAATCCCACTAGATCCTCTAGAGCAGAGATCCTCAAAGTACGGCCCTCCAGCTGTTGCGGAACTACATATCCCATGAGGCATTGTAAAACTCTGACATTCACAGACATGACTAGGCATGATGGGAATTGTAGTTCCTGAACGACTGGAGGGCCATAGTTTGAAGACCCCTGCTCTAGAGGCAGGTGAGAAAAAAAAAAAAAAAAAAAAAAACACAAATTCTGAGAAACTCCAAGCATTGATTACGCAGCCATCAGTCAGGATGCGGCCCAGAAGATGACGGACATCATTGCCAGGGGGAATTGCAGAGGTCTTGAAAAAGAAGGGTCAACACTGCAAAGATTGACTCTTTGCATAAACTTCATGTCATTGTCAATAAAAGCCTTTGACACCTATGAAATGCTTGTAATTATACTTCAGTATACCATAGTAACATCTGACACAAAGATATAAAAACACTGAAGCAGCAGACTTTGTGAAAATTAATATTTGTGTCACTCAAAACTTTTGGCCACGGCTGTATATGAAGCAGTGCATCTCAAAAGTCAAATTCTGGATCATGTCCGCATGCAGTTTTTTTACACTCATACATGACTTTTTCCTTCATCATTGTTGGAGAGACTGCTAGTACAAGAACCAATATGTTCTCTTTTCTTGGGTTTTCTCGTACCTTTTGCACAACCTCTTTGGAGGAGATGATCTTGTGGATGAAATCGGAGGTGGGCTGCGCCAGGCAGTCTGTAGTAGGGCAGGTGCAGTTCAGTACCAGATTCTGCTCTATCCTCGTGGTGAGATATTCATTCCAGCAGTTCTGCGGATTTCATAAAAGAGACACTCTCAGAGCTTCCACTTAAAGTGAATGTAAACATAGTGATGTCATAATGTAGAGAATATGATTTCCTTTCATTTGAGCCCAGTCTTGCCACACAGATTTACTCCATCCCTGAGAAATCTACTTATTGTTCAGTTAGAAATATCTTGACAAAGTGCTGAAAACTTTGTCAAAAAACCCCCTTGCTGTGAGTGACAGGTGATTTACATATCTCATGCACTAGCCTGAGACAGGCACAGACCACAGAGTGAAAGAAAATTTATTCTCGAGTGAACAGCAAGAAGAATATAGGGGAGATGTATGTAGTTAGAGTTGGGCAGAGTAGAACATGCAGTGATCTGATGATTGTTATAGTGCAGTGTGTGTGTCTGAGGTCACCTGATCACAGATAACATTCCTTTCCATCACCCAGGATTTGTTATGTGGGGGAGGGGCGAATTTCTCACTTTTTATAATTACACAGGATGTGCCTGTCTCAGGCTAGTGCATGAGATATGTAAATCACCTGTCACTCACAGCAAAACGGCGTTTTTGACAAAGTTTTCAGCACTTTGTCAAGATCTTTCTAACTGAACAATAAAAGAGGATTTCCCAGGGCTGGAGTAAATCTGTGTGGCAAGACTGGGTTCAAATGAAATAAAATCTTATTCTCTACATTGACATCAAAAGTGGGTTTACATCCACTTTAAATCCAAACCTTTTTATGCTGGGCTGGAAAAGAATTTCCAGATGTGGAAACGGAACAGAAAACTCACCTTGCAGCAGCTGTGTCCACAGCACAGCGATGGAGGGTTGTCTGCTGGGCTTAAGGGGGTCATACAAACAGGGCATATGGGCTGCGGGCTCTCAGGCTGGCTGGGCTCGGGAACTTGCAACCCTGAGGTAATGAGAAGAACCTCAGAGTCATCAGTGTACTTCTGCAGCAGTAAATCCATGTTCCACTTGCAGTGGATGAGGAGGTGTTGGGCGATGTCCTGGGTCACACTCAGTGTGTCCGATACCTGATTAACCATATGACCCATCAGTGACCATACTTCCTCCTGGCCCAGAGTGCGACCCATGGGCAGGAGGACAGATTCCAGAACCGTCTGCTCCACCACCCCTCCGGTGCTGAAACAAAACAAGTATAATGGTCACTGACAATGGCTGGTTGGTTCACAACATAAGAGAATCCACTCACACAATAGAATAAATCGAAGTTCCATCCACAGCCTGAGGTATACAGTTGTCATGCAACACATCATACATCCTATGTGGCATATTTTTTTTCCTGAAAAGTGAAAATGTTTCTGAGGACAGGTAGCTAATCCTTGGGAAGTGGGAATGCCAACTATACACAACACACATTCACAGACATACGGATAAGGCTGTTGTACCCGAGGGCCTTGCCACCAAGATCCTGTTTCTTGTTGGCAGTTTGGAAGCTGATGTGGGCTTTGCTCTTGTGTGGGGTAGATGGGTCTTTTGAAAGGTACTCAAGTATATGGGGGCTATCCTCATTGCGCCGCGCATAGCCCTGGTTGACGAGGTACATAATACAGGAAAGGACGTCCGTGTGGCTGCAGCTGAAGCTCAGGAACTTGAGGCTCTTGCCAACGTCCAATTTCTGGCAGGAGTCAATGACCTAAGAAGCAAGGCACATGCCAAAGTACTGTTAAGTAAACTCATCTACTCCTGCATCAACAAATCATGTACCTTTATAAGAAAACTGAATATATTTTATTAAAAAAAAAAAAATGTAAAGTAAACTCATTAATCCAAAAATAAATGATACAAACAAGGCAGGGTTTGGTCCGGTTTTGATTCCTGCACGATACAGTTTTTATGCCTCAGGTGACTACTTCCTTTCTAAGGCAATAGCTGTCTGCTTGGATCTACCCGCCTTGTTTGTATCCCATTGGTATACAGGGGGTCCCCTACTTACAAACATCCGACTTACAAACGACTCCTACTTACAAACGGAGGGAGACAACAGGAAGTGAGAGGAAATACACCCCTAGGAAGGGAAATTCACTCCTGTAAGAGTTAATATGGGAAAAAGGTGTCTCCACTGAAGCTTTATCACCAGTCCATGCTTCCCTAACAACCCAAAATTTTCAAAATCCAATTGTCATTGGGACAGAAGGTGAGGTGAAATCTTCTGAACAGGGGCACAGACAGCAAAACAAATGTTACAGGGGTGATAACCCTTCTCTATGTTATCTAAAAAACGTAATCGTTTTTTTTGGCTGGAGCTACACTTAAAAAAAAATGTACCTGTTCCGGCTTACAAACAGATTCAACTTAAGAACAAACCTACAGTCCCTATCTTGTTTGTAACCCGGGGACCCCCTGTATAAGGAAATTCTTATTTTGCATTGAGGAATTGCCTATCTAGTGATACTGTACATAAAGTCTTGCAAAAGCTCCTGAGGAAGCCATGATTGTGGCGAAACATGTAGAGTCGAGAAACTTTTGTACAACGACCGTATGAATGCTTTCATGCTGGTTTTAATATAGAATATTTTAAATGATGTACCATATTATACACTCGAGTATAGGTCGATCCGAATATAAGCCGAGGCCCCTAATTTACAAAAAAAAAAAAAAAAAAAATGGGAAAACTTATTGGACTAGTGTATATGCCGAGGGTGAGAAATGAAGCAGCTACTGCAAGTGGAAAAGAGGGTCAACAATGCCCATCTGCAGCTGCATGCCTCCGTGTGCCCATGTGCATGCCTCCGTGTGCCCATGTGCATTCACCGACCAGCGTGTCATAAAAACATACGGCGGCCATTCCAGTATTCAAAAGCCGCTCCTCCTCCTCATCTGTGATAAGCGGAACACTCAATTTCCCAGCAGTCAGTGTTACCATGGAGAAGGATGAGAGGATGACCGTGATAGGCTGAACACGGACTGCTGGGAAATTGAGTGTTCCGCCTATCACAAACGAGGAGGCGCGGCTTTAGAACACTGCAATGTCCGCCGTCTATCTGCATGACACGCTGATCAGGTAGGCAGACGGCGGCAACTCGAGTACAAGCCAAGGGGGGAACTTTCAGCCTAAAAAAAAAAAAGGGCTGAAAATCTCGGCTTATACTCGAGTATATATGGTATATTAAATAAAATTCATAAAATGGATTTTGTTCTCAATTTGATTAATTTGCACCTTAAAACTCCCATTTCTACTTCTCCCTCTGAAATGATTCTGAGACGTACTCCATCCTAAAGTGATACCAACAGGTAAATTGGCCCCACAGTTTTCAGTCTTCCATCCCACCAGCTTAGACATGCACCGACCTTTCCAAGGATAAGAGGAGTTGATCATACCAGTGACTGGGTTATTGTGAGATGGGGAAATTTTATATTGTGTATTTCCTTATTGTTGGTGGTTCAAATTGTGGCGCATACACACGGTCGGATTTTCCGGCGGGAAAGGTTTGATGTGAGCTTGTTGTCGAAAAGTCCGACCGCTTGCGGTCGGAATTTCCGGCCACAAATGTTTGAGAGCAGGTTCTCAAATTTTACGCCGAACTTCACTTGTTGTCGGAAAGTCCGAGCGTGTGTACACAAGTCTGTTGCACAAAAGCTCACGCATGCTCGGAATCAAGCAGAAGGAGCAGCACTGGCTATTGAATTTCCTTTTTTTCGGCTTTTACGTGTTGTACGTCACCACGTTCTCACGTTCGGCAATTCCGACAACATTTGTGTGACCGTGTGTATGCAAGACAAGTTTGAGCCAACATCCTTCGGAAAAAAATCCACGGTTTTGCTGTCGGAAATTCCGATCGTGTGTATGCGGCATTAGCCTCCAAATCATGATCAAGGAGCCACATAAGGTGATATGTATTGTTTTGACTTACTGATGTAAAGCTTGAGGAATGCAGGATGACCGACCCCACTATCCCCCTTAAAAGGTGATATCACTGTCCAAACAACATTGATTGGTCATTTACTCACATACTAGCCTGTATCTACCACAGCCCAAACTGGAATAGGCTAGCCCCGTCTCCAGAGCAGCATCATGCACGTGTCTGGTCTGATTACCTGGCCACGCCTTTACGGGGAACTCCGTGGAAACAGCATCTTTAGTGAAGTATTTTTGTGATCTTTTTTTTTTTTTATCTGTCGTTACCTTTAATACATTTTATATTTTAAAGTATTTGTGTGATCTCTTTGGACATATCGAATACAACCCCAAAAAAATTAGACAAAACATTATGCGAGTCATTTCAGTGAGATCTGAGAGACTGGGTTGTGCTATTGCTGCACTAAGACATCAGGCTTGCCAGGTTCCTGACAGCACAGTGGGTATAGTACCAGTCCCCAGCCTTGCAAAAGCTTGTGCACGTCATTCACCCACTGCGGTTCTAAAAGGTGAAGTGCCGGTTAGACCATGGCTCAGGCGGGTCACATTAATGACAGGGTGCAGGTGACATTGCAGAGAGTGGGAGACTTTTGTGGGGGGTTAACTTGCTCCAGACGGGGAGACCGCACTCCTAGTTTGGAGGAAGGGGCTGAATTGGGTTTGGTTTGGGGGGCATAGCAGGCTAGGGACTAGGTGCAGGATGGGGGGGGGGGGGGGGGGGGGGAGGGGTAGTGGGGGATTTGCGATGCCGTTTCAAATTTTAAACATTTGCATACCGATACATTTTGAGGAAGTAGCCTTTTGGTTGTGTATATGTTTTCTTTTTTGATAATTTAATATTGCGACTGCAAATTTTTTGGAAACCACAGTTTTCCCCTGCAGAAGGAGACGGCACTTGCCTCTTGACCTGCCCATCTCACTAATGCAGCTCCATGTCTGCTGAGAAATGTACCGTATATGCTGGAGTATAAGCCAACCGAATATAAGCCGAGGCACCTAATTTTACCACAAAAACCTGCAAAAACGTATTGACTCCAGTATAAGCCTAGGGTGAGAAATGCGCAGCTACTATAAGTGGAAAAGAGGGTCAACATGCCCATTTGCAGCCTCACTGTGCCCATTTGCAGCCACAGGTCCCCCAAACTTCAAACTTGGTAGTTAAGGGTTCCTAGATGCCCCCTAGCTGCAAAGGGTCCCGAAATGACATTGCTGCAGATGGACACAGTTGACTGAATTTGGGGCCCTGCATCTCAGGGCCACTTGGTGCTAGGAACCAACAATTTGGATATATTGTAGTGTTGGTTCCACTGGGTTTGCACACCAAATTTGGGGTTCCTAGCACCAAGTGGCCCAGAGATACGGGGCCCCAAAGTTGGGTCGGAAAAATGTCATTCTCTGCTGCAGAAAAGTGATTGACTCGAGTATAAGCCGAGGGGGCACTTTCAGCACAAAACAAATGTGCTGCAAAACTCGGCTTATACTCGAGTATATACGGTATATATTTTTGGGAGTTGATCTCCTTCATTGGCCAATCTCTGTGTTAGTAATGGACACAGTAATGATGCAAGGGTCGGGGGGGGGGGGGGGGGGTGAAATGAACACTTGGAAATGTCAGTTTGCCAGCAGACTTCAAAGGAGGATTTCCCTTCAGTGGAGCAATGGGGGAGGTAAGTGCTCAGTGTTCTATAAATGCAGTTTGGGATTTACTTGCTGCAGGTTTCTAATAAAAGGAAAAAAGTGTGCCAGGAGTGGGAGGAGACCCATCACGACAGCAATCTCCTTCTGTTTGCATGGTTTTTGAAGCGTTATGCAGAGAGCACACCACAGGACAGACGCTGCACACTGCACAGTGTTTCCAGTGGTATATGGGGAGGAGAAAACGGTTTATCTATATACATGGGCACCTTAAAAATTTGCAACTGTAAAATCTGATCACATTGAATGGTTTACTCCATACAGCAATTTGATCTGAGCTGGATCACCATTTTTCATTAGCAACAATTCATGTCTTTACCTATGCTCAATGTTACCTCCAAAAAAAGGCAACAGTTACAAAGAGACACTCCCGAAGGCCAAAATCAGACACCAATCTTACCCGGAACACTAGATTGTCAATATGAAGCTCCTTCTCTTCCTTCATGATCTGTGTGATCAGACAGAGGATAATGTTCCTTTTCTTCTCCAGCGTGCGTCCTTCATCTTCTTCTACATTCAAGTATGTCTGCCTTGGGAGAAGCTGCAGAATCTTACCAGAACCTTGCTCAATCAACTTCTCTTCATTCAGACACAAAAGCCCTAAAAATAATGTAAAGTCATTGTGAGGAGAGAGGAGGCTAGCACGCAGGGACGGGAGGACACAGATCGCGGTGAAAGGCAAGCGAGGCAGAGAAGATGGCGATGAAAGGCAAGCGAGGCAGAGAAGATGGCGATGAAAGGCAAGCGAGGCAGAGAAGATGGCGATGAAAGGCAAGCGAGGCAGAGAAGATGGCGATGAAAGGCAAGCGAGGCAGAGAAGATGGCGATGAAAGACAAGCGAGGCAGAGAAGATGGCGATGAAAGGCAAGCGAGGCAGAGAAGATGGCGATGAAAGGCAAGCGAGGCAGAGAAGATGGCGATGAAAGGCAAGCGAGGCAGAGAAGATGGCGATGAAAGGCAAGCGAGGCAGAGAAGATGGCGATGAAAGGCAAGCGAGGCAGAGAAGGTCGCGATGAAAGGCAAGCGAGGCAGAGAAGGTCGCGATGAAAGGCAAGCGAGGCAGAGAAGATCGCCATGAAAGGCAAGAAAGGCAGAGAAGATTGCGATGAAAGGCAAGCGACAGAAGATCCCGGTGAAAGGCAACTGGAAAAGCAAAGCAGGAAAGGCAAAGAAGAAAGCAGGGGGAGCAGAGGAGGCTGAGGTAGACAGTGAAATAAAACAGAAAGGTGAGAGTTGGAAAAAAGGAGGCAAAAGGTGAGCGCAGGAAGGGAGGAGGAGATGTAGAGGTGAGTGCAGACAGAAGACAGAGGTGAGCGTAGGTAGGAGACAGCAAATAGAAAAGGCGAAAAATATAATATAGTCAATGCCTTGGACTTCAACTCACCCTTTTCCTTGTGTACCAAGATGCCACCTTTAGCAGTGAGTGGTGCCACAGCGTGGCTCACCAAGGCCTCTGGCAGCCCTGTGGTCTTAATAATTGACTCCTCCAAAACCTCCTAGAAACAAAAAAAGTTATATGCCAAATCCTAACTTACCACGCACAAGAGTACAGCCAATTTCTTTGTTCAAAAGTTTTATTAAGCCAATTTCAATGTACATTGCAATACATATGACGAAGAAAAGAGTCACATCAGGAAAATTTAGAGAGCATGTAATCTGAACAGCATAACATAACTTGGTTAAAGATCGAAGGGCAGTAACTAGTTGCGGTCGGGTAATGCTATGCAACACATTTGGTAAAGAGGGTAAACCCTTCATAATTGAATGAAAACTAGGCTGTAGAGGAAGTTGTAAGAAGAAGGGAGGGGGTAGAGGAGAGAGGAGAATTAAAAGATATTTGTTATCTCGGCCGAGATATCAGTAAGTAGTTAAGCGGGTTGGAGGGAGGGGGGAGATGGGGTTTGGGGACAGAAGGGACTAAGGTGGGGGGGGAAAGGAGAGGCGGGGGGGGTCAAAAAGGAATAGGGAGGACCAGGTTCTGTATGTCCTATGGAACCTGGAGGTCATGGCAATAGAAGTGAGTCAAAGTCAGGGGGCAGGAAGTGGATAATTCAGGGTCTCCATAGTTTTTCGTAAGCAGAAACTTTGCCCCGGAGGACTGCCTCAAACTTGGTGTGGACCATTGCTTGAGTGCTTCATCGCCAAGATGCGTAGAGAAGGGGTTTTCCAGGCTTTAGAAATGGTCTGCTTGGCTGCAGTGGTGATGAAGAGGAGTTTGAATTGGCGTGGGTTACAGTCAAGGGTTGGTTATTCAAGGAGAGCCATTGTGGGGTCAAGTGGTACGAATACAGCTAATTTCTATCCTCCACTCTACACTACCATGTAAAACGCTCCACCTCGGTCCTCTTTATACATCACTCTGCAACACACTGTACCCCCACACCACAATCTACCAGCTCCTAATATAAAAGCACAGTATATTACTTCCCACCCCAATATAGCCCCTTCAGTGCCAACTCACCTCCTGATGGTTAAACTGCAACAATATGAACATCTGCAGGGTGGAGACCCGGAGGACCAGACCTCCGTATTGCACCTCGGCATTTCCTAACCACGTCCACTGCAGCCGTCGTGACTGAACAATTTGAGAGAAGCCTGGGACATACTGACCTGGAAAAGAGCAAATATACATTTATTACTAACAAAAGTGTGGCCATTCTAGAATAGAAAAGACTGGAGATATTACATATAATCATATAGAACTGTTTTAATATGTAAAATGTGCAGAAGAGGAGCAGGGTGTAGGACAATACGTGCAAGAGAGAAGTGAAGTGTCGAGGGTATATAGAGGGCAGTATGTGCAGGAGAGGAGTGCGGAGGATATCACAGTGGGTATTACATGCATGAGAGGGGGCATTGCAATATCTGTAGAAGAGTGCAGAGGGTATTATGGCATGCAGTATGTAGAGGAGAATGTGGGGGGGGGGGGGGGGGGGGGGACGTGACTTTGGGCAAAATGGGCAAAAAGGAATGTGCTGGGTATGATAGTGGGCAGAACTAACTAAAATATAATCAAAACATCCAAAATATATAGGCCATCATCGTAAAATTAGAAGAAAAAAGACGTTTAAGCTTAAACTACGTAAAGCAGGGATATGCAATTAGCGGACCTCCAGCTGTTGCAGAACTACAAGTCCCATGAGGCATAGCAAGACTGACAGCCACAAGCATGACACCCAGGAGGCAGAGCATAATGGGACTTGTAGTTTTGCAACAGCTGAAGGTCCGCTCATTGCATATCCCTGACGTAGAGGGTTCTTTACTTTAAGAGCGGTAAGGATGTGG
Organism: Lithobates sylvaticus; assembly: GCA_028564925.1. NCBI lineage: Eukaryota > Metazoa > Chordata > Amphibia > Anura > Ranidae > Lithobates > Lithobates sylvaticus. The sequence goes on along the minus strand of CM053028.1, from coordinate 22,724,923 downwards.
AATTCCCTTTCACAGGCGGTGGTCTCAGCGGGGAGCATCGATAGTTTCAAGAAACTATTAGATAAGCACCTGAACGACCGCAACATACATACAATGTAATACTGACATATAATCAGACACATAGGTCGGACTTGTGTCTTTTTTCGACCTCACCTACTATGCAACAATTTTCGGGCTAATACTTCTTGAAGAAGGGCGTGATCTGTATTAGCCCGAAACTGTTATGATGATGGCCTATATATTTTTTTTCTCATCAAATCATTTTTGTGCAGCAATCCCTTTTTGTTGTTTCATACTATTATATACACACACACACACACTGAATGTTTTTAGCACTGTAATAATGTCAGTGGTCCCCAAAGAGTGTCAGTGTCCAACTTGTCCACCACAATATTGCAGTCCCACTATAAGTAAAAAAAGAAAATATGGTTTGCGGACGCTATAACTTTTGCACAAACCAATCATACGCTTATTGGGATTTTTTTTTTTTTTGCCAAAAATATGTAGCAGAATACATTTGCCTAAAATTATGAGCAAATTAGATTTTTTAAAAATATGTTTGATATGTTTTATAGCTGAAAGTAAAAACAAAAATTTCAGTCTTTTTGTTTATAGCGCAAAAAAAAAAAAAAAAAAAACGCTGATTATTTAAGTAACACGCTGCTGTATCGCAAAAAAAAATGGCCTGGTCATGAAGGGGGGTAAACATTCAGGAGCCAAAATGGTTAACTGACAAATTGTGTGACACTGTACCCAGATAAAATGTATGTCCTTTTTTCTCCACAAGAGAGCTTTCTTTTGGTGCCATTTCATCACCTCTGCGTTTTTTTATTTCTTGCGCTTTAAACAAAAAAAAAAAAACCCCTATAAATTTTTTTTTACTTTCTGCTATAAAACACATCCAATAAATTTTTTTTTGAAAAATCGAATTTATACAATTTAGGCAAATATGTATTATGCTACAAAAAAATCCCAATAAGCGTATATTGATTGGTTTGCACAAAGAAAAAAACTTTTTTTTTTTCAGCACTTTTATTGCTGTCACAAGGATTGTAAACATCAGCAATAGGGACATGACAGACACTTTTTATGGAAGGATCTGGGGTCAGCAGGGCTCCAAATCCCTCCTTTTCACTTGAAAGCATTCACAACGCCAAAATCCGAAGGAACGTCCCATTCCGCTGCTTGTATTAGCAACCGAGTTCCTAGTTGGCCACTCCAGTTGCTATTACAAGAGATCCCTCAGCTCCAAAAAAAAAAAAAAAAAAAAAATGGTACCGAGGTGATGCATCACCCCGGAGCAACCACTTGAAGTCAATGGCGTACCATGTACGCGATTTGGCGGCAAGTAGTGATACAGCCTCCTCCAATACCCCTAGAAAGAGCAAGCATTTAACCCTTGCAGTGTGGGAGGGGACCTCACTACAAAGGTTTTTTTTTTTTTTTCAATCCTGGGAGTGCAGCAGTTTTAGCAGCGGTATTCAGCCGCTAGCGGCCGAAAAAGGGTTAATACCACCCGCAAAGCGCCGGTATAGCTGCGCTGCCCCATTGATTTCAATGGGTAGGAGTGGTGAATACACGGCTCCTTCACCGCTCCAAAGACGCTGCTAGCAGGACTTTTTTTACCGTCCTGCTAGCGCACCGCTCCAGTGTGAAAGCCATCCGACTTTCACACTGGAGTGAAAGGACGCGCTTTTTTTCCAGGCACTATTTTTAGCGCTGTAGCGCCTGAAAAACGCTTCGGTTTGAAAGGGGCCTTAATGATGTGTGTAGGGTGAGAGGCATAGACGGGGAGTAATAGGAGTTGGAGGCGACATAAGATGCCACTGTCTGTAATAATAAAAAAAAAAAAAAAAAAAAAAACCTTCTACTACTAAGATAGAGAAATTCTGTACGATTATTAAAGAATGGTGGATTTATTCAAATTAGCCATCCTCAAATATGGCAAAGAGGCTGGAAACAGCCAGACCTTCCTGTGTAACAATGTATTCTATGGTAACCTACAGGAAACCACAAATTATGTCCCAACAAGCTAGTATGTGATAATCGTAGTCTTATCAGATCAAGCTTGTCATCAGATCTGGCGATCAGTTCTATAGAGACATTAACCACTTCCCATCCAGGCCAATTCTGACATTTTCTCTCCTACATGTAAAATTCATAATTTTTTTGCTAGAAAATTATATAGAACCCCCAAACATTATGTATGTGTTTTTAGCAAAGACCCTAGAGAATACAATTGCGGTCGTTGCAACTTTATCTTGCACGGTATTTGCGCAGCAATATTTCAAACACTTTTTTTGGAAAAAAAAACCGAAAAAGATAGCCCAATTTTTTTGCATAATGTAAAAAGATGAAGTTACGCCGAGTAAATAGATACCCAACATATCCCGCTTCAAAATTGCACACGCTCGTGGAATGGCGTCAAACTTTGGTACTTAAAAATCCCCATAGGCGGCGCTTTAACATTTTTTTACTGGTTACCTGTTTTGAGTAGGAAGTCTTGTGCTAGAATTATTGCTCTCGCTCCAACGTTCACGGCAACAGCTCACATGTGTGGTTTGAACACCGTTTTTATATGTGAGCGGCACTTACGTATGCATTCGCTTCTGCGTGCGAGCACACAGGGACTTTACATTTTTTTTTTTTTGTTAATTTTACTTTTCTTTTTTTAGTTTGACACTTTTAAAAAACAGTTTGACACTTTTATTCCTATTACAAGGAATGTAAACATCCCTTGTAATAGGAATATGATATGATCGGTCCGCTTTACAGTGAGATAAGGGAGTCAATAAGACCCCACATCTCACCTCTAGGCTGGGAAGCCTAAAATAAAAAATTAATAAAACGATCACAGCTTCCCAGCCGAGGCGGCGGTGACGTTTGTTTGAATGCAGAGGCCGGGCATGACGTCATAACATCGCGCCCGGCCTCCGAACAATCAAAGAGACACCGGCGACCATCTGGTCCGCCGGAAATCTCTATGGTCACCATCTGGGGCCGGAGGATCCTGTCTTCGACTCACCGATGGAAGCTGAGAGTCGGTAGAAGCACCGGAGGACGGCAGGAGGGGGGCGTCCCTTCTCGCCGCCCATAAAAACGATCAAGCGGCGGAACAGCCGATATGATCATTCTTATGGTGTAGGGAATCGCCAGCTGAAAAAGAAGATATCCGAACGATGCCTGTAGCTGCACCCATCATTCAGATATACCAGCACAAAGTCAAGGACATCATAGGACGTAGCTTGGGCGGGAAGAGGTTAAAATAACGCACGAATAGGGAGAAGCCGATCAGATGAAAGTAATAAGGTTCCAGCATTGCTGAATATTAGCGTTGGGAAATCGTGGTCTATCATGAACAATGACAGAAGCTGTAGTGATATCTGGGAGTCTTACTCTTTATGTAGAAGTCAGTAAATTGAAGAAGAGGATTGCTGAGGGATTGCGGGAAGATTCTGGAGGGATCCGCCATGTAACAGAGAGAAGATATCGACCAACAACGAGGGGAGAGAACCGAGATCTGCACCTCCCCACCTTCTGCAGCATGATCCTGGGGCGCCAAGATTTCTTCCAACTCCTGAGAAAACAAAACAGATCAGTAATACTCTTATACAATAGATACAATAGACATAATGCACAACTTACCTCTACCAACGAGACAATCTACCACCTTCATAAGAGGGCTATAGTCCCAGGCTCACACTCGGACCTTCCTCCTTTGCCACCTGTCACCCTCCTCCCACCCACTTGTGAGTGCATACATATTATATGTCCTCATTTTAACCCTTACTAAACTGTGCTACACTATGCCTGCCTGGAGCTTCTTTTCCCTGCCCTCTGATATTACAGACTGTGGATCCCCAGCCCACTTTTAACAGGCAACCTGAAAGCATTCACTTGTGTTAGCCAGACTTGGATATATTTGTATTCCTATACCTCCAGGAATATGGACTTTGTTCATTGATCCTTTTTCTAGCATTCACCTAGCTTATGTTAATGGACCTGGTACAGAGTTAGCGCTGCAATATATCGTGTTTACCACCTTCATAATATTAACCACTTGAAGACCGGGCCTTTTGTGGAACTTAGTTTAACCGGTTCCCGACCGGCGCACGACGATATACGTCGGCAGAATGGCACGGACAGGCAGGAGGGCGTATATAAAAGTCCCTCCTTAATGCCGTCCGTGCCATCGGGAGCGGCACGCTCCCGCGCCGGTCGGGACCCCGTGAGGCAGGTCACGGGTCCCGCAGACTCGATCGCCGCGGGGACACCCGCGATCGTCTCATGGGAAGGCAGAACGGGGAGATGCGGAAATAGACAGCATCTCCCCGTTCTGCCTAGCAACTAGTGACGCTGATCTCTGCTCCCTGTGATTGGAGCAGAGATCAGCATTCACTAGCTGACAGCCACGACCCCCCACAGTAAGAAACACACCCCTAGGCATACTTAACCCTACACTGCCACCTTGTGGTTAACCCCTTCAGTGCATTTAAATAGCATGGATTGCTGTATAAATGACAATGGTCCCAAAAATGTGTCAAAAATGTCCGATGTGTCCGCCATAATGTAGCAGTCGCAATAAAAAATCGCTGATCGCCGCCATTACTAATAAATAAAATAATTATTAATAAAAATGCTATAAAACTATCCCCCATCTTGTAAACGCTATAACTTCTGCTCAAATCAATCAATAATCGCTTATTGCGATTTTTACCAAAAATATGTAGAAGAATACGTATCGGGCTAAACTGAGGAAAAAAAATGTTTTTTTTATATATTTTTGGGGTATATTTATTATAGCAAAAAATAATGTGTTTTTTTTTCAAAATTGTCACTTTTTTTTGTTTATAGCGCAAAAAATAAAAACCGCAGGGGCGATCAAATACCACCAAAAGAAAGCTCTATTTGTGGGAAAAAAAGGACGTCAATTTTGTTCAGTTAAAGCGACGCAGTGCCGAATCGCAAAAAGGGGCCTGGTTCTTTGGCTGCAAATTGGTCCGGTCTGAAAGTGGTTAAAAAGTTTAAATCAATATTTTTTGAACCCCCCAACATTACAATATATAATACATTTGCTTTTGAAACGCACTACAGTTCATTTAACATGGTTTCCTATGGGACACGTTAACAGCTACGCTTTTTTTCAGCCGCTGCGTATTAGGAAAGGGTCAGTGGCTTTTTTAAAAGCAAAACTGTGCTTTCTTTTGGTTCAGCAGACTTCAAATGGAGAAGCTGCAGAAAAGCGTTTTTGCAGGATTTGCATTTTTTAATCTGCCCAACAAATTTGCCAAAAAAAAAAAAATAAGAAAAGCATAACAAATCACAGCAAAATCCTGTGTGCAAAAGAGAAAAATCATGTGTGCAAAACACACAGCACAAAGTACTGTAGAAATAGATCAATGAAAGAATGCATAGGTGTGAACAGAGCCTTACACTGGCCATACACGTATCGATTTTTGGACGAGAATATTCATAAGAAAAATCTTTGTACATTCACTGAACAAAAGAATGTCGTTTGAAACTTGCTTTTAGCATTCAGTTCTAAAATGAATGTAATTTCTGAACAAAAAAAAAAAAAAAAAACACACATACACGGTCTGAAAAAATCGGCAAAACAGTCTTTACATTTTTTTTTCTTTAAATAAAAATAATGTGATCTGAGTCTGATTATATTTACCAGATACAACCGCTAATAGTATATACAGTACATCTCTCCTCTAATCGTATATACAGTATATCTCCCCTCTAATAGTATATACAGTATATCTATTCTGTCTGTTATTCTCAGAGTGGATTCGAGATTTTGCTCTCTAACCATATAGTTCGTTATTTATATTTACCACTGCATAGAGATATTTAATAATTAATTAATTGCTTTTTTTTTTTTTTTTTAAAACTTTACATATTAACTTAAATTATACACCACACTAAGTTTATTATCCGATCAAAACAATAAATCTGCCAACTAATCGATTAATAATCGTTAGTTGCAGCCCTAGCTGCTGCCATAACATCGGTATTTAACATCAAAGTAATGACGTATTTTTACTATGGGCCGGTCGGCAAGTGGTTAAACACCTGAAAGAAATATAAAAGCTGCTAATGCCGACCTCCCCTCCCAAAATAGTTGTTTCCTTGCATCTCAAAAATTAGAGACTCATTTGGGGTTTATTTACTAAAGCTGGAGAATGCAAAATCAGGCTCAATTCTGCATAGAAACCAATCAGCTTCTAACCTCAGCTTGTTCAATTCAGCTTTGGCAATAAAACCTGGAAGCCGATTGGTTTCTCTGCAGAAGGGAGCCTGATTTTGCACTCTCCAGCTTTAATAAACAAACCCCATTGTCTCCTCCTCCAGAATACACTTCTACCCCATCCATTCCCCTCTCACCATCCCTTCTTCCTCCTCCTCCTCCGATAAGACTCCATTGTCCAGCTGCTGGAGCCGGTATATATGTTCTTCTCTCTGAAGATCTTTTGCCTCCTGCAGGTTTTTCAACATTTGTTGAGGATACCGGTTTGGGAAACAAATGCCAATGTGATCCACCACAGAATTCTCAAACCAGCATGGTCCAAGTGTGAGCAGACGGTCAGCCAGATAATGCCTGCAATGCATAAAGGGAAACAGAAGCCCAAAGCTATAAAACGCCAGCAAATTCCCCTCGGTATAGCTTCTAACTAGGCCGACCCCCCCGTACACCCCCAATCAGCCCCCGCCACCCTGTACACCCCCAATCAGCCCCCGCCACCCCGTACACCCCGCAACCCCCAATCAGCCCCCGCCACCCCCAATCAGCCCCCGCCACCCCGTACACTCCAATCAGCCCCCGCCACCCCGTACACCCCAATCAGCCCCTGCCACCCCGTACACGCCAAGCCCCCCACCCTGTACACCCCAATCAGCCCCCGCCACCCACCCTGTACACCCCAATCAGCCCCCGCCACCGACCCTGTACACCCCAATCAGCCCCCGCCACCGACCCTGTACACCCCAATCAGCCCCCGCCACCGACCCTGTACACCCCAATCAGCCCCCGCCACCGACCCTGTACACCCCAATCAGCCCCCGCCACCGACCCTGTACACCCCAATCAGCCCCAGCCCCGCCACCGACCCTGTACACCCCAATCAGCCCCCGCCATCCACCCTGTACACCCCAATCAGCCCCCGCCACCCACCCTGTACACCCCAATCAGCCCCCGCCACCGACCCTGTACACCCCAATCAGCCCCCGCCACCCCGTACACGCCAAGCCCCCCACCCTGTACACCCCAATCAGCCCCCGCCACCCACCCTGTACACCCCAATCAGCCCCCACCACCGACCCTGTACACCCCAATCAGCCCCCGCCACCGACCCTGTACACCCCAATCAGCCCCCGCCACCGACCCTGTACACCCCAATCATGCCTTCTCTAAACCTTTTCATCAGTCCTCTTCCATACACTCTGATCATACCCCCTCTATACATACCGATCGCACCTTCTCTGTACACATTCTCTATATAATATTTGAGGCAGGTCATGGATTTGACTGACCTGTAAAAATGCTCAAAGGAATTGGAGAGTTCGAGATCTGACAGGAAAAGAACAAATTCCAAGAACTGTTGCAGCTTCTCCAATGACTGGAAATCGGAGGAATCCGAACGAATAGCAATTATCCGCTGATCAATGTACCGAGCAAACTGCTCCGTCACCTGATGACATAAATACATCAATATGTAACTAACTGTATACAGTACCATATACAGACACAGGGAGGAAAAAGAAAATGTGTAAATATATATATATATACACACACACACACACACACATATACACATCTATCCGATACTAGTATTGGTGCCAATACCGAGTATTTGCACAAGTATCGGTACTCGTGTAAATGCACCGATAATTGACACCGACACTTTCAGGCTCGGCTCTTTGAGCTGTCAGTGGGTCTCCCCAGTGTTAATGAAGTCCGGTAATTGGAGCCGTCAAAAAAAATAAATAAAAAGCAGCCGGCAATGTTTATTAACAACATTGCTCAGCCCTGAAACACTAAAATAAAAAGAAACTTGTTTCTTTTTGTATATTTCTGTTTCTTCATCTGCAGATCAACGGGATTAACAAATGTTCCTGTTTAACCCCTTAATAACCCTTAATTTACTCTAATAAGCATGCATTAACTCCCTATTCTCTTCCATTTCATTAATTTTCCTGGTTTTTTTCACGTCTATTTTACAAAACGATAAACAATTAAAACTTTTTTTTTTCTTTGCTAGTGAATATTTTTACACAAATATATTTACACATTTCACATTGAAAAAGTGCTAAATTCAAAAAAAATCTATTTCATTTGTAATACAACTTTTCAATGCTTTGTACCATTGCTGACAGTTGAAGTTAAAACAAAAAACAGTTGCGGTAGGTATCGGTACTTGTAAAAATGGTATCGGTGCATCCCTAATAAAAAAAAAATAAATAAATTGCAGACAGAGGGGTAGCTATACTATAAAACTTACAGATGGGGAAATCTACCATATTATTATTATACAGGATTTATATAGCGCCAACAGTTTACACAGCGCTTTACAACTTGAGGGTAGACAAATACAATACACTTTAATACAGTAGGAATCAGAGGGCCCTGACCTTAGAGCTTACAATCTAAGATGCACACACAGAGGGGCAGCTGTACCATATGCAGACAGCGGGGGGGCTGTACCATATGCAGAGGGGGAGCTGCACCATATGCACATAATGTGGGAAGCAGTAACATACAAAGTGGGAGCTGTACCATACACAAACACATGGAGGGAAGAGCCTCTGTACATACAGGGGGGGGGGGGGGGGTGTTGTACCATTAACACTATCGGTGGAACTGCAACATATACTGACAGAGGGGCAGCTGTTTTATAATACACCACTGGGGGGGGGGGGGAGCTGTACCATATATAAAAACACAAGAGGGGGGAAATGGAGCCTGTGGGACACTCACATGTAATGCTGTCAGGAATGAAAGCTGTAACAGGCCTTGGCAGAATCCTTGCTGTAAAGCGAGTAAAAATCGCGTCTGCTGACCAAACATCTCCTCCATGGCTCGTCTGAGCGCCATATATATGGAACAGAATCGAGGAACCAGATCCGCATCATTCCACGACCTCTCCAGAAAGCGTTGCACCTAGTACACAAGCAAAGTAGTACACAAGCAAAGTTACACCTGGACACCCCCAGATCCCCCTCCCCCGCCCCCCCTTTCCCAAAAGCACTGCACCTACTGAGAGCCACTTACCTGCTGCTGAACAACCCCCTGCCAGCACTGAGCCATCTCAGCCATACTTCCCATCCCACAGCTGAAGGGGCTTACTGGCGCACTGGTGGAGCTGCGGTTCTTCCCATCTGTTGGAGGTAACAAAGTTAGCAGGTACAAGTCTGCTGTGTCATCTTCTACCCACCCCACCAGACGCCATATAAATCATACATTATTAACATTATTTCCAGTTACAGACATGGGAAACAAAGGCCCAGAATCCTACAAATGGCGGCCGTCAGGAAGACATGGCGTCTGGCTGGGTCTCGGGAGGACATCAGTGCAGTGAACTCACTAGTTTTACTGGGTGGTTTCAGCGCAGTGGTGTCCGGTGGGCTGGTGTCCACGTGGACCAGAAGATGGGTCAATCTCCGCACTCGAGAATTGAAGACCGTCAATCGTGACTTGGGTTGCCGAGATCCCCGACTGATCTCCAGGTAACGTGTGAGGAGCCACCCAAGGGGGCTCACCCCTCCAGAATCTGGAAAAAAAGAGAAAAAAAAAAAATGTGCCATGCCATTACCAGTCCTGGAGACATCAAAACACAGGAGGATTCTCCCAGTATTCCCTGTACCTGGGGTGGTAATACTCTGCACCAGAGGCGAGATCAGCGCCTCCCAGCACGTTCGGCCCAGAGCCTGAGCTGCCTCGTCATCGGGAAGAAAACGGTCTGCAAACTCCTGCTCATGAGACAATGCCCGGTTCAGCCTGCAACACAAATACCAACATGAGTGCAAAAACAACAACAATCCTAAACGGAGACCATATTGTAATATCACAACAAAGCAGTCAAAACACATCATATGGAAATAAATCATCACTGCAACAGTACAGTGACCATAAACTGGAAATAGACAAGTCCACTCCACCCACTCCGGGGTTCAGTATAACTCTTGGCAGGATTATGACTGTACAGATACATTAGAGGAGACCAAACTCCAGTCACATATATCCATACAACACACAGCTGACAAATCCAGGTGTGGGGGGGGGGGGGGGGGTCCAGTATTACACACAGTATGTTGGAATATTGATGGGGTCTCTAGTATTAACCGTTTGCCGACCAGCCGCTGTCATTTTACTGCGGCAGGTCGGCATGATCCCACGAACCATCGTAGCTATACGTCAGCTCTCGGGATCGGGATAGCAGACGCGCGCACGTGCCTGCTGCACTGCGGGGGGGGGGAGATATTCGAGCGATCATGGGCATGAGAGACAGAACAGGGATGTGTGTGTGTGCGTGCGTGCACACACAAATCTAAATAGATAAAATTACTAAAGCAACTGGAATCTGAATTCTCCGCCCCAATTCAAATATCCACCACTGCGCCAAAGAGAAATTCCCTAACTACTTGCAGCTGCTACTTAAAGAAGACTGTATATCAAGGACTTTGAAAATTGTTTGCACATTTTTTTCACATTTTCTTGCTTGGTTAAATAATTGTGTGATTTTGTACTCACCTTTTTCAGTGTATATATATATATATATATATATATATATATATATATATATATATATATATATATTATTAGTGGTGCTATTTTTATAGTTTGTGTCACATTTGTTTTATTCACTTATCACGAGGTGGTAGTTTGAATAACTTGTATACACAACTGTATTTTTGTTCATTTCTTATTTCATCACATGGTAATTTGATAACACCATATATCTCTTTAGATTAGTGTAGAGTGTGAGCAAGCGCTACTAATTCAATCTACGTTTATTTAGCTTATTTTGGATACCAACAATTTTAAAATTACTAAAGCGCTGATAAGGTTAAAAACCAGAACAACCCAAAACTAATAATAAGATAACCAAATGATATGGCTGCAGCCAATAAAAAGTGCTCCCACACTAAAAAAACTAATGAAATATAGTAAACAATGTAAACAATTGGTGCGCTAATCAACCTCATTATATAATAAACCTTAAAGAAAAATATATATATGAAAAAAAGTGCAATGTGCTTCCTTAAAAGTCAGAATGTACCTCGTGCAGATACAGTTCCAAAACAATTGACTGTGTAAAAGTTAATCTAATAGCGCAAATATAATAATAAATGATAATAAACAAATGTGTAATCAGACCGTGCACTGCTGGGCTATTATGCACAACACATATAAATAAATGAAATGAATAAATAAACCAGTGTGATGATTAGCTCATATGCTCCTAAGTCCACATACACCTGCCAATCTCCACTAATCGATAGATCAGTCAGGTGTGCTTGATTGAGAACAATAGCAAAAAGTTTTTGGCAGGAAAATACACTGGCAAAAAACACACAAATCCCTGTTCTGTGAGGAGTGACAGATCGTGTGTTCCCAATAGCTAGGAACCACGATCCGTCACTTCCTCTAGGTCAGTCCCCTACAGTTAGAAACACACACAGGGAACACAATTAACCCCTTGATCGCCCCCTAGTGTTAACCCCTTCCTTGCCAGTGACCTTTTTACAGTAATCAGTGCATTTTTATAGCACTGATCGCTGTATAAATGACAATGGTCCCAAAAGTGTCCGATGTGTCTGCCATAATGTTGCAGTGCCGATAAAAAAATAAATTGCAGATCGCCACCATTACTAATGAAAAAAAAAAAAATATATTATATATATATATATATATATATATATATATATATATATATATATATATATATATATATATATATACACACACACACACATACACACACACATATATATATATATACACACATATATATATATATATATATATATATATATATATATATATATATATATATATATATATATATATATATATATATATATATATATATATATATATATATATATATATGTGTATACCAATATAATCTTATTGCGATTTACCAAAAATATGTAGAAGAATACATATAATCGGCCTAAACTGAGAAAAAATTGCTTTTAAAAAATAAAAATAAATAAATAAATAAATGGGGATATTATATAGCAAAAAGTACAAAATAGTGTCGCTCTTTTTTTGTTTATAGCGCAAAAAATAAAAACCACAGAGGCGGTCAAATACCACCAAAAGAAAGCTCTGTTTATGGGGGAAAAAAAAAAAGGACATCAATTTTGTTTGGTGCAATGTCGCCCGACCACACAATGGGCATCTAAAGCAAAGCAGTGCAGAATCGCAAAAAATGGCCTGGTCATTCAGCAGCCAAATCTTCCGGGGCTGAAGTAATTAAAGATCGTATATTTGGGGGGTGCGGGGTTCTTTAGTATTTAAAAAGTATACCCTTCGGGGGGCGGGGGGGGGGGATGTGCAGGGTCTCTAGTAACACACAGACAGATTTTTCCCGGTGGGGGGGGTCTCTGGTATTACTGATGGTATATTTGGGGGGGGAAGGGGGTATGGTGTTGAGTATCAAAACAGAATGCCTTGTATACCTAATACAGGCTGTCTTCTCCTGGCGAGGACAGGTTCCCCTGCTTGCCCCCCCCCCCCCCCCCCCGGCAGAAGACAATTGTTCTGCAGGAGGGATGCCCCCGTCACTGTCTGCATTGATGGGGAAATCGTGCAAATATCTTTCCTGCAACTCGCGGTTGGAGGAAAGAAATTTGCACCGTCAATAGGGGGTTGGGGGAGTCTCCAATATTACAGACACAATATTGGGGTGAGGAATTTATCGCATCATAGTCAGTCTTATCTAGTATTAGAGGCACTATATTCATGGTGGGGGGGGGGATGGGGGGTCTCTGGTATTGCAGATGGTACATCAGGTTTGAGGGGGTCTCTAGTTTTACAGACAATAAATGATAAAAGGGGGGGGGGGGGTTTCCTGTGCCATTAATAGCGCATATCCTACAAGTTTATATCCAGTTGGTGGTTATGAACGAGGCATGGCTCACCGGCTGAAGAGCTGCAGCAGGTTCTCTTTCTTGTCACGGATCTCCTGCCCCCAGCTATGTGCTCTGCTGGTGTAGAATAAGAAGGTTCTTCTACAAAGTTGCTCCTTAAACACTGGCCAGAAAGTTGGCTTGGGCCCCAGTATCTCAAGGCCCCGCACACGCGTGTCAATACCACCCTGCACATGTAAAAGAAAAAGCGAGACATTAGAACTTGTACTCTCAGTGACACCCTCTCCTCATTGCCACCGGTCACACCCTGCACATGCTTTACCTGCTGACATCGCTTTATCTTGACTTGAATGATAGGCCAGAAACGAGTGACATTTTCCACGAGAAGTACGCGTCCGGCTGTGCTGGCGATGTTCACCTGGTTACAAAATAACACAGCCATGATTACCACATTACAGCGTAACTCCACCATCTAAAGTTGAAACCAAACCTGGAAGATCAGATGCTTGGTTTCTAAGTTGGAAGGACTTCAGTATTACCAGCAGTATATCTGCATTATGGCTGGAGGAAAGAGGTGGCAAAAATAAGACGATGCACTCAGACAGACGCCGCTCCCATACAAAGTTTACAACATCCTAAATAGCCGATCATTGCTGGTCCCTTGTGTCGCCCCGTACACAGGGGACCTCCTGCTGTCTTGCAAGAGAGATCCTCTGAGCCTCGACTACACCTGGACACTTTTCTAAAGCCAGGTTCCCACATGTGCGGGCCGTGCTGCCTGAGTTTGCTCGGGCATGACAGCCCATTCATTTGAATGGGCTGCCATCCCCCTGTGAAAACGCAGGAAAGAAGTCCCTGCACTACTTTAGAAATGGCAGCCCACACGTAAAGCACGAGTACAGCGAGGTTGCCAGTGCATGCGTGTTTCCCAGTGCGGGTGGCATGCCATTAGGTTTAATGGCCCCGCATTTCACTCTAGGGGTGGTTGCAGCTGCAGGAATTTGTGCTGGTCCCACAGCGGCACCACCAGCACAGGTGTGAAGCTAGCCTAAGGGCTTTGTCCCTTGCCCTTAAAGTGGTTGTAAACCCGTTTTAAGAAATCCTAAAAAAAAAAAAAAAAAAAAGAACCCTGCAAGACAAAGGCATAATGAGCTAGTATGCACAACATACTAGCTCATTATGAATTACTTACCTGAGATCGAAGCCACCGCAGCAGTCCTCCTTCGCCGCTCCGGTGGCCATCATCTCCCTGGGGACTTACTACCGGGTATCGCGGCTCCACACTGATTGGCCGGAGCCGCAACAACGTCACTCCCGTGCATGCGCGCAGGAGCCGCCGGGAACGGCACAGTACAACTGAAGCAACGGCATGTACGTGCAATTGCTTCAGTTGGCTTAAGTGCGCATGTGCCGATGACGTTGGCACATGCAAATACAGGGATATCTCCTAAACCGTGCAGGTTTAGGAGATATCCATTGCAGCTACAGGTAAGCCTAATTATAGGCTTGACTGTAGTTTAAAGTGGTTGTAAAATAATTCACCAAATAACCTGACTTATATTATGAGGAGCGTAAATACCAGATAGAGAGTAACTATGGTATCAGGTAGTAACACAGCGGTGAAAGTTAAGAACATGTGCTTATAAATGTACAACTTGAACGAAAACTGTACTTAAAATGTATCTGGAATAATACCAAATAAAAACTGTTATTGGAAAAAAATAAAAAAAATAAAAAAAAAAGTGGTTGTAAAGGGTTTACAACCACTTTAAGAAGGCTTGTAATGTGTCACTTACCGCGTTCAGCTCCGTGTTAATGTTCGCTGGGTTCTCTCCTCCCATAACCACCACTCGGGCTGGCATATAACTAGAGTCCTCACTGGCTACAACAATCGTTAGCTGCCTGCAGGGGGGGCACAAACACATTCAGCATTCTGGGATGCAAAAAAATGTCCCACACATAGAAAAACACCTTCCCCATTCGCACTCACCGGATCACCACCCCTCGATGCATGTAGACGTTGATGTAATGCGATCCAGTGCTTCCGCTGGACTCCCAGTAAGATTTTGGGTTTCCATCTGTCAGTTTGTTGGCCCGGTGAGGATTGGAGGAGACTTCCATCTTCTCCCAACACTTGTCCTCCTTGACTTCCACACTAGATCCTACAACACAGAAAGGACAAATCACTGTGAGCCATTAAACAGATTTAATAGTAAAACGCAACCCATGATGGTATAGAATTTTCAACCATCTATAAGACCCCAAATACCTCCTCTGTACTTTAAAGCATTCAAAAACACCAAGAAAATGTAGGGTTTACATCCACTTTAAAGGTCTGTTCCAAAGATGTAAGAAGTGTGTAACAATTGGAGGTGGATATGTGGAGAAGGAAGAGACGGTGGACTAAATTTCAGATCCCTAGCACATATGGATCATGGTGAGGGAAAGAATTGATTGGCCTTCCCTCGTATAACCACCAGTCCAGCAACGTCCGGGTATGTTGCTGGACGGGAAGAGGTTAAAGAAAGGTCCAAATAGACAGATGCATGGCCTGGTGTCAAGAGGACAATGATTTTGGTCCACTGCGTGTTATCAGAGTTTGGGTTGAACGTGGTATTGTGGGGAAGAATCTCAGGATACTAAACACTCACCTTGACAAAGGTTTCTAAGAAAGACATCAAAGAATGGGATGTTGACCTGTTGCTGGCTGCGTCTGTGCTCTTCGATCTGTGTCAGAACCATCTGAGAAGGGGCAATAAAAAAATAAAAAAAATAAAAAAGTTTTCACTACAAACCACAATAGAAAGACGCTGTATAAAATATTTAGACAGCACAGATACAGCCATTAGGTAGGTGACAGCACAGATTCAGAGTCTTGGTACAAACACCCTCCTTTATCCACTTGCCGACCACAGCGGTTTGCAAGTGGTTTACCAGGATTATGAAAGTGATCCAAGTGGCCCATAAGCCGCTGGACCACTGGCAGAAGTGGCGGAAGGGGACGTCTCTCTCCCTCCTCCCCCCCCCCCCCAAGCTTTTTGTGGGGATTACCATTTACCGGAGAAATGATCAGACTGTGTGTGGCTGGTATAAGTTAAATAATAAAAGATTTAATCTTTTGCTTTTAAAAAAGTAAAATTAAAGATTTGGGGTCTTTTTGACCCCAGATCTCTTCAGAAATAGAACCTGCAATCCTTATTTCTATTACAAGGGATGTTTACATTCCTTGTAATAAAAATAAAAGTGATAAAAATTAAAAAGGGACAGTATAAAACATTTTTTGAAAAAAATGTATGCGCCCCCATCCCTCCGTGCTCGGGCGCAGAAGCTAACTAATACGTAGGTTGAGCTCACATATGTTAATGGTATTCACATCACATGTGAGGTATCACTGCAAACGCTGGAGCGAGAGCAAGAATTCTACTGCTTAACCTCCTCTGTAAGGGCTCTTTCACACCTATCAGTTTTTCCAGGCAGACCTGAACGGGCGCTCCATTCACCTCTATGGAGTGACGCATGTCAGCGGTGACATGTCCACTGACATCCCATCCGATCCCAATGCAGACTGATGGAAACCCCATTTTCCATCCGTCTGGCGGATCAGATGAAAACAAACGTGTCCGTTTTCATCCGATCCCCCATAGAGGAGAGCAGAGATCTGGCAGGTCCATCCCTGCAGAGTGAGCAGAGAAGGACCTGTCATCGGCCGGCTTAGCGGGGATCAACTGAGCGATCCCTACTGAGCAAGCCGAGTTCGTCAAAACGGACATTACTGTGTGAAAAAGGCCTTACTCTAAATAGGTAACCTGTAAAAAAAAATAAAAAATCAAACGCCGCCTATGGAGGTTTTTAAATACTGTAGTTTGTTGCCAATCCAAAAACTTGTGCAATTTTAAGGCGTGACATGTTAGCCATCTATTTACTTAACATCTTTCATATTTTACATGTTAAAAATGTGGGTATATAATTGTTTTTTTTTTTTGTCAATAAAGTGCAATATTTCCCCAAAAAATTGTGTTTTAAAAAACGCTGCGCAAATACCGTGTGACATAAAAAATTGCAACGATCGCCATTTTATTCTCAAGTGTTTCTGCAAAAATAAAAAAAGAAGAAGGATATATGTTTGGGGGTTATAGGTAATTTTCTAGCAAAAAAATACTGATTTAAACTTGTAAACAAAAAGTGCCAGAAAAGGCTTGATCTTCAAGTGGTTAAAGCGGAAGTAAACCCATTGATTTAACGGCTTCAAAAAAAGGTTACATTCCCGGCATGCCGTAGAATGCTAGCTGTCCCATTGGTTGTGCTCTCAACCAATCTATCGAACCATCCAATGGCTGGAGTCATAACTGATCACATGTGCAGCATCATGGCAGTTGAAGATTAGACAGAAACCAAGATGGCAGCTTCCTTGGCTGAAAATGATAGGAGGGTTTACTTCCACTTTAAACAAACCGCACCGATATGAAACACGCACCGACAGGAACACGCACCCCGTCACCCTATAGTCAAGCAAACAGCAGCACAGTAAGCAGATCATAGGCTCACCTGGATGCAGCCAGCCAGAATGCTGGTGGCCATCTTCTGGTAAAGGCTGGAGTATTTCTCACAGTCACTCAGGAGGTCTCTCAGCTCTGGGGCCTGAATAAGGCCTGTGCTGTGCTTCTCCAGCACTTTACTCAGCGTGTCTTTGGCACCCAGCCGGCACATAACAACTGCACAGTCCTTGTTTGTAGAGGCCAGACGGTGGAGAAAGCTGACGACTTCTTGCAGAACCTAAACATAAAAAGAGATGATGTATGGTATTGATGGATCAACCGTAGAACGACTCTCCAACAAAGCAAGACCAGCCTGACTGTCACCCGGGCCTCTGAGAATACCGCCTCTGTGCCCGTCCCCATCCTCACCTCCTGGTCACTGCTGGTGCTCCCCAGGGAGGTCAGACAAGGCTCAATACTCTTGTGCCAAGGAAGTGTATCCTCCTGATAGAAATCCAGGGACTTGTTCAGAATCCTGAGAAGAGACAATAGTATGAAAATCTCAAAACTCTTCCAAGCCAAATGGCTACTCAACGCAAAGCTTTTGGGGGCTCCCCAAAAAGGAAATGGGACTTTAAAACCACTTAATGACTGCCTTATAGCAGATTTACTGATACAGGGCAGCTATTCTGTGTGTATATATATATATATATATATATATATATATATATATATATATATATATATATATATATATATATATATATATATACATATATATATATATACATACACACATACATACATACACACATACATATACATATACACACACACACACACACATACATACATATACAATTCTGAACTTCTGGGTAGTGAGGCACGTGCCGCTTATGCTGTGATTAGTCACAGCAGCAGCCGATCAGCAGGTGCTGGTCAATGGATGTCCGCTGGCACCCGCTGATTGGCGAGGAGACAGGCTGGACAGAGCTCTGGTTATGTAAACAATGCAGAGCTCCCTCCTGTCAGTGGGGATGTGCTGGACTTGGTTTCCCTGCCAAGCACGGAATAAAATGCAGAACATCCCTTAGTAAAAGCACCACACAGTGTGCACAAAAAACACTGGTTAGGCACACATTTTACCCTTTGATCATCCTAGGATGTTTAACCCCCTTCCCAGCCAGTGTCATTAGTACAGAGAAAGTGCATATTTTTTATCACTGATCATTGCATTAGTGTCACTGGTTCCCAAAAAGTGTTAAATTGTCTGCAGCAACAACGTAGTCTCGCTACAAAGTCGCTTATTTGACACCATTACTAATATTACATATGTATTACACACTTACACACACACACACACTAGTTTGCAGATGCTATAACTTATGCGCAAACCAATCAATATACACCTATAGGAGATGATTTTATTTACAAAAAATATGTAGCAGAATACATATTGGCCTAAATTTATAAAGAAATTCCATTTTATTTTTTTTAATATAGGTCCATGGCTATTGACATGCAAAGTCCATATGAATCGCACAGCAGAGAAGCAATGAAATCAAACGATCTTTAAAACGTCACACGCGAGAGACAAGCACACCTCCTAATTGCTAATAAATCTCTTCATAACACAAACTATATGGCCCACAGCACAGCACAATGCCATGGATATTCATATTCCTTCCAATGTGCACCTTAGATGGTAAGCGCCTTGAGGACAGGGACAGATGTAAATGAGAAAAATTATATATATATATATATATATATATATATATATATATATATATATATATATATATATATATATATATATATATATATATATATATGTAAATTGACAGTACTATACAAGTACCTAATAATGAAAAAATATACACCCTACATATCTTATGATCTCATATGGGATGTATACGCATTTCCAAAACTCAGTGCTTCCTCCTCAGTGCTTGAAACTGTTGTATTTCCAAATATTTATGTCACAAATTATTAGTTTATAAATTGCATATTTTTCCGTAAAAAAAAATATACACTTAAGTATACACTTAATACAGTTAAGTATCAAGTTAAATTTAGTACACACAAATGCAATATATATACTACCCAATTTTGGTGGTAAAATATAATAGCCCCCTTGCCTCCACACATACATGTAGCCACCATACCTGTACAATTGGTACTCTCACCTGCACATGCAGTGCGCCTACTTGTACATGCAGCACCTTCACATAAACACAAAGCTCTTACCTGTACACCTGCATGTGCATTGCTCTTACCTGTACACACAGAGCTGAAGACGTTTCTCACCCCTCAGCTGCTCCAGACAGGAGAGGAGCTGCAGGAAGAAATTGTGGTCGGTTAGAAGTTGTGGAACATCACAACGTAGCGAGGAGACGTCTTCACAAACACATCGTTCAAGAGAGGGGAGAATTTCCCGACACATCCGAATGTCTTTCAGACCACTCAGCAAAGATGAGAGATCCATTTCCTGGACAGCCAGCCCTGGAGTAGACTCTGCAAGAGAAAAAAAAGGTACACACAACTGAGCACCCTTCCGCTAGAGACGGGGGGCCGCCGCTAGGCACCCATCCATCCGCTAGAGAGGGGGGGCCGCCGCTAGGCACCCATCAGTCCGCTAGAGACGGGGGGGGCCGCCGCTAGGCACCCAACCTTCCGCTAGAGACGGGGGGGCCGCCGCTAGGCACCCATCCATCCGCTAGAGACGGGGGGGCCGCCGCTAGGCACCCATCCATCCGCTAGAGACGGGGGGGCCGCCGCTAGGCACCCATCCATCCGCTAGAGACGGGGGGGCCGCCGCTAGGCACCCATCCATCCGCTAGAGACGGGGGGGCCGCCGCAAGGCACCCATCCATCCGCTAGAGACGGGGGGGGCGCCGCTAGGCACCCATCCATCCGCTAGAGACGGGGGGCCGCCGCTAGGCACCCATCCATCCGCTAGAGACGGGGGGCCGCCGCTAGGCACCCATCCATCCGCTAGAGACGGGGGGGCGCCGCTAGGCACCCATCCATCCGCTAGAGACGGGGGCACCCATCCATCCGCTAGAGACGGGGGCACCGCCCTCTGCTAGAGACGGGGGCACCGCCCTCTGCTAGAGACGGGGGCACCGCCCTCTGCTAGAGACGGGGGCACCGCCCTCTGCTAGAGACGGGGGCACCGCCCTCTGCTAGAGACGGGGGCACCGATGAGTACCCACTGCTACAGAAGTGACATGGATGAGCAATATCCGCTAGAGACGAGACACAGCTGAGAAAAGATGCTCGAATTGCTATCATTGCAAACTCCCATCTCTCTCTACAAAACCATTGTACATCAACGAATGAGATCACAAACAATTCTCACCTTTGCTTTCAGCACTAACTTTCTCTTTACTGTTCTTCAGGAGGTCACTCAGCTGTTTCTGCATTAAGTCGTCCAGCCTGGCATACATGGAATTGCTGGAGTCCTCAGAGAAGATCTGGAGGAATGTAGACAACTCCAAACTAGACAACTGCTCAGACAAACCCTTATGGTTCTCCATAAGCATCCGGATGACCAGGATACCATTGAGCACCGAGGAGAAACACCTGCCAGACAATAGACAGAGGAAAAATCATCATTATTATACAGGATTTATATGGCGCCAACAGTTTGCGCAGCACTTTACAACAGAAAGGCAGACAGTACAGTTACAATACAATTCAATAAAAGGAATCAGAGGGCCCTGCTCATTAGAGCATTATGAGCTGTATAAAGAAAAAAAGAAAAAGAAAAAAAAAAAAGGGTCATACTGGAACATGAGTTGTACAAAGAACACGGAAAGAGTGTTACTGACACAGGTAAAGTACGTAGGACTGAGAAAACTCATACTAAATACAGGTTTAGTACACAGAACATAGGAAAGATCATAATGACATACAAGACAGAGAAAGAACCATATTCATAAAGGTGCAGTACAGCGAAAGGATCCTACTGACACAGATGCTATACACAGGACAGAAGGGTCATACCGACACCAGTGCTCTACACAGGATAGAGGAAGGGTCATTCTGAATGAAGGCCATCAGCCCACAGATCTTATGCACACACAATAAATGACAATATGCATCATCCTCACCCCTCTACACTTGTCATCTTGGCAATGGCACCAGGGATGGCCCTCAGGAGACTGCTGGAGCTGCCACTGGCTGCAGATCCAATACTGGAGAAGATCTCTTTGATCACCTGAGCATCCCCTGGATTTAGGATGTTACGTCTGGAAGATCCCTGAGGATCCGAACCATCCACACCAGTCAGCACCTTCAGGACCTGCCAGGAGTAACGATGTTATCAGATGGAGGAGACAGTAGACACTTAGGACGTGTGTAGGTTGGACTACTAAAGCTCCGCTTACCGCAAGTCCTATATGCTGTATGGCAGCAGAGGAGTTATGTTCCTGCATACATCCCAGCACAGCTCTCACCCCTCCCTCCGTGGCAAAGAGGACACGCCAGTCATACTTCAACATGACCAGGTACGTCAACTGCAGACACATCACCACCAACAGCTTGTCCTTCGACTGCGACGTCAGAAGTTCCACCAGAAGCTTTACAATCTTGTCCCTAAATATCACAATATTTATTAAATCAGCATACAAAAAGTGTCATTTGCTTTTTCCTTTCATCCTTGTGTGTTGAGGAAAAAAACAAAAACAAAAAATAAGGAGAAATAAAGTTTGATACTTTGAGGTCTTGTAGTTAGTACCTGCATGATGTCCGCCCCTCCGCCTTGATACCGTGACCTTCTTCGCCAAGCTGTTGCTCCATGATCTGAACAATGAAGCCCAGGGCCCCGGCCCCACAAACATTCCGTTTCACCTTGTCCAGCATCTCTGCCAACAACTCCAAACAAACTCTGGGTGAAGAGCCCCAGAAAGTTCCAATTCCTAGAAGAGCATGAATAATATGTGAGCAAGGTCTCCCAACATCATTCTGCGGCAGCATAGATGGAATGAACCACAATAAATCAGCAGTTTATCTGCTATGGCTTTCTGCGCTCTTATTGGCTTACCCCAGAAAAATAGGATTTTTGGACACAGAAATTCTTTAAAGTGTTACTAAACCCAGGAACCTGCATTCACTATATCTGGTCTCCCACAGTACACAGAACATGGAAATGTAATTATTTTAGTAAATATAAACTGCTAAATACATTTTCTAATCAGCAGTGTATAGTAGGGGTGCAACGGATCAAAAAACTCAAGGATCGGATCGATCCTCGGATCAGAGTCACAGATCGGATCATTTTTCGGATCAGCAAATAATTGAATTTGCAAAAATCTGTGAAAATTCCACCACCATATAGTCCTCACTGTAATATCCGCGCCATCTCCCCCACTGTAACATTGGCTGGGTATCGCAGAGTAATGCAGAGTAGTGGCGGGGTGTAATGCAGAGTAGTGGCGGGGTGTAATGCAGAGTAGTGGCGGGGTGTAATGCAGAGTAGTGGCGGGGTGTAATGCAGAGTAGTGGCGGGGTGTAATGCAGAGTAGTGGCGGGGTGTAATGCAGAGTAGTGGCGGGGTGTAATGCAGAGTAGTGGCGGGGTGTAATGCAGAGTAGTGGCGGGGTGTAATGCAGAGTAGTGGCGGGGTGTAATGCAGAGTAGTGGCGGGGTGTAATGCAGAGTAGTGGCGGGGTGTAATGCAGAGTAGTGGCGGGGTGTAATGCAGAGTAGTGGCGGGGTGTAATGCAGAGTAGTGGCGGGGTGTAATGCAGAGTAGTGGCGGGGTGTAATGCAGAGTAGTGGCGGGGTGTAATGCAGAGTAGTGGCGGGGTGTAATGCAGGGTGTAATGCAGAGTAGTGGCGGGGTGTAATGCAGAGTAGTGGCAGGGTGTAATGCAGAGTAGTGGCTGGGTGTAATGCAGAGTAGTGGCAGGGTGTAATGCAGAGTAGTGGCAGGGTGTAATGCAGAGTAGTGGCAGGGTGTAATGCAGAGTAGTGGCAGGGTGTAATGCAGAGTAGTGGCAGGGTGTAATGCAGAGTAGTGGCAGGGTGTAATGCAGAGTAGTGGCAGGGTGTAATGCAGAGTAGTGGCAGGGTGTAATGCAGAGTAGTGGCAGGGTGTAATGCAGAGTAGTGGCAGGGTGTAATGCAGAGTAGTGGCAGGGTGTAATGCAGAGTAGTGGCAGGGTGTAATGCAGAGTATGGCAGGGTGTAATGCAGAGTAGTGGCAGGGTGTAATGCAGAGTAGTGGCAGGGTGTAATGCAGAGTAGTGGCAGGGTGTAATGCAGAGTAGTGGCAGGGTGTAATGCAGGGTGTAATGCAGAGTAGTGGCAGGGTGTAATGCAGAGTATTGGCAGGGTGTAATGCAGAGTTTGTTTACAAGTGATCGCTCCGTCATTTGACAGAGCGATCACATTGTAAACGGCCGCCGGGTGTACCAAGATGGCCGCCGCTCCGGAGCTAGACCGAAGCCTTTTCTAAGGCCGAGGCCGCGGATCGCGGGGTGTGCCGATCCGAACAGGGTGACCCGTTCGGATCACGGATCGGCGACGATCCGTTGCACCCCGGTATATAGCAGTCTTGTGACTTCTATCAGCGTCTGGTTTAAGCTTGTAGGAGTAGTTTTCATTCTCTCAAACTGTACAATGAGTTTGCAGGACCCTGGGCCCTCTGTCTGTACAGTGCTTATTGGCCCTGTGCTGATCACATGCACCCTCCCAAAGAAAAAAAAAAACAAAAAACTAACAATACACACCAAAACAAAGCATGCGCAGAGTGTCCCCAAGGCTCTGTTCTATCAGCAGATGGATTGGGGACAGTAAGAGGGGAGGATCAGAGAAGACAGGATCAAACAGCCTTTTTACACAAAGCAGGGGATTAACCCCTTAGGTTTCAAGCAAGATTTACTGCATATAAAGACTGGATTTTACTGTTGCTTTAAAGGCGTTTTTGCGCTAAAAATATCGCCTGTAAACTGCCTCTTCTGCAGCCCCAGTGTGAAAGCCAAAGTGCTTTCACACTAAGGCGGTGCGCTTGCAGGACAAGAAAAAAAAAAAAAAAAAAAAAAAAGTCCTGCAAGCAGCATCTTTGGGGCGGTGCGGGAGCGCTGTACACACCACTCCTCCACCGCTCCTGCCTATTCAAATGAATGGGTGCCCCTTTCAAAGCCACCTAAAAGCAGCGCTAAGCGGGCGCTTTTTACCCATTCTGGTGGGTTAAAATCGATCCACTAGCGGTGCCGCTAAAACTAGCAACGCTTTACTGCTAACGCAGCACCACCCCAGTGTGAAAGGGGTCTAAAAAAGGTACATAAAAAATTACTGTCATCTTAATCAGACAGTACAGGACACAGGAATAATAATGGTTCTAAAAAGGCAGAAAGTTTTTACTTTAATGCATTCTATGCATTAAGATAAAAAAAAAAACCCGTGTGCAGCAGCAATACTTACCCGAGCCCCACCATCATCCAGCGAGGGTCTCAGCTGTCCGGGACTCTCCCTCCTCATTGACTGCGATGGCAGCAGGCGCCATTGGCTCCCGCTGCTGTCAAAGTCAGTGAGCCAATGAGGTGAGAGGTGGCGGGGCTGATCCGCAGCTCGTCTGAATGGAGACACAGAGCAGCGGCTCGGGTGCCCCCATAGCAAACTGCTGGCTGTGGGGCACCAAGCAGGAGGGAGGGGCCAGGAGCACCTGAGAAGGACCCGAGGAGGATCGGGGCTGCTCTGTGCAAAACCATTACACAGAGAAGGCAAGTATAACATGTTTTTTTTTTTTTTTTTTTTAAATAAGGGCTTTAAAGTGGTTGTAAACCCCTACAAACCACTTTGACCTACAGGTAAGCCTAGATTAAGGCTTACCTGTAGGTCCAATAAATATCTCCTAAACCTACATGGTTTAGGAGATATTTAGAAAAGAAAAGGCATCGCTGTCTACGGCGCATAGACAGCGGCGCGCAGGCGCACTGCGCATGCCGGGTTCACAGCGATATGCCGCTTTCCTGCGCATGCGCGGGAGTGACGTCATCGCCGCTCCAGCGAATGACAGCGCTGGAGCGGCGAGACCTGGAAGTCACTCAGGCGCTGGATGGCGGCGCAAAAGATTGTGGATGAGGACCGCTTCGGGGGCTTCGTTTTCAGGTAAGTCATTCCTAATGAGCTAGTATGCTATGCATGCTAGCTCATTATGCCTTTGCCTTGCAGGGTGTCTTTTTTTTTTTATTTTTTTTATTTTTTTTTAGAGGCTTTACTTCCTCTTTAATATCACTCTAATTAATAGACCATAGGACACCTTCAAGTAATAATTTGAGAGGTGGGCAACAAAACGGCAGCAACAGACCCACAGGAAAAACAAGAAGGGTCATTGGATCCAAACAGTTGACAGCAGAAGCACCCGGAGCACAAATAAGCAGAAAACAGCTTTGAAAACGTGAACACAGAGGACGAGGTGGTGGCACTGCAACTGCTGGGAAAAGATGCTGTAAAAAGCCTAAAGGGCCCAGACATCTCTGGGAGAATGGGCTCGGGTAGGGAAGGAAGCACCCATTCCCTGAGGGCTAAAGCACCAAATAAAAAAAAAATTAAATTAAAACCCCAAATAACCACCAAGCCAAGTAGTAGAGAAGGGAGGAATCCCACACATGTACCACCCTGTGAACATACAGAATAGGGCAGTGCTCGACGAATACCGGGCGCCAGGTCGCATTGGCGACTAGAATTAGCGACCTGGCGCAGCACAGGTGGGGGGTATCCTGTCTCCATAGTGCACCCCCCCGCCGCGCACGCGATCGCGAAGGGCCGCGCGCGCGATCGGGAAGGGCCGCGCCGGCCGGTAATTGAGGCCCCGGCTTTGCGGCCTTGTGCAGTCCTATGGTACCTTGTAGAATCTGAATCCTCTTGTGGTGGCCGTTGGTATGACACCCAGCAATGCTAATGGAGCTTTTTGTTTTGTTTTCACTGCCTGCCTATCTCCTTCACTTAGAAACATTATATACATTTATTTTTCTAACACCCTAGAGAATAAAATGGCGGTCGTTGCAATACTTTCTGTCACACCGTATTTGCGCAGCGGACTTACAAGCGCACTTTTTTGGGAAAAAATACTTTTTTTAAGTAAAAAATAACACAACAGTAAAGTTTGCCCAATTTTTTTTATATTGTGAAAGATAATGTTACGGCGAGTAAATTGATACCAAACATGTCTCGCTTCAAAATTTTGCCCGCTCGTGGAATGGCGACAAACTTTTACCCTTTAAAATCTCCATAGGTGACGTTTAAAAAATTCTACAGGTTGCATGTTTTGAGTTACAGAGGATGTCTAAGGCTAGAATTATTGCTCTCGCTCTACCGATCACGGCAATACCTCACATGTGTGGTTTGAACACCGCTTTCATATGTGGGCGCTACTCTTCTGCAAACAAGCTCGGCGGGACGGGCGCGTTTAAAATTATTTTTTTTTTCTTATTTATTTTAACTTTTAATTTTTTCACTGTTCTTTTGAAAAAAAAAAAAATTGTGTAACTTTTATTCCTATAACAATGTAAACATCCCTTGTAATAGAAAAAAGCATGACAGGACCTCTTAAATATGAGATCTGGGGGTCAAAAAGACCTCGGATCTCATATTTACACTAAAATGCAAAAAAATAATAATAAAATGTTCCTTTTTTAAAGAGCTATGGGCAGAAGTGACGATTTGAAGTCGCTTCTGCCCTGCAATGACTTGGAGACGGGCGGGGGCCATCTTCCCCTCACTTGTCTCCATGTCGTTAAAAAAAAAAAAAGAGAGAACCTGGCTCCTAACTTTTTTAGCTGGCTCCTAGATTCCAAGCAAATTTGTCAAGCCCTGGAATAGGGTTCAGTTTCTAAAGAAAGGTGTGGCAGGTAGCCATAGAAGACAGTCCTTTAAAGCAGAACATGAGGAGGAAGAATTACATTTTTCCTCAGAAGGCGATAAAGAGCACCAACAAGAAGAACTGGATTCCAGGCTACATGAAGCACAAAAAAAATAAAATAAAAATAGGTGCCAAATCAGAACTAGAGGTGCAGTTGGCAGGGACAAAACGGAGAGAAGGCTGTGTTCTTACAGAGCCCAGAAAAATACCAGTTACACTTACCGGTAACGGATTTTCTAGGAAATCTTCCAGGACGGCACACCTGAGAGGATGACTGGTCACACCTGGCAGGAAACACAATTAACAAAGTTTAAAAAGCCCCACCCCTCCCTCTGACCCTCAGTTATGACAAAGTAAACACCCACACCAGTGTCAGAGGGTACATTCTGTGAAGAATAAAACATCACCAACATTTAAGGGTAGGGAAGTAGGCCTGCCGTCCTGGAAGATTTCCTAGAAAATCCGTTACCGGTAAGTGTAACTGGTATTTTTCTCTAGTCATCTTCCAGGACGGCACACCTGAGACGATGAGCAAGAAGTTAAGGCCTACCTTAGGGTGGGACCACCGCCTGTAGGACCTTCCTGCCAAAAGCCAAGTCCTGAGGGGACAACAGCTCCACTCTGTAATGCCTCAGGAAGGTATTATGGCTCGTCCATGTTGCTGCCTTGCAGATCTGATCTATGGAAGCACCTGCCCTTTCTGCCCAGGAGGTCGCCAGAGATCTGGTTGAATGAGCCTTAAGGTGGGATGGAACCGGTTTATCCGAGTGTTTATAGGCTAATGCTATTGCCTGCTTAATCCACCTGGCTATCGTAGGTTTTGAGGCCTGAAGACCCTTTCTTTGGCCCCCAAAAGTAACTAGAAGATGATTTGATCTCCTAAACTCCCTTGCCCTTTCTAGATAGACTAAAAGACAGCGTCTAACATCTAAAAGGTGCAATCTTTCTTCCTTCTCATTCTTCGGATTCTGGCAGAATGATGGAAGAATAATCTCTTGTGACCTGTGGAACCCAGAGGTCACTTTTGGTAAATAAAGAGGATCCTGTCTAAGGATTACCCTGTCCTCTAGGATCAACAAAAAAGGCTCTTTTATTGTCAGGGCCTGTAGGTCGCCTACTCTTCTAGCTGTGGTAATGGCTAGAAGAAAGGCCATTTTAAGGGAAAGAAATTTAAATGAAATTTGATCCAACGGCTCAAATGGCCCTTTCGTCAGGGCGTCCAGAACCAGGGACAAATCCCACGGCGGGAAACTAACTGTCCTTACCGGGGTTAACCTTTCCCTGGCTAGCAAAAATCTCTTAACAAGAGGGTCTTGAGCTAACCTTGTGTCAAAGAACACTGACAGGGCTGCTACCTGGACCCTAAGGGTACTGACCGCTAACCCTAGGTCTACCCCTTCCTGGAGAAAATCCAGAACGGTTGGAATCGTCTGGATAGTTCTCTGATTTGCTTGAGCCCATCTAGAGAAGATCTTCCAGACCTTTGCATAAATCTGTCTGGTAACCTTCTTCCTACTAAGGAGAAGAGTGTCAATTACCTTCTCCGAGCATCCCCTGTTCCTGAGGATCTCCCTCTCAAGAGCCAGGCCGTCAGGGACAGAAACCCCGGGTTGGGATGCAGCACTGGGCCCTGGCAGAGAAGATCCCGCCTGACCGGGAGATGTAGCGGAGGCCCGACTGACCACCTCCACATGGTGGGGAACCAGACCCGCTTCGGCCACCAGGGTGCAATCAGGATAAGGTCTCCATCCGACTGTGACAGCTTTTGAAGCACTCGTGGGATGAGTACCAGGGGAGGAAAGGCATATGCCAGGCTGAAGTCCCAATTCTGAGCGAGAGCGTCTACTCCTGAGGATCTCTGTTCTCTCGTGAGAGAAAAGAATCTCCGCACCTTTGTGTTCCTTTGACAAGCGAATAAATCTATCTCTGGTACTCCGAAATGACGTTTTACCAGAGCGAAAACTTCTTCGTTCAACTCCCATTCTCCCTGAAGAATGGGCTGTCTGCTGAGGAAGTCTGCTTGTATATTGAGGGATCCCTTTATGTGGACCGCAGAGATTGAGAGAATGTTTTTCTCTGCTTCTCCCAGGAAATCTTGGGTCAGTGCCCTTAGACTGACTGACCTTGTTCCCCCTTGACGGTTCAAATAGGATACTGCCACCCGGTAGTCCGAGAAAATTTGGACTTCCCTTCCTTGGATCAAGTCCCGGAAGACACTTAATGCCTTCCCGACTGCCAGAAGCTCCCTGAAGTTTGAGGAAGCTCTGCTCTGACTCTGATCCCAGGGACCCTGGGCGTAGCGGTCTCCTAAATGAGCCCCCCCAACCCCAGGCACTTGCGTCTGTTGTAATGCCTATTGGGTCTAGCTGTGTCCACGTCCGACCTCCCGATAGGTTGACGGGATCGAGCCACCAAACTAGGGAGCCTCTTACCTCCTCTGACAGAGGAACTTTTTCCTCCAGGGTTTCTCTTCTCCCGCCCCAAGAGGAGAGAAGGAAGCCCTGGAGGACTCGTGAGTGGAGCTGAGCCCAGGGAACTGCCGGGATGCAAGAGGCCATCAGGCCCAACACCCTCATGATGTTTCTCAAAGATACCTCCGGGGCTTCGAGACACACTGTCACTGCGCCCCGAATTTTTTCGACCTTTTCTGGAGGAAGAAACACTTTCTGGGCTACTGAGTCCAACTGATACCCCAAGTATACCTTTGACTGTGAGGGATCCAGGGAGGATTTCTCCTGACTCACCATCCAACCTAGGGAATCCAGGGTCGACAAGACCAACTCTCGATCTCTCAGGAGCTGGTCTCTGGATGGACTGTAGATCAACAGATCGTCGAGGTATGGTATCAGAGCTACCCCCTGAAGGTGTAGAAAGGATACTACCTCTGCCAGGACTTTGGTAAAAATCCTTGGACTGGCCGCAAGGCCGAAGGGAAGTGCCCTGAACTGCCAATGCTGCACCCCCTGCTCTGTCCGTACTGCGAAACGCAAGTACTTCTGATGATCCGGGGCAATGGGTACATGCAGGTAAGCATCTTTGAGATCTAATGTGATCATGAAAACTCCCTTCTGGAGGTGTTTTCTGACCGTGTAGATGCTCTCCATTCTGAATCGCTTGTACAACAGGTAGTGGTTCAGTTTCCGTAGATTGATAATCAACCGAAACTTGCCCGATGGCTTCGGGACCACAAAAATGTGGGAATAAAAACCGAAAGCCCTCTGAGTCACTGGGACCGGGATAATCACTTCCTGTTCTGCGAGCATGCGAACGCTGTCTAGCAAGCCCCTTGCCTTCAGAGAATCTTTGGGAAGGTAAGTAACCAAAAAATCTTGAGGTGGGAGTGACCGAAATTCCAGCTTGTAACCTAGTTTTATTAGGTCTAAAATATAAGGGCTCTCTGAGATCTTCTCCCAATGGGGAAGGAAATACGAGAGCCTTGCGCCCACTTTTATGGCGTCATTTAGAATCCTTGCTGGACGGTCCGGACCCAGAAAAAAGGATTCCACCTTTTTCTTTGCCCTTTCCGATCCCCCATTTCTTCCTTTGTCCCCCCTTTGCCCTTGAACTGGCCTTTTGCCGGGGGGCCACGAAAAAAAATTTCCTCCCTTTTTCCTTCTTGGGTTTGGAGGGAAATTTCTTACCTTTTTCTGTGGATCGGGAAAGGACCTGTTCCAGACCCGAACCAAAGAGTAGGGAGCCCTCAAAGGGAATACCACAGAGTCGGGACTTAGAGGTGAAGTCTCCGTCCCAAGTCTTAACCCAAAGGGCCCTCCTGGCTGAGTTCAGTAATGCCGCTGACTTAGCAGTCGTCCTTACTGTCTCTACTGCCGCGTCCGCCAAAAAGGCGATAGCTCTCCCCACCACTTCCAGGGATTCTACTACCTCCCTGGATTCCTTCTTACGTGTGAGATGGTCCATCAGCTTGTTGAGCCATGCATCCGCATTCCTGGCTACACAAGCTGAAGCCAATGCAGGGCTCATGGCCGATGCATTTGCTTCCCAAGCTCTACGCAACAGGATCTCAGATTTTTTATCCATCTGATCCTGAATGTTACCCGCGTCCTCAAAAGATAAGTCCGACCGTTTAGAAACCTGCGCCAAGGACGCATCTAAGCGTGGGACTTTGAAAAATTTTTCTTCCTCCTCCTCCTTAAAAGGACATCTCCGTTTCCAAGTTTTAAGTCTGAGGAGTTTACGCTCAGGTTCCTTCCATTCCCTCAAGATAATATCTTTCAGGGACTAGTGAACTGGGAAGGATCTGGCCTGTGGCTTACCCAAACCTCTATAGACCTTATCCTGAGCTGACACTTGGGCGGAAGGTAACTGAATGTCCTCTGACGCATATACTGCCCTGAGGAGACCCTCCATATCCTCTGCTGAAAAGAGGTGTCCCCCAGATCTGGTCTCTACATGGCTATCTTGATCTGAGTCCTCCCCCTCCTGGGAACTCAGGTCAGAGCTGCAAACCTCCTCCTCTGAATAGTATGGGGCAGGTTCTTGAGACCCTCCTGTAAAGGTAGATCTATCTTCCTGTGAGGGAGAGCTTTCCCTTACTGATCTGGCATCCCCCTGACGCTGATCAAGTACGGCTTTAAAAGACTGAAGGGTAGCTAGCATCTCAACCTGAAGTGCCCTGCATTCCTTCGCAACTTCTGCTGTCTCTTTGCCTGCCAATTTGTAAATACATTTGTAACAAAAAGGCTTGCTGTGGTCCTGTGGGAGTTTAGAGCTACAAGACCCACAGCGTTTAGTTTTGGATGTGGCTTTCCCAGACCTACTGGCTCTCTCCTGAGCAGGGCATTCGGTCTCTGTAAGAAAGGGACACCCCATTAGCCACATCACATACACATACAGTGTGGGGGACAAGGACAATAGGGCCACCCCAAATGTCTGCCCCCCCTCGCTCCAGCCGAGTCACTCACCCCCTGTGGCGACCTCTGATGCCGCGAGCTCTGGTCCGCCTTCCATCCTCTGCCTCTACACCGGTAGATGGATCGACTGTGAAGGCTGTGGACCTTGGGCCCCCTCTTTCCGAACAGCCGCCTCGTGCTCTGACCGCCGCGCTCGCCGCCATTTTGTTGAAGCCCCGGCGCGCCGGATATGACGTCACACCGGCGCCCGGCGGCTTCCGGACATGCGCACTAGCGGCTACAGACGCCGCTCTGCGCCGCGGTCTATCCCTAAGGATGGCACGGCCCCCTAAGGGGAAGAAAACGTTCGGCCATTGGAGCCCAGCTACCGGCCGACGTGGGGTGTATCAGCGGCCCCCCCCAACCGTCCACCACTGTCAGGTATGAGGGGAGGAAAAGAGGGAAGGTTAGGTGGCCCCTGGGGTTATGGACAACTCACCTGTCCTAGTGCCCCAGCCTCTCCCATTCAGCTTTCTAGGGAGAGCAGAGGGAAAACCCCTTAATTTAATGGCATTTGAAAAATGCTTGAACAGAGAACCCCACAGGCACCACTGACTGCTCTGGGTTTGTTCATTAAGGGGGCGACCATGGTCCCAGACCTGAGGTCTTAGAAAAAATAACAAACGGTTTCGCAGCCATCAGCGTGTGGGAAACACAATCAATAACTGAGGGTCAGAGGGAGGGGTGGGGCTTTTTAAACTTTGTTAATTGTGTTTCCTGCCAGGTGTGACCAGTCATCCTCTCAGGTGTGCCGTCCTGGAAGATGACTAGAGAAAAAGCGATTTGCATGCCTCTAGGAAAAAAAGAGGCGCACCCAACCTGGAGCCCGAAAAAGTAGAGCAGTGAGGATCCCGGGCTGGCGATGTGGATCGGACGCCTCCCCTGAAACAGTGCATGAAGCTTGCAGCCCCGACCACCAGGGTCGGTGTTTGCTACCAACAACATGGCCACTGAGCCACTTCCTGCCAACCGTAAGCGACGTTATCGGCCTACGTCCGCTGTGCCCAAGACACCAGGACGCCGGGCCACATGGAATGGCTGCTCTGCAAGCATCAGGACACAACAAGTCTGCACCGTTCGTTGGAAGACTCACACGAGTCAAAATCCCACACTGCCAGTGTACCTGACCCTAAAACGGGTAGGCTGCCGACCAGACTACCATGGAGAGAGGAGGTTCCCTGGAGTAAAAATTCAAGAGCCCCTTGTAGGGTAGCCCGAGAAAGCCCAAGCTACATGCCTCCCCAAGTTTACTGCCCCCAGCACAAAGGCCAGATAAAAATAAACTCCTTCAGAGTTCCTCTCTGGCCGGAGAAAACATATACTGAGGGGTCACTACCTGTGGTCTGTCTTTTATAATGTGGATCATGCGTTTCCTGTGCTAGGTGGGAGGAGCCTATCTCTCTCTCTGCAAGCCGTCCTGGAAGAGGAGTTGATGAGAAGATGGATGGAGCCAAATACAGGGCAATCTTAGAAGAAAACCCGTTAGGCTACTTTTACACTGAGGTGCTTTACAGGCGCTACAGCGCTAAAAATAGTGCCTGCATAGCGCCTGTAAAGTGCCTCTCCAGTGTGAAGGCCCGAGGGCTTTCACACTGGAGCGGTGAGCTTGCAGGACGGTAAAAAAAAAGTCCTGCTAGCAGCATCTTTGCAGCGCTGTAGGAACGGTGTATATTGAAAATAATGGGGCAGCGCCGCTGCTGTGGTGCGTAGCAGTCGGTTTTAACCCTTTTTCGTCCGCAAGCGGGGGTTAAAAGCGCCCCGCTAAATCACCGCTAAAAACAGCTGACGCCTCAGTGTGAAAGTAGCCTAATGCCCCATACACACGGTCGGAAATTCCGACCACAAAATCCGTCTGATTTTTCCCGACGGATTTTGTCCGACACTGGTGTTACATACACACGGTCGGACAAAGTTGTCGGAAAATCCGATCATCCTGAACGTGGTGACGTTCGTTGCGTACGACGGGACTACGTAGAGGCTAGTAGCCAATAGCTTTGGTCTTGTAATGTGATCTGAGCATGCGTGGCACTTTGTCCGTCGGAATTCGCTACACACGATCGAAAAAGTCCGATAGGACTTTGTTGTTGGAAAATTTGAGAGCAGGATCTCAAAACTTTTTCCATCGGAAATTCCGATGGAAAAAAGTCAGATGGAGCCCACACACGGTCGGAATTTCCGACAACATGGTCCGATAGGACATTTTCCGTCGGAAAATCCGACCGTGTGTACGGGGCATTAGTCTGCAAAACACTTGTCTTGCTGGAAGGTGAACCTCCGCCCCAGTCTCAACGACCCTAAACATACAGCCAGAGCTACAATGGAATGTTTTATATCAAAGTACATTCATGTGTTAGAATGGTCCAGTCAAAGTCCAGACCTAAATCCAATTGAGAATCTGTGGCAAGACTTGAAAATTGCTGTTCACAGACGCTCTCCATCCAATCCGGACACAGCTTTTTTGCAAAGAAGAATGGGCAAAATGTGGGCTCAATACAAATGCACGCCACACATTTTTCCAGATTTATCTGTAAAAAATGTTGAACAATTTATAATTTTCCTTCCACTTCACAATTATGGGCCACTTTGTGTTGGTCTATCACATAAACATACATTTACGTTTTTGGTTGCAACATGACAAAATGTGGAAAGTTTCAAAAGGCGTATGAATACTTTTTCAAGGCATTGCACAGGTCCTCCCCATCACCCACCTCTTCCTGTCCTGGATTTGTGTTTCATTGGCTGCCACAGTTCTCTGCACCCTCCCCACCCACCGTTGGCACGACCTCTCATTTCCTTCCCCTCCTCACCTTTGCCCTTATCCTCAGGGGCGGTGACCTGAACTCCTTCCTGAGTGAGAAGCCTGCGGAGGACCTGAAGGTCTGAGGGCTCGGAAGGACCAGCTCCAGCCTTGTCAGCTTTTCTAGTTTCTTCGCTTTTTGTTTTTTTGGAAACGGTGACACCAGTCAGGGAGTTGTCCTGTACGGAGGAACTGGCATTGGACGTGGGCTTGGTTGCTGTGCTGGCACGGAGTACGTATTTTACATAGACGTGTGAACTCTGCAAGTCACTTAGGACGCAGCCACGGCAATGTTGACGGAGGAATTCCAAAATCTTCTGTGCAAGATCCACCGAAACTGAGACCTTTATAAAGGATGCTTCGTCTGCGCCACGCACCTGGGGGGGGGGGAGAAAAGAGCAAGTAATCAGAGAGTCTCATGCCTTTTTTTTTTAGCATTCTACATACTGATCCACTCAAGATGGACCGAAAGGAAGGAGACACAAAGAGGACCTGCCTTATTACCAATCTACAGACTGGGCTACCAGAGGGCCAGTTCACATGACACTAGGGCTGAAACTAATCGATTTATCGACAACTAATCGATTATGAAATTAATTGATTACGATTTTCATAATCGATTAATCGGCCAGTGACATAATGGGGTTAAAAAAAAAAAAAAATGAGCCCTTAATAGTAAAAAAAAAAAAAAAGAGCAAATAATCGCTACTGTAAATATTACTTTCAGAGTTCTACAGTAAAAAAATGTAAACCCTTACAGTAGTGATGTGCTTTTTTTTGTACTATAAAGGGCTAATTTTTTTTTTTTTTTTTTTAACCCCGTTATGTTACTAAACGTCTTATACCTGTTCACACCTATGTGTTTTTTGGTGCTTTTTGGATTAACACCCTACAGTTCATTTACATGGTATCCTATGGGACACGTTCACATCTATGCTTTTTTTCAGCCGCTTCGTATTTGGAAAGGGTCAGGGACTTTTTTTTTTTTTTAACGCAAAACGGTGCTTTTTTGGTTCAATATACTTCAATTGTGAAGCAGCAGAAAAGCATGTAATGCTTTTTTGCAGCAATTTGTGTTTTTTAATCTGCCCAACAACAAATTGGACAAAAAAAACAGTATGTCTCTTGTAATAGTATATACAGTATATCTCCTCTAATAGTATATACAGTACATCTCTTCTGTCTGTTATTCTCAGAGTGGATTTGATATTTTGCTCCCTAACAATATAGTTGGTTGTTTATATTTACCACTGCATAGAGATATTGAAGAATAAATTGCCTTTTTTTTAAACTTTACATATTAACTAAATTATACACCACATATTTTTTAAGGTTATTAACCGATTAATCGAAACAATAAATCGGCCAACTAATCGATTATGAAAATAATCGTTAGTTGCAGCCCTACATGACACGCAGTCCAGTGCGTTTTTTTTATGCATCAAAAAAAAAAAAAAAAAAACACAACACATGGATAGTAGGTTATATGGATTCCAATGGCATAGTTTACACCAGCGCTTGCAGTTCCAGTAAAAAAATTAATAAAAAAAAAAGTATAATAAAAGCTGCATTTTTCCTGCACTGGAGCGCTGTAAAAAGCATAAAAAAAAAAAAACAAAAAAAAAAACAAAAAAAAAAACAAACACACAGGAATGCACCAAAAAACGCACTGGAACACACGTCCTTATTTAAGGTTAAGAAAAGAGAAAAGGAAAAAATGCACAGGAACTCTTCAAAAACCAGCATGCAGAAAAGCACCTGGAACACGTTTCTATGGTGTGAATTGGCCCAGAGAGGGAGAATACAATGAGGACATGTTTCATTACCGATCTATGGTAAACGCACATATAAAATCGCCAGCACACCAAGGATCCTCAAATGTCGTCCAAAAGTTTTTATTGCAGAATGATCGCATTAACTGATGGATGGACAGGACGTGCTGACGTCATCGCGTTAAAATCCTCTGAGCGAACAGGCGTTCGCATGCCAGCCAGCTTATCTATGCTATTTTATACTCCGACTTTCTGTAAAGTGCAATTTTTGATTCCCTTTAATAAATATTCATATCAGCATTACACTACGGGAAGTTGCCTCCGGGTGACACCTGATGCATGTTCCTGTGTCTGACGCCCTACTATTTGCTTACCCCGGACCTCCTTGGGTAAAGGCCCTGGCTGGGTGTTTAGCTGCAAGCCCTTGTTGCTTGCCTTCTGGTAAGCATGTAATCCTTATGGTGTTCAGCACTTATTGGTGATGGAAGATTGCACTTACCGTATTTATCGGCATATAACACACACTTTTTCCCCCTTAAAATCAGGGGAAAATCGCGGGTGCGTGTTATATGCCAATCCCCGCTGATTCTGAAGAAAGGATCGAGCAGAGCCGAGATACCGAAAGCCACGTGTACTTCGGCTTTACTCGGCTCCTCTCGCAGTCCCGCCCACCTCCACTGATTGCGAGAGCCGACAACATACAGAAATCTGAGTGTACTTTGGCTAGACTCGGCTCCTCTCGCAGTCCCAGCCCTGACTGTGAGCAGAGCCGAGACTAGCCGAAGTACACTCGGATTTCTCTATGTTGTCGGCGCTTGTCCTCTCCGCTCAGTCGGCGCCAATTTTAAATCAGGGCAGTGCTGCAACTAGACTAGCAATGTTGCAAAGGCACTGGACAAGGCTGCAATGATGGACACTGGGCAAGGCTGCAAAGGCACTGGACAAGGCTGCAATGATGGACACTGGGCAAGGCTGCAATGGCACTGGACAAGGCTGCAATGATGGACAAGGCTGCAAAGGCACTGGACAAGGCTGCAATGATGGACAAGGCTGCAATGATGGACAAGGCTGCAATGATGGACAAGGCTGCAATGATGGACAAGGCTGCAATGATGGACAAGGCTGCAATGATGGACAAGGCTGCAATGATGGACAAGGCTGCAATGATGGACAAGGCTGCAATGATGGACAAGGCTGCAATGATGGACAAGGCTGCAATGATGGACAAGGCTGCAATGATGGACAAGGCTGCAATGATGGACAAGGCTGCAATGATGGACAAGGCTGCAATGATGGACAAGGCTGCATTGATGGACAAGGCTGCATTGATGGACAAGGCTGCATTGATGGACAAGGCTGCATTGATGGACAAGGCTGCATTGATGGACAAGGCTGCATTGATGGACAAGGCTGCATTGATGGACAAGGCTGCAATGATGGACAAGGCTGCAATGATGGACAAGGCTGCAATGATGGACAAGGCTGCATTGATGGACAAGGCTGCATTGATGGACAAGGCTGCAATGATGGACAAGGCTGCAATGATGGACAAGGCTGCAATGATGGACACTGATAAAGCTGCATTGATGGACACTGATAAGGCTGCATTGATGGGCATTTAAATGTAATTTTTTTTCCTTAAACTTCCCTCCTAAACTTGGGGTGCGTGTTATACGCCGATAAATACGGTATATCAGTTATCTCAGGCGTTCACACTACTAACAAGAAATTGCTTGGACGTTATTTTGATTGATTTTATTTTATTTTTGTGATTTTTATTTCTCAAGTTGCATACTCACTTAAATTTTGTCACTATAGGTTTATAATATTTTTAGTAATTTTGTGCCATTAATTTTTTGTGCCACATTCATGTACATATATTATTTGTGCCATATTCATGTACATATATTCATTTTTTTAGCACTGGTTGATCACTGGTGGTTTCATTGTTAGCGCAACTATTTCCTTTTTTGAATATGTGCATTTACCTGCGATTTTCCAGTAACCAGCCGGTGGTCGCTGCAGCACCCACTACCGATGAGCCTTATTCCCAGGAACACATGGAAGGGGAATATAGACAAGATTACCAATCTATGGACTACCTGGGACTGACCAAGAGGAGGACACAGAGGCCCTGTGTGTCATTACCAATCTGCAGCCTGCTCCACCTGCCTTACTGCCAATCTAAGGACTGCACTAGCCTTTATCTCATTTATTCCGCTAGTGTTTACTTAAATTGTTCCATGCCGGATATGTACTTGTAACATATGCCATTAGGTAAACATCTGGTGATGGATATCTCTGCAATCTCTGTACTTTACGATTCATCTACCTGTTGTACAATTACTGTTAGAGACTGTTGCACTGGAATTCTATATTATTTAATTCACGTTGACATGTTTTGCGACTGGAATGGATTGCTCATATGTGAAGTCTGGGGTGCCAAGGGCCATAGATTTTCTAAACTGGTGTTCTTTTGCTCACAAAACAAAAAAGGGAATCTTGGCCTCCAATTTCTTATGCTATACTACCAAGCAGCTCAGGTGGCAATGTTTTCGATGGTGT
Source organism: Lithobates sylvaticus (assembly GCA_028564925.1). NCBI lineage: Eukaryota > Metazoa > Chordata > Amphibia > Anura > Ranidae > Lithobates > Lithobates sylvaticus. The sequence goes on along the minus strand of CM053028.1, from coordinate 22,685,432 downwards.
ATTCACAAGGTGAATTGCCCAAAATGGCTGGCTATGGAACAGACAGCGGTTAAAGAGTCCCCCACAAAAAAAAAAAAAATTAATTAAAAAAGTCAGCAGCTACAAATACCGTAACTGCTAACTTTTAATAGTAAGACACTTACCTGACCAGGGATCCCACAATGTCAGCTCCCTAGCCGATTTTGGATCAGTTCTCGGGTGCTGCCACTGTCATTCGTGGTAAAGGGGAACCGGCAGTGAAGCCTTTTCGCTTCACAGCCAGTTCCCGACTGCGCATGCAGGAAGCCTGCTGCGCTTTCAAACTGGCCCGACGGCGGAGGAAGGAGAAGGGGGGGGGGGGCTGAACTTCCGAGGTGAACTTCCAAGGGACATCGCCCCGGCACATTCTCCCAGAAGTGGGGATCGGTACCTGTCAAAAACAGTTACTCGTTACCCTCTCTCCCCTGAAAGGTGCCAAATGTGGCACCAAGGGGGGGGGGGGGGGGTGGAGCAGATAAGTTGCCATTTAACATTTAACTATGTTAAATGGCAACCAGGAAAAGAGACACCATTTTTGCACCCAATTTATCTCATTCATCGGCCATCTGGGATTAAGTGCGGTCCAATACTAACCTAATTTCATCTTTTCATCCATTGGATCACCTTTTTCAACAATCCAGTGTCTCTCCTTCCAGCCCCACCCCACCAGGATCCAAAGGCATTTCACTGATGGCTGAACATAAGGGCCTTAATCCTCACTCCCCGTGGTCCTTTTACCTTGTCCCATAATAGAGTTAACTGAAGGTGCCTTCCGCAGAGACTTATAAATTTTATTAAATTTCACACTTAAAATTCAGGTGTGGTGTTCCTTCATTCTGCATAAGCTCTGGAGGTATCACCTGTGTAACATGGCTTTTTGCTTAGGGGGACCCCACAAAATACAAACACAATACGACTACAGGAATAATTTAATTTAGTTAAATGTAAGGCTGTGTTTTCCATCAGCAGATTTCAAATAAGTTTCTGTATCTAGTGGTGCTTTATTGGATACAACCATTATTATGGTTACACATTATACAGACCCAAGCAAGAAAGAAAAGAAGAAGAAAGAAGAAAGAAGGAGAAAGAAGTAAAAAGAAGGAGAAAAGTAAAAAGAAGGAGAAAGAAGTAAAAAGAAGGAGAAAGAAGTAAAAAGAAGGAGAAAGAAGTAAAAAGAAGAAGGAAGGAGAAAGAAGGAAGGAGAAAGAAGGAAGGAGAAAGAAGGAAGGAGAAAGAAGAAAGGAGAAAGAAGAAGAAGAAGCTGGCCATCCATCATCATGCATACAACAATTTGCTCAATTGATGAATACTACTACAATATTTCATGCACTCTCCCCAGTATTCCTGGGAGGAGGCCTTCAGCTTCCCACTCACCTCCTCTAAGTTATGTTTTATCATTGTGTAGACCTCATTCTGCTCCTGAACCTCCAGCCTCCGAATAAAGAAGAGGACCTCCCACCACTCATCCTGCCTCAGGATCCCTCTCTCCTCGATGACTGCTGCACCGAGATATGGTAGGGCGTACACATTGCCACATGGCTTACACGGCAAAGACTGGGGTACTGTAAAGAAACAGCAAAACACAAAATGAATTGGACATGACAGAACAGTGCACCATTCAGTAGAGGAACCGCTCCCTGCTTGGTGTTAAATGACTCGTACAACTTCAAAAGACACAGGAAAGATAACAATCATATCTGGATACCCACTACCTGTCTGCTGCTCCACTCCACAAGATCCAATGCATCCTCCCCGCTCACCTGGTGACACCTTCACACTTTCAGCCACAGTTGAAGCTTTTTCTGTACCGTCTTCATCAGCCTGCTCTCCAATTATTTGAACCATGTGCCAGTGAACCCAGTAGGTACGGCCAGTGGACCTCCAGAGCACCTGTAAGTGATTATTCACATGTTAATACAAAACTCTGCCCTGGGAGTGTCCAACTGCTGGATGTGACTGCTGGATGTTGCCTCTACCCAGGGACGGGGCCCTTTGCTTGCCTCTACCCAGGGACGGGGCCCTTTGCTTGCCTCTACCCAGGGACGGGGCCCTTTGCTTGCCTCTACCCAGGGACGGGGCCCTTTGCTTGCCTCTACCCAGGGACGGGGCCCTTTGCTTGCCTCTACCCAGGGACGGGGCCCTTTGCTTGCCTCTACCCAGGGACGGGGCCCTTTGCTTGCCTCTACCCAGGGACGGGGCCCTTTGCTTGCCTCCATCCGGCTCTTGGGGCAACAATCCATCCACAACTGACACCAGTGACGGGGCCACTATTCCTCCCACTGATTTCAATAGGTTACTATTCCTTCCACTAAAAGCAAAGATGGGGCATTTTCTACTCCAACTGGCCACAGTTTTGGGCACATAAAGTCTGAAGGACAGTAAACTGGTCCTTTGTTAAGAACGTTTGGAGACCACCGTTGTAGACTTTTCTAGAGCTTGTAAAAGACACAACCAATTTCATCCACATATGTCCATACATTTCAGATCTGTGGGTAGACACTGCCAGATGGCCAGGAGGGAAGCGTTCAATTATTATTAGAGAAATGCATTTCCTGTTGGATGAGCTGATGATAGAATCGTATGCTTGTCCTTCCTTCTTATACAAAAGACATGAGCGCAGACAACTTAAAAGCGCAAGTTTACCCAAAAACACTCAACAGTAACATTATGCCTGAACCTTTGTCCGTTTAAGGCTAAGCATAAGGTCCAACTACACCTCAGCCTGAGTCACAACAAACACCTGGCATAAAGTCCTGTACCCAGGCAGGAACACCCCGCAACTGTCAGACCTTTGATGGACAGAGATTCATGCATAATTCACAGAGGGTTGCACCGAAATCAGTGCCGATACTAAGCACTTGAATGAGTATCGTTAATCGTGCAAATGCTCCAATACCTGAAAATCGGTACTTTCAGGCTCAGTTCTTTCAACTGACAATGGAAAATGTAAAAAAAAAAAAAAAAGCTGGCAATTATCAAATTATCGGTTAAGGAGCGAGGCTGCTGCGTCCTTAAAGTGGAGTTCCACCCACTTTTACAACTCTTCAGCATCCCTCACTAAACTGTGCACTGTAAACAAATTGGATATTTTTTTTATTTTTTTTTTCAGCACAGACTGTATATCTGCTGTATTCATTTTTCACTTCCTCCTCCCTGGCCGCGGCCCATCGCATCATTTCCTGTTTGCAATGCCTCCTGGGAAGGGGCAGCAACTTCCTCTCAAACTGCCGTTGCTATGGAAACCTGACCTGAATCCTATTACACTGCTTATGCTGCACTGAGCATGTACGAGATCTGCAGGGATGAGATCCAGGAAGAAATAGTCTGGCTTCAGATGCCCACACTTAAGATGACCATGGCCTGCTGCAAGTTTATAAAATAACAAACTACTGCTAAAAACTAACAAAATAGACCTTAGTTTACAGACTAACTTTACTAGAATACATTAAGCTTGTGTATTATAGGGGTATTTTTATTTAAAAAGTATCATTTCGGCCGGACCACTGCTTTAACAACCGATAACTCATTCAGCTGTCAGTGAGGTTTCCCTTTGACAGCTGAAGTGTAAACTGAAGTCCTGGTAATTGGAGCCGACAAAAAAAAAAATAAAATAAAAAAAAAATAAAAAGCAGCCGAAACATTGCTCAGCCGAAAGATAAAAAGAAACGTGGTTTCTTTTTATCCTACTGTTTTTCTTTATCTACAGATCAAAGGGATGAACTTCTATCTGCAGATGAAGTCAGTTTAAAGAAACCTGTCAAGTAGAAAAATTATTATTAATGAAGGAAGACATTGTTTTTTAAAATCAAATAATTTTTTATTTCATCTCTGAATCTGATGATATTTACCAGATTCACCCTTTAATAGTATATATATATATATATATATATATATATATATATATATATATATATATATATATATATATATATATATATATAATATATTTATTTATTTATTTATTTATTAACAACAATATACATATATATTCTGTCTGTTATTCTCAGAGTGTATTCGATATTTTGCTCCCTAACCACATAGGTTATTTATTTTTACCACTGCCTAGAGATATTTAAGAATAAAAATTGCCTTTTTTTTTTAAACGTTACATATTAACTAAATTATAAAAAAAAATTTTTAAGGTTATTAACCGATTAATTGAAACAATAAACAGCCAACTAATAGATTATGAAAATAATCGTTAGTTGCAGCCCTACACTCTGGCATGATTGTACCTCCATCTTTTCAACAACAATATACTACAAACAAACAATGCTGGAAGATGAGTAACAGACCAGTTTTCATGTATTTTTCAATGACTAGTTATCACTGGGTAACTGGATTATATTACTTTATCACTGCTACACGGTTACAATTTTCTTTTCTTCTGCTATCAGCATTACACAGATTTTTGTTTTTACCAGACAGGAAGAAGGGCGCTCCCAACAGCAACAAAGACCAAAATAAAACTGATGTTCTTTAGTAGAGATGGGCAGAATGACCCCCTGTTCGGTTCGCAGCAGAACTCCTGAACAGGGGAAAAGTTCTAACCCAAACGGCGAACCCCATTGAAGTCTATGGTAGCCAAACAGGAAAAAAAAAAAATATCAAAAGTCCCCGTTTTCCCAGAAGGCAGATTTATTTTTTTGAAAGGGACATGGAAAGACAGGCCGATTACATTGGCAAACATCTACTGCCCAAACACCAGACAGGTATCCTTCCTAAAAGAGATTCTGACCCAATTAACCCTGTTCACGACGGGCCTTTTGATCCTAGGGGGGGACTTCAACATGGCGCTCAACCCGCTCCTTGACACATCCTCGGGCACATCATCTATACCCTTTGCAGCCTTACGTCAAGCTAAGATGGCGCTGGCATCCCTTGCTCTACATGACTCTTGGAGGACGCTACATCCCCAGGAGAAGGACTTTACATTTTTTTCACCTCCACACAACAGATACTCTAGGCTCGATTACTTATTCATTCACCAGACGGACCTGACTTATCTAACTGACGCGACCATAGAGAACATGTTCATTTCGGACCATCACCCAGTGACCCTGACCTTACAGTTCCCGCAGCGAGAAGCTAAGACCAGGACCTGGAGACTGGACGCCTCCATTCTCACAGACCCAGGAGACCTGGCGACCATTACGGAAGCCATGACAGAATACTTCCAACAGAACGACACCCCAGACGTATCCCCTATGACCCAGTGGGAAGCACACAAATGTGTCATCAGGGGTAGGCTCCTAGCTATCGCAGCTAGGAAAAAAAAGGCTTACCAGGCCCGGTTGAAGGAACTGACCTGCAAAATAGCCACCCTTGAAACCCAACATAAACGCTCTCTGGCAATTAGCGTAGCCAGGGAACTGGCGGACACGAGGGCGACGCTCCTAGAGGAACTTTTCAAACGGGCACGGAAGAGGCAGGTCCTATCACAAAAACTCTTTTATGAACAGGGCAATAAACCCGGTAGGCTGCTAGCCAGATTCACACAAAGACGTACCCTGGCCAACACAGTTCATCATGTTATGGACTCACGAGGTGTTGCCCACTCTAAAAATGAGGAGATAGCCAAGCAATTTAGCTCATTCTATAGCAACCTTTACAATATAGAGCAGAACGAACATAGGCCCATTCCGACAGAGACCAGACGAGAGCTCATCAGAGACTTCCTCCGCAAGTATTGCCCCCGACCACTTTCCACCACTGACTGGCAAGCCCTAGAGGAACCCCTTTCTTTGGAGGAATGGGAGAAGGCCTTGAAAGCCATGAAACCGGGTAAAAGCCCGGGCCCCGACGGCCTCTCCGCCCAATACTATAAGTGCTTTGCGGAAATACTGGCACCCAGATTTTTGAAGGCATTTAACACCCTGGCGCACACTCCAGCTAAATCCAAGAGCCTACTGGAAGCTTATATCACAGTAATTCCCAAAGACAATAAGGACCCGACTGACGTAGCTAACTATCGACCCATATCCCTCCTGAATGTTGACGTCAAATTATTTGCTAAAATCCTGGCCACTCGATTATCCTTCCATGTTCCGGCATGGGTGGGATTAGATCAGGTGGGCTTTGTCCCTGGACGTGAAGCCAGGGATAACACCACCAAGGCCCTTAACCTGCACCACTGGCTCACGTCCACAGGACGAGAGGGTTGTTTTCTTGCTATGGATGCGGAGAAGGCGTTCGACAGGGTGGCTTGGGACTACATGGAAGCGGTCCTGGAAACCCTTGGCTTGGGAAGCAGAATGCGTGCACTTATTAAAGCCCTGTACACTGAGCCCGGAGCTAGAGTCCGTGTTAACGGCCACCTGTCGGACGCCTTCCCCATCCATAATGGGACTAGACAGGGCTGCCCCCTGTCCCCCCTACTGTACATCCTCACTCTTCGGTGTATCCGGGCACACCCGGACATAAAGGGAATAGAGGTGCACCAGAGGGAATATAAAATTGCCGCATTCGCGGATGACATTTTGCTCTTCCTCTCGTCCCCACTGACGTCACTACCCAACCTATTGCCAGTGCTAGAACACTTTAGGAACCTTTCGAACCTGAAAATAAATTTCTCAAAATCGTACGCCTTAAACATATCCCTACCCTCCAAAACAGTCAAAAGCTGCCAGGAGAACTTCCCTTTCGCCTGGAAACCAGATGCAATAACATACCTGGGAATCCAACTTCCGAGCAATCTCAAAGACCTTTACGATAGCAACTTTCTAAAGGAGTTGAAGCTCATACAACAAGACTTGCTCAAGTGGGATGCTCCCACTATATCCTGGTTTGGTCGGGCCTCTATCTTGAAAATGACGGTACTACCCCGCCTATTGTATAAGCTGCAGACAATCCCAATACGCCTCCCACCCTCCTTCTTCACCACATACAAACGCATGTGCAGAAAATTTATTTGGGGTGCTAAGGCGGCACGCATAGGATGGGCAAAGTTGGTTCTCCCGAAGGCGGGGGGAGGGATTGGGCTCCCAGATCTTCAGAGGTACTACTGGGCAGTACACTTAAGCCGGGTTGTAGACTGGAACCTACATCCCAAGTGTAAAGGTTGGGTGCCATTGGAAAAGCGGATTGCGGGTTCGGAACTACAGCATGCCCCATGGCTAGCCAAACAGCACGTGACGCAGGAGGCCCAGTCCCACCCGCTGATTGGAGCGACTCTATTTGAATTTGACAGAGCATGTAAAGTGCACTCACTCTCCAATCCACTCTGCCCGATTACTCCAGTGAAAGGCAATCCTGCCTTTCCTCCGGGGCTAGAGAATGGATTCCTTCAAGCAGAATGGCCACATACGGAAATGATGGCAAAACACTTTTTCCTCAGGGGTAGATTCCTTAGACAGGGGGAATTGGCGTCGCGTTCAAATACAAAAACCTTCCCATTTTGGGCGTACTTGCAGCTAAAGCACTTTTTAGACAACCCCTCCAACAGAGAGAGCTTTGCCAGAGCCCCCACAACACTGGAATCCTTGTGCTCCAGCTCCGCCCCCCAGAACCATTTGATTTCTGGGTTATATGCCACAATGTTCGGGGAGTCATATACTTCCCTAGAGTCGGACCACACGTACTGGGAGTCGGAGCTTGGCATAGAGATTGACAACAAAACATGGGACCGGGTACACCTTTACATCCACAAAGGTTCTATGAATACTCTCATACAAGAAAACGGGTACAAAATCAAAGCGCGATGGTACAGAACACCGGAAATTATCCATAAATATATGCGGAGTGTCTCCGACCGGTGCTGGAGGTGTGAGCATAACCTTGGCTCGCTCCTCCACATCTGGTGGTCCTGCCCGCTAATTCTCCCGTTCTGGCGTAAAATCCACGAAATTGCGCTGGAAGTTTCCTCTCTGCCGCTAGAATTTTCCCCAGCCCAATATCTCCTACATATCTCCAAAATCCCTCGCAAAAAGTATCTTAAGTCAATTGCGTTGCAAATGATCAATGCGGCAAGATTATGTATCCCAGTACACTGGAGGTCTAAGACACCCCCGTCCTTAAAAGAATGGGTAGTCAGGATGAACCAGATAGCAACAATGGAGGAGCTAATTAGCACAGCTCATGACAGGATCGATACGTACTCTGCAATCTGGACACCCTGGCTTGACTTTCGCCAGTCGCAAAGCTGTCAAGACTTGACTCAGAACAACCCCGCGTAGGGCAAGGATGAATGTAAAGCATATTTAAAACACCCTGAGGAGGGTAGTTGGTGGTAGCCCCACCCCCTCCTAGGACGTAGCTGAGACAGTGCCTCCCCCAGTCCCTCCCCCCCCCCTCACTTCCCTTGCCCTCTCCCACCCACCCCCTTCTTTCCCTCTCCTTCTCTCTCCTATTCTCACCTACTCTATCTTCAGCCCTATCCATGAACACTAGATGCTCCAGATCAGAGTGTCGACCTTTTTCCTAAATTGCTCCCACGTTTTGCATACTAGTCGCGACCTCTGGAAGCGACATAGGTCACTAAGCATACAGGTCCCGGGCATGTGCATCTTTACAAACAGGTCCAGAAGCCACTTATGCGACAACTATGGTGAAGACGTGCCTGTCTCGGGTCCAGTAGGTTGGAACCATATTGCCCCCCCGAAACAGGCAGTTCGGAACTAGAAGCAGAAGGGCCCCCGCCAAGTTACGATACTGAGAAGGGCCGAATAACAGATCCACGCAGGGACCGCTACTGCCAAACCATATGTTAGGATGTTTTTGAATTCACAGCTTATGTTGGTGGATACCACTGTGACCTTACTGTTTTATTTCTGACATGTCATGTGATACATGTATTGTAGTCATCTTTGATATGATGCTGTATTGGCTTTGTTATGTTAAAATTTTTTCAATAAAAATCTTTATGGGAAAAAAAAAAGTCCCCGTTTTGAAGGCTTATATGCAAGCAATTGCCGATAAAAAAAGGGGTATGGGGTCCGGGTACTGCCCTGGGGGACATGTATCAATGCAAGTTTTTTTTTTTTATATAAACAAAGCTTTTTTTCCAGGAGCAGTGATTTTAATGATACTTAAAAGTGCAACAAATCGTTTGTAAAAAAAAAAAAAGTGCAACAATAAAAATAAAAAGTTCCTTTAAATATAGTGCATGGGGGTCCCCTTAGTCTGCCTGTAAAGTGGCACATCTGTAGCATGTATAGAACACGCTGCAGCAAAAATGAAATGCCTAAAAGGGTAAAAAAAAAAAAAAAAAAAAAAAAAAAAAGAGTCAAATCACATGTAAATTGATTTGCGATTGAAATTGGCGACACCTGGCTATTTAAAAAAACAAAAAACCCTTCAGGTCTGGTATGGATTTTAAGGGGAACCCAATGCATGTACTACCTTAATGCAGAGAAAGCATTAAGGTAAAAACCTGAGGCTTTAAAACCACTCTAAAATTAACTCACATATATCTGCACCCAACACTGCTTGATAAAAAGGAAACCATTGTAGGTGCCACCTCAATACAGTGATCCCTGTGGGATCCTGTCTGTCTTTTGCCCAGCACAGCTGGGTCTAGTGAGGTCCCATTAACCCTCCACAGAAGACCCGCCTATTTTTTGCACATTGTGACCACCCTAGCGAGTTCCTCTTCACCCTCCACCAGTAGCCTTACCCATCCATTATATAGTGTGACTACCCCCTAGCGAGGTCTTCTTCATCCTCCACCCGTTACAAGGAGTGACCACCCTAATGGAGGTCCTCTTCGACCTCCACCAGAAGTCCCACCTATCTGTTACAGTGTGACCACCCTAGTAATGTTTTCCTCATCCTCCACCAGAAGTCCCACTCACCCATAAAACAGTGTGACCACCCAAGTGAGGTCTTCTTAATCCTCAACCTCCCACCCATTACACGGAGTGACCACACCGATGAGGTCCTCTTTGACCTCCACCATAAGTCCCACCTATCTGTTACACAGCGTGACCCATCCATTACAGTGTAACCACCCAAGTGAGGTCTTCATCCTCCACCGTAAGTCCTACACATCCATTACACAGTGTGACCACCCCGATGAGGTCCTTTTTTTTACCTCCACCCGAAGTCCCACCCATTAGTTACACAGTGTGACCACCCTAATGAGGTCCAATTCGACTTCCACCAGAAGTCCCACCTATATGTCACACAAAATGACTCCCCCTAGTGAAGTCCCACCCATCTGTTACACAATGCCACCACCCTCTCATGCAGCATCTCACCTGAACAGGCGGCATTCCATTATTGCTCTGGCGGAAGACACCCTCATCTCCAGCACTGATCTCATCATAGTCTTCCAACATCCGCACAGACATGCCTGGTTTTAAGGCTTCCTGGACATAATCAACATAAGCATTTCGCGCGGCAAAGTCTGACGGCTCCAAGAACATCTTTGCCGCTTTCCTCTTGGAAGCAGCGACATGGATGGGAGAGCCAGAGACCACCTGGAAGTTGGTGCAGGCCGGAACTTTGGGTTGGAAAATGGAACGGATGACTCTGGAAAGTTGTTCGCTGTCTAAGAGGTTTCCTTTGTCTGAAGAGTCTTCATTCACCCAACCCATCACTCGCACCAGCTCACAGATCAGGCTGCCCATGGCCATGCTGAAATCAAACTGGCGCTGCACCCGGGACATCTCGCTGCGATCTGGCCGGTCGCTGCTCAGCTGGTCCAGTAGGGATGTGACACACAAGTAACGTTTAACAAGTGAGAAGAGTTGCTTCCCTGGAATCTGCCACCAAAAAAAAATTTAATTTTAATACACATTAACGAGAACCCCTCTGAGGTAGTTGGATTTTTTTTAGCGCTTACCTGTGGGAGGTGTATCCCTTCAAAGGAAATACAATGTTCTTCTGAACTGGTGGTTTCCGCAAAGAGCTGCAACAAGGTGTACCGCGACTCAAAGTCCATGTGTTGTTCTATTCCATCCTGCTGACTAAGCGAGAGCAGTACATGGGCCCGGCTCCCTGAAAAACATCATTAATACTCATCATACACCGCTAGGCAAGGCTTGACTCCATGAAAAACATGGCACCATTAATGCCAAGGCCTTAATGCCAAGGCCTGGCCATGCAAGTCAAGGCCTGGCTCCATGAAAAACATGGTACCATTAATGCCAAGGCCTGGCCATGCAAGTCAAGGCCTGGCTCCATGAAAAACATGGCACCATTAATGCCAAGGCCTGGCCATGCAAGTCAAGGCCTGGCTCCATGAAAAACATGGCACCATTAATGCCCAGGCCTGGCCATGCAAGTCAAGGCCTGGCTCCACGAAAAACATTATTAATACTCATCATACACTGCCAGCCAAGGCTTGACTCCATGAAAAACATGGCACCATTAATGCCAAGGCCTGGCCATGCAAGTCAAGGCCTGGCTCCATGAAAAAAATTATTAATACTCATCATACACTGCCAGCCAAGGCTTGACTCCATGAAAAACATGGCACCATTAATGCCAAGGCCTGGCCATGCAAGTCAAGGCCTGGCTCCACGAAAAACATTATTAATACTCATCATACACTGCCAGCCAAGGCTTGACTCCATGAAAAACATGGCACCATTAATACGAAGGCATGGCCATGCAAGTCAAGGCCTGGCTCCACATGCAACTCATGGCACCTAAGCTGCCACTAGACTGTGTGCTCTGCAAGATACAGCTCTTTTTAACCACTTAATCACTGGAACATTTACCCCCCCCCCCCCCTTAGAAATCATGGGGCCCCATACTGTCTCCCTGACAGGGCCCTGCTCCCTCCCCACACCGCACAGAAAATATCAGATTATATTTTATTTTCACTAAAAATAGACTAAAATCAAATCATTCATATATGACATGTTAACCGGGCCCCCTGCTCCACTCTCCATCATGAAACATCCCCTTGTGTGCCCACAGCACACAAGAGAGGAGGGAAGCTGGCCAAGCGTCAGGGAAAAGGGGTGCACGGGGGGGTGGGGGGCATAAAGCAGAGGGACAGGGGAGTGGATTCTAGAACCGATCCCCCTGCAGCGCAGCTGGAGAGAGGGAGCAGAAGAGAAGCCAGCAGTGCTGCAAGGGAAGACAGAAGAGGATCGGTGTCTGCAATATGGTAAGACAGCCGACTCTCCTACTCAGCAGGTGCCTGCCCCGCTTGAACTGATGGGGACAGGGCCCAGTACAGAAGGGCTGGCTGTACTGCCTGATCATGGTCAGGCCATTTTTTGGCACTGCATTATTTTAACTGACAATTGCGTGGTCATGCAACACTGTACCCAAATAAAATGTATATCTTTATTTTGTGTTTAAAAAAATAAATAAAAAAAAAAAAAGTTTTCTTTTGGTGGTATTTGATCAGCACTGGGGTTTTTTATTTTTTGCACCAAAAAAAGAAAAAAAAAAAGAAAAAAAAAGACCAACAATTTTGAAAGATTTTTATTTTTTTTACTTTTTATCAACCAACCAGTAAAATAAAAATAAAGTGTCTTCATAAAAACATAGGTCAACATGTATTCTGATAGATATTTTTGTTAAAAAAAAATAATAATAATCCCAATAGGCGTATATTGATTAAAATCTATTTTTTTTTCCCCCCATGATGCACTGAACCATTATTGAATGAATAAGGCCCCTTTCACACTGGGGCAGGAGCCACGGCGACGGTAAAGCAGCGATATATTTAGCGCTGCTTTACCGTCGTTTTACCCGCGAGATTCGGCCACTAGTGGTGCGGATTTAACCCCCGCTAGCGGCCGAAAAAGGGTTAAAATCCCCGGCAAAGCGCCTCTGTATCGGCGCTTTGCGGCGGTATTGCCACGGTGTCCCATTGAAATCAATGGGTAGGAGCGGAATAGGAGCGGTGAATACACCGCTCCTATACCGCTCCAAAGATGCTGCTAGCAGGGCTTTTTTTTACCGCCGGATTTCACACTGGAGTGAATGGGGCCGTTTTTTTCAGGCGGTGTACAGGCGCTATTTTTAGCGCTGTACCGCCTGAAAACCACCCCAGTGTGAAAGGGGCCTAAATGAGTGACTTGTATAGCGATATCTATGCGAACTGAATCGCCTCAGGGCGCTTTTGCCACCAGTGTCCATCTGCAGTATAGCGCGGTCCTTTACCCCATATTATCTCTACCCACTCAGCCTCGTCACGCTATAGTAAGCCCTTTGCCTAAATCGCTGTCCTTGAAATTCTTTGAAAGCATCTATTTTATATTATCAGTATTTGGAGCAGTCTCAAATTTCTGCTGAATTGGGATACCTTTAGGTGTGATAGCACATGTGCATTTTTCAAGTGCCACTTGTAGGGCAGCCCATTCACTTCAATGGGCTGCTCCACACACACCACAAAGTCCCGACCCCTTTTCCAAAATTGAACACTGCACTGAACCTCATGGCGCACGCAGATGCGTGGGGGGGGGGGGGTGCCATTAGACCATTTTCACACCTATGCGAGTATGGAATGCGCACAAAATTACTTTCACTGCACGCACAGAAACACGCAGCCCTTTAGCAGATTAATGGCACGCCATGCATCTGCCGACACGTGAGCCAAACTGCATGGTGCCGCAGCACCTTGCAGTTTGGCGTAGTGCGATTTTGGAAACGAAGTTTCTGGTGCCTACTGCTATCCAAAGCCTCAGCCACTAAGCTGCTAAAGGCGTGCTTAATTGCTAAAAAAAAGGGCATTTTCGGGAAAGTGCGCCATTTTGCACGCCGGACATTCAAAGATGCGATCCAAACCTGGCTCATAACTGGGCCGCTCTTTTGGACACTCCTTCAATATTTCAGCTTCCTGTGAGAACGGTTTGGGTTATCCTCCCTGTACAGTCTATATCTGGATACAGTTGGCAGCCGGTGTATATGAGCAGTAACGGTGGGAAGTTCAACGTTTTAACATTAGAGGTTGAGATACCAGCTTTATTTTGTGGAAACAATATGGCCTCATGCACACTGGGCTTAAAAAAAATAAAAAAAATAAAAAAAAAAACACACCACAACACCAAAGGGGCATACAGGAGAGGAGTAGAGAAAATGCTGAATGCTTATATGCATTCCTGTTCCAAGATATAAGGGACGCAATGTATTAACCGGTTCCCGACCGGCGCACGACGATATACGTCGGCAGAATGGCACGGACAGGCAGGAGGGCGTATATACAAGTCCCTCCTTTAAGCCGTCCGTGCCATCGGGACCCCCGTGAGGCCGCCCTCGATCGTCCCACGGGAAGGCAGAATGGGGAGATGCGGAAATAGACAGCATCTCCCCGTTCTGCCTAGCAACTAGTGACGCCGATCTCTGCTCCCTGTGATTGGAGCAGAGATCAGCATTATCTATCTGACAGCCACGCCCCCCTCCACAGTAAGAAACACACCCCTAGGCATACTTAACCCCTTACAGTGCCCCCTAGTGGTTAACCCCTTCACTGCCAGTGTCATTTATACAGGAATCAATGCATTTAAATAGCATTGATTGCTGTATAAATGACAATGGTCCCAAAAATGTGTCAAAAATGTCCGATGTGTCCGCCATAATGTCGCAGTCACAATAAAAATCGCTGATCGCCGCCATTACTAAAAAAAAAAAAAAAAATTATTAATAAAAAATGCTATAAAACTATCCCCTATCTTGTAAACGATATAACTTCTGCGCAAACCAATCAATAATCGCTTATTGCGATTTTTTTTACCAAAAATATGTAGAATACGTATTGGCCTAAACTGAGGAAATTTTTTTTTTTTTTTATATATATATATATATATATATATATATATATATATATATATATATATATATATATATATATATATATATATATATATATATATATATATATATATATATTTTTTTTTTTTTTTTTTTTTGGGGGGGATATTTATTAAAGCAAGAAAATTTAAAATAATGTATTTTTTTTCAAAATTGACACTCTTTTTTGTTTATAGAGCAAAAAATAAAGACCGCAGGGGCGATCAAATACCACCAAAAGAAAGCTCTCATTGTGGGAAAAAAAAGGACGTCAATTTTGTTTGGGAGCCACGTCGCACGACCGCGCAATTGTCAGTTAAAGCGACGCAGTGCCGAATCGCAAAAAGGGGCCTGGTCCTTTGGCTGCAAATTGGTCCGGTCTGAAAGTGGTTAAAGTGAATATGAGAGCCAGGAAACTAGCATTTTCCCAACGTTGCGATGGCTGCCTTCACATCTCTAAGGAAATGTTTCCTTTAAAGCCCAACTCCAGGTTTCTTGTGACCATGCTGTTTCACCAACAGATGCAGCCGCTGTATTAACAGTGTGTAGCTTCAGCCTCATACAGTATACAGCAGTGTGCTCCGGCAGTGGGACAGCGACATTCTGTCCACCCCTGAAACAAAACCGAGTCGGGCAAGAATAGCATTTCATCAACGAAGACAAGACTTCCTCTATATAGTTAGCTGATGTGGAGATTGTGGCGCCATCCACCTGTCTTCTCCACCTCAGCCAATCAGAGAAAGCCCTGTATTCATTGGGGAAATACGTTTAGTGTGAATAGCTGAGCAGCACTAAACCCGACTTGATTTTGTTCCAGGAAAGGAAGTATTTAAAAAGGTACAGGAAACCTGAGGTTTTAAGGCCCATATATTTGAGGGATTAATACTGCAGTTTTGTCAGAGGGTTGTGCACCACCTTCATATGCTACTGAGCACATTGTGTACCAACAACACGTCATCGTTCACTCACTCAAGTCCTACAGCAGGGAAATCCCCAACATGTGGAAGTCAATGCATTACAATAGAAAGAATGTCATATGGGCAGAAAGAGAAATTCCACCAATGCGGCCGGCACACTCCTAGCAACCCGTACCACAACATTGAGAAAGTGGTGTTATAAAGAATTTGTGACCATGTTGTATGCCTATTCTCCAACTGTGTGCTGTGCCAGTGCGTGCCCGTGAGTTATGCAACTGAGTGCGCAGTGCCCGTGTGTTATGCAACTGAGTGCGCAGTGCCCGTGTGTTATGCAACTGAGTGCGCAGTGCCCGTGTGTTATGCAACTGAGTGCGCAGTGCCCGTGTGTTATGCAACTGAGTGCGCAGTGCCCGTGTGTTCTGTGTTATGCAACTGAGTGCGCAGTGCCCGTGTGTGCTGTGTTATGCAACTGAGTGTGCAGTGCCCGTGTGTGCTGTGTTATGCAACTGAGTGCGCAGTGCCCGTGTGTGCTGTGTTATGCAACTGAGTGTGCAGTGCCCGTGTGTGCTGTGTTATGCAACTGAGTGCGCAGTGCCCGTGTGTGCTGTGTTATGCAACTGAGTGCGCAGTGCCCGTGTGTGCTGTGTTATGAAACTGAGTGCGCAGTGCCCGTGTGTGCTGCATTATGCAACTGAGTGTACAGTGCCCGTGTGTGCTCAGTGTTATGCAACTGAGTGTGCAGTGCCCGTGTGTGCTCAGTGTTATGCAACTGAGTGTGCTGGGTTATGCAACTGAATGTGCAGTGCCCGTGTGTTATGCAACTGAGTGTGCAGTGCCCGTGTGTGCTCTCTACTCTGTCCGAGTTGTGTGACTGAGTGTGCTCTGACTATGCTGTGTGTTCTGTGGCTGCGAGTGCTCTGGCTGTTTTGCGACTGTGCTGTGATTGTGCTCTGTACTTGTGTGTGCTCTCTGTGTGTTCTGCGACTGAGTGTGCACGTGTGTGTTCTGCGACTGAGTGTCCTGTGCGTCTGCTCTGACTGTCTGCATGTACGCCATTGCTGAGTGATTTAAGTGGAGGTGACCCACAGCACCTGTGTACACCATCACTCCAAAATCTGTGTACTCCAGTGAGAGCACAGGGCGACACAGGGAGGAGGAGAGCACAGGGCGACACAGGGAGGAGGAGAGCACAGGGCGACACAGGGAGGAGGAGAGCACAGGGCGACACAGGGAGGAGGAGAGCACAGGGCGACACAGGGAGGAGGAGAGCACAGGGCGACACAGGGAGGAGGAGAGCACAGGGCGACACAGGGAGGAGGAGAGCACAGGGCGACACAGGGAGGAGGAGAGCACAGGGCGACACAGGGAGGAGGAGAGCACAGGGCGACACAGGGAGGAGGAGAGCACAGGGCGACACAGGGAGGAGGAGAGCACTGGAGAGGGGTGGCTGGGAGTGGAGTGCAGTAGTGAGTAGGAGAGCAGAGAGAGTCAGGTGATGTATGATGAGTAATAAAGCTGTAAAACTGAATGAGTACAGGAGGACTCCCGTACTGCTGACAAGAAGCAGGATATGCCCAGCTACAAAAAGAAAGGAGGGGTAGCGTGTATTTAGGAGGGCGGCACAATGGGTGTAGAGCTGTATGGGCACAGGGAGCCTCCACTTTTTCTGCCAGGAAATGCTCTTCTCTTTTTTGATATTGAAATGGAAGGATAAAGGATACAATAAAGAAGTCCCACCTGCATCATGCGACGCCAGGGCACGCAACATCTTGCCGGCATTCTTGCGAATCTGCTTCTCCGAATTACAAAGCATCTTCATGAGCAGGTCCAGAGCTCCGGTCTCCTTGAAGACCCCGGCCAGGGAGCCGATGCTGGCGTAGGCACTTAGCACATGAATGGTGTTGAGGATGGAAGAATCGGGGCCGGAGCTCTGGGACATCTGTCTGGCTGCTCTCTGAACCAGCATCCGCACATCCTCGGTCATCTCCTGCAGAGCGGCCTCATCGGGGGAACCAGACGTCTTTTCTTCTGCGATGCCCGGCCCCTCAGACTTGCGCTTCCCCAACAGAGTGGGGCAGTTGGTGTAAACTTCCTCTGCCGACATCCACATCAGGATATTCGGAGACTTGCTCTCCGTCTGTAAGGTGGCTCCGCCACTTCCTGCAGCCTCCTCCACATTTTGCAACGCCCATCGGATCAGATACTCGGTGTGTCCGTCTGGGCTCAACCTCTGCCGCAATAACTCCACCGGCTGGGCCTGGAGCTTCGGATCCAGCTGTACCAGGAGGTTGCCATTCCTCCTCTCCCCCACCAACATGGCGGAAACCTGACAGCAGACGGAAAGGGATAACATTGTAGTACATATCAGACTTCTGTAACCCCACCATTACAATCCATCTGTCCTTCACTGCATAACCCCTGCCCTCCTGGCTGCCTAACCCCTGCCCTCCTGGCTGCCTAACCCCTGCCCTCCTGGCTGCCTAACCCCTGCCCTCCTGGCTGCCTAACCCCTGCCCTCCTGGCTGCCTAACCCCTGCCCTCCTGGCTGCCTAACCCCTGCCCTCCTGGCTGCCTAACCCCTGCCCTCCTGGCTGCCTAACCCCTGCCCTCCTGGCTGCCTAACCCCTGCCCTCCTGGCTGCCTAACCCCTGCCCTCCTGGCTGCGTCCACCACACTACCATACAACCGAGCACCCTACCAGATTCTACCCGTCCTACAACCGCCACTCCCTACCCTTCCTCCCATTTTCACTCCCTTCACACCAAACTCTACCCTTCCTCCACTTCTTAGCCTTCACATGACACTAGTGCTCCTACCAACTGCCACTCCCTATCCTTTCTACCACACGTCACCCTTCCTCCTATTTTCACTCCCTTCACACCAAACTCTACACCTCTTTCCTTCCACTTCCTTTCCATTGCACTGTACCCATTCCCCCCAACCTCCACTTCTTACCCTTTCCATGACACTCGTCCTCCAACTGCCACTCCCTACCCTTCCCAACGCACTCTGCTCTTCCTCCAACCGCCACTCCCTGCCCTTCCCATGACACTCATGTTCCTCCAACTGCCACCTCCCTACCCGTTCTACCACACACCCTTTTCTACCACATGCCCCCCTTCCTGCAACTGCCACTCCCTACCCAGCCTCCATTTCTTACCTTTCCCATAACACCCTAGTGTTCCTGCAACTACCACTCCCTATTCTTCCCATTACATTCTACTGTTCTTCCAACTGTCATTTCTAAACTTACTTCAAACACCCCTTGCCAACACACACTGCTCTTCTTACAACCACCACACCCCACCCAACCTACATTTCTTTCCCTTCCCATGACACTCCAGTGTTCCTCCAACTGCCGCTCCCTACCCTTTCTATAATACGCCACGTTTCCCGCAACTGCCACTCTACATCCTTTCCCATCACATTCTACCCTTCCTCCAACTGTCATTCCTAACCTTCCTCCAAACACAACTCTATACCCTTCCCAACACACTCGGCTCTTCATTCAACCACTACCCATCCTACACTTCTTACCATTCCCAAGTGTTCCTCCAACTACCACTCCCTACCCTTTGTACCACACGCCACCCTTCCTACAACCACCACACACCACCCAGCCTCGATTTCCTACCCTTCTGATGACACCCTAGTGTTCCTGCAATTGCCACTCCCTACCCTTTCTACAACACTTCCTGTAACTGCCACTCTCTATCCTTCCCATCACAGTCTACCCCTCCTCCAACTGTCATTCCTAACCTTCCTTCAAACACAACTCCATACGCTTCCCAACACTCTGTTCTTCCTCCAATCACCACTCCCTACCCATTCTCCATTCGTTACCCTTCCCATGACACTCCAGTGTTCCTCCAACTGCCAACCCCTACCCTTTCTACAATACACCACCCTTCCTGCAACTGCCACTCCCTATTCTTTTCTATTACATTTTACCCTTCTTCCAACTGTCATTCCCAAACTTCCATCAAACAACTCCATACCCTTCGCAAAGCACTCTGCTCTTCCTACAACCACCACTCACTACCCTTTCTCCAACCACAATCTTTTCTTTGGGCTCTTTCACACTGGCAGCCATGTTGGTTGAGCCGCAGTTCTACCACCCTCCCCTGGCCGCCCACCAGAATTCTAAAAACGACACCCTGACAGGGCTGTACACATTGCCACACTTTGTGTCTGTGGCTATTTAAACCCAGACTGCAGAATATGACAGGCGCCTGTCAAAGTCGCCTGCTGAGATCAACGGCGCAGAAACCTCAACCGCAAGGCCAACGCTTGGCTTGTAGTTGTGGTCCCACAATGTAAAATTGCCACTGGCAATTAAAACAATAAAAAGTATTAAAAAAAAAAAAAAACACCACAGGTCTCAGTAGCGCCTCTAACATGCCTGTCAGCCGCAGCTATTCCGCCTTTTGAAAAATGCTCCACCTGAATGGATTTCAAAGGTTGGTAACAATTACCAGCACAGTGAAGACCTTTCTTCTACCCTTCCCACCACACTCTAAGTACTCACTGTTACCACTATTTACCCTTCCCACCACTCTATGGTCACCCTCCCCACCACTCTATGGTCACCCTCCCCACCGCTATCCTTATTCTTTCTTATCCTTTTTTGATAAAGGTGAAATAACCCTTTAACACTCTCATATATCCCCGGCCACCCAACACTTCTCACTGCTCCCCCCTACCCATCCTACGCTCTGCTCCCCCTACTATTCCTCTTCCTGCAGCCCACTACCTCCATATACACCCCCTCAAGTCCCCCCCCCTCCCGCCATATACACCCCCTCATGCCCCCCCTCCATATATGTTCCCCCCCTCATCCATATATGTTCCCCCCTCATGTCCCCCCCCTCATCCATATACACCCCCCTCATGTCCCCCCCCCTCATCCATATACACCCCCCTCATGTCCCCCCCCTCATCCATATACACCCCCCTCATGTCCCCCCCTCATCCATATACACCCCCCTCATGTCCCCCCCTCATCCATATACACCCCCCTCATGTCCCCCCCCTCATCCATATACACCCCCTCATGTCCCCCCCCCCCTCATCCATATACACCCCCCACATGCCCCCCCTCATCCATATACACCCCCCTCATGCCCCCCCTCATCCATATACACCCCCCTCATCCATATACACCCCCCCTCATCCATATACACCCCCCTCATCCATATACACCCCCCTCATCCATATACACCCCCCTCATGTCCCCCCCTCATCCATATACACCCCCCTCATCCATATACACCCCCCTCATGTCCCCCCCTCATCCATATACACCCCCCTCATCCATATACACCCCCTCATGTCCCCCCCCTCATCCATATACACCCCCCTCATCCATATACACCCCCCTCATGTCCCCCCCCTCATCCATATACACCCCCCTCATCCATATACACCCCCTCATGTCCCCCCCCTCATCCATATACACCCCCCTCATCCATATACACCCCCTCATGTCCCCCCCCTCATCCATATACACCCCCCTCATCCATATACACCCCCCTCATCCATATACACCCCCTCATGTCCCCCCCCCTCATCCATATACACCCCCCTCATCCATATACACCCCCTCATGTCCCCCCCTCATCCATATACACCCCCCTCATCCATATACACCCCCTCATGTCCCCCCCCCTCATCCATATACACCCCCCTCATCCATATACACCCCCTCATGTCCCCCCCCCTCATCCATATACACCCCCCTCATCCATATACACCCCCCCTCATGTCCCCCCCTCATCCATATACACCCCCCATATACACCCCCCTCATGTCCCCCCCCCTCATCCATATACACCCCCTCATGTCCCCCCCCCTCATCCATATACACCCCCCTCATGTCCCCCCCCTCATCCATATACACCCCCTCATGTCCCCCCCCTCATCCATATACACCCCCTCATGTCCCCCCCTCATCCATATACACCCCCTCATGTCCCCCCCCCTCATCCATATACACCCCCTCATGTCCCCCTCATCCATATACACCCCCCTCATCCATATACACCCCCCTCATCCATATACACCCCCCCCCCCTCATCCATATACACCCCCCTCATCCATATACACCCCCCCTCATGTCCCCCCTCATCCATATACACCCCCCCTCATCCATATACACCCCCCCCTCATGTCCCCCCTCATCCATATACACCCCCCTCATCCATATACACCCCCCCCTCATGTCCCCCCTCATCCATATACACCCCCCCTCATCCATATACACCCCCCCCTCATGTCCCCCCTCATCCATATACACCCCCCCTCATCCATATACACCCCCCCTCATGTCCCCCCTCATCCATATACACCCCCCCTCATGTCCCCCCTCATCCATATACACCCCCCCCTCATCCATATACACCCCCCTCATGTCCCCCCCCCCCATCCATATACACCCCCCTCATCCATATACACCCTCCCTCATGTCCCCCTCTCATCCATACACACCCCCCTCATCCATACACCCCCCCCTCATGTCCCCCCCTCATCCATATACACCCCCCTCATCCATATACACCCCCCCCTCATGTCCCCCCCGTCATCCATATACACCCCCCTCATGTCCCCCCCTCATCCATATACACCCCCCTCATGTCCCCCCTATATACAACCCTCCATATACACCCCCTCATCCATACACCCCCTCCCTCCATATACACCCCCTGACGTCCCCTCCTCCCGCCATATACACCCCCTCATGTCCCCCTCCTGCTCCACATACATTCTATCACCATACACTCCCTCATGCCCCTTCCCACCCTGAAGTCCACCCCTCAACTTCTCCCTTTGTACACTGCCCCTCCCCCCTCCGGTTCCCCTTTCTCTCACACGGTGTCGCAGAGCCGATCTTGCAGTCAACTCCGTTACTCGCTCTCTGCACTTCCGGGTTACTCCGACCACGTGATTGACGCGACACGCCCACACGGCCTTCACTCCTGACAGCTCAGCGTAACGCCGGGACGTGTGGGCGGGGCTACATTGCGTCTATTGTGGGAAGGCGGGGACCCGTGGGGGTGTCTAAGTCTGGAGGCGTGGTCATCAGATCTTGTGAAAAGCGGTGGCGGGCGCTGTGCGTAAACCACACATGAAAGAATGTTACCATGGAAACTACCACACAGGGTCAAAGGGATGGGGGCGGGGATAGACAGGAGTGTGCCTACAAGAGATCTGTAGGAAGGAAAGTGCTCTCTAGGGGGCGCCATCCACCAGAGTCCGTCCAAAATACCACCAACCACGTAGCCTACGCTCAGCGCCGGGGGGCCCGTCCACGTCTGCGTAATCCCAACACAGTTGTCATCCTCACACCGGGACACGCCCACTGATCCTCATACCCGGACACGCCCACAGACCCTCACATTTTTTTACTGACTAAACGTAAAATTTACAGGCGGGGCCTTCCCACTGACCCCCAACACCAAAACATCCCCCTCCTACTGATCCCCACACTAAACATTCCCCTCCATGACCCCAAACAAACACCTTCCCTTTCACTGACCCCCGGGCCCCAACACCAGAACATTTGCCCCTCCTAATAATCCCTGACACCAGAACATTTCTCCTGCCCCACTGACCCCCAACACCAGAACATTCCCTCCTCCCACTGACCCCCAACACCAGAACATTCACCCCTTCACTGACCCCCAACACCATAACATTCCCCCTGCCCCACTGACCCCAACACCAGAACATTCACCCCTTCACTGACCCCCAACACCATAACATTCCCCCTGCCCCACTGACCCCCAACACCAGAACATTCCCTCCTCCCACTGACCCCCAACACCAGAACATTCACCCCTTCACTGACCCCCAACACCATAACATTCCCCCTGCCCCACTGAACCCCCAACACCAGAACATTCCCTCCTCCCACTGACCCCCAACACCACAACATCTTCCCTCTCACTGCCCAAACACCAGAACATTCCATCTCCCACTGACCCCCAACACCATAACATTCCCCCTCCAACTAATCCCCAACAAAAGAACATTCCCCCTGCCCACTGACCCCCAACACCAGAACATTCACCCCTTCACTGACCCCCAACACCAGAACATTCACCCCTTCACTGACCCCCAACACCAGAACATTCCCTCCTCCCACTGACCCCCAACACCAGAACATTCACCCCTTCTCTGACCCCCAACACCAGAACATTCCCCCTGCCCCACTGAACCCCCAACACCAGAACATCTTCCCTCTCACTGCCCAAACACCATAACATTCCATCTCCCACTGACCCCCAACACCATAACATTCCCCCTCCAACTAATCCCCAACAAAAGAACATTACCCCTGCCCACTGACCCCCGACACTAGAACATTCCAGCCCTCCCACTGACCCCCAACACCAGAACATCCCCCCTTCAATGACCCCCCAACACCAAAACATTCCCGACTACTTAACCCTGAAACTAGAACATTTCCCCTGCCCCACTGAACCCCCAACACCAGAACATTCCCCCTGCCCCACTGAACTCCCAGCACCAGAACATTCCCTCCTCCCACTGACCCCCAACACCAGAACATCTTCCCTCTCACTGCCCAAACACCATAACATTCCATCTCCCACTGACCCCCAACACCATAACATTCCCCCTCCAACTAATCCCCAACAAAAGAACATTACCCCTGCCCACTGACCCCCGACACTAGAACATTCCAGCCCTCCCACTGACCCCCAACACCAGAACATCCCCCCTTCAATGACCCCCAACACCAAAACATTCCCCCCCTACTTAACCCTGAAACTAGAACATTTCCCCTGCCCCACTGACACCCAACACCAGAACATTCCCCCTGCCCCACTGAACTCCCAGCACCAGAACATTCCCTCCTCCCACTGACCCCCAACACCAGAACATCTTCCCTCTCACTGCCCAAACACCATAACATTCCATCTCCCACTGACCCCCAACACCATAACATTCCCCCTCCAACTAATCCCCAACAAAAGAACATTACCCCTGCCCACTGACCCCCGACACTAGAACATTCCAGCCCTCCCACTGACCCCCAACACCAGAACATCCCCCCTTCAATGACCCCCAACACCAAAACATTCCCCCCTACTTAACCCTGAAACTAGAACATTTCCCCTGCCCCACTGACACCCAACACCAGAACATTCCCCCTGCCCCACTGAACTCCCAGCACCAGAACATTCCCTCCTCCCACTGACCCCCAACACCAGAACATCTTCCCTCTCACTGCCCAAACACCATAACATTCCATCTCCCACTGACCCCCAACACCATAACATTCCCCCTCCAACTAATCCCCAACAAAAGAACATTACCCCTGCCCACTGACCCCCGACACTAGAACATTCCAGCCCTCCCACTGACCCCCGACACTAGAACATTCCAGCCCTCCCACTGACCCCCAACACCAGAACATCCCCCCTTCAATGACCCCCAACACCAAAACATTCCCCCCTACTTAACCCTGAAACTAGAACATTTCCCCTGCCCCACTGACACCCAACACTAGAATATTTCTTCCCCCTACTGACCCCCAACACCAGAAAATCCCCCTCCTACAAACCCCAACACCATAACATTCCCCCTGACCCTCTACACCAGAACATTCCCTCCTCCCACTGACGACCCCCCCACACCAGAACATTCCCCTCCTTCCACTGACCCCCAACATCAGAACATCCCCCTTCCCACTGACACCCAACACCAGAACATTTGCCCCTCCTAATAATCCCTGACACCAGAACATTCCCCCTTCCCCACTGAACCCCCAACACCAGAACATTTCCTCCTCCGACTGACCCGCAGCACCAGAACATCTTCCCTCTCACTGCCCAAACACCATAACATTCCATCTCCCACTGATACCCAACACCAGAACATTCACCCCTTCACTGACCCCCAACACCATAACATTCCCCCTCCAACTAATCCCCAACAAAAGAACATTCCCCCTGCCCACTGACCCCCAACACTAGAACATTCCAGCCCTCCCACTGACCCCCAACACCAGAACATCCCCCCTTCAATTACCCCCAACACCAAAACATTCCCCCCCCCTACTTAACCCTGAAACTAGAACATTTCCCCTGCCCCACTGACACCCAACACTAGAATATTTCTTCCCCCTACTGACCCCCAACACCAGAAAATCCCCCTCCTACAAACCCCAACACCATAACATTCCCCCTGACCCTCTACACCAGAACATTCCCTCCTCCCACTGACGACCCCCCCCACACCAGAACATTCCCCTCCTTCCACTGACCCCCAACATCAGAACATCCCCCTTCCCACTGACACCCAACACCAGAACATTTGCCCCTCCTAATAATCCCTGACACCAGAACATTCCCCCTTCCCCACTGAACCCCCAACACCAGAACATTTCCTCCTCCGACTGACCCGCAGCACCAGAACATCTTCCCTCTCACTGCCCAAACACCATAACATTCCATCTCCCACTGATACCCAACACCAGAACATTCACCCCTTCACTGACCCCCAACACCATAACATTCCCCCTCCAACTAATCCCCAACAAAAGAACATTCCCCCTGCCCACTGACCCCCAACACTAGAACATTCCAGCCCTCCCACTGACCCCCAACACCAGAACATCCCCCCTTCAATTACCCCCAACACCAAAACATTCCCCCCCCCTACTTAACCCTGAAACTAGAACATTTCCCCTGCCCCACTGACACCCAACACTAGAATATTTCTTCCCCCTACTGACCCCCAACACCCGAAAATCCCCCTCCTACAAACCCCAACACCAAAACATTCCCCCTGCCCCACTGACCCTCTACACCAGAACATTCCCTCCTCCCACTGACGACCCCCCCCCCCCCCCACACCAGAACATTCCCCTCCTTCCACTGACCCCCAACATCAGAACATCCCCCTTCCCACTGACCCCCAACACCAGAACATTCCTCCCCCTATTGACCCCCAACACCAGAACATTCCTCCCCCTTTTGACCCCCAACACCAGAACACTCCCTCTCGCATTGACCCCCAATATCAGAACATTCCCCCTCCCACTGATCACCAACACCAGTACATCTCCCTTTCTACGGATCCCCAACACCAGAACATCCCCCCCTCCCACTGACTCCCAACACCAGTACATCTACCTTCCTACTGACCCCCAACACCAGAACATTCCCCCCTCCCACTGATCCCTGACATCAGAAAAACCCACTCCCACTAATCTCCAACACCGTAATATTCTTTCCCCTACTGACCCCCAACATCAGAGCATTCTCACCCAAATGACTGCCCCACTGACCCTCTACACCAGTACATTCCCTCCTCCCACTGACTCCCAACACCAGTACATCTCCCTTTCTACTGACCCCCAAGACCAGAACAGTCCCCCTCCTACTGATGCCTGACATCAGAAAATCCCACTCCCACTCATCTCCAAAAACGTAATATTCTTTCCCCTACTGACCCCCAACACCAGAGCATTCTCACCCAAATGACCCCCAACACTAGAACATTCCCCCCTCCTACTGATCCCAGTGACCAGAACATTACACCTCCCACTGATCTCCAACACTAGAATATTCCTCCCCCTATTGACCCCCAATGCCAGAACATTCCCTCTCACATTGACCCCCAACACCAGAACATTTGCTCTCCCACTGACCCCAACAACAGTACATCACCCTTCCTACTGACCCCCAACACCAGAACATTCGCTCTCCCACTGACCCTCAACAACAGTACATCACCCTTCCTACTGACCCCCAACACCAGAACATTCTCCCTCCCACTGATCCCCAACACCAGAACATTCCCCCCATGACCCCCAACACCAGAACATTCCCCCATTTCACTGACCCCCAAAACCAGAACACAAATTCCCCCCTCCCACAGATTCCCAATGTCAGGGCTGGGCTCAGCCCTTCCTTCTCTGAGCTGGCCACTCAACTGTCGGTTAATTGCCAGCTCCTATCTCTCCACAGTGACTCACCTGTTGACAGTGGCGGCTGGTGCTCAAAAACTGAAAAAGTCTGACAAATACTGAAACAAAAACATCAATTGCAGCCACTGTGCCCATCATATGTAGCCACTGTGCCCATCATATGCAGCCACTCTTCCCATCATATACAGACTCTGTGCCCAGCAAAAGAAGCCACCTGTGCCCATCATATGCAGCCAACTATTCCCATAATATGCATCCAACTGTGCCCATTATATGCAGCCAACTGTGCCTATCATATGCAGCCAACTGTGCCCATAATATGCAGCCAACTGAGCTCATCATATGCAGATTACTGTGCCCATCATATGCAGCTACTGTGCCCATCATATGAAGCCAACTGTGCCCATCATATGCAGCCTCTGTGCCCATCAAATGCAGCCAACTGTGCCCATCAATTGCAGCCTCTGTGCCCATAATATGCAGCCACTGTGCCCGGCAAATGCAGCCAACTGTGCTCCATCAACTGCAGCCTTTGTGCTAATAATATGCAGCCACTGCCCGCCCACTGTCTGCTCAGCACTTAGCACTTACCCATCGTGGTGTGCCCATCATATGCAGCCACTCTTCCCATCATATACAGACTCTGTGCCCAGAAAAAGAAGCCACCTGTGCCCATCATATGCAGCCAACTATTCCCATAATATGCATCCAACTGTGCCCATTATATGCAGCCAACTGTGCCTATCATATGCAGCCAACTGTGCCTATCATATGCAGCCAACTGTGCCCATAATATGCAGCCAACTGTGCCCATTATATGCAGCCAACTGTGCCTATCATATGCAGCCAACTGTGCCCATAATATGCAGATTACTGTGCCCATCATATGCAGCTACTGTGCCCATCATATGAAGCCAACTGTGCCCATCATATGCAGCCTCTGTGCCCATCAAATGCAGCCAACTGTGCCCCATCAATTGCAGCCTCTGTGCCCATAATATGCAGCCACTGTGCCCGGCAAATGCAGCCAACTGTGCTCCATCAACTGCAGCCTTTGTGCTAATAATATGCAGCCACTGCCCGCCCACTGTCTACTCAGCACTTAGCACTTACCCATCGTGGTGATGGGTCAGGCAGCGAGATAGGCAGTGAGCTGTGAGACGTGTACCGTGGCGGTGGATGCTGTGTGTCCTCCGACTCCTCCGTGCGTGTCTTCTTCCTGTTCTGCACGGCGGCCAATGGGATCACCTCTACCTTCAGCCAGGTATTACATCCAGGCCTCCTGATTGGCTGAGAGGCGGTTCTGTGTTCAGTATTCATTTGCTTTGCTAACACACCTGGGTGCACTGCGATTGCAATGGTTTGCGCTCGCAGTGCACCTTTTTTGAAGCCTATTAGAGCCTACGGCTCTAATCAGGTGCTTCAAAAACACACACCCCCCCCCCCGCAGCTGTAATTCAGACACCCGGCGCCCGAAAAGGGTCTGGACGCCTGAATGGGGGGTGCCTACAGCGCCCATGGATAGATTCATGCAATGCATGAATTTATCCATAGTACACAGAGGGGGTGGCTGGAGAGAGGGGGCGGCGCTCGAGCACCCCTAATGGACGCACCGCCACTGCCTGTTGATGATATCCTGCTCGTCAGTCCTGCTTACTTAAGCCATCCAGCCCAGATCTTCTCTGCCTTCGCCTTGTCAACATCACAGAGACTCTCTCCTGTGTGCCTGTTAAAGACTTGCTTGGCTGACGTCCCTTCTGTTTCCAGATCCTGCTTACTGTTCCACTACGCTAAATCTCTGGTTTCCTGGCTGGTCTGACTATCCGTTCTGGTTCAAGGGGAAGATAGATGCAGCTCAAGGAAGGGTGTCTGGAAATGTAGCTCTCCTCAGAACAGGAACAGCAGGTGCTGGCTAAGCATAGGTAATTGGATGAAGGGAAAATTCTGGACAGCCGCACTCAAAATCAAATGCCTTTATTGATAAAAGTAGGTAGCAATCCAAAAAGTACAAGCCACAAGTACAAGTACAAGCCACAGCAAACAACGGATCACAGGAGCTGGCGCATTTCACACTTTCAAAGGTGCTTATTCATGGTTTCTGACAGTAGGCGAAGGCCATGAATTCAGAACATGCAGTTAATCCACTTGTTGGTAATATTTTTTCCAGATTGGATGACCAGGATCACCTCATGGATCAGTTTGCTATGGCGTTACAAACGCTCCTGAGTCGCAGAGCTCACCTTGAATCTTCCACTGTGGCTGCTCCAGTACAACCTGTGTTGCAGGCCGTCCCTGCTGCTGCTCCAGTCTCTGTGCAGGCATCCGCCTTGAGTATTACCTCTAAAAGAGGTATGTCTGGTTTCCCCAGCGATTTGGGGACGATCCAGTTCAATGCAAAGGGTTTCTCAACCGGGTTGAGATATATTTTGGGATGCTGCCCCAGGCGTTTCCCATGGACAGAAGAAAAGTAGGTTTTCGTGATATCTTTGCTTTCTAAGAGAGCCTTGGCCTGGGTCTCTATGGGAGACACAAAAACCCATTGTCATGGTTTACCCAGAGTTTGTGGCTTCCTTTAACCACATGCCGACCAGGCCATAGCCGAAAGACGGCTACAGCGCGGTCGGCTTATTCTGGGTGGACGTTCGTAGGACGTCCTCCCAGAACCTTACTCCCGCTCGCCCCCTGGGGCGCGCACTCGGGAGCATCCATGACAGACGGGTCCCGAGGACCCGGCGCATCACGGATCACGGTAAACGGCCGCTGATAGCAGCCATTTACCACGTGATCGCTCCGTCAAATGACCACAAGTACACAAACCGGCGTCACGTCATGACGCTGGTTCCTCCCTCCCCTCTCTGTACCGATCGGTACAGTGAGAGGGGAGAAGGGGAGAGGGGGAGAGATGGGTCCAGCGCTGTGGGCTGGATGTGCAGTGCCCACAGCGCTGGTCAGTGACAGCAGTGTGCAATACACTGCCAGCAGTGTGCAATACTCTGCCACCACTGTGCAATACTCTGCCACCACTGTGCAATACTCTGCCACCACTGTACAATACTCTGCCAACACTGTACAATACTCTGCCAACACTGTGCAATACTCTACCAATACTGTGCAACACTGCAATACTCTGCCAATACTCGCCAATACTCTGCCAATACTCGCCAATACTCGCCAATACTCTGCAATAAATTTTAATTTTTTACCGAATTTTTTGTATTTTTTGATTTATAGCGCAAAAAATAAAAAACCCAGCTGTGATTAAATACCACCAAAATAAAGCTCTATTTTTGTGAAAAAAAGGACAAATAATTAATTTGGGTACAGTGTTGCATGACTGAGTAATTGTCATTCAAAGTGTGAGAGCACCGAAAGCTGAAAATTGGTCTGGTTAGGAAGGGGATGTAAGTGCCCAGTGGTCAAGTGGTTAAATAACACCAAAAAAACACCCTGCGTCGATTTAACTGATTAAAAATCTCAAAAATCTTATTTGTTTTGCACAAAAGTTATAACGTCTACAAAATGGGGGATAGATTTATGACATTTTTTACTAGTGCCCAGTGGGTAAGTGGTTAAAGGAGTATTTGATGTTCCCACACGCTCCACTTCTGCTGTCAAAAGCCTTGTGTCCATCAAACAGGGTACAAGAACTGTTGCCGATTACGCCATTGACTTCCGTAGTCTGGCAGCAGAGGTTGCGTGGAACAATGAGGCCCTCGTGGCTGCTTTTTCTCATGGTCTCTCGGATAACATCAAAGATGAGATAGCAGCCCGAGACATACCCACTGAGCTGGAGAAGTTGATCTCGTTTGCCATTCTTATTGACTCCCGACTCCAAGAGAGACCTTCCCTTAAAGAGTGCTTGCGGAAGCCTCTTGTACCTTTGGCTCCAGCTTTGCAGTCCCACCCTTGCCTCCCTCAACTCCCATGCCTCCTGGTACCAAGTCGGTCAGTGAAAGTGAACCCATGCATTTGCGCTTCACATGTCTCTATGCGGAGGAGAGAGCCCTTAGGAGGAGGGAGAGATTGTGCCTTTATTGTGGCCAGGCAGGTCACTTTTTGAAGTCTTGTCCTACCCGTCCAGGGAACCCCGAACTTGAGGTCCTTTCAGGGACAGACTTTAGGTGGCATTGTTTTGTCCCCAGTTATCCAGATGGATAAGCCCCTGGTTCCAGTTACCCTTTCATGGGCTGAGTCGTCCGTTGAGATACAGGCTCTAATCAACCCTGGGGCTGCAGGCCTGTTCATTGATGCTGCCTTTGTATCAAAGCACTCGATTACGCTGCAGCTGCGTGCCACTCCACTTGCCATTGAGGCTCTACAGCCTACCCATGTGACTCATGAGACTGCTCCGTTGTCCATGGCCGTAGGGGCTCTTCACCATGAGATAATCCAATTCCAATTTATTTTCTCACCTAAATTTCCGCTGGTTATTGGTTACAGAGGCACAACCTCTCCTTCGATTGGCTTCGTGCTGAGGTTCTCTGGTCGCCACAATGCAGTAAGACATGCTTTCAGAAGGTGGCTAAGGTCCTGTGCACCTCTTCACTCTCCTCTCTGCCGGAGGAGTGCTGTGATTTTAGCAATGTCTTTGACAAAGGTCAAGCAGGTAGTTTGCCTCCACACCGGTCGTGTGATTGCGCAATTGACCTTCAACCTGGTGCCATACCCCCTCGTGGCCGGGTTTACTCTTCATTGGTCTCGGAGGATAAGACTATGGAGGAGTATGATGCAGACGCACTTTCTCAAGGTTTCATCTGCAAATCCTTGTCTCCTGCTGGTGCTGGTTTCTTCTTTGTGAAGAAGACGAGTGGTGAACTGAGACCTTGTATTGATTATAGGGGTCTCAGTCATTCCACGATTAAGAATGCTTATCCGATTCCGTTGATTACAGAGTTATTTGACCACCTCAAGGGAGCAATGGCTTGATTTGAGAGGGGCATACAATCTCGTGAGGATTAAGGAGGGGGTGACGAATGGAAGACTGCGTTTAATACCAGAACAGGCCATTATGAGTACCTCGTAATGCAATTTGGCTTTTATTACGCTCCGGAAGTTTTCCAGGAATTTATTAACGATGTCCTCTGAGATTTGTTGCAGTTATGTGTGGTGGTTTATCTCAACAATATCCTCATAGTTTCCAAGTCCCTAGAGAGCCACCACACAGAAGTCTGTCTTGTGCTTCAGAAACTAAGAGAGAACAATCTCTATTGTAAATTGGAGGAGTGCGAGTTCCATCGTGAACAGGTTAAATTCCTGGGTTGTCATTTCCACTTCTGGTTTTTTGATGGACCCAGAGAAACTTTTAGCAGTCCTACAGTGACCCGACCCGTGGGTTTACATCCTCTGCAGTGTTTCCTGGGCTTTGTGGTAGATGGGCTTAGTCACTGGTGCAGGCTTAGTCGATGCTGGAGATACAGTAGATGGGCACAGTGTGTGCTGGTAGTAGATGTCGGTGGTGGTGGTAGACAAGCTCAGTCTGTGGTGGTGATTGAGGGGCTCAGCTCAAATCTCGCAGTTGTAGATAGGCTCATTTGGTGGTGGAGGTAGATGGGTTCAGTCAGTGATAGTGGTGATAGATGGGCTGAGTCTGCGGTGGAGGTAGACGGGCTGAGTCTGGGGCTTTAGAAGATGGGCTCAGTCAGTGATGGAGGTAGACGGGCTCTATCAGTGATGGTGGTAGATGGGTTTATTTGGTGGTGGACATAGATAGGCTCAGTTGGTGGTGGAGGTAGATTGGCTCAGTTGGTGGTGGAGATAGATGGGCTCATTTGGTGGTGGAAGTACTGTGGATGGGCTCAGTCGTTGGTGGTTATAATAGATGGGTGGGTGGAGGTAGACAGGCTCAGTTAGTGGCAGTGCTGGAGATAGATGGGCTTAGTCAGTCATGAAGGTAGACTTGTGGCCTTTGTGGAGGTTGTAGTAGATGGGTTCAATCAGGGTCAGCCAGTGATGGAGATAGATGGGCTCGTTCTATGGTGGATTTGGTAAAAGTAGATGGGCTCACTTGGTGGTGGAAGTAGAGTGGCTCACTTGGTGGTGGAAGTAGAGGGGCTCACTCGGTGGTGGAGGTAGATGGGATAACTCAGTGGTGGAAGCAGGCAGGCTAACTCGGTGGAGGATAAAGAGAGATAACCACCGCTCCAAGGTAATTCTTCAGGGCGAATGCTCCTACTCCTGATTAGAAACCCCAGGTGCAGGCTAATAACAAGGTAGATTAAGAGTATCAGAAGAACTCTGGACAGCCGCACACCAGAAGAAGATAAAAATTCAATGAGTTTATTTAAAAAGCAGGGATCACATCAAATCCAAAAACACGGCAAAGCAGAAAAGGGGGGCACACAGTTGACGCGTTTCACACTATCTATAGTGCTTACTCATAGCTAAGTAACTCTCAAATGAATGTCATATATATGTATGTATCCAGAGTATGTGTTACATGGTGAGTTAATTGAAAAAAGCTGTTGCAAACAGCTGAGACACGGTATTAATTAGATCCCAACATGTGCTGCTGGACAAACCATTTAGATAAAGAGTTACCAAAAATAGAAAAAACAAAAAACTTTTTTTTATATAAATCGTGTTGAATAATGTGCATTATAGTCAAAGAAATGCATTTGAATTTTTATCTTCTTCCGGTGTGCGGCTGTCCAGAGTTCTTCTGATACTCTTAATCTAACTCGGTGGAGGAGGTAGATAGGCTCAGTCAGTGGCAGTGATGGAGGTAGATAGACACATTCATTGTATTTGTTACTCTATGGAGTTTGTGGTGGTCTATATCAGATGGCACTTCTACATTATGTAGATGTACCCCCATAAGGGCTGCAAAGTGATGTGGACCACCTGTCACCCTGCCCAGCCCGGCGTTCGCCTCTCAGACACTCCAAGACAGAAAACAGTCCATGTGCTTGTTTTTATGTTTTATTGAGGGGATTAAACTTGGATTGGGTATAGAAAGTATGAGATGCCCAGTGAATTTTATAACAAATAATTGGGACCACTTTTATACACTCTGGTATATACAGATCTCTCTTCCTCCAGCACAACTCTTAATGCAGACTATTACTCCTCAGCTGCTCCAGCACAACTCTTACTTGAGCTTCCAGGCACCGCATGTTTAGGCCTGACACTCCGAATGGCAGTTACGAGTGAGCATAGATACCAGCTTTCAGTCATGAAAGAGATCTTCCAGTATTACTAGGTGCAGGATTCAGGTCAAAATCCTCTATTTATAATGTAGCTACAGTAGGAGATCCAATGTCTCTTATTCTCTATCTCGGGGGTCCCTAGGACTAGGGTGCCCACGTGTCCCGGATTGCCCGGGACAGTCCCGCAATTAGCAGGTCTGTCCCTGGTCCCGGGCACCTTCATTCCGGGACAATAAATTGTCCCGGAATGAAACTGAGAGAGGAGCAAAATCCCGCTATCGCCATGGCACTGCCTCTGCCTCCCCACCTCCACCTGAGAGACTCTTCTCTACTTCTACTTCTACTGGGTAGGCCACTGGTTGCTAGAGCCGACTGGCGTCTATCAACCAGTGACGTCACGACTGCAACTGCCAGATTTCAAAGCGGTGGAGGAGTGAACTTCCTCCTCCTCCGCACCCAGTGCTCTCAACGGGCCGGCTCCACCTCCACCGCGGACGGCGGCAAGCCCGAGACTACATTAGCCCCAGAACCCCCCCCCCCCTCCCTGGTCCTTGTCAAAATGTCTTCCACGAAACTGGTCCCCCCATGCTAAAGTGACATCACTTCCTCCTAGCGCTCTATGATAGAGATAGTGGTGCAGGAGGGAAAGGAGTGACCGATTCCATGGTAAGCGATCAGCTTTTTTGTGAAAAGGGTGGGGGTGTCCCTGAATGGCAGTTTGGAAATGTGGTCACCCTACCTAGGACATACCATCCATCATGACAAGGTCCGCTATCTTTGGATACGATTTGAACCGTGCAGGTTGAATTCAAACCCCTTCAGGGACCATCCTCTGACAGCGCCATTTATTGTTCTTGCTGCAGTGTCGCCACCTTTGTCTGAATGCGATGCTACTCAACCCAATTTTGAATACAAATCCTCCTATATAAATCACCCCTGATGAAAGGAATTTAAAATCTGAAACGCTTCGGGTACCCTTAGGACTTATCCCGGATGTTGGACACCGGAAAGTACTAACGGAGAATGGAGGGATACCTACTATATATATGTATCATACAGCTTACTGCAAGATATTATAATTTGTGTTTTTTTGCATTTTTTATTTTTATTTTTTATTTTATAATAATCATGTCTTTGTTTATGTTTGTTTCTACAATCATCATGTCTAGAGGATTTTTTATAGAACCTATATGTCATGTGTATAATAAATTTAGAATTTTAACCTACACACAATCGGAAATTCTGCCAGCAAAAAAAGACTGTTCAGAGCTTTTGGTCGGAAAATGCGACCGTGTGTATGGCTCCATCGGACTTTTGCTGGCGGAATTCCCACCAGCAAAAGATTGAGAGCAGGTTCTCTATTTTTCTGTCGGAAAAAGTTCCGATCGGAAATTCCGATTGTAGCAATTCCGACACGCAAAATTCCTACGCATGCTCAGAAACAATTTGACGCATGCTCGGAAGCATTGAACTTAATTTTCTCGGCTCGTCGTAGTGTTGTACGTCACCGCGTTCTTGACGGTCGAAAGTTCAACAAACTTTTGTGTGACTGTGTGTATGCAAGCCAAGCTTGAGCAGAATTCAGTCGGAAAAAAACATCCAAGATTTTTCTGATGGAAATTCCACTCGTGTGTACTTGGCATTAGTGTCTGTGCCAATTTAAAGTCCCAATTCCTCTTTTTTTTGGGGGGGGGGGGGGGGGGGGGGGGGGGGGGGGGAAAAAACAATTTTCTACTTGTTACTGAATGTAGTTTACCCCGTTTTGTGTCATTATGCAGAGAAGGGGGGTTGTCCCCTGAGTGTATATCTCTTTGTACCTGTGTTTGAATCTCTTATGCTCCTCTTCACCCTACACTGATGCTTCGACAAGTGACTGGGTGGGTTAATGGATCTTGGATCATGCTGGTACCGGACAAAGGAAGCTTAGACGGCGGATATACTCCTCTTGAGTACGGGGGTCTGTCATGTACCTACAAAACGTTTCAAGTTTAGTGACCCCCAGTTCAATGTGATACCAATGCTGGTACAAACTAGCAAATTCATGTGTATTACCATTTTGGGTCCTCAGTATGAGTAATAGGAATAGGCTAGAAATAACTGATATACAATGTGGATATGATTTTACAATAGATACACTTGAATCTTTGCACCAATTTATCGGTTGTAGATAGGCTCAGTCACTGGGGAAAGTAGGTAGGCTTAGCTGATGCTGGAGATACGTAGGTGGGTTAAAAGTGTGGTGGTAGTAGAAGGGCTCAGTAGGTGGTAGTGATAAAGGGGTTCAGGGTGGTAGTGGTATACAGGCTATTTTAGTTGTGGAGGTAGATGAGCTCAGTCAGTGGTGGTGGTGATAGATGGGCTCAGTCTGCAGTGGAGGTAGACGGGTTTAGTCTGGATTTGTAGTAGATGGGCTAAGTCAGTAATGGAGTAAGACTGGCTCTATCAATGATGGTGGTAGATGGGCTCAGCCGGTGATGGAGGTAGATGGGTTTGTTTGGTGGTGGACGTAGATAGGCTTAGTTGTGGTGGGGGTAGATGGGCTCAGTTGGTGGTAAAGGTAGATGGGCTCAGTAGGTGGTGGAGGTAGATGGGCTCAGTCAGTGGTGGAGGTAGATGGGCTCAGTAGGTGGTGGAGGTAGATGGGCTCAGAAGGTGGTGGAGATAGATGGGCTCAGTAGATGGTGGAGATAGATGGGCTCATTTGATTGTGGAACTAGATAGGCTTAGTCATGGGTGCTGGTGATAGATGGGCTCACTGGGTGGTGGAGGTTGATGTGCTCATTCAGTGGTGGTAGTAGACAGACTCAGTCAGTGGCAGTGGTGGAGATAGATATGCTTAGTCAGTAGTGAAGGTAGACAAGCTCACTTGGTCGGTGGTGGGAGTAGACTCAGTCAATGATGGAGTTGGATGGGTTTATTAGGTGGTGAAAGTAGATGGGTTTAGTCAGTGGTAGCGGTAGATCGGCTTATTTGGTGGTGAAGGTAAATGGGCTCAGTTGCTGGTGGTGGTGATAGATGGAGTCAGACTGTGGTGGAGGTAGACAGACTCAGTCCTTGGATGGGCTCAGTTGATGATGGAGGTAGATAGGCTCAATCAGTGATGGTGGTAGATGGGCTCAGTTGGTGATGGAAGTAGACAGGCTCAGTCAGTGATGAAGATAGATGGTGATAGAGGTAGATAGACTCAGTCAGTGGTGGAAGTAGATGGGCTCAGTCAGGAGTGGAGATAGATGGGCTAATTTGGTGGTGGAAGTACATGGGCTCAGTCTTAGAGGTAGAGGTAGAAAGACTCAGTCTGTGGTTGGAGTAGATGGGCTTGGTTGATGATGTAGGTAGACAGGCTCAGTCAGTGATGGAGATAGATGGGGCTCAGTCAGTGATGGAGGTAGATGGTCGAAGTAGATGGGCTCAGTTGGTGGTGGAGATAGACAGGCTCCATCACTGACTGATGGAATGAAAAAGTGTTCTGATCAGTACAATTGTATTTGAGCAGAACCTTACAATGATGTTCCCGGGTCTCGCTGCATTTGTCGCTGCAATAGCCTGTCTTGGACAATTAATATGTTCTGTAGGTATACATAATTTTACTGTAATGTGATAATACAGTAATGTAAATACTGTGATAATACAATAATTTGATGTTGGATTGTGTCTATTTATGTACGACTTTTGAAATGAAGAGGCAGACAACACTACAAAATGCGTCAAGTTCAGTGACCCACAGTCCATTGTGAAACTAATGCTGGTACACACTAGCAAATGCATGTTTATAACCATATTTTGGTTCTCAATATGATTCTCTGAGAGCATCATTGTAGGGTTATTCCCAAATATATTCAGAACACCGTCTCATTGTTTTTTTACATATGTTATTAAAAAATGATTGTGCCTTTAAAAAAAAATGTGGATACTATAATTAAAAATTATATTTTTTCAAATAATTTGTGTAAGGAGTGCCTCAAAAGCCTTCCTTCTGTTTTTTTTTTTACTACAATAGACTGATTCAGTGGTGGAGGTTGTCGGGCCCAGTCACTGGTAGAGGTAAATTTGCTAATTCAGTAGTAGTGGTAGACAAGCCCCATAGATGGCTCGGTCAGTGGCAGTGGCGGAGGTAGACAGGCTCAGTCAGTGGTGGAGGTAAATGTCTCGGTCAGTGGTAAAGGTAAACAGGCTCAGTTTGTGGTGGAGGTACATACAGTAAGTCAGTTGGTGGTAGAGATACTTAGGTTTATTCAGTAGAAGTTGTAGATGGGCTCAGTTGGTGGCAATTTTCGGAGGTAGGCAGGCTTGGTCGGTATCAGTCACTGGTGGATTTAGATGGTCTTGGTCAGTGGTGAAGGTAGACAGGCTCAGTCCATGGTGGAGGTAGACGCCGTTCTCAGTCACTCGTACAAGTACAGGAGATAGGCTCAGTCAGTAGTGGAGGTAGATGGTCTCAGTCACTGGTGGAAGTAGATGGACTTGGTCAGTGGTGAAGGTAGACAGTCTCAGTCAGTGGTGGAGGTACTGAAGAAAGACTCAATGCTGGAGGTAGATGGTCTCAGTCACTGGTGAAGGTAGATGGGCTAGGTCAGTGGTGGAGGTAGATGGTCTCAGTCATTGATGGAGGTAGATGGGCTCAGTCAGTGGTTTAGGTAGATGGGCTCAGTCAGTGGTGGAGGTAGACAGGCTCAGTCACTGGTGGAAGTAGATGGGCTTGGTCAGTGGTGAATGTAGTCAGGCTCAGTCTGTGGTGAAGGTAGACAGTCTCAGTCACTAGTGCAAGTACAGTAGATGGGCGCAATCAGTAGTGGAGGCAGATGGCCCCAGTCACAGGTGGAAGTAGATGGGCTTGGTCTGTGGTAGAGGTAGCCTTTGAAAACATAGTTGTGCTGTGTAAATGAAATATAAACAAATTGTTATATTTACAAAATAACATGTATCAAATTAAATTGTGAAGTCCAAAGTGAAATGATACATAAAATCCACAGTTGTATTTTAAAATAATGAATCGTCCACAGTGCTCATAAAGTAGTGTCCATCATTCATGTGACTGTGACAAGTTGTGATCAGGGAGCCCACCACCTAAGTGTGTCCAGCCTCTTACCAGAAAGGCAGATCCCACATTATAGGAGGCCTGACATAGCACGAAGCTGAAGCAATGGATCATTTGTTCAGAGGACATCAAACGGCATGCCATATCGGAATGGGACTGAAAAATCCTCCTCCTGTGTTTCTAAGGTGACTCAATCAAGAAGAGAAACATCCTTATAGTGTATTATTGTTTAACATTTAGTAAAAAATTAAAAACTACTTACAAGATGTACAGTATACCTTGTTTACATGCAATAAATCCAAAGAATGCTCCTGGAGCCGGTGTCTTGTCGAATACTGTCCCCCATCGGATAGTGTCCGCCTTATACTGTGCTTGCGCAGTACGGAGGACAAAAGAGACGCCAAAAGTCTCCGAAGATGAACAGCTGATCGTCAGCTCTACATGGCGCCTGCGCACTGAGTCTAGGTTCAAGCCCCATCATCCAAGTGGACATAGAGTTAGAATAAAAATATGCACAGCGAAGCGAGGCTGTGCCCGAAGCGTGGCGAGCGAAGCGAGCCAACGAAGGGCCCTGTTACAAAGCGGTGACTATTAAGTGCGCAGACGCGGTGTACAGCTGATGGTCAGCTGTTAAACTTCTGAGACTTTCGGCGTCTCCTTGACCTCCGTACTGCGCAAGTGCTGCGCCTGCGCAGTACGGGGCAGACACTATCCGATGGGGGACCTTTCTAGTTAGAACACCGGCTCCAGCCAAGTGTGGGTAACATTAGCACAAGCTCTTCCCTACCTTGACGTAGGTTTCGTCTGAACAAACGTTGTCAAAGGAATTAGCTTCTCTGTCTCAGTCGCTGTTGGAGGTAGATGGTCTC
The DNA here is from genome assembly GCA_028564925.1 of Lithobates sylvaticus. Taxonomy (NCBI): domain Eukaryota; kingdom Metazoa; phylum Chordata; class Amphibia; order Anura; family Ranidae; genus Lithobates; species Lithobates sylvaticus. The sequence goes on along the minus strand of CM053028.1, from coordinate 22,644,801 downwards.
AGTCACAGCTGGAGGTAGATTTTCTCTGTCAGTGGTCGAGGTAGATGGTCTCAGTTGTGGTGGAGGTAGACAGGCTCGGTCACTGATGGAGGCACTTAGAGCTCATTCAGTCAGTAGTGGTGGTAGACAGAAGTTTTGGAGATAGATGCACTTAGTCGGTAGTAGAGATAGGGGGGCTCACTCAGTGGAAGCGGAGGAGATAGATTGGCTTTGTTGGTTGTGGAGGTAGATGGGCTCAATTGGTGGCAGTGGTGAAGGTAGATGGGCTCATTTAGTTGTGGAGGTAGATGGTGTCAGTCACTGGTGGAAGTATATAGCTTTGGTCAGTGGTGGGGGTAGATAGTGTCATTCACTGGTGGAAGTGGATGGGTTCAGTTTGTGAAGATAGACAGGTTCAGTCAGCAGTGGGGGTCAATGGTCTCAACCAATGGTGGAAGTAGGTGGCCTCAGTCAGTGGTGGGGCTAGATGGTCTTAGTCAGTGGTGGGGGTAGACGGTCTCAGTCAATGGTGGGGGTAGACGGTCTCAGTCAGTGGTGGGGGTAAACGGTCTCAGTCACTGGAGGTGGATGGACTCAGTCGGTGGCAGTGAAGGAGGTACTGTAGATTGGCTTGGTTGGTTATGTAAGTAGATGGGCTCAGTCGGTGGAAATTAGGTATTAGATTGGCTCTATGGAGGTAGATAGGCTCAATGGGTGGCAGTGGAGGAGGTAGATGGGGCTCAGTTTGTGGCAGTGGAGGACGTAGATTGGCTTGGTTGGTTATGGAAGTAGATGGGCTCAGTCGGTGGAAGTGAGAAGGTAGATTGGCTTGGTTGCTTATGGAGGTAGATGGGCTCAGTTGGTGGAAGTGGAGGAGGTAGATTGGCTTGGTTGGTTATGGAGGTAGATGGGCTCAGTTGGTGGCAGTGCAGGAGGTAGATGGGCTTAGTCAGTAAAAATGAGGAGGTAGATTGGCTCGGTTGGTTATGGAGGTAGATGGGCTTAGTCAGTGGCAGTGGAGGAGGTAGATGGGCTCAGTTCGTGGCAGTGGAGGTTGTAGATGGGCTCAGTTGGTTATGGAGGTAAATGGGCTCAGTCGGTGGGAGTGGAGGAGGTAGTCGGGTTTGGTTAGTTATGTGGGTAGATAGGCACACTTGGTGGCAATGGAGGAGGTAGATTAGCTTGATTGGTTATGGAGGTATATGGGCTCAGTTGGGGGGAGTGGAGGAGGTAGATGGGCTCAGTTGGTGGCAGTGAAGGGGTAGATAGACGTGGTTGGTTATGTAGGTAGATGGGCACAGTGGGTGGCAGTGCAAGAAGTAGAGGTGGCTTTGGTTAGTTATGTACGTAGACGGGCTGAGTCGGTGCAAGTGAAGGAGGTAGATGGGCTTGGTTGGTTATGGCAGTAGATGGGCACAGTTGGTAGAAGTGGAGGAGGTAGATGGGCTCGGTTGTTTATGGAAGTAGATGGGCACAGTCAGTAGAAGTGGAAGAGGTAGATTACTGGGTTGGTTATGGAGGTAGATGGCAACAGTCGGTGGCAGTGGAAGAGGTAGATGGACTCAGTAGGTGGAAATGGAGGAGGTAGATGGGATTGGTTGGTTATGGAGGTAAATGGGCTCAGTTGGTGGGAGTGGAGGAGGTAGTCGGGTTTGGTTAGTTATGTGGGTAGATAGGCACAGTTGGTGGCAATGGAGGAGGTAGATTGGCTTGATTGGTTATGGAGGTATATGGGCTCAGTAAGTAGAAATGGAGGAGGTAGATGGGCTCAGTTGGGGGCAGTGGAGGAGGTAGATGGGCTCAGTTGGTGGCAGTGGAGGAGGTAGATGGACTCAGTTGGTTATGTAGGTAGATGGCACAGTTGGTGGCAGTGGATGAGGTAGATAGGCTTGGTTAGTTATGGAGGTAGATGGGCACAGTCGGTGGAAGAGGTAGATTGGCTCAGTTAGGTATCTAAGTAGATGGGCTCAGTCGTGGCAGTAGAGGAGTTATGGAGGTAGATGGGCACAGTCAGTAGAAGTGGAGAAAGTAGATGTGGTTGGTAGGTTATGGAAGTAGATGGGCTCAGTCGGTAAAAGTGGAGGAGATAGCTGGGCTTGGTTGGTTATGGAAGTAGATGGGCTCAGTCAGTGGCAGTGGAGGAAGTAGATGGGCCTGGTTGCTTATGGAGGTAGATGGGCTCAGTCTGTAGAAGTGGAGGAGATAGATGGGCTTGGTTGGTTATGGAAGTAGATTTGCTCAGTTGGTAGAAGTGGAGGAGATATATGGGCTTGGTTGGTTATGGAAGTAGATGGGCTCAGTCGGTGGAAGTGGAGGAGGTAGATGGGCTGGGTTGGTTATGGAGGTAGATGGGCTCAGCCAGTGGCAGTGGAGGAGGTAGATGGGCTCTGTTGGTTATGGAGACAGATGGGCTCAGTCAGTGGCAGTGGAGAAGGTAGATGGCTTGGTTGGTTATGGAAGCAGATGGGCTCAGTCGGTGGAGGAGGTAGATGGGCTCAGTTGGTTATGAAGGTAGATGGGAACAGTCGTGGCAGTAGAGGAGGTAGATGGGCTTGGTTAGTTATGGAGTTTGATAGGTACAGTCGATGGAAGTGGAGGAGGTAGATGGGCTTGGTTAGTTATGGAGTTAGGCAGGTGTCCCTGTGTAGAGTGGAGGGGACACAGAAGTCACTCCTTAACATGGCCCAAATTGTTTTCGAATCCGGTAATAGGAGTGGTCGCCTGATGGCATGGTTGGCTAAGGGACAGTTTGTTGTCACCCACATTGGGTTAGAGATTCAGAGGGGGTGGTGTTAAAATCACCTAGTGACATAAACCGCAGATTTGCACAATACTACCAGCACTTGTACTCCTCCAGGTTGGATTATACTCCTGAAGAGCTGTCCGAGTACTTGGACGGGGGTCCCCTCCCAACCCTTGGAGACGGGGCGTGTACAGTCTTAGAGGTTGATATCACCCTGGAGGAGGTACAGAATGCTCTCTTCCAACTCCAGGCGGGGAAGACTCCCAGGGCGGATGGCTTGCCAATGGAGTTTTACTTCCAACATCAGGATCTGTTGGCCCCGCGGCTCGTGTCCCTGTACGCCCAATTTTTCACATTAGAGGTACTGCCTGACTCCATGTCTGAGGCAGTGGTGGTGTTGATTCCCAAACCGGGTAAGGACCCAGGGGACTGCTCCTCATACAGACCATGACCTCCGCCGCCTCTTTCTCAACATGTCCATAGCCAATGAAAATAGTGGTAAGCGGGTCATCGCCTCCTTAGACGCTGAAAAGGCGTTTGACTCTGTTGAGTGGGTCTTCTTGTGGGAGTCGTTACGCCATTTTGGTTTTGGTCCTAGGTTTCTACAGTGGCTCCAAATGCTATACCGGGCACCCTCGGCTCGTATACAAACCAATGACAGACTGTGCTCGTTTTTGCTCCAGAGAGGAACACGTCAGGGGTGTCCTTTATCTCCGGCCCTTTTTGCTCTTGCGCTCGAGCCCCTGGCAATTTTAATTCAGGTAGGGTTGCAGGATTTGAAGGTAGGTTCTCTGTAAGAGAAAATCTCCCTATATGCCGACGATGCCCTATTGTATCTACAGGACGCAGACAAGTCACTGGCGGCGGCACTAGAAATATTTGATAAATTTGGTAGGTTCTCCGGCATCCGTATTAATTGGTCTAAATCCATTATTTTTCCTCTGGACCCTCAGGCCCAGGATCCCGGTATAGAGGCCCCACTACTCTGGGTGGATCAATTTAGGTACTTGGGTATCCAGGTTCGGTGGGATCTGATGAGCTTCACGGACCTCAACCTGCTCCCGGTCTTGTCCCAACTTTGGACCAGGTGTGCCTCAAGAGCCTCCCTGCCTCTGAACTTAATGGGCCGTATAAACCGTCTTGCAATAGCCCAACCTGGATACCCAATCCCTGTTTTGCAGAGGTGGATAGAAGCGTGGGTTCCTTTATCTGGGGGGGGGGAGTTGCTCCTAGGTTGGCTAGATCGACCCTGATGCTCCCTGTTTGCTGCAGGGGCCTAGCTTTATCAAACTACCGGATCTACTATTGGGCCACTGTGCTAGTCACAGTTAGATGGTGGTATGTGCTTTCCAAGCGTAATGCTGCGGTATGTCTAGATGCGGCTGTTTTGGGATCGCTTCGGGAACTGGGGAATCTAGTTTACAGGGGGCCTATGATAATCTTCCATGGCCCTAGGACCTGCCTCCTAGGAAGTTTTTTCGAGGAAGGCAATATCCCACCTCTTATAAAGGTTGCAGTGCTGAGACGCTTGTATCAGGCAAGGCGACTAATAGCACAGAACTGGCAGGCTACGACCCCTCCCTCTCCGACGATATGGACCGAGTCCATCAACTCTATGGTATGGTGCGAGAGGGCAATGTTTATTAGGCAGAATAATCTCAAGAAGTTTATGGGCATATGGAGCCCCTGATTGAGCGAGATGGGATGTTTATCGCGGACGGGGAACGACGGGGTGGACAGACTGTCCCCCCCCGCCGATTCCTCACTCGCAGATCTCCCCCGCAGAGCTCCCCCAGCCAACTATACTACAAAACTAATCAGGGGCCCCCTTTCCCCTCCGCCCGCGTACCTGCCCCACCAATCGTTGAACAAACCGACTAGGGGAATTTGAGAACTAGTAGTGTGTAAATAGGGGGGAGGTTTTGGGTGGGATAAGTGGGTAGGGAAGTAGATGGGGAAATAACAACTGATTTTCTATATTAAACTTGCACCATTTGCTATTTATTTTTTATTGACTATGTATGTCTCTTAAAATGGTTGTTTGAAAATGCACAAAAAAAAATAAAGAAATTAAAAAAAAAAAAAAATCTTTCACGGTCCACTAGAACAACCCTTAAGGTCTGGACAGTGGCCAGACAGAGGTTCCTCGGTCCCCAAGGCTGGTCCCCCTTCTGCCCCCTTTGGGGGAACCCTTGCCTCCTGCAATTTAGAACCCTCCCGGATTCACATGTTTGGGCAAGACACGGTATCAAAGTGCTCGCAGACATTTTCTCGGTGGGTGTCCTGCTCCTATTTGCAACTCTCCAAACTAAACACCGCTTACCCGGGTAGATGTACTTTAGCCACGCTACTCGGGCCCAATTCCCGACACCCCCTAGGTTGAGCATGGACCCCATTGAGGAATTGTTGGCTCAGGAACAATTGTCCAAACCCCTCTCCGCTCTATACCTGGACCTATTGAGAACTGACTCCCCCAAGGTAGACAGACTCTGGGATCAGCAGACATTTCGGGCCTAGATAAAGAGGACTGGGAGGACTGCTTAGCGGATAGCACTAGTGTATTAATCTCTTCAAAAGAAAAGTTGATACAGGTTAAATTCCTACACAGGGTTTATTACACCCCCCCAGAAACTTCACAAAGTATACCCACAACGGTCACAGGACTGTCCCAGGTGCCAAAACAGCATAGGAACTTATTTTCACATGCTATGGAGTTGTCCGAAGATTGCCAGATACTGGGGGGAGGTGGTAGACTCTGTTAATGGCCGCCTCCAGCTGACTCTTCCTGTCTCTCTGGAAATGGTGCTTCTGGGTATTCAGGACGATGATCAGAGACCTCGCTGCATCAAACTGTTACTAACATACCTTTTATTTTATGCAAAGAGGGAAATTATACTGCGTTGGAATGCCCCCCCCCCCCCCGGTAGGATCTTGGGGAAAGTCAATAAGCGCTGTTCTTCCACTTTACCAATTGACTTACATTAAAAGAAACTGCCATAAGAAATTTAACAAAATATGGCAGCCATGGACGGCATAGGTAGGAGTAACTCCTTGCTGAAGAATCTTGGGATATAGGGCTGCAGTGCTAGCTGTGGCTTTAGCTAAAGCAGAATGAAGACAGAACCCAACTGTATTGATGTGAATTGTCGCTTAGCTGATCTACATGTTATTCCCTGTCTTTAAATTACCTGTACTATGTCTTTTGATTTAGTCCATGTTGGACAAATTTTGTATCATGCCTTGACATTTTTGTTTCAATAAAGGAACATACTGTTTCTTTAAAAAAAAAAAAAGTTATGGAGTTAGATAGGCACAGTCGATGGAAGTGGAGGGGGTAGAGAGACTTGTCTGGCTATGTAGGTAGATGGGCACAGTGGGTGGCAGTGCAAGAGGTAGAGGTGGCTTTGGTTAGTTATGTACGCAGTCGGTGCAAGTGAAGGAGGGAGATGGGCTTGGTTGGTTATGGCGGTAGATGGGCTCAGTCTGTAGAAGTGGAGGAGATAGATGGGCTTGGTTGGTTATGGAAGTAGATTTGCTCAGTTGGTAGAAGTGGAGGAGATAGATGGGCTTGGTTGGTTATGGAAGTAGATGGGCTCAGTCGGTGGCAGTGGAGGAGGTAGATGGGCTGGGTTGGTTATGGAGGTAGATGGGCTCAGCCAGTGGCAGTGGAGGAGGTAGATGGGCTCTGTTGGTTATAGAGACAGATGGGCTCAGTCAGTGGCAGTGGAGAAGGTAGATGGGCTCGGTTGGTTATGGAAGCAGATGGGCTCAGTCGGTGGAGGTGGAGGAGGTAGATGGGCTCAGTTGGTTTTGAAGGTAGATGGGAACAGTCGGTGGCAGTAGAGGAGGTAGATGGGCTTGGTTAGTTATGGAGTTAGATAGCTACAGTCGATGGAAGTGGAGGAGGTAGATGGGCTTGGTCAGTTATGGAGTTAGGCAGGTGTCCCTGTGTAGAGTGGAGGGGACACAGAAGTCACTCCTTAACATGGCCCAAATTGTTTTCGAATACGGTAATAGGAGTGGTCTCCTGATGGCATGGTTGGCTAAGGGACAGTTTGCTGTCACCCACATTGGCGGGTTAGAGATTCGGAGGGGGTGGTGTTGGAATCACCTAGTGACATAAACCGCAGATTTGCACAATACTACCAGCACTTGTACTCCTCCAGGTTCTATTATACTCCTGAAGAGCTGTCCGAGTACTTGGACGGGGGTCCCCTCCTAACCCTTGGAGACGGGGCGTGTACAGTCTTGGAGGCTGATATCACCCTGGAGGAGGTACAGAATGCTCTCTCCCAACTCCAGGTGGGGAAGACTCCCAGGGTGGATGGCTTGCCAATGGAGTTCTACTTCCAACATCAGGATCTGTTGGCCCCGCTGCTCGTGTCCCTGTACGCCCAATTTTTCACATTAGAAGCACTGCCTGACTCCATGTCTGAAGCAGTGGTGGTGTTGATTCCCAAACCGGGTAAGGACCCAGAGGACTGCTCCTCATACAGACCATGACCTCCGCCGCCTCTTTCTCAACATGTCCATAGCCAATGAAAATAGTGGTAAGCGGGTCATCGCCTCCTTAGACGCTGAAAAGGCGTTTGACTCTGTTGAGTGGGTCTTCTTGTGGGAGTCGTTACGCCATTTTGGTTTTGGTCCTAGGTTTCTACAGTGGCTCCGTATGCTATACCGGGCACCCTCGGCTCGTATACAAACCAATGACAGACTGGGCTCTTTTTTGCTCCAAAGAGGAACACGTCATGGGTGTCCTTTATCCCCGGCCCTTTTTGCATTACGCTCGAGCCCCTGGCAATTTTAATCAGGAATTCAGGTAGGGTTGCAGGATTTGAAGGTAGGTTCTCTGGAAGAGAAAATCTCCCTATATGCCGATGATGCCCTATTGTATCTACAGGACGCAGACAAGTCACTGGCGGCGGCACTAGAAATATTTGATAAATTTGGTAGGTTCTCCGGCATTCCGTATTAATTGGTCTAAATCCATTATTTTTCCTCTGGACCCTCAGGATCCCGGTATAGAGGCCCCACTACTCTGGGTGGATCAATTTAGGTACTTGGGTATCCAGGTTTGGCGGGATCTGACGAGCTTCACGGACCTCAACCTGCTCCCTATCACGTACCTTACAGCGGAGTCCGGATGCTGGGGATGGCCTCGTGCACGGTTCCGGTCCAAACACCCCTGGTGGTGGGAACAGGGAGTGCTGGGGCACGAAAGGGTGCAAGTGCCTGCGGCTGGTAGACTGGTGCTTGGAAGGACTGGTTCCTCTGGAGAGCTGGCGTACACGTTGGTATTCCAGGCTGTGCAGGAACGGCCGAACAGGTGGGTGTAGGCACTGCGAGGTCAAGACGGAAAACAGGTCGGCAACTGGCTGGCAAACAAGGTACAAGGCAGATGGCAAGTCCGTAGTCAAGGCAGGCAATAGGTTGGCAACAGGCTGGCAAACAAGGTACAAAGCGGAAGGCAAGTTCGTGGTCAAGGCAGGCAATAGGTTGGCAACAGGCAGGTGATAAAGTACCGAATCAGAGAGCAGAGCCGTAGTCCAGGGATCCAAGCTGAGGTCAAACCAAAGGGAGCAGTCAGTAAGCGGGGTCAATCCAGGAAGGGTAACAGGAAAACCAGGTGAATCAGGACCAAGGTAGGCAGGAACTTCAGGCAGGTATTCAGGAGATAAGACTGAAGACGATCCAGCACTGACACCATGTGAAGCCCCTGTTTATATAGGGCGCCTTGTGCTGGGATTGGTGGAGGTACGGGTCCGTGCGTGATTACGCGCGCACGTTCGTGCTGACGTGGAAGTGCGTGCCCTCGTTCGTATTGACAAACGAGGGCGCGCACAGGTCAGCGTTGGTACGCGGGTACGCCCACACGTTCGGTTTCGTTGAGAAGGCCGCGCATGGGTATTGGCGTTTGCCGAACGGAGATTAACCCCTACTGGACGAGGACGGGCATGGAACGCGTGAGTTCTCTGACATTGCCCCCTCCTTAGGGGCAGCCTCCGGATGCCTCTTTGAAACGAACCCTGGGGGCGGGAACGATGAAAAGCCTGTATAAGTCTCTGGGCATGAAGATTTGTTCTTGGTTCCCAGGAATTTTCTTCTGGGCCAAAACCTTTCCATTTAATTAAATATTGGTCCTCACCTTGCCGTTTTCTATGATCCAGGATAGCTTCAATTTCAAATTCTTCTTCCCCATTTACTCGGATAGCCTCTGGAGGTCCTACTTCACGATCTGGAAAGGAATTTGGAACATCAGGTTTAAGTAGGGAGACATGAAATACCGGATGGATCCTGAATGAGGCAGGGAGTTCAAGTTCATAGGCCACTGGGTTGACCTTTCTCTTGACAGGGAAAGGGCCCAAGTATCTAGGTCCCAATTTCTTGGAGGGGCATGCTAGTTTTAAATTTGTAGTAGATAGCCACACACGATCTCCTACCTCCAAGTTCAATTCTCCCCTTCTCTTTTTGTCGAAGTATTTTTTATCATCCTCCTGTGCTTTAGCAATAGTTTCCCTGAGCATCTGGTTGTTGGAGGAAAGGAAATCCAGTCTATCCTGAACAGCCGGTACAGAGGATTCGGGCACAAGTGTGGGTAGAAAGGAGGGATGAAATCCGTAGTTGGAGAAAAATGGTGATTGGTTCGTGGTGGAGTGGATGGAATTGTTAAAAGCAAATTCTGCCAAGGGAAGCAGTGAAGCCCAATCCTCTTGGGAAAACGAGGAGAAGCAACGTAGGTATTGTTCCAACGTTTGGTTAGTACGTTCGGTCTGCCCGTTGGTCTGTGGATGGTAAGCTGAAGAGAGACTGCATTTAATACCTAGTGCCTTGCATAATGACCTCCAAAACTTGGATGTGAACTGCACTCCACGGTCAGAGACGATGTCACTGGGAATTCCATGGAGTCTGACGATTTCTTTAATGAAGTTCCTGGCGGTTTCAATTGCTGAGGGTGTCCCTTTCATGGGAATGAAATGTGCCATCCGAGAAAAGCGGTCCACCACCACAAAAATGGAAGAGAATCCTTCAGAGGGGGGAAGCTCCACAATAAAATCCATGGCAATTCTGTCCCATGGCCTCTCGGGAATGGACAGTGGTTTCAGCAGGCCCCATGATTTATTTTTACTGCTTTTATTTCTGAGACAAATCAGACAAGAGTTAACATAATTCCTGCAGTCCTTGGCCAGATTTGGCCACCAAAAGTGTCTCTGAATTAGATCCATAGTCTTGTGGCCCCCAAAGTGACCCGCCAGAGGATAGTCATGGCAGGCCTGTAAAACGGTGGTGCGTAGGTCTTGAGGGATGAAAATTTTATTGTTGAGCCAAAAAACCCCATCCTTCTCCTGAAGGTTGATGCCCGGAGGTAATTGTGTTCCCACGGATGCCTGGCGGAGCTGTGTCATGAAACTGGATTGGGTCAGGAGAAAATTCCCTGCTTGCAGGATAGTATCTGGTGGAGACGGGGTTTCAAATTCTGTGAACATTCGGGATAAGGCATCGGGTTTAACGTTTTTAGATCCAGGGCGATAAGTAATATGAAAATTAAAACGGGAAAAGAAAAGAGCCCATCTGGCCTGTCGGGGTCTAAGGCGTCTGGCAGTTCTGAGGTATTCTAAATTTTTGTGATCTGTGAAGATCAGTATCGGATGTGTTGCCCCTTCCAGGAGATACCGCCATTCTTCCAGGGCTAGCTTTATTGCTAGGAGTTCTCGGTCACCTACGTCATAGTTCTTTTCTGATACACCTAGTTTCCTGGAAAAGAAAGCCACCGGGTGCATTAGAGACTTGGGTCCTTGGCGTTGAGACAAGATGGCTCCTACTGCACTCTCCGAAGCATCGACCTCCAGAGTGTAGGGTAATGCAGGGTCAGGGTGTTTTAGTACTGGAGCGGAGGTGAATGCCCTTTTTAATTGGTCGAAGGCGGCTTGGGCCGCTGAAGTCCACTGGAAGCGGCTTTGCTTCTTGGTGAGCTGAGTGATCGGAGCGATGATCTTGGAGAAGTTCCTGATAAATTTTCTATAAAAATTTGAGAACCCAACAAAACGTTGTACCCCCTTTTTGTCATTTGGGGGCGGCCAGGACATGATGGCAGAGACCTTCTGGGGATCCATGGCTACACCCCCAGTTGATATAACCAGGCCGAGGAAGTGAATAGTCTGGCGTTCGAATTCACATTTTTCGGCCTTTGCGTAAAGTCCATGTTGCCTTAATCTACCCAGAACTTGTTTGACATGATCACGATGAACTTCTAGAGAGGTGGAGAATATCAGGATATCGTCCAGGTAAACGATTACAAAGGAATCTAGAAAGTCTCTGAAAATGTTATTAAAAAAATGCTGAAAAGTGGCCGGGGCGTTGCATAGTCCAAATGGCATGACTAAATATTCGAAGTGGCCAAAACGTGTTCGGAATGCTGTCTTCCATTCGTCACCCTTGCGTATTCTGATCAGGTTATAGGCCCCACGTAGGTCCAACTTCGTAAATATTTTTGCTGAGCGGAGTCTCTGAAATAATTCCGGGACTAGTGGAAGCGGGTACCGATTCTTAATTGTCACCTTATTCAGGTCCCTGTAATCCACACATGGGCGGAGCGAGTGATCTCTTTTTTCCACAAAGAATATTCCGGCTCCTGCTGGGGAGGAGGAATGCCTGATGAATCCCTTTTTGAGGTTCTCATCGATGTACTCCTTGAGAACCAGGAGTTCAGGTTCAGACAGGGGAAAGATCCGCCCGAAAGGAATTTCGGCCCCAGGTAGTAACTCAATCGGGCAGTCGTAGACCCGATGGGGAGGAAGGGTGTCCGCTTTCTGTTTATCGAACACGTCCAGGAAGTTGTGGTACACTGGTGGCACCAACTCCTTGAATTCAGAGTCCGTTCTTAGGCACCCAATGACTGGTGGAATCTGGTGGAAGGACTTGAGACAGTTCTGTAAACAGTAGGAGGACTGAAAAGTCACCTCACCGGTGACCCAGTTGACCTGGGGATTGTGGGCCTGTAGCCAAGGCATTCCTAGGATGACAGGAAACAAAGGTGAGGAGATGACATCTAGACGGAGTAGCTCCTGGTGACCTGGTGGGATGCTGGTGAACAGGGGTTGTGTCTCCAGGGTAATAGGCCCGGACTTGATATTTGACCCATCTGCTAGCCGTATGGAGAGTTGATGCTGCTTAGGTGTCAAAGGGATGTTATGTTGTAGAGCGAAGGCATGATCCACAAAGCAGCTACATGCACCAGAGTCAATTATAGCCTGGACTCAGAGTGTTTCTCCTGGGAGCTGTAAGGAAATAGGAACAGCGATGTGAGCGGCTTTTATTAGAGACAAGGCGAAAGGCACACGGGATGATGAATTGAACTTACGGATCTTATTCGGGCATGTGTTGGCGTAGTGCCCAGCTTCCCCACAGTAGAGGCAGAGGTTGTTCTGGCGACGCCGCTGTTTCTCCTCGGGTGATAATGGTGAGCGGAGTAGGCCGACTTGCATGGGCTCTGGTGCTCCTGAGTTGGCAGCAGGCACGTTGGAAACGGGAGTAGGAGGGTAGTTGGGACCCTTGGGTAACACCCATGTGGGGCGTGTCAAGCTGGACCTCTCGGACCTCCGCTCTCTTAAACGACGGTCTATCTGGATAGACAGCTGAATCAAATCCTCCAAAGTACTAGGAATCCCCACTCGGGCTAGCTCATCCTTCAGAGCTTCAGAGAGGCCTATGCGGAACTGATAGAGGAGTGCGGCGTCGTTCCAAGAGGTGTCGGAACTCCACCGCCTGAAGTCTGTTACGTAGTCCTCTACTGGCCGGCGCCCTTGTTGGAGGACATGGAGGCTGGCCTCTGCTGTTGTAGTGCGTTGAGGATCATCATACAGCTTGGCCATTTCATCCAAAAATGAGTCCAGGGTATCCAGAAGAGGACTGGCTTGTTCCAACATACGGTGGGCCCAGGTCTGAGGCTCCCCTTGGAGTAGGGAGACTACGAACCCCACCTTAGTGCTCTCTAGGGAGAAGGTGCGGGGTTGTAGCAGGAAATAGAGCCGGCAGGCATTCCTGAAGGAGCGGAACTTACTGCGGTCCCCTGAAAACCGTTCTGGTGGGGGCACACGAGGTTCTGGGGGTGGCATCATTACTGTGGGTGCTGATGCAGAGGTTGCTGAGCCAGAAAACCGGGATGCCAAGGAGGCCTGATGAGTTGCAGAGCCCGGGGCCATGGATTCCACTCTCTGTTCCAGTTGATGGTAGCCATCTCGCAGGCCCTGGACTGCCAGGGTAAGGGCCGACATCTGTTGGCACAAAGCTTCCAAAGGCGAGGCACCCCCTTCGGACTCCATTCTGGCTGGATCGTACTATCACGTACCTTACAGCGGAGTCCGGATGCTGGGGATGGCCTCGTGCACGGTTCCGGTCCAAACACCCCTGGTGGTGGGAACAGGGAGTGCTGGGGCACGAAAGGGTGCAAGTGCCTGCGGCTGGTAGACTGGTGCTTGGAAGGACTGGTTCCTCTGGAGAGCTGGCGTACACGTTGGTATTCCAGGCTGTGCAGGAACGGCCGAACAGGTGGGTGTAGGCACTGCGAGGTCAAGACGGAAAACAGGTCGGCAACTGGCTGGCAAACAAGGTACAAGGCAGATGGCAAGTCCGTAGTCAAGGCAGGCAATAGGTTGGCAACAGGCTGGCAAACAAGGTACAAAGCGGAAGGCAAGTTCGTGGTCAAGGCAGGCAATAGGTTGGCAACAGGCAGGTGATAAAGTACCGAATCAGAGAGCAGAGCCGTAGTCCAGGGATCCAAGCTGAGGTCAAACCAAAGGGAGCAGTCAGTAAGCGGGGTCAATCCAGGAAGGGTAACAGGAAAACCAGGTGAATCAGGACCAAGGTAGGCAGGAACTTCAGGCAGGTATTCAGGAGATAAGACTGAAGACGATCCAGCACTGACACCATGTGAAGGCCCTGTTTATATAGGGCGCCTTGTGCTGGGATTGGTGGAGGTACGGGTCCGTGCGTGATTACGCGCGCACGTTCGTGCTGACGTGGAAGTGCGTGCCCTCGTTCGTATTGACAAACGAGGGCGCGCACAGGTCAGCGTTGGTACGCGGGTACGCCCACACGTTCGGTTTCGTTGAGAAGGCCGCGCATGGGTATTGGCGTTTGCCGAACGGAGATTAACCCCTACTGGACGAGGACGGGCATGGAACGCGTGAGTTCTCTGACACTCCCGGTCTTGTCCCAACTTTGGACCAGGTGTGCCTCATGAGCCTCCCTGCCTCTGAACCTAATGGGTCGTATAAACCTCCTTAAGATGCTATTTCTACCTAAGTTTTTGTACGTGTTTTGCAATAGCCCAACCTGGATACCCAATCCCTGTTTTGCAGAGGTGGATAGATGCGTGGGTTCCCTTATCTGGGGGGGCTGGGTTGCTCCTAGGTTGGCTAGATCGACCCTGATGCTCCCTGTTTGCTGCAGGGGCCTAGCTTTATCAAACTACCGGATCTACTATTGGGCCACTGTGCTAGTCACAGTTAGATGGTGGTATGTGCTTTCCAAGCGTAATGCTGTGGTATGTCTAGATGCGGCTGTTTTGGGATCGCTTCGGGAACTGGGGAATCTAGTTTACAGGGGGCCTATGATAATCTTCCATGGCCCTAGGACCTGCCTCCTAGGAAGTTTTTTCGAGGAAGGCAATATCCCACCTCTTATAAAGGTTGCAGTGCTGAGACGCTTGTATCAGGCAAGGCGACTAATAGCACAGAACTGGCAGGCTACGACCCCTCCCTCTCCGACGATATGGACCGAGTCCATCAACTCTATGGTATGGTGCGAGAGGGCAATGTTTATTAGGCAGAATAATCTCAAGAAGTTTATGGGCATATGGAGCCCCTGATTGAGCGAGATGGGATGTTTATCGCGGACGGGGAACGACGGGGTGGACAGACTGTCCCCCCCGCCGATTCCTCACTCGCAGATCTCCCCCGCAGAGCTCCCCCAGCCAACTATACTACAAAACTAATCAGGGGCCCCCTTTCCCCTCCGCCCGCGTACCTGCTCCACCAATCGTTGAACAAACCGACTAGGGGAATTTGAGAACTAGTAGTGTGTAAATAGGGGGGAGGTTTCGGGTGGGATAAGTGGGTAGGGAAGTAGATGGGGAAATAACAACTGATTTTCTATATTAAACTTGCACCATTTGCTATTTATTTTTTATTGACTATGTATGTCTCTTAAAATGGTTGTTTGAAAATGCGCAAAAAAAAAATAAAGAAATTAAAAAAATAAAAATAAATCTTCCACGGCCCACTGGAACAACCGTCAAGTGGACAGTGGCCATGTCATGGTTATGCAGTAATCTTCCCCTGTTTGCTTACCTCTCCTCATGTGTTCAGACTAAGAGGCCAGCCACTCTCACCTGGTGGTTTTTATAACCTCTCCTCTAAGCATGGCTCCACCCCAGGCCCTATCAGGGAAACCTATATTTACCTGTGCACTGCAAGCCAGTGGTGCTGATCAACCATTGTGTATCCGTGGTGCGTTTGGCTTCCTGGTTCCTGCTTGCCGTGTGCTTTATGTTTGTCTCCGTTACCGACCTTGGCGTGTTCTCAACGATTCCTGTCTGCTTGCGACCTTGACCCTTTGGCATGTCCCCGACCATCCCTGTCTGCCTGTGACCCTGAACCTTTTGGCGTGTACTCTGTTGTTCCTGTCTGCTAGCTACCCTGACCTCTGCCTTATCCCCTTACTATCCTTGTCGTTCCAGCCTGCTGCTTCCTTCTCCTGTAGTCTACAGTGAGCCTGAGCTGTGAGACCCTAGGGGCCGCGACCTGGAGCCAGACTGCAGCGAAGTCAATCCTCACCACTAGAGGCTCTGGCGAACACCTCCTGGCTCTTAGACTCCGCACCCTGGGGAATCTATGCTCTAGCTCCCACTGGGATCTGTGTTAGTGATCCAGTATACCTGCGTCCTGTATCTCCCTGGGTACAATCCGCAGCAGTCAGTCCTAAGTCCACTACCTAGCGGTGCACTTCCAACTCCTACAGAGTGCACCTGTCACCTGGTCTCAGGTGACCTGACAGGCCAGACAGAGGTTCCTCGGTCCCCAAGGCTGGTCCCCCTTCTGCCCCCTTTGGGGGAACCCTTGCATCTCGCAATTTAGAACCCTCCCGGATCCACATGTTTGGGCAAGACACAGTATCAAAGTGCTCGCAGACATTTTCTCGTGGGTGTCCTGCTCCTATTTGCGACTCTCCAAACTAAACACCGCTCACCCGGGTAGATGTACTTTAGGTACCTCCAGCTGCGCCACGCTACTCTGACCCAATTCCCGACACCCCCTAGGTTGAGCATGGACCCCATTGAGGAATTGTTGGCTCAGGAACAATTGTCCAAACCCCTCTCCGCTCTATACCTGGACAGACTCTGGGATCAGTGGAAGGCAGACATTTCGGGCCTAGATAAAGAGGACTGGGAGGACTGCTTAGCGGATAGCACTTGTGTATTAATCTCTTCAAAAGAAAAGTTGATACAGGTTAAATTCCTACACAGGGTTTATTACACCCCCCCAGAAACTTCACAAAGTATACCCACAACGGTCACAGGACTGTCCCAGGTGCCAAAACAGCATAGGAACCTTTTTTCACATGCTATGGAGTTGTCCGAAGATTGCCAGATACTGGGGGGAGGTGGTAGACTCTGTTAATGGCCGCCTCCAGCTGACTCTTCCTGTCTCTCTGGAAATGGTGCTTCTGGGTATTCAGGACAATGATCAGAGACCTCGCTGCATCAAACTGTTACTAACATATCTTTTATTTTATGCAAAGAGGGAAATTATACTGCGTTGGAATGCCCCCCCCCCCCCCCCGGTAGGATCTTGGGGAAAGTCAATAAGCGCTGTTCTTCCACTTTACCAATTGACTTACATTAATAGAAACTGCCATAAGAAATTTAACAAAATATGGCAGCCATGGACGGCATAGGTAGGAGTAACTCCTTGCTGAAGAATCTTGGGATACAGGGGGTCCCCGACTTACAAACATCCGACTTACAAACGACTCCTACTTACAAACGGAGGGAGACAACAGGAAGTGAGAGGAAATCCACCCCTAGGAAGGGAAATTCACTCCTGTAAGAGTTAATATGGGAAAAAGGTGTCTCCACTGATGCTTTATCACCAGTCCATGTTTCCCTAACAACCCAAAATTTTCAAAATCCAATTGTCATTGGGACAGAAGGTGAGGTGAAATCTTCTGAACAGGGGCACAGACAGAAAAACAAATGTTACAGGGGTGATAACCCTTCTCTATGTTATCTAAAAAACGTAAAAATTGATTTTTTTTTTGGCTGGAGCTACACTTTAAAAAATGTACCTGTTCCGACTTACAAACAGATTCAACTTAAGAACAAACCTACAGTCCCTATCTTGTTTGTAACCCGGGGACCCCCTGTATAGGGCTGCAGTGCTAGCTGTGGCTTTAGCTAAAGCTGAATGAAGACAGAACCCAACTGTATTGATGTGAATTGTCGCTTAGCTGATCTACATGTTATTCCCTGTCTTTAAATTACCTGTACTATGTCTTTTGATTTAGTCCATGTTGGACAAATTTTGTATCATGCCTTGACCTTTTTGTTTCAATAAAGGAACATACTGTTTCTTTAAAAAAAAAAAAAGTTATGGAGTTAGATAGGCACAGTCGATGGAAGTGGAGGGGGTAGAGAGACTTGGTTGGCTATGTAGGTAGATGGGCACAGTGGGTGGCAGTGCAAGAGGTAGAGGTGGCTTTGGTTATGTATGCAGTCGGTGCAAGTGAAGGAGGGAGATGGGCTTGGTTGGTTATGGCGGTAGATGGGCACAGTTGGTAGAAGTGGAGGAGGTAGATGGGCTCGGTTGTTTATGGAAGTAGATGGGCACAGTCAGTAGAAGTGGAGGAGGTAGATTACTGGGTTGGTTATGGAGGTAGATGGCAACAGTTGGTGGCAGTGGAGGAGGTAGATGGACTCAGTAGGTGGAAATGGAGGAGGTAGATGGGCTTGGTTGGTTATGGAGGTAGAGGGGCTCTAGAGGTAGATGGGCACAGTTGGTGGAAGTGGAGGAGGTAGATGGTTGGGTGTGTTATGGAGGTAGATGGTCACAGTTGGTGGCAGTGGAGGAGGTAGATGGACTCAGTAGGTGGAAATGGAGGAGGTAGATGGGCTTGGTTGGTTATGGAGGTAGAGGGGCTCTTAAGGTAGATGGGCACAGTTGGTGGAAGTGGAGGAGGTAGATGGTTGGGTGTGTTATGGAGGTAGATGGGCACAGTTGGTGGCAGTGGAGGAGGTAGATGGACTCAGTAGGTGGAAATGGAGGAGGTAGATGGGCTTGGTTGGTTATGGAGATAGAGGGGCTCTGGAGGTAGATGGGCACAGTTGGTGGAAGTGGAGGAGGTAGATGGTTGGGTGTGTTATGGAGGTAGATGGTCACAGTTGGTGGCAGTGGAGGAGGTAGATGGACTCAGTAGGTGGAAATGGAGGAGGTAGATGGGCTTGGTTGGTTATGGAGGTAGAGGGGCTCTGGAGGTAGATAGGCACAGTTGGTGGAAGTGGAGGAGGTAGATGGTTGGGTGTGTTATGGAGGTAGATGGGCACAGTTGGTGGCCGTGGAGGGGGTAGATGGGCTCAGTAGGTGGAAATTTAGGAGGTAGATGGGCTTGGTTGGTTATGGAGGTAGATGGGCTCAGTCGGTGGCAATGGAGGAGGTAGATTGGCTTGATTGGTTATGGAGGTAGATAGGCTCAGTAGGAAGAAATGGAGGAGGTAGATGGTCTCAGTTGGTCTCAGTGGAGGAGGTAGATGGGCTCAGTTGGTGGCAGTGGAGGAGGTAGATGGGCTCAGTTGGTTAAGTAGGTAGACGGCACAGTTGGTGGCAATGGAGGAGGTAGATTGGCTTGATTGGTTATGGAGGTAGATGGGCTCAGTTGGTGGCAGTGGAGGAGGTAGATTGGCTTGATTGGTTATGGAGGTAGATGGGCTCAGTTGGTGGCAGTGGAGGAGGTAGATAGGCTCGGTTAGTTATGGAGGTAGATGGTCACAGTCGGTGGCAGTGGAAGAGGTAGATTGGCTTGATTGGTTATGGAGGTAGATGGGCTCAGTTGGTTATGTAGGTAGACGGCACAGTTGGTGGCAGTGGATGAGGTAGATTGGCTTGGTTAGGTATCTAAGTAGATGGGCACAGTCGTGGCAGTAGAGTAGGTAGATTGGCTCAGTTGGTTATGGAGGTACTGTAGATAGGCTCAGTCGGTGGCAGTGGAAAAGGGTAGATTGGCTTGGTTGGTTATAGAGGTTGGTTAAAGAGGTGGATGGGCAGACCGCTCGGCCTGTGACTGGTTGCTGGGAGGTGTGCGCGCGGAAGCCGGGAGAGCCAGAGGTGCAGGGCGGTAGAGAGATGCCACAGAGGAGGTGGAAGTGGAGGAGATAGATGGGCTTGGTTGGCTATGGGGGTAGATGAGCTCAGTCGGTGGCAGTGCAGGAGGTAGATGGGCTCGGTTGGTTATGGGGGAAGCTGGGCCCAGTCGGTGGCAGACCATTAGAAAACTGACGTTACAGCACCTTTACAAATCAGTGCCCCCGCCAACGACTGCTGGGCTCCAAAGGCCACACAACAAATGCCAAGGGGCTACACAATGTGTGTAGTTGGTGCTGGTGTTCTGTCGATTTGTGCCCTCTGTCGAAAAAGTGCCCGGAAGCTAAGTTGCCGATCAGCTGGAGTGACGTCACCATAGCGCATGCGCACATCGTAGGAGTTTTTTCTTTTAACATTTCACGGGCACAATTGAAAGCTATGCAAAGAGCGGAGGGTCACTGTAGCGTGACGGTCACCGTGGCTCAACAGCGAGGCACAATATAAAAATACGGTGTCCCTCCACTGTTAGTATATCGGGTGCAGATTGCACTGTGTATGGGGAGTGCAGTGTTAGTATATCGGGTGCAGATTGCACTGTGTATGGGGAGTGCAGTGTTAGTATATCGGGTGCAGATTGCACTGTGTATGGGGAGTGCAGTGTTAGTATATCGGGTGCAGATTGCACTGTGTATGGGGAGTGCAGTGTTAGTTTAATGGGTGCAGCTATCAGTATCACTGGTTCAGGATGCACTGTCTGTAATTGGTAGGTATCACTATAAGTGATCAGCCCGGTGCCGGTTGCACTATCTGGGGGACTATTTACTTCTCACTTGGTTCTGGGTTCAGTGTCAAGTCTCGCTGACGTCATACATGACATCCCGGCCCCGCCCCTCTTCTAGCCCCCCCCAATGGGCGCCTTGCTATCTTCCAGGCCGCAGCCAATGAGCGCCCCGCGCGGTGACTCACCATATATGGACAGTCTTTTCCATATAAGGAAAGATCTCCTCGCTTTATATGGCTGAAAATAGTTCCAGCCGCCCTCTATGGTATCCCTCCGCGCCGCTCCGGCTTGACGGAGGGGGGGAAGTAGTGCCGGGAGGCCGCGGAGGGGTCTCTGTCCTCTGCTGTACGCTGAGTGGGAGTGAGGCGGCTCGGCCTGTGATTGGTTGCTGGGAGGTGTGCGCGGGGAAGCCGGGAGAGCCAGAGGCGCAGGGCGGCCGAGAGACGCCACAGAGGAGGCCGGTACGGAGAACCGAGTGAGGAGGGTGAGAGCACCGGGGGACCGCGGAGGAGAACCGGGGAAGAAGGGTGAGGGGGCGTGCTGGGGTGTATTGAAGGGGCGGGCTGTGGAGGGTGAGGGGTACACCGGAAGGGGGAGAGAGAGGAGCCGGGTACAGGGAGGGGGATAGGGTGAGGGGTGTATAGTTGGGGGAGGGGGGTGTGTGTAGTGGGGGTACGTGTGAAGGGTATGTGTAGTGGGGGGTTACGTGAGAAGTGTAGTGGTGGGGGGGGGGTGTACGTGTAGTGAAGGGTGGTGGGTTTGTGTGAAGGGTATGTGTAGTAAGGGGGGTACGGGTTGTGGGGTGGGGGGGTACGTGTGTAGGGTGGGGGGGTACGTGTCGTGAGGGGGGGGTATGTGTTGTGGGGGGGTATGTGTCGTGAGGGGGGGGTATGTGTCGTGGGGGGGGTACGTCTGAGGGGTGTGTAGGGGGGGGTACGTGTCGTGGGGGGGTATGCGTGTAGGGTGAGGGGTACGCGTCGTGGGGGGGGGGTACGCGGGGGTGGGTACGTGTGTAGGGTGGGGGGGGGGGGTACGTGGGACGGGTACGTGTAGTGGTGTGAAGGGTACGTGTGTAGGGTGAGGGGTATGTCGGGGGTACGCGTGTAGAGTGGGGGGTACACGTGGGGGGGGTACGTGTAGGGTGAGGGGTATGTCGGGGGTACGTTTAGGGCTGGGGGGTACGTGTGAAGGGTACGTGGTGGGGGGGTACGTGTGAAGGGTACGTGGTGGGGGGGTACGTGTGTATGGTGGTGGGGGGGTATGTGTGTAGGGTACGTGTAGTGGGGGGGTGTATAGAGTATGTATAGTGGGGGGGTGTATAGGGTGGGGGTACGTATAGTGGGGGTGTATAGGGTGGGGGGTACGTATAGTGGGGGGGTTTAGGGTGGGGGGTATGTATAGTGGGGGGGGGGGGTTTAGGGTGAGGGGTATGTATAGTGGGGGTACGTATAGTGGGGGGGGGGTACGTATAGTGGGGAGTAGAATGGTAGTCACTGGGCAATATACAAGGTATTGGTAGGAGTAGCAGAGAGCTATTTGATGAGAAGTATGAGTGGAGGTAGTAGTGTATACAGAGGATTGGGGGGGGGGAGTGTATATAAAATATTGGGGGTTAGGAGGGGTATGGAGGGTTGGGGGTGGTGTGTACAGAGCACTGGGGGGTGGGAGGGTTATGTGTGGTTATATTAACATTGTCCGTTCTTTCTCTGCTCTTAGGGTGGCGGGTGGAGATGTTGCCCACCCAGGCCGGTTCCTCTCCCGGTAACGGTGTAGGCCGCAACCCCGGATTATCGTTATCCCGTAACCGGCCAGGGAACGGAAGCTCTCCAGGGAGGGGTAGTCGGCCTCGGTACGAGGTTTCTCCAGGCGTGGGATCAGCCATGTATAGCGGTAGCGAAGCCACCTCTGACTCTGCAGATGAGGACGAGACCCCGACCCGCGGGACGAAGAGAGGACAAGCTGAGCTGGAGATGCCTGATCCAGTGGGACCCGGAGCAGCGGGGGTAGCAACGTCTGGAGGATACCCTGGGGTCAGCGGAGTGGTGTCGGGGGCCAAGCCTGGCAAGAAGACACGGGGCAGGGTGAAGATCAAGATGGAGTTCATTGACAACAAGCTGAGGCGGTACACCACCTTCAGCAAGAGGAAGACCGGCATCATGAAGAAGGTGAGGATGTTGAATATGGAGTGTGAGAATTCTGTAGCTCTTGTATGTTGTACTTGGTGGTTCTCTGGGTGAAGCTCTATATGGTCTTCGGTCAACTGAGGTCCTGGTTGTGAGTTTTGGTGCTTCTGTCTCCTCATGTCATAGTATGAGGTTGTCATATGACTTCCTATTGGCGGTGGGTTGTATATGGTGGTTAATTTGAGGTTTCGCACACTAATCAGCCCAGCGTTGAGGGCTGGTGGCGTTTACCCAGTGATGGGGGGGGGGGTTAGTTGGGCATCAGACTTGTCGGAGGACAAAGAGTCCGGGGATAAAGATGTGAATGCATAGCTTGCCCCCATCCCTGGTGGGTCTGTACCCTGGTCTGCTATGACCTCCCCAGGACACAAGGCCGAGATCCATGAAGGTTATCTTTGCTCTGCTGTAGGCTAGCTTTATGCTCCGTAATCTTCATAGCTCGCCCCATCCCTGGTGGGTCTGTGCCCTGGTCTGCTATGGCCACCCCAGGACCAGAAGGCCGAGATCCATGAAGGTGGTATTTGCTCGGTCTGCTGTAGGTTAGCTTAATGCTCCGTAATCTTCTTCATAGCTTGCCCCCCTCCCTGGTGGGTCTGTGCCCTGGTCTCCTATGACCTTCCCAGGACCAGAAGGCAGAGATCCATGAAGGTTATCTTTGCTCGGTCTGCTGTAGGTTAGCTTTACGCTCCGTAATCTTCATAGCTCACCCCATCCCTGGTGGGTCTGTGCCCTGGTCTGCTATAGCCACCCCAGGACCAGAAGGCCAAGATCCATGAAGGTGATCTTTGCTCTGCTGTAGGCTAGCTTTAGGCTCTGTTATCTTGTTACTAGCTGGCCCCATCCCTGGTGGGTCTGTTCCCTGGTCTCCTATGACCTCCCCAGGACACAAGGCCAAGCTCCCATGAAGGTGACTCGATCTGCTTTATGCTCTGTAGTCCCGTGGAGCTCGCCCCCCAAATCTGGCGGCTCTGTACCCGGGTCTATCACTCCTGGGACAGAGCGCTGAGATCCGTGACTTGTACTCCGTCTTCTCTAGGCTCTTCTTCTGCATAACGTCGGAAAAAGTCCTTATGGTTCCTGTGGGGACAATCGGTTTCCTTTGTCGGTCTGTTTTTGTCTTGTTTTGTCTCTGATCTTCTGGTGGCGATTCCCACCGCCTGCTGTACACTTTCTGCACCTGGTATGTTTCTGTAGAGGGATTATTCAGCTGTTTATTTCTTCTGCTTGGATTGGGGAGGGGGGGTTGGGAGCTGTAGCCAAAAGCGGCGGTCCTTTCCTTTTTTCTCTGGGGGGTTGCAGAGACCCCCTTCAGTGGGCAGACAAGAAACAGATGTGTTTTTAGGGCATGAAGGTGATAACAGCTGTAGGAGGGGGGGATGGGCCCTGCAAGCTCAGAGAACCTAAAACTCCAAGTTGTGAAGTGCCTTGTCTATACAGTTGTCACTCTGCTGGGACTCGCCTTTATAGATGGGGCACACGAGTGGTATTGCGGGAGGGGGGGGGGTACACAAGTTGATGGAGTTGCTTATTTGCTAAAACATAGAAAAAAAAAAATGTTCAGTTGAAGTCTGTTAAGCCAAAAAAAGTGCTGATGCACTAAAAAAAAACTTTATTGCTCTCCACGCATGGCAGCGCTCAGATGTAAACATGCCTTGGAGAAAACAATGGTGGTCCTCTTGTTGACATGGAAATTTTATAGATGGGCAACTCCTATTCTCATATTAGTGGTTCCAAATGAATAACTACTGCAGTAGGGAACAGACATAAAAGATACTCTGCATCCTTCCAAATAAATGTTCTGCTTCATTATGACGCAATTGAAGGTTTTTATACACATGATTACGTAGGTATCACATTAACCACGTGCCGACCGGGCCATAGCCGAAAGACGGCTACAGCGCCGTCGGCTTATTCTGGATGGACGTCCTCACAGAATCGCGCACCCCCCTGGGGCGCACACAAGGGAACATCGGTGACAACCACGTCCGGGGGACCCGGCGCATCACGGTAAATGGCCGCTAATAGGGGCCGTCTACCACATGATCACTCCGTCAAATGACTGAGCATCACTTGTAAACTGGCATCATGACGCGGGTTCCTCCCTCATGCCCTCTCTGTACCGTTCGGTACAGTGTGAGAGGGGGAGAGATCGTTTGCAGCACTGTAGGCACTACAGATCCAGCCCACAGCGCTGCACTCTGCCCATACTCTGCCCATACTCTGCCCATACTCTGCCCATACTCTGCCCATACTCTGCCCATACTCTGCCCATACTCTGCCCATACTCTGCCCATACTCTGCCCATCAAGAAGAACTCCGGACAGCCGCACACCGGGAAAGAAAAAATTCAAAAAGGTTTATTTAAAAGCAGGAATCGCATCAATCCAAAGCACGACAAAAAAGGGGGTACAGAGCTGACGCGCTTCACTCTGCCCAGACTCTGCCCACGATTTTTAACAAACATTTTTTTTTTTTTTTTTTTACAGAATTTCCAGTCTTTTTTTTTTTTTTTTTTTTTTTTTGATTTATAGCGCAAAAATAAAAAAACCCAGTGGTGATTACCACCACAAAAGCTCTATTTGTGTTAAAAAAAAAAAAATAATTTCATAAGGGTACAATGTTGTCATTCAAAGTGTGAGAGCACCGAAAGCTGAAAATTGGTCTAATATTACAATTGTATGTTTATGGTAACAAGGGGCGTATCATAGGCAGACTAATTCTAATCAGGACTTCGAAAGAATGCAAACATGTAATGAAAACATTATTAGTGCCGTGTGCACAGTGAGGGCCGTGTGCAATACATAGAAAATAAAATACAATTTTATATACAGAACTTCCGAATCTCCTTTTACAGTCTTTAACGTGCAATACATCAATCAGGTGCCCCGCTGGTCACCACCTAAAAATTCTAAGGTGTCTGGCTGTGTCAGAACAAATCTGCAGCAAGTGAAGTTCCTGCTCTGTTTGTTCCAGGTGACTGCTAAAACCAGTAAGACCCCTTTCAAACCACGCCGCCCATAGCGTCGGCGGTAAAACGCTGCAATTTTTAGCGGCAGTTTACTGTCGGATTTGCGGCGCATTTCGGCCGCCAGAAAGTAACAAGGGGTACTCTGGACAGCCGCACACCAGACTTGGATGAAAAATCAAATGGATTTATTTAAAAAACAGGAATCACATCAAAGTTCAAAAACACAGCAAAACAGGGAAGGGGGGGGGCACACAGCTGACGCGTTTCACGCTAAATACAGCGCTTACTCATAGCATTTCGGCCGCCATCGGGGTGCTTTTACCCCCGCTATCGGCCGAGAAAGGGTTAAAACCCCGGCAATACGCCGCAAAAGCAGCGTTTTGCCGGCGGTATTACAGCGATGCCCCATTGATTTCAATGGGGAGCAGCGGTGGAGGAGCAGTAAACAAACTCCCTCGGGGTTTCACACCGGAGACAATGGTGCAGCTGTTTTAGGGCAGATTGCAAAAAAAAAACCTTGATTCAAATGATTTTAAGAGCAACTGTCATCTGCCCCGCTGTTGGCTCCTCCTCTGCCCCGCTGTTGGCTCCTCCTCTGCCCCGCTGTTGGCTCCTCCTCTGCCCCGCTGTTGGCTCCTCCTCTGCCCCGCTGTTGGCTCCTCCTCTGCCCCGCTGTTGGCTCCTCCTCTGCCCCGCTGTTGGCTCCTCCTCTGCCCCCCTGTTGGCGCCTCCTCTGCCCCCCTGTTGGCGCCTCCTCTGCCCCGCTGTTGGCGCCTCCTCTGCCCCGCTGTTGGCGCCTCCTCTGCCCCGCTGTTGGCGCCTCCTCTGCCCCGCTGTTGGCGCCTCCTCTGCCCCGCTGTTGGCGCCTCCTCTGCCCCGCTGTTGGCGCCTCCTCTGCCCCGCTGTTGGCGCCTCCTCTGCCCCGCTGTTGGCGCCTCCTCTGCCCCGCTGTTGGCGCCTCCTCTGCCCCGCTGTTGGCGCCTCCTCTGCCCCGCTGTTGGCGCCTCCTCTGCCCCGCTGTTGGCGCCTCCTCTGCCCCGCTGTTGGCGCCTCCTCTGCCCCGCTGTTGGCTCCTCCTCTGCCCCGCTGTTGGCTCCTCCTCTGCCCCGCTGTTGGCTCCTCCTCTGCCCCGCTGTTGGCTCCTCCTCTGCCCCGCTGTTGGCTCCTCCTCTGCCCCGCTGTTGGCTCCTCCTCTGCCCCGCTGTTGGCTCCTCCTCTGCCCCGCTGTTGGCTCGTCCTCTGCCCCGCTGTTGGCTCCTCCTCTGCCCCGCTGTTGGCTCCTCCTCTGCCCCGCTGTTGGCTCCTCCTCTGCCCCGCTGTTGGCTCCTCCTCTGCCCCGCTGTTGGCTCACCGACACTCCCATTCACTTTAATGGGACAGCTGGTGATGCAGCAGTGACACAACAAGGTGAGGGACGTGGCCGCAGCAGCTGAATGGACGCCCACCAACAGGCGCCGCCATGATGGATCTGAAATGACAGGTGCTCTTTAAATGTAAGGACTCATTGCTGGTAGTTGGGGAAACCTTCATTTTGTTTGCAAATATTAAAGATTCTATTTAGCTTAAACCAGGTTAGTAAAACAGCGATATCGGAACCGATTCATACAGTTTGTAGTGTACATAAACTCACACAAAATTAAGGTTTCCTATTTAGACCCCTTTCACGCTGGGGAGCTGAAAAGTGCCACTCGTTCCTCCCCAGTGTGAAAGCCCGAGTGCTTTTCACACTGGGGGGGGGGTGTGCTTGCAGGACGGGGAGAAAGTCCTGGAAGCAGCATCTTTGGAGCGCTGTATACACCGCTCCTAAACCGCCCTCTGCCATTGAAATTGGTGGGCAGGCGCTTATCGAGCACTTTTAACCCCTTCCACTGCTGCTAAAACTAGCAGCACTTTACCGCTAACGCCCCCCAGTGAGACGTTTTTTACTACCTCTCCTGAACAATTTAAAGCGGCGTTCAATGCAAACATGGAACTTCTGCCTTTCGGAATCCTCCCCCCTTTGGTGTCACATTTGGCACCTTTCAGGGGGGGAGAGCAGATACCTGTATAATCCTGGTATTTGCTCCCACTTCTGGGCATTTATATCTGCGGATATCTATGCCATATCCAGCGCCTCCCCCCCCCCCCCCCCGCTGTCTTCTGGGAGATACGCAGGGACCAGTGCAACTCGCGCATGAGCAGTAGGGAACCAGGCTGTGAAGCCGTAAGGCTTCACTTTCTGATTCCCTTACCAAAGATGGCGCCACAACCCGAGGGACAGAGCTTCGGGTGCTGACATTGCGGGCACCCTGGACAGGTAATTGTCCTTATTTTAAAAGTTCCCAGCTGCTGACTTTTTTTTTTTTAAAATGTCGTCAAACTCTGCTTTAATGTAACTGATAAAAACCCACATATAAAAGTCAGTTTTGCCATGTTTACGTGCCGTGTTTGCGTTTTTAGAAGCTTTTTTTTTATTTGGTTTCAAAATATCCAAAAATGAAAAACGCCTGTAAACAAAACATGGCTGAACGCTGGTGCCACGTTTAGCGTCTGAACCGTCGAAAAACTTTGGCGCCTGAACTCATTCTAAACTTGTCTACAATGTAAAGTAGTGAGTGTACAGCTTGTATAACAGTGTAAATTTGCTGTCCCTCAAAATAACTCAACACACAGCTATTAATGTCTAAACCACTGGAAACAAAAGTGAGTACACCCCTAAGTGAAAATGTCCAAATTGGGCCCAAAGTGTCAATATTTTGTGTGGCCACCATTATTTCCCAGCACTGCCTTAACCCTCTTGGGCATGGAGGTCACCAGAGCTTCACAGGTTGCCACTGGAGTCCTCTTCCCCTCCTCCATGACGACATCACAGAGCCGGTGAATGTTGGAGACCTTGTGCTCATCCACCTTCCGTTTTGAGGATGCCCCACAGACATGCTTGGCCAGTCCATCATCTTTACCCTCAGATTCTTTAGCAAGGCAGTGGTCATCTTGGAGGTGTGTTTGGGGTCATTATGTTAGAATATTGCCCTATGGCCCAGTCTCTGGTCATGCTCTGCTTCAGTATGTCACAGTATTTGTTGGCATTTATGATTCCTTCAATGAACTGTAGCTCCCCCAGTGCCGGCTTCATCAGATTAGGAGACCCATAAATTTGTAATGGAAGTGGTTCTATTGCCACCATCTTGCTACACCCCGCACTCCTCCACCGTAAGGATACAGTGAGAAGGCGGAAAGCAGACATCTTGTTACACCCACCGGCGTCATGCATTTTTACACTTATTTTTAACAGTAAACGGAGCTTATATGGTGAAATAGGTTTTAGAAATCCGACGGAATGTTTAGATGTCGCATTTTAAAAGCGGCGGCAAACCTATTGATCTCACCGGTTTTCTAATCTGACAGAACACAGCTATTTTTATAATTTTATAACATGTAAACAGTCTGTCGTATTTCACCATATAAGCCCCGTTTACTGTTAAAAATAAGTGTGAAATGCAAGACTCTGGTGGGTGTTACAAGATGTCCGCTTGCTGCCTTCTAACTGTATCCTTACTGAGGAGTGCGTGGTGTAGCAAGATGGCCGCGACTTCCGTTACGAATTCTGATGGGCCACCTAATTTGACGAAACACCAGCAGCACTCATGCAGCCCCAGACCATGACACTCCCACCACCATGCTTGACTGTAGACAAGACACACTTGTCTTTGTCCTCCTCCCCTGGTTGCCCCCACACACACTTGTCACCATCTGACACCAAATAAGTTTATCTTGGTCTCATCAGACCACAGGACATGGTTCCAGTAATCCATGTCCTTAGTCTGCTTGTCTTCAGCAAACTGTTTGCGGACTTTCTTGTGCATCTTTAGAAGAGGCTTCCTTCTGGGATGACAGACATGCAGACCAATTTGATGCAGTGTGCGGCGTATGGTCTGACTGACCAACCCCCCCCACCCCTTTAACCTCTGCAGCAATGCTGGCAGCACTCATACGTCTATTTCCCAAAGACAACCTCTGGATATGACGCTGAGCACGTGACCTCAACTTCTTTGGTCGACCATGGCGAGGCCTGTTCTGAGTGGAACCTGTCCTGTTATACCGCTGTATGGTCTTGGCCACCGTGCTGCAGCTCAGTTTCAGGGTCTTGGCAATCTTCTTATAGCCTAGGCCATCTTTATGTAGAGCAACAATTCTTATATTTTCAGATCCTCAGACTTCTTTGCCATGAGGTGCCATGTTGAACTTCCAATGACCAGTATGAGAGAGTGAGAGCGATAACACCAAATGTAACACACCTGCTCCCCATTCACACCTGAGACCTTGTAACACTAACGAGTCACATGACACCGGGGAGGGAAAATGGCTAATTGGACCCAATTTGGACATTTTCACTTAGGGGTGTACTCACTTTTGTTGCCAGTGGTTTAGACATTAATGGCTGTGTGTTGAGTTATTTTGAGGGGACAGCAAATTTACACTGTTATACAAGCTGTACACTCACTACTTTTTACTTTTAATTAAAAAAAAATTGCTTTTGGAGAAAAAAAATCTCTTTGAGGTACATTTAATAATTTG
This sequence comes from Lithobates sylvaticus, assembly GCA_028564925.1. NCBI lineage: Eukaryota > Metazoa > Chordata > Amphibia > Anura > Ranidae > Lithobates > Lithobates sylvaticus. The sequence continues at coordinate 22,615,241 of CM053028.1, read as the reverse complement.
AGTTTATTCAGCATGGAGCTTAGTTATGTAGCATGAGGCTGTCTATTCTGCAATATTTGCATTTTTGGTAAACTCCATTCAGTGAATGCAAGCTGAGGTAACATGCACTGCATTGATGCATTCACACAATGTCACAGTAACCATGAGATAAAACAAAGTTCAGGAATATTCCTTTATCCCATTGTTTTGCAAATCTATGTACACTACAAATTGTATGATTGAATTTGTTTTGATTATCGCTGTTTTACTAATCTGACAGCTTAATAGTCTAATTGGGGAAACCTTTAAATTTTGTTTGCAAATGTTAAATATTCTAACTACCAGCAAGAATAAGTCCTTGCATTTAACCACTTGCTTACCAAGGACGTCATATGACGTCCTTGACTTTGAGTGGTGATATCTGAATGATGCCTGCAGCTATTGGCATCATTCAGATATCATCATTCTTTCCGGCCGGCGATTCTGTGCACCATAAGAATGATCATAGCGGCAGTTCCGCCGCCTGATCGTTCTTATAGGCAGCGGGAGGGGACGTTCCCGCCGCCATCCGGTGCTTCTCCGGGCTCTCCCGTGCCATCGGGGGCCCGGAGAAAGAATCGCTCGCCGCAGGATGACGAGCATAGAGATTTCCGGTGACCAGATGGTCACCAGTCATCTCTATGACCGTCGGAGGCCCGGGGCGCGACGTTATGACGTCACGCCCAGTACCCGGAAGTAAACAAAGCCGCGATCGCGGCTGTCAGCATGAGATCGGTAAAAAAATTTTTACCGATCTCATGCTTTCCAGCCTGGAGGAGAGATGTGGGGTCTTATTGACCCCACATCTCTCCATAAAGAGGACCTGTCGCATACATTCCTATTATAAGGGATGTTTACATTCCTTGTAATAGGAATAAAAGTGATCCAAAAAATTTTTTTTTTTAAAAGTGTAAAAATAAAAAAAATTAAGTAAAATAAAAATAAATAAAATTTTTTATTTTTTTTTTAAAACTCCCCCTGTCCCCTGTAGCTTGCGCTCAGAAGCTAACGCACATGCAAGTCCCGCCCACATATGTAAACGCCACTCAAACCACACATGTGAGGTATCGCCGCGTGCGTTAGAGTGCGTGCAACAATTCTAGCACTAGACCTCCTCTAACTCTAAACTGGTAACCTGTAAAAAAAATTTAAAGCGTCGCCTATGGAGATTATTAAGTACCGAAGTTTGGCGCCATTCCACGATTGTGCGCAATTTTAAAGCGTGACATGTTCGGTATCTATTTACTCGGCGTAACATCATCTTTTATATTATATAAAAAAATTGGCCTAACTTTACTCTTTTGTTGTTTTTTAATTCATGAAACCGTTTTTTTTCCAAAAAAAAAGGCGTTTGAAAAATTATTGCGCAAATACCGTGTGAGATAAAAAGTTGCAATGACCGCCATGATGTTTACATGAAGGAAAATAGGCCAAAATAGGCCCGGTAAGAAAGTGGTTAAAGAGCACCTGTCATTTCAGATGCTTCATGGCAGCGCCTGTTAGCGGGCATCCACTCACCTGCTGCCGTCACGTCCCTCTCCTTGTTGTGTCACTGTCGCATCACCAGCCGTCCCCATTAAAGTGAATGGGACTGTCGGTGAGTCAACAGCGGGTCAGAGGAGGAGCCGCTGCGGGACAGATGACAGTTGCTCTTAAAAAAAATTATGATTTTAATCGTGTTGATTTACATAAAGCCTTTTTACTAGTGATTTAAATTGATTTGATTTAAAGTGGTGTTTCCACCAAAAAAAGTAGCTTAAAAAAAATAATTGGTATTTAATTTTTTTAACTCTCCTCGAAATGCCTGTTGCTAGGGGGTCCCTTGTAGTCTGCCTCCTTCAGTGCCCGGGCACTGACATCACTAAACCCATGGTCCAGTCAGTCATCTGGGACACGCGACAGGTCCCAGATGACTGTGCGACGTATCACGGCACGCAACGCCGCTCGTGCATGCGCAGTGGGTGCCCGGCTGTGAAGCCACAGCTGGGTGCCCACAGTAAGAATGCAGGCGCCGCGAGCGGAGCGGGGAACGAGGGGGGGGGGCTTCGTTCCCCCCCCCCCCGCATCGCAGGACCCTGGGACAGGTAAGTGTCCGATTATTAAAAGTCAGCAGCTGCAGTATTTGTAGCTGCTGACTTTTAAATAAATACATTTTTAAGGGGCACCCCACTTTAAATCAAATCCATCTGGTGCCAACCGAATACACCTGAATCATGTTTTTTCTAAAAATTTGCTGATAATGCATTTTATTTGGATTATTTCCTCTTCTTCGCTGTATCTGATAACCTGATTGGGTCTGTCGGACCAGATCTCCATAGCAGTCCTTATACCTCATTGTTTGGCTGTGATTTCTGCATTGGGATGAATTGTGTTCTATGTGTGATTGTGGGGCCCTGTATTGAGTAACTCTTGTTCCCTTCCTGTATATAGTCCTGATGCCTTTTTTTTTTTTTTTTTTTCTTTTCCTCCTTCCAGGCGTATGAGCTCTCTACACTTACTGGTACGCAGGTCCTGTTGCTGGTCGCCAGTGAGACCGGTCACGTGTATACCTTCGCCACCAGGAAACTTCAGCCAATGATAACGAGCGAGACCGGCAAGGCATTAATACAGACTTGTTTAAATTCTCCGGACTCCCCTCCGCGCTCCGACCCCTCCACCGACCAGCGAATGAGTGCTACAGGCTTCGAGGAGACCGACCTCACCTACCAGGTGTCTGAGTCCGACAGCAGCGGGGAGACCAAGGTGAGCTGTGCTCCCAGTATTTCTGCCATTGGGGTTCACTCTCTCTCTCCATACCTTGTGTTGTCATGTAGGGGCCCTTTAGGTCTTCTGGATTTAGGTATTTACTTTTTATTTAAAGTAAACTGGTTGTGAGGTAGTTACAGGGGTCAGCCATCGCTGATCTACTTCTGAAAATACTAGTTGGCTGGCTGTGAATTAAATACTGACCTGAAAGAAGAGTAGTTGCTCAGGCAATGATGAAAAAAAAGTGATGGCTTATTAATATTACCACTGCCCGCCATATAGCAGAATGTGATCAGCTGTGTCCAATCACAGCGTAAACAGGAAGAGACGTTTATCGTCTTTTCCTCCGCTTGCACTGACAGACGCTAGTAAAGATCGGCTGCTCTCCTGACAGAGGGGGTCTGAGTTGATTATCATCCCCCCTAAGGATGCCCACCAGGGAGGGATACCCACCTATGACCACCAGGGTTGCCAATTAGTGTCCATTAAAGGTGCCTATGACTGTTTCCTATTAGTACAGCCTTTCAGTGCTCATTAGTGCTGCCCTATCTGGGCAGCCTCAACGCCCATCAGTGAAGGAGAAAACTTGCTTATTCCAAATCCTTATTTTTTTTTTAAAATAAATAAAAAAAATAAATAAAACCCCCAGTGGTGATCAAATACCACCAAAAAGCTTTATTTGTGAGAACATAATTATAATAATGTTTTGGGTACAGTGTTGCATGACCGTGCAATTCTCATTCAAAATGCGACAGCGCTGAAAGCTTAAAATTGTCCGCTTCCCAAGGGAGCGCACCTGCAGGCTCGCCCCCGAGCCTGTCTGTGTGCATCCATTGACACACAGCGCGGCTAGGCCCCGCTCCCTTTTTTTTGCAGGATTTGATTGACAGCCGCAGGAGCTTCCTCAGCAAGGCCTGTGAGATGAGGGAGAGCTGCTGCAGACGGACACAGCGCTGGATCGAGTGAGGACTTGGTAAGTATTTAGGAGGTGAGGGGGGTGATATTATTGGGCCATTTTTATTTATTTTTTACCTTATTGCACTGACTGCATTAAAGTGTTACTAAACCCAGGAGCCTGCATTCACTATATCTGGTCTCCCACAGTACATGGAAATGCATTTTTTTATTTTAGTAAATGTAAACTGCTAAATACCTTTTCTCATCTGCAGTATATAGCAGTCTTGTGACTTTTTTTTAATCCGTGTCTGGTTAAAGCTTGTAGAAGGCATTTTCATTGTTCCCATAGTTGTCCAATAAGGATGCAGGACACCTGACCCTCTGTCTCGACAGTGCTGATTGGTTTTGTGCTGATCACTTGCATCCTCCCAAAAAAAAAATCTCTAGCGATAATCACTAAACTGAGCATGTGCAGAGTTGACTCCAAAGGCTCTGTCTTATCAGGAGATGGATTGGGGACAGTGGAAGATCAGAGAAGACGGGATCAAGCAACCTTATTACACCATGCACAGGATTGACCCCATAGGGTCCACAGTGAGTACAACAAGCATGCTTTACTGCATATGCAGACTGATTTTACTGTTGTGGGTTTAGTAACACTTTTAAGGTAAAAAAAATGTCTTTCCTTTTTTAAGCCACTTTGGGCGGGGGGGAGGGGGGGGTAGAAAATCTCTTGCTGATGCCTTGTGATATGTAGTTGCTGTGCTCAGGGAAAATGGCAAACAGCCTCTCAGATGAATCTTTGTTCTGTCATCGCATGAAGTGCTGATTCGTGTCAACTCTTCTCTTTTTTGCTAGTGGTGGAGCATTGATTCTGTCTTCTAGGAAGCAACTATTGAGGGTTTACTACAGGGATATGCAATTAGCGGACCACCAGCTGTTGCAGAACTACAAGTCCCATGAGGCATAGCAAGACTTACAGCTACAAGCATGACTCCCAGAGGCATGATGGGACTTGTAGTTTTGCAACAGCTGGAGGTCCGCTAATTGCATATCCATGGTCAACTGCTATATTTTTTTTTTTTATATATCTCTACAATGGAATTTTGTTTTGAACTGGTTGACTAGCAGCCCATTGTGATCATGTGGTCTTGTGCATCCAATTACACTGGGCAGAATAATGACGTTTGATGCTGTGGGGCTGTTCTGGGAGAAGACATTGGATTAGACCTGGTAATGCTCTCTCCAATGTTGGGTTTATCTGTTTTTCTCAATGTTATGGAATTATAAAGCCCTTTTAAAAAGCCGATCGCACCAGATACGTTGGACAGCCTAGTTTGCACGATCCTAATGTAAAACAAAGGAAGAAGCCTTTTTTTTAAATTTTGGCACATAAAGCAGGAGTCGGCAACCTTTTTCCACTAAAGGGCCGAATTCAATGTATGTGACTGCATGGAGGGCCGCATTCACCTGCTAAAAAAACATGATCGTGACTTCCCCTGCACCTCTGGCCCTCTTTACCTTTGCACGGACCCCCTGCACCTCTGGCCCTCTTTACCTTTGCACGGACCCCCTGCACCTCTGGCCCTCTTTACCTTTGCACGGACCCCCTGCACCTCTGGCCCTCTTTACCTTTGCACGGACCCCCTGCACCTCTGCCCCGCTTTACCTATTTTTTTTAAAGTGGAGTCAGTCGGGTCCAATGTTGAAACTGTCAGCGGCAGCTTCTCTGTGGAGGTGGGTGCAGAGGAGGCAGCAGACAACGGAAACCCCATAGTAACTCTAGTCACTTCCCGTTAATTTCACAGCTGTTGTCGGAGCGGCTTGCATTGAATTCCATTAAAGAAAGTCGTATGCAAGCTGTGCTGAAGTCGTGCTGTGCGTGGCAGCTTCAAAGTCGGCTTATTTTGAAGCTGCCGCAGTGTGAATGCAGCCTTGGGGATTATAGTAGTGTTGGGTTTTTATTTTTTTTGTTTGTGTTGGAAAGAAACCTAACCACGCTTTTGTTAGCTTTTCTTCTGGTATTTATGTAGCAGTTGCCTTGATCAGCCTTTCTTGACCTTGGCTTCAGAGTGCCATATCTATCTAGGTACTGCTATTATAGGGCTGGTCCAGAGGGGACCTTTGGGCACTGGGTTCCGTGTTGGGCTTGGTTCACACCTTAGCGATGCGGGAGCCCTGCAAATAAACTGCGGGTTCCCGCATCGCATGTCTCCCGGCGGCAGTTCACACTGCCCTATGTCTACTGCTGGGAGTGTTAATTGAAAGCTAATGACACCCCCAAATCCGTTTGCATATCAAAGTGCGAACTGGAAATTCAGACAGGAATCAAGATCGCATGGGTGTGAACACCCATGTGATCAGTTTCTGCTGGGGACCAAAAAAGGGTTCTATGAGTTTGGTGCGAATTCAGCCATACTATCTGTATGGCTGAAATCGCATCGCACAGAGATCGCATGTGATTTGCGGTGCGGATCACATCCGATGTCTCACATCGCACCAGTGGGAACCGGCCCTTAGGCTTTTGCCAAACCCTGTTCTGGTAGCAAGTTAGCTGCAGAGTGCTTTCCGGATCCAGAGCTGTTGGGATCGCCTCTGCTTGGTCTTGTCCCTGAAGACTTGTTCTGTGAGTAGGCGGGCCACCTCAATCGCTTAATGCCCAGTTTTAGCTGGTGGGTTCTGCTTTTCTGCCCTGTACTGGTTATTTCTTTAATATTTCAAATTGTGACAGAATGGGATATATCACTCTAAAGCAGGGGCTCTCAAACTGGTGACCCTCCAGCTGTTACGAAACTACAAGTTCCATCATGCCTCAGCCTGAGGGAGTCATGCTTGTAACTGTCAGCCTTGCAATGCCTCATGGGACTTGTAGTTTTGCAACAGCTGGAGGGCTGCCAGTTTGAGACACCTGCAAGCATTGGTGCTCAACCTGTGGCCCTCCAGCTGTTGCGGAACTAAAAGTCACATCATACCCCTACATTTGTGAGTCATGCTTGTAACTGCAAGTCTTACAATGCCTCATGGAACTTGTAGTTTTGCAGTTCAACTGGAGGGCCACAGGTTAAGCAGCCATGCTCTAAAGTAGGGATATCCAAACTGCGGCCCTCCAGCTGTTGCGGAACTATATGTCCCCTGGAGGTCAGAGCTTTCACCTGCTTTAGCCTAAGTAGTATGAGGAAAGGTCAACTGAGTGCCATCCTTCTACCTACTCCTGGAGTAGGCTCATGCTGACCCGCTGAGCCTGGTAGCAAGAAACCATTTAAGCCCTTAAAGTGGGGGATCGTTTTCATGCTGAAGACTTCTAAGTGTTGGGAAGGTTGCTAAACTTGATAGGGTTCTTGGGTAGTTTGCCCTTTTAGGCATCTAGGTACAGAGCCGTGCCCCTCTAGGTTTACTGGCTAATTCAGGGGTCTCCAAATTTTATAAAAGGGCCAGTTTACTGCTCTTCAGACTTTAGGAGGGGAGGGACTGTGGCCATCGGGAGTAGAAATTGTCCCGGCATCAGTTTGTGTAAACAATTCTCCATTGTTGGTAGGAAGTAGTCCCCCTAGGGCTAGCTAAAATTAAGCAAAGGGCAGCATCTGGGCCACAGTTGGGAGACCGCTGGGCTAATACCCTGCCTCTGGCACTTAGTTCCATCTGTTTTATATACCCTCCCCCGTTCCTCTAGACCTATTGCCCCCTTGTGGGGGGGGGGGGTCTCCTCAACCCAGGGGTTGTTGGTCTAACTCCTGTGTCAGCTTGGTCTCAGTAACTATGTTCCAGTGTTACACTCTAGCCACCACCCTCTCCCTAAAGAATAAGTCTCTTCAATTGTGCCCTGTTGGACCGTTAGTGGTACTCATAGGTTTCGTCAACCAAGTGGACCAGAGAGCCCTTTTGAAGAATAAGTGGGATCAGCACTGGTGGTTCTCTGACCTAATGGGACTCCGAATCCTTAGTGTCATCCCTCCTCACTTAGTACTCCTCAGGGTGTTTATTCTAGTGTCCGTCCTAGTACCTTCCCATGGCATCACCATTGCTGGACACTTGGACAACCTCATGAAGAGCTGTCGCCCAATCATCATCCTCCTCTAATGGTCCACTTGCCTGCAAAATCCAGCCGGTCCTTATTTTGATGGGGTATTGGGGCTTGAAACTGTCATGTTTGTTAACCATCTTGGTTCTTTAAGGGGATCACAACTGGATTTGCAGCTATACTCTCCTTCAGTTCAGTATTTACCCGTCTCTCGACCCTTTGTGAGAACATCAGATGTTGAGGGACAATTCTTAGATGCCCTTTCCCATTTATTTTCAGCCTTCATATACTTCAGCCTCTTACTCTGCTGGCATGAGTTTTGTACCTTTAGTAGACTTGTGTCCTCCTCGAAGGGTCGGGTAGGTCATGGCCTGATCACTCCACTCAGCTCAGTATACATCTGAGGACTTCTCACTCCATCTACAGTGCTGGATATGAGGATATAGTGCTGGTGTGAGGTGATGGCGTGAGGTGATGGCATTGATCAGGACATGTGTTGGATGCAATGTAGGGTGGTAGTGATATCAAGACACAGGCTGTGTTGGGTGATGGCAATATTGGGACACAGGCTGTAGTGTGCGGCTGGTTCTGTACAGGGAGATGGTAACATCAGGATGCCGGTACTGTACGTTCTCTGGTGCCCTGTTGGGTAAAGCGTTATCGGTATATAGACTGTGGTGTAGGGCAGGGGTCTCAACTTTCTAAACTAAGGCCCTGTTTACTGTCCTTCAGACTTTAGGGGGGGCCGGACGGTGGCAATCACGAGTAGCAAGTGGCCCAGCATCATTTGGAATAAACAATGCCCCATCTTTGGTGTCGGTGAAAGGAAGTGTGCCCTATCGTTAGTCACATTTGAGAGGAATTGTTCCTCATCTTTGGTGTCACTGCAAGGAATTGTGCCTCCTAGAACCGGATAATAGCAAGCAAAGGGCCACATAAACCAACCCCCCCAGGCTGAAGTTTGGAGACCACTGGTGTAGGGGGGTGGTGTGTGTTTTTATGGCCATATCGGGACATGGGCTTTGTTGCTGTGTAGGTAGGGTGATATCGGAACACAAACTGGGTTCTTTCTCTGGTGCCCTGCTGGTTAATGGCGAATATCAGGACATGGGTTGGGGTGGTGTAGGGTGATGGCTATATCAGGACATAGGCTTTTGATAATGTATAGTGATATCGGTAAATGGGCTATGGTGTAGGGTGATGGTGATTATCCGTGCATGGGCTGTGGTGTTGCATGGTGGAGGGTGATGGTGATATCGGTACATGGGCTGTGGTGTTGCATGGTGGAGGGTGATATCGGTACATGGGCTGTGGTGTTGCATGGTGGAAGGTGATGGTGATATCGGTACATGGGCTGTGGTGTTGCATGGTGGAGGGTGATGGCGATATTGGTACATGGGTTGTGGTGTTGCATGGTGGAGGGTGATATCGGTACATGGGCTGTGGTGTTGCATGGTGGAGGGTGATGGTGATATCGGTACATGGGCTGTGGTGTTGCATGGTGTAGGGTGATGGTGATATCGGTACATGGGCTGGGGTGTTGCATGGTGGAGGGTGATGGTGATATCAGTACATGGGCTGTGGTGTTGCATGGTGATTGCAATATCGGTACATGGGCTGTGGTGTTGCATGGTGTAGGGTGATGGTGATATCGGTACATGGGCTGTGGTGTTGCATGGTGTAGGGTGATGGCAATATCGGTACATGGGCTGTGGTGTTGCATGGTGTAGGGTGATGGTGATATTGGTACATGGGTTGTGGTGTTGCATGGTGTAGGGTGATGGTGATATTGGTACATGGGTTGTGGTGTTGCATGGTGTAGGGTGATGGTGATATCGGTGCATGGGCTATGATGGTGCATGGTGGAGGATGATGGTGATATTGGTACATGGGTTGTGGTGTTGCATGGTGATGGCGATATTGGTACATGGGTTGGGGTGGTGCATGGTGATGGCGATATTGGTACATGGGTTGGGGTGGTGGAGGGTGATATTGGTACATGGGCTGTGGTGTTGCATGGTGTAGGGTGATGGTGATATCAGGACATAGGCTTTGATGCTGTATGGTGGAGGGTGATATCGGTACATGGGTTGTGGTGTTGCATGGTAATGGCGATATTGGTACATGGGCTGTTGTGTTCCATGGTGGAGGGTGATGGTGATATTGGTACATGGGCTGTGGTGGTGCATGGTGGAGGATGATGGTGATATCGGTACATGGGCTGTGGTGTTGCATGGTGTAGGGTGATGGTGATATTGGTACATGGGTTGTGGTGTTGCATGGTGGAGGGTGATGGTGATATCGGTGCATGGGCTATGGTGGTGCATGGTGGAGGATGATGGTGATATTGGTACATGGGTTGTGGTGTTGCATGGTGATGGCAATATTGGTACATGGGTTGGGGTGGTGCATGGTGGAGGGTGATATTGGTACATGGGCTGTGGTGTTGCATGGTGTAGGGTGATGGTGATATCAGGACATAGGCTTTGATGCTGTATGGTGGAGGGCGATATTGGTACATGGGCTGTGGTGTTCCATGGTGGAGGGTGATGGTGATATTGGTACATGGGCTGTGGTGGTGCATGGTGGAGGATGATGGTGATATCAGGACATAGGCTTTGATACAGTATGGTGGAGGGTGATATCGGTATACGGGTAGTGTTACTGTAGGGTGTAAAGTTTATGCAGTAATGAAAGAAGATCAGATGGGTAACGGCTCTCTAACATTGGTGCACACGGAAGATTTTCTGTCAGCTCCTCAGACATTGTCCCACCATGTGACACGGCAGTGATGGATGGGACAGAAGAGGGACAGGTGTTGTGCCCTCCCCCCTCCTCCTCCTGTCATGACACAGCTGTGCTGGATCTCTCTCACTTCTCATTGATAAAATTGTGATTCGGCCTCCGTGGCCATATAAGGAGACGTTTCCCTTCAGTCCTGTGCTGGCAGGGCCTCCTGCATTCCTTATAAGCTGCAGCTGTCTCTGTCTATGGGATGGGGGGGGAGGAGTGTCTGCGCTCCTTCTAAATGGAAAGCTCCTTCCCAGCCAGGTCACATTGCAGCAACATTACTCTGATCCTGTGTGTGCGCCCTGTGCCCACCTGGCAGTCATCTCTATACAGTGCTGCTGACACGATTAGTTTGTAGATTGGTGTTTATATTATGACTACACATGTCTGCTGCTCCTCTACTACGTTCCCTTCCATTCTCCATATATACCTCGTGATGTGAAGCCCTTGGAGAAGAGACATGGCATGTTTTCAAGTGTGAAGGCGGTTTGGTGTAAGCAACAATGTGTTTTGTTGCTGGATCTGCGATTTTGGTTTCACTTCATAGCCTGATTCCAGTATTTATTTTTTGATATTGGGGATAGTTAAAACGGTTGTAATTCAGCAGCTACAAATACTGCAGCTGCTGACTTTTAAAATACGGACACTTGCCTGTCCAGGGCACCCGCGATGTCGGCACCCCAAGCCAATCTGTCCGCAAGCATCGCGGTAAACTGGGTACGCTTCCGCAAGCATCGCGGTAAACGGCCGCTGGTAGCAGCCGTTTACCACGTGATCGCTCCGTCAAATGACGGAGCGATCACTTGTAAACAAACCGGCGTCAAGTCATGACGCCGGTTCCTCCCTCCCCTCTCTGTACCAATCGGTACAGTGCAAGGGGAGAGATTGCAGCAGCGCTGTGGGCTGGATGTAAGGTGCCAATACATTTTAAGACTAAATTTTTTTATTTTTATTTTCGATGGCGCAAAAAATAAAAAACCTGCAGTGATTAAATACCACCAAAAGAAAGCTCTATTTGTGTGGAAAAAAGACAAAACTTTTCATATGGTAACAGTGTTGCATGACTGAGTAATTGTCATTCAAAGTGTGAGAGCACCGAAAGCTGAAAATGTATCTGGTTAGGAAGGGGATGTAAGTGCCCAGTGGTTAAATACCACCAAAAAAAAGCTCTTTTGTGTAAACAAAACAAAAACAAAACACCCTGCGTCGATTTATCTGATTAAAAGTGATCTAGGTGACCTTTTACACTTTATTTATATATATATATATTTTTATAAGTGCAATTTTAGCACAAAATCATTCATTTTGTATTTGATTTATCTGATTAAAAATTGCAAAAATCTTATTTGTTTTGCACAAAAGGTAGAACCGTCTACAAAATAGGGGATGGATTTATGGCATTTTTATTGATTTGTACTAGTGATGGCGGCGATTTGCGAATTATTTTTTTTTATCTAGACTGCGATGACATGGCGGACACATTTTTAGGTCGATTGAGAATTATACAGCGATCAGTGTTATATAAACGCACTGATTACTGTATAAATGTCACTGGCAGGGAAGGGTTTAACTGTTCCCTATGTGTGTTCTAACTGTGGGGGATGGGACTGACTATAGGAATTGAAAGATTGTGGTTCACAGCTCGTAGGAACTCGCGAGTTTGTGTTTGTCTGTGTTTACACACACGGCTGGCGGTCTTCACGACCACCGGCACACTGCCTATATATACATACATACATACATACATACATACATACATACATACATACATACATACATACATACATACATACATACATACATTTTTGTGTGGGTGTGCTGCTGATCCGTAGTTTCCTGTTCCATGTTTTCTGCTGCAGTGGTAGGGCGTGCGCCGCACATAAGCAACCTTGGAGTGTAACCGATTGTATCACCTGTGAGCAATGGACTTCCGTCAACCCAAAATTTGACCATCTTTATTAAAAGTGTAACGGGACAAATGGAGAAGGTGAAGGTCCTTTTTTACTAGGGCTCAGAAGGCAATAAACACTGACAAGGGATCCCTCTGCACTTGCCTTTTAGTCATAAGCGCGTGTGCACAGGGTGTGTCTGGGCCACACCCTAGCTACCCTGTGCGGTGCCAATTACCCCCTGCTTCCTGGCATCCCACACTCCCCTCCCTGCAGTGCTGCCAGCTTACCTCCTCTCCCACTGACTGCTGTGGGAGATGTTTTTCAGGATGAATGAATATATACAGCGAGTGATCTGTACCAATCACTCCTGTGTTCATTCTAAGCTTTTGTTTACTATGCTTCAGTTTGTGAATGAACAAGGAAACAGCTCAACAAATATCACTTCCCATTTGTTCACTGTCCAGTGCTGCTGAGGCTGCAGAGAGGGAATGGGGAAGCTTTGTTCTAAGTCCCTTTCTCTCTGTTTAGACCAGGGGTCTCAAACTGGTGGCCCTCCAGCTGTTGCAGAACTACAAGTCCCATGAGGCATAGCAAGACTGCCTCAAGACAAGCCACAAGCATGACGCCCAGAGGCATGATGGGACTTGTAGTTTCGCAACAACTGGAGGGCCGCCAGTATGAGACCCCTGGTTTAGACCCTTGATATTTCACCAAAGCCCCCCCACAAGGCTCCAAAAAAAAAAAAATATTGTTAAAAATAAACTGACACCAATCTCTGCTCTAACACCATCCCCTGCTCCTCTGATATACACACGTGTGTTTGTGCTCTGGGGTGCACACCAATGCTTTTAGTTATACTTTAACTTTAGAACCACTTTAAAAATGTTGTTGCGTTATTTGTCTCTCCCCCCCCCCCCCCCACTAGGAGAATTTAGTTTTATTCCTATGACACCAGTACAAAGAGTGATGGGTGAGGTTGCTGGGACAGGAAGGCACACAGTCGATCTAACCCATCTTCACTCTACTACAAAAGTTTTCAATCACTCCCCCCCCCCCCCCCCCACTCCTGACAGCAGGATATATTCTAACCCAATAGAAACCAGGCAGAGGCTAGCAAATTAAAAAGTTGGGCATTAGTGTTACTAAACCCACAACCGTACAATCAGTCTGTATATGCAGTAATGCATGCTTGTTATACTCACTGCGGAACCCGAGGGGTTAATCCTCTGCTTTGTGTAAAAAGGCTGTTTGATCCTGTCTTGTCTGATCCTCCCCCTTCCACTATCCCCCAATCCATCTCCTGATAGTACAGAGCTAGGGGACAGGCTGCACATGCTCAGTTTGTGTATTGCTAGAGTTGTTGGTTTTTGTCTTGGGAGAATGGCCCTGTGCTGATCACATGCAATCAGCACTGTCCAGATAGAGGGTCAGGGGTCCTGCATGCTGATAGGACAGTCAGTTCAGAATGAAAACTCCTCCTACAAGCTTTAACCAGATGCTGCTGAGCACTGTGGGAGACCAGATATAGCGAATGCAAGCTCCTGGGTTCAGTCACCTTTTAAGAATCTGGAATCTATTTTATAATGTGAATTAAAATGAAGTCATTTTGTAGTACCTTCCTCTAGTTGGGTTACTAGGCTAAAAATTTTTTGGGTAAAATCACGTACTTGATTTTGTGGTCTGGGGCACGTGCTGCTGGTGGTGACCCGCTCCCGCTGTGTCCAATCAGTGGGTTCAGCAGACGTGATGTCCGCCGTGACGCGCTGATCGTTCTTAGAGGCAGAATGCCTGTCTGTGGGGAAGATGGAGAAGCCACAGATCTGTCTTGCCTCAGTCAATCCCCCCCCCCCTCCCCCACAATTCGAAAGCACTCCCTAGGGCAGTGATGGCGAACCTTGGCACCCCACATGTTTTGGAACTACATTTCCCATGATGCTCAACTACACTGCAGAGTGCATGAGCATCATGGGAAATGTAGTTCCAAAACATCTGGGGGTGCCAAGGTTCACCCTCACTGCCCTAACAGCACATTTAACCATTTGATCACCCCTGATAACTCCTCCTCTGCCAGTGACAGTCCTTTTTGGTTAAAAAAAAAAAAAAAAAAAAACAATCCCAATATGTAGCAGAATACATATTGACCTAAATTGGTGTTTTTTTTATTTTTGCTATAAAAAGACAAATTGAGGAAAAAAATTTGTAGAGATGTAGAGTTTTTTTTTTTTTTTTTTTTCTCTCAAAATTGTTTTTTTTTGTTTCTAGCACAAAAATTAAACCACAGAGGTGATCAAATGCCAACAAAAGAAAGATCTGTTTGTGGTAAAGGGAGGATATCGCTGATATTTGGGTACAGCATCGCACGACTACGCAATTGTCAAAGTAACGCAGTGCCATATAGCAAAAAATGGCCTAGTCATGAAGGGGGGGGTAAATCTTCTGGGGCTGAAGTGGTTAAATTGAATACTGTGCATTTGTGACATTTTAAAAAAGGAATTAAAGGCAAAACTGTCTTCATTTTGGGGTAAGGGAGGGTTATAAATAACCCTGTCAGGTGTGTTATTTATTTATTTTTTTGAATATAGTGTTTGCCGCCATGTGTCCACTTTGGAATATTGCATGTATCGTATTTTAATATTTGAGTATTTGTGGTGGGTATCAGAAGCCCGGCGCTGGACCTGTCTGCAGTCACCACTTTCATATCTAGGATCCAGCGCTCTGCCTGAGAATGGATAATAGAGAAGCACCTATATAGGTCATCTGTGTGTTTAAATCCCGTGTAAGCTTGTTCAGTGTTCAACTGATAGCAATATGCCAAGCAGTAGAACTCTTGCTGGCTCAGGGTGCCCACCATTCCCTGGATTGCATCACACCATGGAGGCCGTGTCCAAAACAGATTCAGGAAATTGTGCAAGTTCCATGTAAAAAAAAAAAAAATGGGTGCATTTCACGCGTTTCCTTGTTTTTTTTTTTTTTTTTTTTATTTTCCTGGTATTCAGACTTAAAGCGGAAGTAAACCCATCCCTAAGACCTTTTCATTTTCAGCACGTGCCGTAAATGTAACACTCCCATTGGTTGTGCTCTCAAACTGTGAAACCATCCAATGGCTGGTATCATAACTGATCACATGTGCAGCATATGGCAGTTTTGGATTAAACTGAGGCAAAGCTGGCAGCTTCCTTAGCTGAAAACAATAGGGGGGTATTTGCACTTTAATCTCTTCCTGTCAGCCATTTAACACCCCCCCCCCCAACCCACCTCCTTCCTGCCAGCCCTTTAACCCCACCTCCTTCCTGCCAGCCCTTTAACCCCACCTCCTTCCTGCCAGCCCTTTAACCCCACCTCCTTCCTGCCAGCCCTTTAACCCCACCTCCTTCCTGCCAGCCCTTTAACCCCACCTCCTTCCTGCCAGCCCTTTAACCCCACCTCCCTTCCTGCCAGCCCTTTAACCCCACCTCCCTTCCTGCCAGCCCTTTAACCTCCCAACCCCCCTTCCTGCCAGCCCTTTAACCTCCCAACCCCCTTCCTGCCAGCCCTTTAACCTCCCAACCCCCCTTCCTGCCAGCCCTTTAACCTCCCAACCCCCCTTCCTGCCAGCCCTTTAACCTCCCAACCCCCTTCCTGCCAGCCCTTTAACCTCCCAACCCCCCTTCCTGCCAGCCCTTTAACCTCCCCGCCCCCTTCCTGCCAGCCCTTTAACCTCCCCGCCCCCTTCCTGCCAGCCCTTTAACCTCCCCGCCCCCTTCCTGCCAGCCCTTTAACCTCCCCGCCCCCTTCCTGCCAGCCCTTTAACCTCCCCGCCCCCTTCCTGCCAGCCCTTTAACCTCCCCGCCCCCTTCCTGCCAGCCCTTTAACCTCCCCGCCCCCTTCCTGCCAGCCCTTTAACCTCCCAGCCCCCTTCCTGCCAGCCCTTTAACCTCCCAGCCCCCTTCCTGCCAGCCCTTTAACCTCCCAGCCCCCTTCCTGCCAGCCCTTTAACCTCCCAGCCCCCTTCCTGCCAGCCCTTTAACCTCCCAACCCCCTTCCTGCCAGCCCTTTAACCTCCCAACCCCCTTCCTGCCAGCCCTTTAACCTCCCAACCCCCTTCCTGCCAGCCCTTTAACCTCCCAACCCCCTTCCTGCCAGCCCTTTAACCTCCCAACCCCCTTCCTGCCAGCCCTTTAACCTCCCAACCCCCTTCCTGCCAGCCCTTTAACCTCCCAACCCCCTTCCTGCCAGCCCTTTAACCTCCCAACCCCCTTCCTGCCAGCCCTTTAACCTCCCAACCCCCTTCCTGCCAGCCCTTTAACCTCCCAACCCCCTTCCTGCCAGCCCTTTAACCTCCCAACCCCCTTCCTGCCAGCCCTTTAACCTCCCAACCCCCTTCCTGCCAGCCCTTTAACCTCCCAACCCCCTTCCTGCCAGCCCTTTAACCTCCCAACCCCCTTCCTGCCAGCCCTTTAACCTCCCAACCCCCTTCCTGCCAGCCCTTTAACCTCCCAACCCCCTTCCTGCCAGCCCTTTAACCTCCCAACCCCCTTCCTGCCAGCCCTTTAACCTCCCAACCCCCTTCCTGCCAGCCCTTTAACCTCCCAACCCCCTTCCTGCCAGCCCTTTAACCTCCCAACCCCCTTCCTGCCAGCCCTTTAACCTCCCAACCCCCTTCCTGCCAGCCCTTTAACCTCCCAACCCCCTTCCTGCCAGCCCTTTAACCTCCCAACCCCCTTCCTGCCAGCCCTTTAACCTCCCAACCCCCTTCCTGCCAGCCCTTTAACCTCCCAACCCCCTTCCTGCCAGCCCTTTAACCTCCCAACCCCCTTCCTGCCAGCCCTTTAACCTCCCAACCCCCTTCCTGCCAGCCCTTTAACCTCCCAACCCCCTTCCTGCCAGCCCTTTAACCTCCCAACCCCCTTCCTGCCAGCCCTTTAACCTCCCAACCCCCTTCCTGCCAGCCCTTTAACCTCCCAACCCCCTTCCTGCCAGCCCTTTAACCTCCCAACCCCCTTCCTGCCAGCCCTTTAACCTCCCAACCCCCTTCCTGCCAGCCCTTTAACCTCCCAACCCCCTTCCTGCCAGCCCTTTAACCTCCCAACCCCCTTCCTGCCAGCCCTTTAACCTCCCAACCCCCTTCCTGCCAGCCCTTTAACCTCCCAACCCCCTTCCTGCCAGCCCTTTAACCTCCCAACCCCCTTCCTGCCAGCCCTTTAACCTCCCAACCCCCTTCCTGCCAGCCCTTTAACCTCCCAACCCCCTTCCTGCCAGCCCTTTAACCTCCCAACCCCCTTCCTGCCAGCCCTTTAACCTCCCAACCCCCTTCCTGCCAGCCCTTTAACCTCCCAACCCCCTTCCTGCCAGCCCTTTAACCTCCCAACCCCCTTCCTGCCAGCCCTTTAACCTCCCAACCCCCTTCCTGCCAGCCCTTTAACCTCCCAACCCCCTTCCTGCCAGCCCTTTAACCTCCCAACCCCCTTCCTGCCAGCCCTTTAACCTCCCAACCCCCTTCCTGCCAGCCCTTTAACCTCCCAACCCCCTTCCTGCCAGCCCTTTAACCTCCCAACCCCCTTCCTGCCAGCCCTTTAACCTCCCAACCCCCTTCCTGCCAGCCCTTTAACCTCCCAACCCCCTTCCTGCCAGCCCTTTAACCTCCCAACCCCCTTCCTGCCAGCCCTTTAACCTCCCAACCCCCTTCCTGCCAGCCCTTTAACCTCCCAACCCCCTTCCTGCCAGCCCTTTAACCTCCCAACCCCCTTCCTGCCAGCCCTTTAACCTCCCAACCCCCTTCCTGCCAGCCCTTTAACCTCCCAACCCCCTTCCTGCCAGCCCTTTAACCTCCCAACCCCCTTCCTGCCAGCCCTTTAACCTCCCAACCCCCTTCCTGCCAGCCCTTTAACCTCCCAACCCCCTTCCTGCCAGCCCTTTAACCTCCCAACCCCCCTTCCTGCCAGCCCTTTAACCTCCCAACCCCCTTCCTGCCAGCCCTTTAACCTCCCAACCCCCTTCCTGCCAGCCCTTTAACCTCCCAACCCCCTTCCTGCCAGCCCTTTAACCTCCCAACCCCCTTCCTGCCAGCCCTTTAACCTCCCAACCCCCTTCCTGCCAGCCCTTTAACCTCCCAACCCCTTTCCTGCCAGCCCTTTAACCTCCCAACCCCCTTCCTGCCAGCCCTTAAACCTCCCAGCCCTTTAAAAGGTTCTAAATGCCTTTGCCTAGGGTTCTAAATGCCCTTGGGTAAAGGCAGGCATTCTGGACCATGTGACCTCTGTGAGTGACAGTCACATGATCGGAAAGCTTCCAAACCTAAGTATGCATTTCCGGTCCCCGATGGTTACTGTGCTGGGAGTGCATGTGAATGTAAAGAAATCGCATGCAGAGCACTAACTACAAAAACAGTGTGGAGTGTGCTGCACCACGCCGTGTAACAGGACCCCTCATGCAGACTGGCCAGGCATGTGTTTGTGGTGTGTGTTTTGATCTCTTCCCTGGGTTGGGGCATTGTAGGGGGGAGTCGTGACTTCCAGCGTGACAAGATAATGATGGATTGGGTGGCATGCAGCCTGTGTAGGCTGAGCTAAGGACAGAGTGTCCCCGTCATCACATGCTGCTTCTAAATTCATTTGGATAGCAGTTATCTTCGTGTCGTCACTCTGCACCGTGTCGGCTGTCCTGAGAGGCCGGCACCGCCCTAACACAGGAGGTCGCTGTGCTGGAACATGAGCCCCTATATGTAGATATCATGATGTACAGATTACTTCAAGATGACCCAAAACACAAGATCTGCTCTCTGGCTGAATAAAGGGGGTGTCTGTGCTTTTTTTTTTTTTTTTTTTATGCATGAGGGTAAAAACTTCTGTGAAGCTACCCCCCCCCCCCCCCAACACCTGCCTGAGCCCCATCTCGATCCAGCGATGTGCACGAGTACCTCAGCTCCCCAGGAAACTCTGCCTCCTCATTGGCTGAGACAGCAGTGGGAGCCATTGGCAGCTACTGAGCCAATCAGGAGAGGGGGGGGGGGCACACAGAGCCACAGCTTGGAATCAAGAATGCTCTGGTGCCCCCATTGCAAGCTTTTTGCTGTGTGGAGAACTCGGCAGGAGGGAGGGGAGCACCAGTGGGGGACCTGGGAAGAGGAGGATCCGGGCTGCTCTGTGCAAAATCACTACACAGAGCAGGTAAGTATAACATGTTTAATTTAGAAGAAAAAAAGGGACTTTAATGACTGATTCTGCAGTCGTCTTGTGCTCAGGACTCCCCACTTGTCATCTTGGGCATCTTGTCATTGTTGCTAAAGAGGATCTTCATCTTTTGTAAACAGAGTGCTACAGTGAATTTAGACCACTGTGGAGTAAGTTTTTAACATAAAATGTGGAAAAAGAGAAGCGCTGTGAATACTTTCTGAATGCGCTGTATGCCTCCTAGGATATGTTGCCTACATATTCTAGGAGGAACTGAGTACTGTGTACTTCATTTTCCTTTGCTTGCCTTTATCCGGCCCTTGGGGCACTTTTCCTTGCACTGATGCATGACACCAGGGGCGCTAGTTCTCGCACCGATGATGGGGCGGCGCTAGTTCTCGCACCGATGATGGGGGGGCGCTAGTTCTCGCACCGATGATGGGGGGGCGACGCTAGTTCTCGCACCGATGATGGGGGGGCGGCGCTAGTTCTCGCACCAATGATGGGGGGGCGGCGCTAGTTCTCGCACCAATGATGGGGGGGCGGCGCTAGTTCTCGCACCAATGATGGGGGGGCGGCGCTAGTTCTCGCACCAATGATGGGGTGGCGGCGCTAGTTCTCGCACCAATGATGGGGGGTGGCGGCGCTAGTTCTCGCACCAATGATGGGGGGGGGGGCGCTAGTTCTCGCACCAATGATGGGGGGGCGGCGCTAGTTCTCGCACCAATGATGGGGGGGTGGCGGCGCTAGTTCTCGCACCAATGATGGGGGGGGGGGGGTGCTAGTTCTCGCACCAATGATGGGGGGGGGGGGGGGGGTGGTGCTAGTTCTCACATCCTGCCCCCCCCCCCCCCGAAGCATGGTAAACTAACCATCGGTTTAGAAAGTTTAGAGACCCCCCCCCCCCCCCCTGGCCTAGGTGAATGATGTGCTTGGGGGGGGGGGGGGGTGAAGGTTAACAAGCTACAGCAAAAAAAGGTAGTGCTAATGTAGAGGGGGTGCGACAGGAGTATTTACGGAGGGTGAAGTTCTGCTTTAAGTTTACCACCATGCATGTTCTTGTTTTGGGGTTTCTATATGTGGTATTAGACTTTAAAATGTACCATCCCCTTTTTTTTTTTCTTTTTTTACTAGGACTCCCTGAAGCCAGCCTTCACAATCTCCAATCTCCCGGGCACTTCCACTATCCAGACTGCACCCACCACATCCACCTCTATGCAGGTTACCAGTGGGCACTCCTTCCCTATTACAAACTACCTGGCACCTGTCACCAGTGCCAACGGAACTGTTCTCAAGACAGAAGGCAATGCCATAAGTTCTGGAGGCCTGATGCAGCTGCCCACTGGCTTCACACTGATGTCTGGTAAGCCACATCCCTGGTATCTAGACTGTTATCACACTTGACTTCCTATTGGACTAAGCACTAGTTCTGTAAAATATTGCCTATTATGTTTTAGAATTGTTTAAAGTGGAATTATAGACAAAACCTTTTTTTTTTTTTTTTTTTTTTTTAAGGGAGGGTTATAACCCCTGTTTTTTTTTTTTTTTTTTTGCTATCTGTGTCCCATTGCAGAGATTTCACTTCCTGTCTCATAGCCAAAAAAGCAAGTGAGAGAATCTTTTAATTAAGGGGACATCCAGAACTAATGTCCCCATTGGAAGATTTCTCCTCTTGCTTTTCTGGGGACGAACGAAAATTTGGGATTTTACTTTCACTGCTAATGGGACAAATGGGGTAAATCTCTCTAATAGGGACACAGACGGCAATGAAAACTGACAGGTGTCCTAATCCCACTCCATCAAAACGAAAGTTTTTGCATTTAGTTCTACTTTTTAATTGTGCTCCACCAGTACTCTGAAAATCTACCTTGCTCTGGAAAATTGGCAGTTGTGCCTAGGCACTCCTGTTCTGTAGCCTCAATTTGTGTATATAGGGTCATCCATATGCTGTTCTGGCCAGATTTTGTAACATGATTTGGTGTCACTACTGTGCCGCTCACTGTTCTCCTTGCTGGAGGCTGACATGAAGCAAAGCCCTGCCTCTTCCAAGATGGCCGACTCCACACAAGTACACCGTGCAGAGAACAAGGCATAAGTCAATGGGAAAGATCAAATGCAGGGCGAACATAGGCAATTCTGGTGGCTAGTCATCTGTCCTCTGCTTTTTTTTTGGGCACAGGTTAGAGTTCTGTTCTTTAAGCCTTAAAGGGACTTTCCTCTAGGACAGTGGTCTCCAAACTGCTGCCCCGGGGGCCGGATGTGAACATTTTGCTTGCTGTTATCCGACCCTTGGGGCACCATTTCATTCACCAACAATGGGGCCCAGTTCCCTGCCAAGGACCCCCCCTACAAGGAATGGGGTCCCAGTTCCCTGCCAAGGACCCCCCCTACAAGGAATGGGGTCCCAGTTCCCTGCCAAGGATCCCCCCCCCCACAAGGAATGGGGTCCCAGTTCCCTGCCAAGGATCCCCCCCCCCCCGCAAGGAATGGGGTCCCAGTTCCCTGCCAAGGATCCCCCCCCCGCAAGGAATGGGGTCCCAGTTCCCTGCCAAGGATCCCCCCCTGCAAGGAATGGGGTCCCAGTTCCCTGCCAAGGATCCCCCCCCCCTGCAAGGAATGGGGTCCCAGTTCCCTGCCAAGGATCCCCCCCCCTGCAAGGAATGGGGTCCCAGTTCCCTGCCAAGGATCCCCCCCCCCCCTGCAAGGAATGGGGTCCCAGTTCCCTGCCAAGGATCCCCCCCCCCTGCAAGGAATGGGGTCCCAGTTCCCTGCCAAGGATCCCCCCCCCCTGCAAGGAATGGGGTCCCAGTTCCCTGCCAAGGATCCCCCCCCTGCAAGGAATGGGGTCCCAGTTCCCTGCCAAGGATCCCCCCCCCCCCCCCCCCTGCAAGGAATGGGGTCCCAGTTCCCTGCCAAGGATCCCCCCCCTGCAAGGAATGGGGTCCCAGTTCCCTGCCAAGGATCCCCCCCCGCAAGGAATGGGGTCCCAGTTCCCTGCCAAGGACCCCCCCCCCCCCCCGCAAGGAATGGGGTCCCAGTTCCCTGCCAAGGACCCCCCCCCGCAAGGAATGGGGTCCCAGTTCCCTGCCAAGGACCCCCCCCGCAACGAATGGGGTCCCAGTTTTCCATGCCAAGGACCCCCCCCCGCAACAAATGGGGGCCCAGTTTCCTGCCAAGGACTCTCTCCCCCTCCAACGAATGGGGGCCCAGTTCCCTGCCAAGGACTCTCCCCCTCCAACGAATGGGGGCCCAGTTCCCTGCCAAGGACTCTCCCCCTCCAACGAATGGGGGCCCAGTTCCCCTGCCAAGGACCCCCAACGATGCAGCATTGTTTACTCCAACTGATGCTGGTACATTTCATACTCTCCATGGTCAGTCCAGCCCCCCTCAAGTCTAAAAGACAGTAAACTGGCTCTGTTTAGAAAGTTTGGACACCCCTGCTACTGGGAGGTTAGACCCACCTATCTCCCTTGATTGGACACTACCCTACAACTAGTTCACTGACCTCCCCTGCTCTAGGACTTTAAACTGCTTGAAAATCCCAGTCCCTTCCTGCTCCTCGACGACAGTAAATATATGGATGAGAATTCATGACTGCCCAGACTCGGTAGGGCTCATTTTCGTTGACCATCCCATTCTCCAAATGTTTCTATTGTGGTGTCGGGCGCTGATCGGCCTTGCAGACTGCCCCGTTCCTGCTTCTCTGTGAAGGGATTGCTTTGTTTTTCCAGCAGGGGGAGCTGTAGCTCAGCAGGTTCCTGTACAAGCCATCCAAGTTCACTCCGCCACGCAGGCTTCTCCGTCCAGCGACAGCAGCTCAGATTTGGTCCAGACGTCAGCTAGTGGGACAGGTTTGTGCGACTATTGGCTGAAACCTTTCTGCGTGTGTGCTGATTAATGTTGCTGGATGTCTGTGCACTTTTAATAACCACAGATTGGTCAGCCGTCTTGTGTGGTATGTGTGCACATATGCAGTATATTGAAGATGGCGATGTTACATGCTCTGATTTTTGGGGGGCTGAACGCTGTGTGCACCTAGGCTGGTGAGATGAAAGTTCTCTCATGTGCGCTCCGATGTGATCATCCATTGCTGTGTGTCATTGAGAATCGGACCGGCATATGTAGGTAATCCCCCCCCCCCCCCTTCCTGTGTGACAGATGCTCTTCCGGCATTGGCTGGTGTGTGTGGACAGCTGACATAGTGTGTGAGAGACGGATATGTCTGAGGGGTGTTATTGGTCGCTGGAGCCATGGTCGGGAGTGGGGGGTTAGGATATGATGACAATGATGAAGTGCAATGACAGACAGAGCTCTTTAATGTACTGTCTGTCTCTTCCACTAGTGACCTTGCCCGCTGCTATCATGACTTCCTCTGTGCCCACCACAGTGAGCGGTCACATGATGTACCCCAGTCCGCACGCTGTCATGTATGCTCCCACTCAGGGTTTGACAGATGGGAGCCTGGCGGTGCTCAATGCCTTCTCCTCTCCACAGATGCAGGTGTCCCACTCGCAGGAGCAGGGTAAGGCCTGAGTGATAACTGCATGCTGTATACTGGCACTCTTCCTTGTCTACCCACAAATGTTTTCAGTTGGGCGGGTGGGGGGGCTGCTTTTGACACTTCAGCATGGTGTGCATTATCTTCTATAAGATGGTCTCTCTTCATAGACTGCTTTTGTGTCTGTCTCGCAGGTGGAGTACAGCAAGTTTTCCTCACAGCGCCGCCTGGCACCGTCCAGATTCCAGTGTCTGCCGTGCAGCTTCACCAGGTACATAACGAAGGCTTCCCTTTTCTGTAGTAGACCGGTCCGTTAAGAGACCCTGTCTTGTGTGGGTTTTATTTTTTTTTTATAGAAGTTTTACGTTTCCAAAGCCCAAAACGCAGTGCAAAAAAGTATATAAAACTGCCTGTAGATGGAAGGTACAGTATAGGGATAAATATTACTCTATTAACCACTTTCAGACCAGACCAATTTGCAGCCAAAGGACCAGGCCCCTTTTTGCGATTCGGCACTGCGTCGCTTTAACTGACAATTGCGCGGACGTGTGACGTGGCTCCCAAACAAAATTGACGTTTTTTTTTTTTTCCCCACAAATAGAGCTTTCTTTTGGTGGTATTTGATCGCCCCTGCGGTTTTTACTTTTTGCGCTATAAACAAAAAAGAGCGACATTTTTTAAAAAACGCATTCTTTTTTGCTATATCCCCCAAAAATATATAAAAAAATATTATTTTCCTCAGTTTAGGCCGATACGTATTCTTCTTCTACATATTTTTGGTAAAAAAATCGCAATAAGTGATTGGTTTGCGCAGAAGTTATAGCGTATACAAGATGGGGGGATAGTTTTTTATAGCATTTTTATTAATTTTTTTTTTTTTTAGTAATGGCGGCGATCAGCGATTTTTATTATGACTGCGACATTATGGCGGACACATTTTTGGGACCATTGCCATTTATACAGCAATTCATGCTATTTAAATGCATTGATTCCTGTATAAATGACACTGGCAGTGAAGGGGTTAACCAGGGGGTGGCAGTGTAGGGTTAAAGTATGCCTAGGGGTGTGTTTCTTACTGTGGGGGGGGGGGGTGTGGCTGTCAGCTAGTGAATGCTGATCTCTGCTCCAATCACAGAGCAGAGATCGGCGTCACTAGTTGCTAGGCAGAACGGGGAGATGCTGTTTATTTCCGCATCTCCCTGTTCAGCCTTCCCATGAGACGATCGCAGGTGTCCCCGCGGCGCTGCTCCCGATGGCATGGACAGCATTAAAAAGGACGTATGTATACGCCCTCCTGCCTGTCCGTGCCATTCTGCCGACGTATATCGTCGTGCGCCGGTCGGGAACCGGTTAAAGAGAAAGTAAAGCCTCTGGGGAAAAAAATGAAATAAAAAAAAAAATACACCCTGCAAGACAAAGGCATAATGAGCTAGTGTGCATAGCATACTAGCTCATTATGAATTGCCTGAGATCGAAGCCCTCGTTCGCCGCCATCTATCCCTGAGTGACTTCTGGGTATCGCGGCTCTGGCACTGTGACTGGCCAGAGCCGCGATGACGTCACTCCTGTGGATGTGCGCTGGTGCCGCCACTAACAGCATGATCATTGTTAGAAACCGCACGCTCAGTGCGCCTGCACCTGATGTCTACGGCGCATGCTCCGTAGACATCGGTGCCATTATTGCCTCTATTCCTGCAAATATCTCCTAAACCTTTTAGGTTTAGGAGATATTTCTTGCACCTAGAGGTAAGCCTTAATCTAGGCTTACCTGTAGGTTAAAGTGGTTGTAAGGGGTTTAGATGAGACATTGTCAATCACAGCTAGTGAGCTAATGAGGGGGTGGGTCGAGCCACAGCTCTATCTGAATGGGCACGCAAAGCCATGGCTCGGGACCGCACCTGCTCGGGTGCCCCCATTGCAAGCTGCTTGCTTTTGGGGCACTTGACAGGAGGGTAAGGGCCAGGGGTGCTGCTCTGTGCAAAACTGCTGCACAGAGCTGGTGAGAATGACACGTTTAAAAAAACATAAAAAAGATGATAGTATTCATATATATTCATTTCACCTAGGTGGATGCTGCATCAGTCCCCTGCTGTGTCTGAGACTGAAAACTGAGTGATCAAAGACTTCTGATCGCTCTGTTCTCAGTCTTCATTGAGTGGCGAGACGGTGGTAGTGGCTGGCTCAGTTTCTCAGCAGCTCGCTGATAGGCTGAGCCAGCTGCCAGTCCAGGCGATCCCAACTATAAAGTCAGGATCTCTCCCAGAGCCTGGACCGGTTAAGTGACATCAGCCAACAGTGGGCTTTAACCCTCTGTCGACTAAAAATGGGTCACAGGAGTGCACTTCAAACTGCACACCTGTGAGCCATAGGAGACGTGGAGCCAAAATAGCTTTGGCTATACTTCTCCTTTCTAATACAAACAGAAGATGAACTGAGGTAATAAGAATAGCGGAAACATTAAAAATTAAATTGTAAAATAGGCTCTTTTGCAGGCATAAAGAGTTCCCTGTAAAACATAAGTTACATGTTTCATAGTTAGTAAGGTTGAATAAAGACACCAGTCCATCCAGTTCAACCTGAGTGAGTGTCTACAATTGTCCCCTATCCCTGTACATTGCACACTCACATCGGTCCCTACCCTCAAGGCGCCCACAATCCAAGGTCCCCATTCATATACTAGGGCCAATTTTTGGACAGAACCCTATTAACCTACCTGCATGGCTTTGGATTGTGGGAGGAAACCCACGCAGGCACAGGGAGAACATGCAAACTCCAAGCAGGTAGTGCCGTGGTTGGGATTCGAACCAGCGACCCTTGTTACTGCTAGGCGAGAGTGCTAACCACTACACCACTGTGCACCTATGTTGGAATCGTAGATGATGAGGAAAAGCAAAGGGATGAAGAGAAGGAAAGTGGGCTATAGACACCCAAATTGGGGGGGGGGGGGGGGGGGGGTGAGACGAGGTACATTAATACGAACTTAACTAGCCCAATAGAGGAAACTAGGAAAACTGAGATTACAATTGAGCGGCAGTCCATGTCATTGGCATCTGAAAGATTTCCACAATCCACAAAGATTTGGTAACGAAGGACGTCGGATGTTGAGACCCCCCCCCCCCCCTTAAGTATTCCTGAGGGTGGCTTTGGTGTACCAATCCATGTATTGGCAGGTGATCATCATTGCACTTTTTTTGGAGTCTTATAGATCCAACTACTTTTAGCTGATCTCCTTGCATTGCAACTAGTGGTATACACTATATACAATCACCCGACACTAGTTAGTTTCCACAATCCATGACTTAAAACGGAGCGCCACCCGTTTTTAAACCCTATAAAAAAAAAAGTACTCACCTTCCTCGATCCGAAACGGCAGGTTTTTTTTTTTTTTTTTTTAATTTGCCTTTAGCTGTTCTTGGCATCCATCGCTTCCTGGTTCTCAGTCCCTCAGATATGGGCAGGGATATTACGGCTATTACGTAATATCCCCTAGCCCGCACTGTCTCCTGGGAGCTTGTGTCATAACTCCCAGGAGTCAGTGCGGCTGCCTGGCCCGAGATTGCGCAAGACTTGCGGGACTTTTGCCGCCGTTGTGATGGCAACAGGAGCTGATGATGGCGAATGCGCGAGATTTCAATGAATGGGCGTCAGTGAAATCCAGGAAGAGAACGCCTGGAGATTTCACTCGCCCACAGCCAAGATGGAGAACCGCAACAGGTTCTTTCTAATGTCATATTTTATCAGAAAAAACTAAAGGCACTACTCCTGCAACCCGGACTGGTGAGTAATTAAATGCCAAAATATACTGTTTATTAAGGGCTTTTTAAAAAAAAAAAGTTGGGGGCAGTGGAGCCCCGCTTTAACTTCACAGTTCACATAAATACGTTTTTAAATTTAAACTGTAGCACTGACGGAAGTCATTTTTTTTTCCCACAGTAGTGTGACAATCCCTCCACCTCCGGTCTAACTAATCACTCTCACCTTATGGCATGGACCCCTGTGCAAACAGGTGGTCATGCAAGCGGGTATCAAAAGGGTTAACACGGACCATAAACTTTTTTTCTCACATCTCCTTAGATCTCAGCAAGGACGCAGGTCATGGGTAGAAAGAAAAGATCGAAGTGCTCACCGCTTAAGTATAAGATTTCATTGTTGTGTTCAAACACAAACTACTCACATAAAGATGATAAAAACACAACATGTAAAGCCGACAATCGTGTTAGTTCCGTAGGGCAGCAGCGGGTGACGTTGTGTAGCTCCTCCCCTGTACGCGTTACGTTCAATCAGAACTTCAACGTCACCAGACTCCTCCCCCTTCCCTTTGTTAGCAGACGGAGGCACTTGGGGAAGGGGGGAGGAGTCCGGTGATGTCAATGTCCGTGAATTCACTCCTGAACCTGCCTCAAAAACGCACGGACCCTTTTCAAAAACGGCACTGCAGCCGCCCTGGACATGTGGGAAGCGGCTCATTGAAAGCCACAGTTAAAAACTGCGTCCAATTTGCATATATGTGAGCCCAACCTCAAAAATAAAAAAACAGAAGTTCATAGAGGAGTTTGGAGGACACACAAGGTCATCCCTGACAACAAATAACAGGAGAAATGTAAACAAAGTAACTAGATAAACATTTTTTTTTTTTTTTCCCCCAACCTACTATGTAAGCAGCATGTGGCTAATTCAGTATGTGGAGGAAATGATTTTTAGCCCTGATGAAGGGGTTGTGCTGAGCCCCTCAACAAAATGCATTGGCTGTTGGCAAAATTAAAATCATTCAAAGGTCTGTACAAGCTAGTGTAAAAAACTTTGTTCTGATGCTTTGTTGCTTTGTCTGTTTACTAATAGTGCTCACAGTGAAGGCTTCTGTTGTCTAATTACATTTTTCGGGTAGACGAGCTATGAGTCCCACCAGAAGGACCCCCCCTAACTTTCAGTCTCAAGTGTGCAATATTGGTTGTATCCTGCAGATGGCAGTATAAGTCATGTGTAATATGTGTTCTGTCCTGCAGATGGCAGTCATCGGACAGCAGACGGGCAGCAGCAGTAATCTGACAGAACTGCAAGTGGTGAATTTGGACACTGCACACAACAGCAAGAATGACTGACTGCTGTACATGGGGAGCCAACACCGGGCCCCCAGGCGGTGACACACAACATGGGGAGCTAACAGCAGGGCCCCGGCCGGTGACACAATAGAGACTGCAACACCTATTTATTGATGCCTTTTCACATTTTTTTATTTCCCTGTTAAGACTTTTTTTGCTTGTGTGCAAGATAAGAGGCTCACAGCGGGGGAGGGTGGGGGGGTTTACAATGTGGCTTTGTTTATCCCACCCAGATATCGGCTGTCACTCAGTGGCCTCCAAGGGATTCTGGGAGCTGGTGATTTGCACTGAATGCGATGGGGACATGCACTCCTGTAGTCAGTGGGGGGACTGAGCGTTGTCCTTGGCGGAGCCCAAGCAAGGCCCCACGCCTAGCAGAGAAATAGTTTTATTAAGGGAATGCAGAGGAAGGACTACAAATCCTTTTATTTTTCTAAAATGTGGATTCTCAGTATTTATGTAAAGCGGCAGGTTCTCTTTAGGTTCCTGCGTATAAAAAAAAAAGGGGGAAGGGGTGATATTTTTATCTGCTTTTTATAGCAAATGGTTTTGTGATCGAGGATTGTTTAACCTTTTCTCTGTCATTGAAGAGTTAAATGTACTTTGTTCACTCAGATGGCACTACAGGAGATGCGCTATCGCAGCTGTCAGTATTTCAAGGCCTTTTTGATCACATGTACTGTATTTCTGGAGATGATTGGATCATTCAGGAACCGTTATGAATGCCACGCCTCTCTGCATATCGCCAGCAGCTGACTGCTTGGTGTACGGGGTACTGCAGAGCCCTATGTGAGTCATGTCGGTTTCAGCCATGCAGAGAATGTGGTTTTGATGGTGCTCCTGTATGACGGATTGTAAAGTCAGCTGTCCACCTTGCCAACTCCCAACATGATCCCCTGTGTCGGTCCCCATCTGCCTCCCCTCTGGGCATTCGCTCATCCAATGTACCCAAATCCTGGGTATGAATTCCTAATGTGGTACATTAGAAATGTACTGCTGCCATTTATCGCCCACATGCATGGAAACGAAGGGGGGGTCCTACATGTTATCGGTATGGCAGTCTGTGATTTTGGTGAAGATGCCCCTGGATAGTAGATGGGTCTCCTGATCTGCAAGCTAATGTCTATAGGGCACCAGAAGACACTGGCCAGCTTTTCAATCGCCCACAACTCCTGCACGCCAAGCTGGTGTTCGAGGTGTCTACATTGCTGCTTATTAACCCACCTCCATAGACATGGTATTGGTGCAGGCATTTATGGTCGTGTGACCATTGCAGCATCTCCAGCCAGGGCCACTGATAAGGCAGTACAGCCAGCCATTCTGTACCAGGCCTAGTCCCCATCAGTTCAAAAGGGGGGAACCTGCTATGCAGGAGTGTTGTACCTCTAGCAAGGTTACTTTGTGGTATAAGCAAGGAAGCTCAGACCTGTGCAGTGTATAAATGTGCTTATACAAGACTATTAAAATATTGGGATTACAGTATAAGGCTGATGGGTATATCAAGCAAGATGCCTAGCAAATAAGCAGAAACGATGGTCTGTCACAGTAGAAATACGCTTATAAATTACTTGACTCCGATTACTGTGTATTCGTGATCTTCGTTGACAACGAGGACTTAAGACTTGGTTGGCAGTTGCTGAAGAATCAGGCGAAAGCATATTTTTCTTCAATGGGTGGTTAGACTTTTCCTCTTTTTGGTCTTAAGGCATGATGAGTCCCTTTTTGGCTGGTTACAGACTTTTCCTGATTCTAATGCATGATGAAGTCCTAGTGTCAATGCATTATGGAGCCCTTTTTATGTCAGGTTTACCATAACAGACTAACAGAAAAACATCTCTGTAGTTTTCAATTTGAGAGGCCCTCTCCAATTCTACCTGTTTTACTGTAACAATAGACTGCTGAAACTGTCAACTGAATACAACAATGTTATCTATGTTCCCATTGTATCCAACAGCATTTATGTATAGTAAAAGGCACATTTTGCACTGCAGAGGTCTCGGCTTTTTTGCTTATACCGCAGAGTAACCTTGCAAGATAAACAAAAGAATGATGGGGGCGATGGCTGTACTGCCTTATTGCCAACTCTTGTGGCTCTCCCTGCAGCTCTGCTGGCTCCCCCCCGGCTGCACTGCAGGGGGATTGGTATCTGTGTGCCTGCTGTCTGGGCCTTCCTGCCCCCCCCCCCTCTCCTGCCAGCAGCTGCTGGCAAACAGAGGGATGTTTCAGGATGGGACAACTGGGGGTGTGGGGTCCTATTTACCAGCCCCCTTCCTTCCCAGAATGAACACAGTGAGTGATTGGCACCATTTTCTCACTGTGTCCATTTATCACTGAAACTTAGTAAATTGTTTACTATGCTTCAGTTTGAATTAACAGGGAGTCTCGGAGTGCTTCCCACTTATTCACTGTCTAGTGCAGCTGAGGCTGCAGAGAAAGGGACTGGGGAATCTGTCAGTTCCTTTGTCTGAAATGTGAGACATGAAGGGTTTGTTAGACCCCCCTGATATTTCACCAAAGGTAGGCTGTACAGGACCCCGTGATTTCTAACAGCACCCCCCTGTCTCCAGCTATGAGGGAAGCAGAACCAGATGCATTCTGTCAGTGTGATAGGATACCTGTGGGGGGGGGGGGGGGTGCGCATGTGCAGTAATCTACAATCTAGGTCACTTGTACATTTCAGCCCAATCCAAATTCTGCTGCAAACCAAGACTTGAATATGGGTCATAACTTAGATTCCCCATCCAGCAGATCATGTCTAGGGCTGCTGCCTGGGGAGTTTGGTGCCACCTCTACATCATCTCCAGGTCACTTGACATGCTGAGACTGTTTACATATGGCTTTCACCCCTGTTGTGCCAAGTACTGCTCTGTCGCCAGTCATGTGTATTCTTGTACACAGTCGGGTAGAGGCATGTTCTGAGGAGGCATGGGGTAACAGTCTATAAGCAGACTTTTTTTTTTTTACCCCCCCAGGCAGAAGTTTCTTTACATTTTTAAGTTTACTGCTTTGCTGTGAAGAGCCATGTACGTGCCATATACATAGTATTGGCTGGGAGCTCTATTTGTGGTTGTCCTCTCTTCCCCACCAGGTTACTGCGCCAGCTTTGAGGGGATGGGATACTCTTTAACTCTGTATTCCTCAGAAAGCAGAGATTGTGGTCTTACAAGAGGTGGATCCCAGAGTAGACTAATGTGAAATATAAAAAAAAAAGGTTGCATTGTTGTACAGGAGAGACAAAGGAATCCCCATAGATGGGGTGCCTGGCAGGGATCAGGGCTTTACAGCAGGAAGGGAGTTGCCTGGCTTGGATCAGGTGTCTACAGCATGAAAAGGGGGTTGCCTGGCATCAGGGGTCTACAGCAGGAAGGGAGTTGCCTGGCTGAGATCAAGGGGTCTATAGCAGGAGTAGGGTCCCTGTTGTGATTGGGGGACTACAGCAGAAAAGGGGTGCCTGGCTGGGACTCGAGCATCTATGCAGGAAGGGGGGTGCCTGGCTGGGAAACTGGGTCTATAGCAGGAAGATGGGGGGGGGGGGGTTGCTAGTATTGGGGTCTACTGCAGGAGAAGTGTGGTTGGCTGTGATCGGAATCTGACTGCAAGGTGCCTGGCTGGGATTTGGGTCCACAAGGGGGTGCCTGGCTTGGATAAAGGTCTATGGTAGGGAGGGTGCTTAGCTTGGAATCAGAAGGCAGGGGGATTACTTGGCTGAGATTGTGTTCTACTGTAGAAGGGAGATGGCTGGGATTGGCAGGAAGAGTGGCTGGGTTCGGGGTCTATGTAAAGGGGGGGGGGGGGCTTGCTAGGCAACAGATATTACTATGCTGGCTTCGAGGAGGCTACATTGAACCCCGTACTCTCCAGATAGCAGTGATAGTGGTTATTACAGGAGGGCAATCCCAGATTAGACTAATTGGAGATATCCAACTTGCATGGTATGGGATTGGGGGTCAATGGCAGCAGTAGGGTCCTGGCTCTGATTTGGGGGTCTACTGCAGCAAGGAAGTGCCTGGCATTGATCAGGGGTCTACCAAGGGAAGGGGGGTGCCTGGCTGTGATCAAAGTCTGACATGAAGGGTTAACCAGGTTGGGATTGGGTTCTACGGCAGGAAGGGTCTTTTTGTTGCTGCTGCAAGTTTTCTACAAAGCTCCTGAGCTCAGGGAGATGTGACGTTGTGAGGTGGCTTCACTTTATTCATTTTTTATTTTATTTTTTTTTTCCTTTTTCAGCTTTTGATTTAATCTGGTTTTATCTTTTTTTTGTTGTGCTTGTGTGCATTTTTATTGAGAAATTTTCTGGGGATTTTCCCGGAGAAGTTGTGGAAGTAAGACACAGTACTGTGTACATAATCTTTTTGTATAAAATAATAAAAAACAAAACAAAAACTTTCAATAAATGTATCATTTTGTGCACATTTCATTGGTCTGATTTTTGGTTTTCTCTTCTCGCTGCACACATTACTGCAGGCTGATTTTCTTGACTAGTTTTAGGCCTGGCTATCTGCTCTGATTTCTGGCCAGTGCAAGTAGCTTGTAGGGCAGCGCCCAGGGCTCACTAATTTTGTGTAGTAGTAGTAGTAGTGTACAGAGATCAGCAGCAGGTAGGGCAATGTACAGAGGCTGGTAGTATATATGGTAGGGGTCAGGAGTGTACGGTACTGGGAGATATGGGTAATATGGGCAAGGTACAGGTGCATCAGGAGGGTTGCTCTCAAGAGGGCATGGCACTGGGGGAGACGGGAGGGAATGGTACTGTGGTGTTAGGAGGGCACAAGTTTTTAATGCAGAATATTGCAGGGACTCTGATCTCTGCTGGCAATCCTCTCACCTTCCCACATGGTATCTTTGGATCAGGGTGGAGGGCCAGTGCCGATGGGCACACAATATCCATAGGAAGCAACTCGGGCATGTTCGGAGAAGAGCTTGAACCTGCCTGAGCTATACTGGAGGCTTTTCCTCGCCCTACTGCTTGCATACGTGCAGCTGTGGGGACTGCCTCTGCATTTGGATTGGGTGAGCGTGCGCATGCACCGCTCTGGAGCAAGGACAGGGTTGACAACAGTGGGACATCTTTGCAGATGTACTTATTGGCAGTCAACAGGTAGCCCACCATCGATGGGTTGCCGATTTCCTTGCTGTGGGCAGTCCATCTCCCAATCAACAATCTTGGAACTCAATGGTGGACCTCCGGGCGTGCATGGTTAACTGGCCAGGATAAAGTCACACAATGCTGGGGGTGTGTTTTGTGACACAGGAGGGAGAAACACTGACCTGACCAGGAGAGGCGGTGGGACTGGCAGATCATGGGTGAGTGGGCGATCAGCTGATTGGGGAGCTCACCAGAGCGAGGTGAGGCTGATCAGGAGAGACAGCGGAAGCTGGGGGTGTGATAGCCGGATGGCATGGCAGTAGGAGTGCAACCTGGAGGGACAGACTGACCAAGGGAGGCTGCAGAAGCTCACAAGCGCTACACGGGCGGCTGAGTGTCGGAGTAGTGTACCAATAGCAAGTCGTCCTTATTATCCCCGCTAGAATAGTGGGTAAAATGTCCAACAGGATTGGTGAGTGCACATCCTGCTCCATGTATGCGTTCCTTAATTCGCCATTTGAGGGCGAATACTGCTGTGCTAGATGTGAGCGAGGTTGCTCTGGAAGCCCGGATTCTGGAGAATAGGGTGGCAATACTGAGCAGCAACCTCGAAAGGAGCTTGGACATTACCCAGCAGGTGCTGCCGGGGGGCCAGTGAAGAGGAGGTTAGAGGCACAGACAGAGGTAGGTAGCTGGGTGACAGGAGGAGGGGGTAGAGGGAAGAGCGCTAGGGAGGCGTGTCCTGAGTTGGTACACCACAACAAATATGCCAAGTTGCATGATTATCAGCTGGTAGTGGGGGACTCTATTAGGAGGACTGAGAGGGAAACCTGTCAGACCGTGGTCGCTGAACGGTATGTTTACTGGGCACTGGGGTTTGGGACATGGGTCAGGTGGACAGATTATTGGGTGAGGCTGGGGAGGAGCCAGCGGTCATGGTACACGTGACAACGTGCAAGTAAGGTGGAGACTGGGACTTGGGGAATAGATTGAGAAGGAGGACCTCCAAGTTAGTATTCTCTGAAATACTACCTATACCTCGAGCCACACCAGAGAGGCAGTGGGAACTGAAAACTGAACAAGTGTCTGAGGAGCTGGTGTAGGAAAGAGGGGTTCGGGTCCCTGGAGAACTGGACTGACTTCTCAGTCGATTACTGACCCTTTAGTAAGGATGGGCTGCACCTTTAATTGGGAATGGTGCAGCTCTATTGGGTAGAAAGATGGCCAGGAAGTTAAAGGGGCCTTTAAACTAGGTAATGGGGGTGTGTGGGCTTTCAGAGGAAGAAATAGCCAGACTTTTTGGGAACAATAGAACCTTGGTTTAACAGGTCACATGATTGGCTGGAAAATATCGAGTAGTATTCCTTGTATTGGAAGGTGCAGGGGTGTGTCTCTATATGTCAAATAATGCAATGGTGGTAGAGAGGCGTGACATTGTGAATGGAACAGGGGGGGGGAGGAAGTGGAATCTGTGGGTAGAACTTCAAAGAGAAGTGGGAAATTAATAGTGGGAGTATGTTGTATGCCCTCCAACCTGGAGAAGCTGAACCTACTATCAGTTGGAAATGTCTTCATAATGGGGCTTCAATTATCCTGATATTGACTGGGCTGAGGCGACAGCTTGCTCATTAAAGGCTCGTCATTTCATGAATGTCTTACAGGACAACTTCATGTCCCAATTGGTGAATTCCCCAACTAGAAATAATGCCTTGTTAGATCTATTAAGATCGCTCAGATGTGACATTACAGGGACAACTTGGGGGTCTAGCGATCATAAGATAATCACATTTAGTGTAAATCATACAAAAAGGAGGCAGCACAAACACTAGATTTCAGACGAGACAATTTTTCTGAACTGCAGTCATTACTACATGACGTCAATTGGCACCAAATCCTAGAAACATTAAACACAGAAGAAAAATGGGAATGCTTTAGGAGCATATTAACCGCTTCCCGACTGCCCCATGTAGATATACGTCTACAGAATGGCACGGGCAGGCAAAAGCACGTACGGGTACGTCCCCTTTAAATTGCCTGCCCGTGGGTCGCGCGCCGCCAGCAGCGCGCTCGCGACCCGGTCGGGAGCTCCGTGACCACGGCCGCGGGACCAGCGGACCCGATCGCCGCTGGTATCCCGCGATCGGGTTACGGAGCTGAAGAACGGGAGAGGTTTGTGTAAACAAACCTCTCCCCGCGCTTCCTACACTGCCTGTCATTGATCGGCTGTTCCCTGTCATCGGGAAAGACGATCAATGACGTCAGACGTACAGCCACGCCCCCCTACTGTAAAAAAAAACACAACACGTCACACTGACTCCTCCCCGCCCCCTAGTGGTTAACTCCTTCACTGCCATTTACATAGGAATCAGTGCTATTTAAATAGCACTGATTTCTGTATAAATGACAAATGTCCCAAAAATGTCCGATGTGTCCGCCATAATGTCGCAGTCACAATAAAAATCGCTGATTGCCGCCATTTACTAGTAAAAAAAAAAAAAATATTAATAAAAATGCTATAAAACTATCCCCTAGTTTGTAAACGCTATAACTTTTGCGCAAACTAATCAATCGCTAATTGCGATTTTTTTTTTTATTTATTTTTTTTTTTTTTACCAAAAATATGTAGAAGAATACGTATCGGCCTAAACTGAGGAAAAAAAAAGTTTTTTTTATATATTTTTTGGGGATAGTTATTATAGCAAAAAGTAAAAAATATTGCATTTTTTTCAAAATTGTCGCTCTATTTTTGTTTATAGCGCAAAAAATAAAAACCGCAGGGGCGATCAAATACCACCAAAAGAAAGCTCTATTTGTGGGAAAAAGAGGACGCCAATTTTGTTTGGGAGCCACGTCGCACGACCGCGCAATTGTCAGTTAAAGCGACGCAGTGCCGAATCGCAAAAAGGGGCCTGGTCCTTTGGCTGCCAATTGGTCCGGGGCTCAAGTGGTTAAACAAAGATATTGCACAGTGCATTACAATGGGCAATAAATATACAGTGGCGGTTAAAAACCTGTGTGGCTAAACTATAATGTGAAATTTCTCATTTTTAAAAATAAATATGATCTTTAAATTTTTTTTTTTATATATATATAAAAAATATAGGGATGGGTTATAGTCAGCATTCCAACACTACAAGTAATGCAATAAAGGCGGGTAAAAAGATGGATTACGAGAGATGCATAGCGGAGGAGAGTTAAATGAGTTAAAAAGGTGTGTGTCAGAGCTCATTGCACACATAAAAGTCGAGGATGCTTACAGATGACCCAGAGAAGGCAATCTTCTCGTTTGGCTTTTACATGGGAAAAGGAGGGGTGTACCGACTGCGACAATACTGTTAGCCATAAGGGTATGTCCTATGATGTGTCACTAACAGAGGCCGGAGTCAAGGAAAGACTAGATAAACTTAATAAATTCACCAGGACCAGATGGATTACACCTGAGAGAACTCCGTCAGGTTATAGCCAGATCATTGTTCCTAGCATACTGGCAGGAGTAGTATCAGCTGATTGGAGAAAAGCCAGTGTGGTAGAAATATTCATAAAGGCCAGAGACAAATCCCTGGAAACTACAGGCCAGTCAGCCTAACATCAATAGTTTGTAATTGATTTGAGGGGCTGATAAGGAACACTGAGGTTGATTTACTAAATGCAAAATGATTGTGCAGTTGCTCCAGAGCGTGGTAAATGAGGTAAAGCTTCACTTTGCAAAGAATGCCCAATCACATGCAAGGGGGAAAAAAAAAAGCATTTTTGCTTCCACATGATTGGATGATGGAAGTCCGCAGAGATTAGCTTAATTTACTAAGCTCTGGAGCAATTGCCTTTTAGTAAATCAACCCTTATATCCAAAAATGTAATGAAGAAGTATCCTCAGTAGTAATCGGCATGGGTTTATGAAAGGTTGTTCCTGCCAGACCAATCTGCTAACATTCTACGAGGAAGTGAGCAACCATCTAGACGGGGTAAGGCCCGTGAATGTGGTGTATCTGGATTTTGCAAAAGCATTTAATAGAGTTCCCCATAAACACTTAATTTACCAACATAGGTCTGCAGGCAAATGTTTGTTCTTGGGTAAAAAAAAAAAAAAAACACACACACACACTGGTTACAGGGGCGTGTCCAAAGGATGGTGATAAATGACGTGCACTCAGAATGGTCTGGAGTGGTAAGTGGGGGTACGCCAAGGTTCTGTCTTGGGACCAATTCTATTCAATTTATTCATAAATAGAATAGAGCAGCGGTAGGCAACCTGGGGCTCTCCAGCTGTTGTGGCACTACATTTCCCATGAGGCATTGCAAGGCTGACAGTTACAATTACTTCCAGAGGCATCATGGGACTTGTAGTTCTGCAACAGCTGGAGGGCCCCAAGTTGTCTACTGCTGATATAGAGGACGGGGGATAAATAGCTCAATCTCAGTTTTTGCAGGACAATAACTTCACATCTGGCTATAGAAATTTTTACAGAAAGACCTGAACAAAATAATGGAGTGGGCAACTACATGGCAAATGAGGTTTAGAGTGGAGAAATGTAAAGTAATGCACTTGGGGGGCAGAAAACAAAAGCAAACTACTCAATAGTAGACATGTGCGATTAGTTTCGTACAAATTTTTTGAAATTTGTACGAATCCGAATTACAAATTTTTACGAATACGAATTCTGTACGAAATACGAAATTTTGATACCTAACATGTCACGCTTCAAAATTGCGCCCGCTCGTGGAATGGCATCAAACTTTTACCCTCAAAAATCTCCATAGGCTACGTTTAAAAAATTCTACAGGTTGCATGTTTTGTGTTACAGAGGAGGTCTACAGCTATAATTATTGCTCTCGCTCTACCGATCGCGGCGATACATCACATGTGTTGTGTGGTTTGACCACCGGTTTCATATGCGGGCGCTACTGCGCGCGAGCTCGTCGGGACGGGGCACTTTAAAAAAAAAATTTTTATTTTTTTTTCTTCTTATTTATTTTTCTTGATTTTATTTATTTTTACACTGTTTTAAAACAAAACAAAAAAAAAAGTTGGCTCACTTTTATTCCTATTACAAGGAATGTAAACATCCCTTGTAATAGAAAAAAAAGCATGACAGGTCCTCTTAAATATGAGATCTGGGGTCAAAAAGTCCTCAGATCTCATATTTGGACTTAAATGCAAAAAAATTAAATAAAAAAAAAAATGTCATTTAAAAAAATGACATTTGGAAAATGTTCCTTTAAGAGGTATGGGCGGAAGTGATGTTTTGACGTCGCTTCCGCCCTGCTATGGTATAGAGACGAGTGGCGGCCATCTTAGCCTCACTCGTCTCTATACCCAGCACGGAGGAGGACCCAATCCCTTCCGCCGCTGCCGACGGCTCTGGAAAGTGGCGGAAGGTGCGGGAGAGAGCGGTCTTACCAGGGCACTTTTTTGATTTAAATAAATAATACAACCGTAAAGTTAGCCCAATTTTTTATATGTTATGAAAAATAATGTTATACCGAGTAAATTGATAGCCAACATGTCCTGCTTCAAAATTGTGACCACTCGTGGAATGGCGACAAACGTTTTCCCTTTAAAAAAAAAAAGAAAATCTCCATAGGCAACATTTAAAAATTTCTACAGGTTACATGTTACAGTATTAACGTGTTTTACCAGCCGTATTCAGTGCCCTGTTTTCCCGGGTAGCATCATATGATGCAGCCTTTCTTAACCCTTTCAACACAGCGGAACCCTTGAAATAACGTTCCCGTTTCAGGAAACCCCTTGCTAATAAATTACTACAACTCATGATATATTAGTGTGATGGTCAGTGGGGAGAATTCTCCTTACACTTGTGGTCATTGGGGAAGGTTTTCCCCATTACAAATACCTAAAAAGTAGGGCTTTTTGTGTTCGATTAATCGATTTTGTTTTTAATTGACTAATTTCGATTAATACGCACATACAGATCCAACTACTTTTAGCTGATCTCCTTGCATTGCAACTCTGCATTAGTCAGTGGTAAATGTGGTATACACTATATACAATCACCCGACACTAGTTCGTTTCCACAATCCATGACTTAACTTCACAGTTCACACAAATACGTTTTAAATTCAAACTGTAGCACTGACGTAAGTAATTT
Source organism: Lithobates sylvaticus (assembly GCA_028564925.1). Taxonomy (NCBI): domain Eukaryota; kingdom Metazoa; phylum Chordata; class Amphibia; order Anura; family Ranidae; genus Lithobates; species Lithobates sylvaticus. The sequence continues at coordinate 22,574,943 of CM053028.1, read as the reverse complement.
ATTTTTCCCAAAGTAGCGTGACAATCCCTCCACCTCCGGTCTAACTAATCACTCTCACCTTATTGCATGGGTAGAAAGAAAAGCTCTAAGTGCTCACCGCTTAAGTATAAGATTTCATTTTTGTGTTCAAACACAAACTACTCACATAAAGATGATAAAAACACAGCATGTAAAGCCGACAATCGTTTTAGTTCCATAGGGCAGCAGCGGGTGACGTTAGGCGTAGCTCCTCCCCCAGTACCTCCCCAGAGTATTGCTATTGTCACTCTATGTAACAAAAAAATTGTAAAAAATTAATTTTTTGTGAAAAATATAAAAAAAATTCTATATATATATATATAATATATATATATATATATATATATATATATATATAATTAGGGCTGTTACTGATTAAAATTTTTGTGTTCAATTAATCAATTTTTTTTAAATTGATTAATTGACTAATTTTGATTAATTATAACGCACATACAGACCCAACTACTTTTAGCTGATCTCCTTGCATTGCAACTCTGCATTAGTCAGTGATAAATGTGGTATACACTATATACAATCACCCGACACTAGTTAGTTTCCACAATCCATGACTTAACTTCACAGTTTACACAAATTCGTTTTAAATTCAAACTGTAGCACTGATGTAAGTCATTTTTTTTTTTCCACAGTAGCGTGACAATCCCTTCACCTCCGGTCTAACTAATCACTCTCACCTTATGGCATGGACCCCTGTGCAAACAGGTGGTCATGCAAGAGGGTATCAAAAGGGTTAACAAGGACCATAAACTTCTCTCACTTCTCCTTAGATCTCAGCAAGGACGCCAGGTCATGGGTAGAAAGAAAAGATCTAAGTGCTCACCGCTTAAGTATAAGATTTAATTTTTGTGTTCAAACACAAACTACTCACATAAAGATGATAAAAACACAGCATGTAAAGCCAACAATCGTGTATAGGGCAGCAGCGGGTGACGTCATGCGTAGCTCCTCCCCATATGCGTTACGTTCAATCAGAACTTAAATGTCACCAAACTCCTCCCCCATCCCCTTCGTTAGCAGACGGAGGCACTTGGGGAAGGGGGGAGGAGTTCCGGTGATGTCGATGTCCGTGACGTCACCAGATCTCCGACGAAACTGCCTGAAGACCCGGAAGCCGTCGGAGAGGTGAGTACCGATCAAAAGAATTTTGATCGAACAAAAAAATGAAAGATTAATCGAGGAATTAATCTTTAATTTCCACAGCCCTACTAAAAAGATCAATAGTGTCAGTGGTAACTTATCTGAAAGGCAGAAATTACTAATTGCTCAAGGAACCCCTAGCAACCTCTGAAGGAACCCTAGGGTTCCATGAAACCCTGATATGATGAAAAGTAAAAAAGACCATCCAGTGCTCAGACCAAGGAACTTCACCCAGGGAGTGTGGCATGTAATCATTTCAGCAATGCACCCCTCCTCAGGCTGAGCGATCTTCAGAAATCTGTGAAAACATGTACAAGAGGGCGCGAATGCCTAGTGCGTTACCTCCAAAATTGTTTATTGTAAAAACATAAAATGGTAATATACTCATAAAAGCAGAATAAAATCAAGCTAGACAATAGCAGCAATCCAGCAAGTGAGATGGGCATTCCCCACCGACGCCACACAATGGAGAAGCTTACGCCTTTCCTCAGCGCTATCCCAACCAAATGGTGTATCGCCATTTATATAGAAAAGGAGTAAATACCGCGCTAATCCAATGGGTAAAAAATATATAATAATACAAAATTAATCAGCTGCTAAAGGTGAGATACACACAAAAGCAAACATCGAAAAAATGTTGCAGCGCTAAGAAAATATATTAACCCAATATTAAATTATTAGGTGGTAAATAGTGATAATTACCATATGAAAAAATATATATACCGTATTTATCGGCGTATAACACGCACTTTTCCCCCTTACAATCGGGGGAAAGTCGTGGGTGCGTGTTATACGCCGATACCCCCCAAAAAAAATGACAAAAATACTGAAGTGCCGCCGGAAAAGACCGAGCCGACTGTTCGGCTCCGCTCGTAGTCCCGCCTCCCTGCGCTCGCTACCGAAAACAGCAGGGAGGCGGGACCGCGAGCGGAGCCGAACAGTCGGCTAGGTCTTTTTCGGCAACGATTCGGTCTTTTTCGGCGGCGCACGCACGGTCTGTCTCGGCGGCGGGAAATTTAAAAGTGGGCAAGGCTGCAAATGACACTGGCAAGCTGCAAATGACGCTGGACAAGCTGCAAATGAAGCTGGGCAAGCTGCAAATGAAGCTGGGCAAGCTGCAAATGACGCTGGGCAAGCTGAAAATGACGCTGGGCAAGCTGCAAATGACGCTGGGCAAGGCTGCAGATGTCGCTGGGCAAGCTGCAAATGACGCTGGGCAAGCTGCAAATGATGCTTAAATGTAAGGTTTTTTTTTCCCTAAACTTCCCTCCTAAAACTTTTTTTCCTTAAAATGCCCTCCTAAACTTGGGGTGCGTGTTATACGCCGATAAATACAGTGTATATATATATATAAAAAGAGTCACAATGATACTATTCTAATCCCAAAAAATTGCAAATATATACCAATATTGTGTTAAAGCGGTTCTGCACACATTTTATTTAGTAAATCTCTTTGCCTTCCAAATCAGGCAAAGAGTACTAAATGAAATGTGTTTTTTTTTTTTTTTTCCACTTACCTTGTAATCGATGACTTCCGGTCCTCTGTCTCTGCGGGGTCTGTTCGGGGATCCTCGTCACGCCGCACTGTCTCCTGGGATCTGGTGTCATTGATCCCAGGAGCCTGTGCGGGCATCTTCCGAAATCTCGCGAGATTTCGGGCACATCTTCCGAAATCTCGCGAGATTTCGGACACATCTTCCGAAATCTCGCGAGATGTCGGCAGATGTGCCGACATCTCGTGAGATTTCGGAGAACGTGAGCTGCACTTTGCCGTTACTGCGCACGCGCGAGCTCGGCGCAGTAACGGCGGTGCATGCTGGGCCATCTAAAGTGCCTGTGGGGTTTCACATGCCCACAGGCAAGATGGCCCCCAGCACAAAAGAAGAAGATAAAGAACTTCATCGGACGAAAACCGGCAGCGATCACGAATGAAGATGGAACAGGTGAGTCCCCTAATTTTCCTATTACCCCTTAGCATATTCCCCCCAAAAAAAACAAAAAAACCCCCGGTGCAGAACCGCTTTAATCAAGAATAAACATGTATAACAATCAAAGGTGAAAAAGTAAATTCAATTGGTGAATTAGTGAAATTCCTGAAAAAAAGTCCAGATGATGTGACTCCTCTGTGAACATATACTGAGTAAATTAATCAAACAGTCATCAAAAGAATGAAAAATATATAAAAAATAAAATAAAAATGACATTCAATAGTGAAGAGATGAATGAGAATTCGGATAGTCCAAAAATAGATCCACCACCAATGTGATCACCATGAGAATTGGAGGCTTACCAGCTAGCAAGCCTTTAGGGCTTTTGACCTTCAACCCGGTCTGGGTCTTTGATACAGAAGATACACCAGATGCCTCCTGTTCCAAACTCCTCTTTATGGGATATAGTAGGAACTCCTGGAAAAGCACAGGGACCCACACTCCACCTTATGGAAGATTTATACTCGCTCTCCGGAGCTCAAACGGAAAACCCAGGAAGACCCAAAAAGAGAAGAGCTCACCATAGCGCCATTTATATGTTTGCACATGAAGGACACATCCTCCCAGCAAAAAAAAAAAATGGGTGGGAGCCTCCATAACCCCTTCCATGCTGGCGAATCAAAAAGAAAACCAAGCAGCAACAGAAAAATAGAGCAAATTAAACACAAAATGGTGGCGACATACCTCCACCAGCATGCAAAAAGCTCCCGCCAGCCCCAGAGATTCGTCCACCATGATCCCCCAATATAATACCTAAGGGTAGCGAGCGGCTGGAACGCACGCACACTCAGGGGCCATGGAACGCACCAAACTGGAAGTACATGTACAATGATGGCTGGAACACATGCTCTGGAACTGTGAAACGCATGGGCGGCAGCACAAAACCAGAAGCGAGTCACTACTTAGGACTGCAAGCCGGATGGGACATCGGTGAGATTAATGCCCCTGGGACTCCTGGACACCGAAGGGACAGCGCCGCTGGAACGCACTTCAATAGTAAACTCGCTTCCGGGAACGCCCCGCGGGAAAGGTCATCTCAAGCTTGAAAAATATGATCATATGATGGATTGTAGCTCAGCCACCTCCAACCAATATGACCGGATGTGTATAATTGTCATGGATATTTGCATCAAATATGCACCTTAAAAGTCCTGATACAGTGCCTTGCAAAAGTATTCACCCCTTGGCTTTTTACATATTGTGTTACATTACAGCATTTAGTTCAATGTTTTTTTTAATCTGAATTATATGTGATGGATCAGAACACAATAGTCTAAGTTGGTGAAATAAACTTAGAAAAATATATACATAAAAATATTTTTTAGAAATAAAAAATAGATAATTGGCATGTGCGTATGTATTCACACCCTTTGTTTTGAAGCCCATAAAAAGCTCTGGTGCAACCAATTACCTTCAGAAGTCACATAATTAGTGAAATGATGTCCACCTGTGTGCAATCTAAAGGCCCGTACACACGATCGGACTTTTTGACAACAAACATGCAAATTAGCTGTTTTGGAACAAACATCCGACCGTGTGTGCGCTCCATCGGACCAACTTTTTTTGTTTTAATCAGACTTTTGTTGGCTGTGCGAACGGACCAACTTTCTGTCAACAAAAGTCCGATGGAGCAAAGTCCGACCGCGTGTACACAAAACCATCGGACTCTTGTACAAAGTACAAACACGCATGCTCAGAACCAATGCAAAAGATCAGACAACAATATAGAAGTTGACCAAAGGTGGCGCTGGAGTATTCAAACGTCCTCTTTTGAAGTGTCGTCAGTACCTTGAAACGTCACTATGTTCGTGTTTGTTGCCTAAAAAGTCAGATCGTGTGTATGCAATACCAACTTGGGGCCAATGCCCTTTGTACAAAAATCCACGGGAAAGTTGGTCCACGGTCCCATCGTGTGTATGAGGCTTAAGTGTCACATGATCTGTCATTACATAGACACCTTTTTGAAAGGCCCCAGAGGCTGCAACACCTAAGCAAGAGGTACCACTAACCAAACACTGCCATGAAGACCAAGAAACTCTCCAAACAAGTAAGGGACAATGTTGTTGAGAAGTACAAGTCAGGGTTAGGTTATAAAAAAATATCCAAATCTTTTTTTTTTTTTTCTTTAACCACTTGACCACTGGCCACTTAAACCCCCTTCCTAACCAGACCCATTTTCAGCTTTCGGTGCTCTCACATTTTGAATGCCAATTACTCATACAACACATACAACACTGTACCCATATGAAATTTTTGTCCTTTTTTTCACACAAATAGAGCTTTCTTTTGGTGGTATTTAATTACCACTGGGTTTTTTATTTTTTGCGCTATAAATCAAAAAATACTGAAAATTCTGTAAAAAATAAAAATAAAATAATTATTTGTTTCTATTAACCACTTTCAGACCGGATCAATTTGCAGCCAAAGGACCAGGCCCCTTTTTGCGATTCGGCACTGCGTCGCTTTAACTGGCAATTGCGCGGTCGTGCGACGTAGCTCCCAAACAAAATTAAAGTCCTTTTTTCCCCCCACAAATAGAGCTTTCTTTTGGTGGTATTTGATCGCCCCTGCGGTTTTTATTTTTTGAGCTATAAACAAAAATAGAGCGACAATTTTGAAAAAAATGCATTATTTTTAACTTTTTGCTATAATAAATATCCCCAAAAAATATATAAAAAAACTTTTTTTCCTCAGTTTAGGCCGATACGTATTCTTCTACATATTTTTGGTAAAAAAAAATCGCAATAAGCGATTATTGATCGGTTTGCGCAGAAGTTATAGCGTTTACGAGATAAGGGATAGTTTTATAGCATTTTTATTAATAAATTTTTTTATTAGTAATGGCGGCAATCTGCGATTTTTTTTTGTGACTGCGACATTATGGCGGACACATCGGACATTTTTGACACATTTTTGGGACCATTGTCATTTATACAGCAATCAATGCTATTTAAATGCATTGATTCCTGTATAAATGACACTGGCAGTGAAGGGGTTAACCACAAGGGGGCAGTGTAAGGGTTAAGTGTGCCTAGGGGTGTGTTTCTTACTGTGGGGGGGGCGTGGCTGTCAGCTAGTGAATGCTGATCTCTGCTCCAATCACAGGGAGCAGAGATCGGCGTCACTAGTTGCTAGGCAGAACGGGGAGATGCTGTTTATCTCGGCATCTCCCCGTTCAGCCTTCCCGTGAGACGATCGCGGGGGTCCCCGCGGCGATGGAGTCCGCGGGGACCGCGACCGGACTCATGGGGGTCCCGACCGGCGCGGGAGCGCGCCGCTCCCGGCGCGCTCCCGATGGCACGGACAGGCATTAAGGAGAGACTTATATATACGCCCTCCTGCCTGTACGTGCCATTCAGCCGACGTATATCGTTGTGCGCCGGTCGGCAAGTGGTTAAAATGTATTGCAGAGTATTGGCAGAGTTGCAGAGTATTGCACAGTGTTGGCAGAGTATTGGACAGTGTTGGCAGAGTATTGCACAGTACTGTGACAGAGCAGCGCTGTGAGCATTACACATCCAGCCCACAGCGCTGCTGCAATCTCTCCCCCTCTCCGCTTCTCCCCTCTCACTGTACCGATCGGTTCAGAGAGGGGAGGGAGGAACCGGTGTCATGACGTGACGCCGGTTTGTTTACTTGTGATCGCTCCGTCATCAGCGGCCGTTTACCGTGGTCCGTGATGCGGGACCCGGTGGTCACGGATGTTCCCGAGTGCGCGCCCCAGGGGGCGCTCGGGAGCAAGATTCTGGGAGGACGTCCCACGGATCCCATTGGATCGCACATATGAAAGGGGTCTAAGGTTTCTAGGCAGGGAACCAATGTTGGGAGAAATAGACAGTTGCCGCTTTAGTAGGAAAGGGAGACCTCCTACAGTCCCAGCAGAAAGTTAGTTGGACATAGGAAGGCCTTATGGTAAATCACTTGTCCTCCACACTGGTGGTACAGGGCAAACCCGCCTTTTCGCATTACACACACCATAAATGTGTCGGAGAATCTCTAACTGGGGCTCAGGTATTACACTGAACTATTGTATACATTGGCTGCTATAATAAATCTCCATCTGGAGATCTTATGCCACAGGTATTTGTCAGCTGCTAGGAGAATCTCTGGATCTGGTATGGCTTTGCTAGCAGCTGTTGATAGAGGATAATGCAAGATAGTAATGAAATACTAAACCTTAGCCAAGCTGGAGACATCCTAAAGAGACTAAGCAAAATTGGCCTTACTCCATGTGGCAGGGTTCTAGCTACTCACTGGAGCTGTGCTTCTTATTAATTACGCACATCCAAAGTTCTGCGAGATCTTCCAAGCTGACTTCTGGACACACCTGGGAAAGGGTGAGGGTCGAGGACCATGGAGCTGAGAACCAGATACTTCTCTCCCTAGAGTAGGTACTGATGGGCAATCTGCAGCAAATCTAGAACTGGGGGCCCATTGCAACATGGCTGGGAGCCAGAGAAATACACCAAGGCAAGTCCAGAAGGAGCGGAAACTCAGACCGAAAGAAATAAAATAATTAGAAAAATAATCTCGCTCTTCTAAGCCAACTTCCTGCATAGGTGATAATGCCCATCCTAGAACACCAAACTAAAACAAGGCTCACTTCTTGTGGAGGGTGTACCAACCAATAAGAGGGGAGTATGCTGTCTATCCAAGGAATGAGCATGCCATCTGTACTGCTTGTTTTCTGTGCAGGGGTATTGCCCCACCAAGCGAGTTTTGTGGGTCTATCCTTCATGAACAGGAGTCTGCAACCTTTCTAAACATAGGGCCAATTTATTATCCTTCAGACTTTAGAGGAGCCATACTATGGCCAACAGAAGTAGAAGTCCTGGTGTCAGTAACAATGGCCATCATTGGGATCAGTGGGAGGAATGGTGCCCCATCGTTGGCGTCAGTGGGAGGAAGTTCCAGGGAATATCTCCTAAACTTGCACAGGGGTCTCAAACTGATGGCCCTCCAGCTGTTGCAGAACTACAAGTCCCATCATGCCTCGGAGTCATGCTTGTAACTGTCAGCCTTGCAATGCCTAATGGGAATTGTAGTTCTGCAACAGCTGGAGGGCCAATATTTAAGAGGAGGCAGCCAATATAATATCAGGAATGTTGCCCCATCGTTGGCGTCAGTGGGAGGAATGGTGCCCCATCGTTGGCGTCAGTGGGAGGAATGGTGCCCCATCGTTGGCATCAGATGGGGAAGTGTGCCCCATCATGGGTGTCAGTGGATAGTGTGCCCCATCATGGGTGTCAGTGGGAAGTGTGCCCCATCATGGGTGTCAGTGGGAAGTGTGCCCCATCATGGGTGTCAGTGGGAAGTGTGCCCCATCATGGGTGTCAGTGGGAAGTGTGCCCCATCATGGGTGTCAGTGGGAAGTGTGCCCCATCATGGGTGTCAGTGGGAAGTGTGCCCCATCATGGGTGTCAGTGGGAAGTGTGCCCCATCATGGGTGTCAGTGGGAAGTGTGCCCCATCATGGGTGTCAGTGGGAAGTGTGCCCCATCATGGGTGTCAGTGGGAAGTGTGCCCCATCATGGGTGTCAGTGATAAGGAGGTATAGTGACCCACTGTTAGTGGGAGGAATTATGCCCCATTGTTAAAGTCAATAGGAATAATAGTGCCCCAAGGGCCGAATAAGGATAAGGGCCGCAGTTTGGAGACCACCACTGTTCCAGAACATCAAGCTATAACTGAAACTACTTCCTTTGTAGTGGGTACTGCCCACTGAGGAAGGATGCCCACCAATTTGGATGTTATACAACTGAGCTTACTTTCTTTTGTTGGGGGTGCTACCTAAGGAAGAAGCTTGCTCTCCATCCTCCTAAGGCCGGTGTCTCCAAACTTTCAAAATAAAGAATCAGTTTACTGCCCTTCAAATATTAGGGGGGGCCGGACTGTGGCCAGTGGGAGTAGAAAATGTCCTGGAATCAGTGGGAGTAAACAATGCCATAAGCTTGGGAGTATTAAAAAAAAAAAAAAGATTACATCATTGGTGTCAGTGGATGGAATAGTGCCCCATAACTGGTGTCAGTACCTTGTTGTTGGTATCAGTGGAAGTAATAGGGCAACATCCAACCCACAGACCACCGTTTGGAAATCCAGGTCCTAGGACATTGGTAAAACTAAGCCTACCCCCTATGCAGGGGGTGCAGCCCATCAAGGGACGAGCGTGCCATCCATCCTAGTACAGTTTCTTTGCATTCATGAGGTGTCAAACGAGGGAAATAGAAGGTTCAGACTTGCATTTTCCACGTGACCAGCCTGACAAGTTGGACAATTCAGGCTTTAAAATGCTTCCCAAATTGTCTTCTAGAAATCGCCTCCTTTACCTCTGCAGAAGGTTACGGCTCTAATAAATATTGTTGGGGTCTCTGGCTGAGAATGAGCTACACAAATTTCTAATATAAGGAGCTGCGTCCGGGGAAGCTCAGGGCCAATCACTGGGTGCCAGCGGTCTTTTTTTGTCCGGGACCCAGTGATCGGCGTGTGCTGTGACCAATCACAGCCGGGCGCACGCCCCTCTACCCAGAAATGATGAATCATGTATATACAGTGGATATACATGATTTTCAGATGCGTTTTTGCAAGTTTAAACCAGGCGTGAATGTTTTTCTTCGTAAGAAAAGGCTTCAGTCTTGCCACTCTACCCCATAGCCCAGACATGAAGAATACGGGAAATTGTTTTCACAGCCAGATATTCCTGCAGCTCCTTTAACCGCCTCGCGCTCACCCGCCGTCAAATGACCGCCAGGCGGCGCAGCTCTCGTTGTGGGCGGACGTCATATGACGTCCTCCCAGAACGACCACTCTCGCGCCCCCCTGGCGGAGGCTCTTTAACACATGATCATCCGTGTCCGCGGCTGATCACAGTGTAAACAGGAAGAGCCGTTGATTGGCTTTTCCTCACTCGCGTCTAACAGACGCGAGGAGAGACGTTTGGCTGCTCTCCTGATGGGGGGGGGGGTCTGTGCCAATTGTTTATAAGCGCAGCCCCCCCCCTCGGATGCCCGCTAAGGACCACCAGGGATTGACACCACCCTGGACCACCAGGGAAATGCCAGTGCCCAGGCAGCTGCCAATCAGTGCCCATCCCAAATGCCTGCCAGTGCCATCTGTGATGCCTATCAATGCCATCAGTGCCACCCATATGTACCCATCAGTGCAGCCTTTCAGTGCCCAGTGTCACCTATCAGAGTCCATCAGTGCCACCCATGAGTGCCCATCATTGCCGCCTATCAATGCCCATCAGTGCTGCATATCCGTGCCCTTCATCAGTACCGCCTATTGGTGCCGCCTTATCAGTACCCATCAGTGAATGAGAAAACGTACTTATTTACAAAATTTTATAACAGAAACAAAAAGAAAAACGATTTTTTTTCAAAATTTGAGTTTTTTTTATTTGTTTAGCAAAAAATAAAAACCCCAGAGGTGATCAAATACCACCAAAAGAAAACTCTATTTGTGGGAACAAAGTGATAAAAATTCTGTTTGGGTACAGTGTAGCATGAACATTTAAACAGCGACAGCGCTGAAAATTGGCTTGGGCAGGAAGGGTGTGTAAGTGCCCGGTATTGAGGTGGTTAATGTTGCTGTAGGCCTCTTGGCAGCCTCCCTGACCAGTTTTATGGTCTTTGCCATCCTGCTGCAGCTCAGTTTCAGGGTCTTGGCAATCTTCTTATAGCCTAGGCCATCTTTATGTAGAGCAACAGTTCTTTTTTTTTTTCAGATCCTCAGAGAATCCTTTGCCATGAGGTGCCATGTTGAACTTTCAGTGACCAGTATGAGAGTGAGAGCGATAATACCAAATTTTACACACCTGCTCCCCATTCACACACTAACGAGTCACAAGACACCGGGGAGGGAAAATGGCTAATTGGGCCCAATTTGGACATTTTCACTTAGGGGTGTACTTTTGTTGCCAGCGGTTTAGACATTAATGGCTGTGTGTTGAGTTATTTTAAGGGGACGGCAAATTTACACTGTTATACAAGCTGTACACTCACTACTTTACATTGTAGACAAGTGTCATTTCTTCAGTGTTGTCACATGAAAAGATAGAAGGAAATATTTACAAAAATGTGAGGGGTGTACTTGCTTTGAGAGATATTGTAGGATTACATTAAATGTGAAAAAAGTTCTGAAATGTTTGATCTTTGTCTCATTTTTTTTTTACATCACAGAAACCTGACATTTTAAACAGGAGTGTGTAGACTTTTTATATCCACTGTATATCTATATATAGACATACAGCGGGTAAAATAAGTATTGAACATGTCACCATTTTTCTAGCTAAATATATTTCTAAAAGGTGCTATTGACATGAAATTTTCACCACGTCGGCAACAATCCATGCATACAAAGAAACCAAAACAAACTAAGTTCAGAAATTAAAGTGGAGGTCCGCCGAAAAATAAATATTAAAAGTAGGGATGCACTGATGCCACTTTGACACCGAGTACCGATACTTGACATCATGTACTCGCTGATACCAACTAGCGATACCCATCGCCTACGAAGAGGGGTGGTTTGGGAGGTGGCGGGGGGGTTGTTGTTTGGGAAGCCGGTGATGGCAGGGTGGGATGGGTAAGTGAGGGCAAGGTAGTTGAGGGTGGGGTGAAATAGGAATTGGTACAGGAGAGAGCCAGGGACGGCAGGCATGGTACAGGAGACAGCCAGGGACTGAAGGCATTGTGCATTGTACAATGCTTGTGGACTGTTAGGATGGGCGGGCCTGCACCTAGCGATGCCAATGGGAGGAGGCGGCGGGGAAGGCACTGTCCGGAGGGGAGGAGGCGGCGGGGAAGGCACTGTCCGGAGGGGAGGAGGCGGCGGGGAAGGCACTGTCCGGAGGGGAGGAGGCGGCGGGGAAGGCACTGTCCGGAGGGGAGGAGGCGGCGGGGAAGGCACTGTCCGGAGGGGAGGAGGAGGCGGGGAAGGCACTGTCCGGAGGGGAGGAGGAGGCGGGGAAGGCACTGTCCGGAGGGGAGGAGGAGGCGGGGAAGGCACTGTCCGGAAGGGAGGAGGAGGCGGGGAAGGCACTGTCCGGAAGGGAGGAGGAGGCGGGGAAGGCACTGTCCGGAAGGGAGGAGGAGGCGAGGAAGGCACTGTCCGGAAGGGAGGAGGAGGCGGCGGGGAAGGCACTGTCCGGAAGGGAGGAGGAGGCGGGGAAGGCACTGTCCGGAAGGGAGGAGGCGGGGAAGGCACTGTCCGGAAGGGAGGAGGCGGGGAAGGCACTGTCCGGAAGGGAGGAGGAGGCGGGGAAGGCACTGTCCGGAAGGGAGGAGGAGGCGGGGAAGGCACTGTCCGGAAGGGAGGAGGAGGCGGGGAAGGCACTGTCCGGAAGGGAGGAGGAGGCGGGGAAGGCACTGTCCGGAAGGGAGGAGGAGGCGGGGAAGGCACTGTCCGGAAGGGAGGAGGAGGCGGGGAAGGCACTGTCCGGAGGGGAGGAGGCGGCGGGGAAGGCACTGTCCGGAGGGGAGGAGGCGGCGGGGAAGGCACTGTCCGGACGGGAGGAGGCGGCGGGGAAGGCACTGTCCGGACGGGAGGAGGCGGCGGGGAAGGCACTGTCCGGACGGGAGGAGGCGGCGGGGAAGGCACTGTCCGGAGGGGAGGAGGCGGCGGGGAAGGCACTGTCCGGAGGGGAGGAGGCGGCGGGGAAGGCACTGTCCGGAGGGGAGGAGGCGGCGGCGGGGAAGGCACTGTCCGGAGGGGAGGAGGCGGCGGGGAAGGAACTGTCCGGAGGGGAAGAGGAAGAGGAGGCGGGGAAGGCACTGTCCGGAGGAGGCGGTCTGCTCCCAAGCAACGTCACTTCCGGTATCGGAGCATTTTCACGAGTACCGATACTCGCAAAAATGGCTAGTATCAGCACTGATACCGGTATCGGTGCATCCCTAAATTAAAGGCAGCAGCTACAAATACTGCAGCTGCTGACTTTTAATACATGGACACTTACCTGTCCAGGGAGCCCACAATGTCAGCAGCCGAAGCCGATCTGTCCGTTGGCTCTCGGCTGCTGCTGCCGCCGGCATCCTCGGTAAGGGAATCAGGAATTGAAGCCGTGCAGCTTCACTTCCTGGTTCCCTACTGCGCATGCACAAGTCACGCTGCGTGTCCTCACTGGTCCCTGCTGTCTTCTGGGACCTGTGTGTCTCCCAGAAGACAGCGGGGGAGGACAGAGTAAGTGCCGGAAGTGGCGTAGGTCACGGTGATCACTGCAAAGATCTATGCCAGGAAGTGGGAGCAAATACCTGTATTAGACAGGTATCTGCTACCTCCTCCCCTCTGAAAGGTGCCAAATGTGACACGGGAGGGGGGGGTTGGGATTTCAAAAAAGTGGAAGTTCAATTTTTGGGTGGAACTCCACTTTAAGTTCTGTGTAATAAAATGTTATGACACTTTAAGATCTATTACCTCAACCCATCGAGCATGAGAATAAACCACCACATTGGATACAGTATAAAAAGGCTATTTTATTAGGTGCAACAGTTTAAAAAAAACAAAAACATAAAAACCAGCAGGTTGAGCCATAAGCAGCCCAACAATTCATTTTAAAAAGTAAAATCTACAATTTGTAACCAAACATATAAAAAAACAAAATCAGTAAAAAAATTCACTGGATAATAATAATAAAAAAAAAGAAAGGTCCCGAATGTATTAAGGCCGGGTTATATTGCCAGGCAGGGTTCCTTCATTCCGCAGGCACTTAGTGTGAGAATACATGGAAGACTCTGTGCATCAAATAATACAAAGAACACAACAAGCAAGCAGAGAAGCCTCAGGATGTCAGAGAGATGGTCCCCCCATCCCCCCCATGTACTGCACCCGCTCACCGACCGGACAGAACCGTCCATGGATCCCGGGGGTGTGTGCAGCCCCCCCCCCTCAGGACGGTCCTAGGCTTATAGGTAGCACATGGACTAATGAAGCAGATGGGGGGGGGATTCAGGAATGACTCAGGAATCAGAACTTGCTGAAACTCTCAGCACTCTGGTGGGAAATCCCAGCTAGTGTTAATCTTTAACTTGTTTCTGCAGCCTTGTACCACAGCCCCCCCTCTTTTAGTGTTAATGACAAGTGTAGTGTTCAGGGATAGCAAGAGCGGGATCCGCGATGGGAGACCCGAGGCCGCTTTTCGTACCAGCTTGTGGCGTTAATCTATAGTGAATAAATACCTGATTCTAGAACAAAATGTAACATTAGTGTTAATAATTTATGTACACACGTAACAGTCCCAATGTCAAGGGTAGCAAAAAAAAAACATGTAACAGTCCCCTGTTGGGGGGTAGCGATGTGTTCCACGGAGGACGGAGTCTGTCTTTGTGCTTTAGAAGGAATGTTCTCCCTCACAGAGGTCCGTAGTTCCCGATTGCAGCACCAGACACACGCGGGGGGGCTGAACGCCGCCGCTGTACCTATTGCAGCTGAAAAATGTCTTATAGTTTGTGCTGGCCCCTCCCTGAGGCGGGCTCTGTGCTTCTCCCCCCCCCAATCAGGGGGACTCACACCTTGCTGTCTGCGGGGGCGTCGCCGAGAGTATTTGCAATGTCACTAAACGAAGGGCGATCTTTGGGGCTCAGAGCCCAGCAGCGTTGCATCAGCTTGTAGAAGCGGGAAGAACAATTCTCCGGGGCCGAGAGCTTCAGGGAGCTGTTCTGTAAACCTGGAACACAAAACACACACAAGCGGGTGAGACGGGTGTTTCCTGGGCCAGGAAAGGAAGGAGGGCGAAGGAGGAACTCAAAAAAAACTTACCGGATAGCACCTCGTCATCAGGCATGGCGGTGAACGGCATCTCCCCCAAACTGAAGACTTCCCACATCAGCACCCCAAAGGACCAGATGTCAGATTTGGTGGAAAAGTCATCTTCCTGTACGGCTTCTGGTGGCATCCAGCGTAGGGGCACCCAGGCCTGCCGGAGGTGGTAGTATTCACTGCAACACAAGAGAAGAAGTCAGAGGAGCTCCGAGACATGCAGAATGACATCATATTCCAAGACATGCAGAATGACATTATCTGATAGGGGGGCAACGGATCAAAAAAACGTACGGATCGGATCGTTCCTCAGATCAGCAAATAACTGAATTTGCAAAAATTCAACCACCAAACAGTCCCCACTGTAATATCCATGTCATCTCCCCCACTGTAATATTGGCTGGGTATGGCAGAGTATGGCTGCCTGGGTATTACCGGGCATGTCTGCCTGGGTATTACCGGGTATGGCAGAGTATGGCTGAGTATTACCGGGTATGTCTGCCTGGGTATTACCGGGTATGGCAGAGTATGGCTGGGTATTACCGGGTATGCCTGGGTATTACCGGGTATGGCAGAGTATGGCTGGGTATTACCGGGTATGGCAGAGTATGGCTGGGTATTACCGGGTATGTCTGCCTGGGTACTACCGGGTATGGCAGAGTATGGCTGGGTATTACCGGGCATGGCAGAGTATGGCTGGGTATTACCGGGTATGGCAGAGTATTGAGGGACGGCTGAGCATGGATGGATGGATGTGACTGCAATTGTCACAGAGCAGCGCTGTGGGCACTACAGATCCAGCCCACAGCGCTGCTGCCATCCCATCTCTCCCCTCCACTGTACAGATCAGTACACCGAGGGGAGAGAGGTTTGTTTACAAGTGATCGCTCCGTCATTTGACGGAGCGATCACATTGTAAATGGCCGCGGAGCATGCCGATCCGAACAGGTTGACCCGTTCGGATCACGGATCGGTGACGATCCGTTGCACCTCTATTATCGGACTATTTACCCATCTTCCCCAGCGAAGGACATCCAATTATATATCCCTCACATTATATGCTCCACCCAGGTAAACATCTTACCCTCCCCCACATGAATTTCTGGCCCCCCAGAACCCACTAAACCTATTTTAGGGCTAAAACAACTAATTGATTAATCGACAACTAAATCGATTAACCCCAGACCATTTTGCTGGCCAAAGACCAGAGCACTTTTTGCGATTCGGCACTGCGTCGCTATAACTGAAAATTGCGCGGTCGTGCGACGTGGCTCCCAAACAAAATTGATGTCCTTTTTTACCCACAAATAGAGCTTTCTTTTGGTGTTATTTGATCACCTCTGCGTTTATTTTTTTGCGCTATAAACAAAAAAAAATAAAAAATAGAGCGCCAATTTTGAAGAAAAAACATTTTTTACTTTTTGTTATAATATCCCCCAAAAAATGTATAAAAAAAAATTATTTTTCCTCAGTATAGGCCGATATGTATTCTACAACATATATTTGGTAGAGAAAAAAAATATATAAATAATAATAATAATAATAATAAATAAAAAAAAAAAACGCAATAAGCGTTTATTCCTTGCTTTGCGCAAAAGTTATAGCATCTACAAAAGCGGGGATAGCTTTTTTGGCATTTTTATTAATAACTTTTTTTTTTTTTTTACTAGTAATGGTGGCGATCAGCGATTTTTATCATGACTGCGACATTATGGTGGACACATCGGACAAGTTGGACACATTTCTGGGACCATTGGCATTAATACAGCGATCAGTGCTATAAAATTGCATTGATTATTGTAAAAATTTCACCGGCAGTGAATGGGGTTTCAAACTAGGGGGTGGGGGAGGGGTTAAGTGTGGCCTGGGGAGTGATTCTAACTGTCTGGAGGATGGGCTAACAGTGACACAACACTGATCGCTGCTCCCGATAACAGGGAGCACACGATCAGTGTCCTGTCACTAGACAGAACGGGGAAAATGCTGTGTTTACATCGGCATCTCCCCGTTCTTCAGCTCAGTGACACCATCGCGAGCACCCGGCGGGCACGGAGTTCGCGGCAGACGCACACGGCGGGAAATTCAAAGTAACGTACGGGTACGTTACTTTGCCCAGCCGTGCCATTCTGCTGACGTATATCTACAAGAGCCGGTCGGCATGTGGTTAATCGACAACTAATTGATTATGAAATTAATCGATTACTATTTTCATAATTTATTAATAGGCCAGTAACATAATGGGATTAAAAAAAAAAAACAAAAAAAAAAATAAAAAAAACTAAAAATTAGCCCTTTATAGTACAAAAAGATCAAATAATCACTACTGTAAATACTTTCACAGTTCTACAGTAAAAAAAAAAATGAACCCGTTACAGTAGTGATTATCTGCTTTTTTTTGTACTATAAAAGGGCTAATTTTAGTTTAGTAACATAATGGGGTTAAAAAAAAAAAAAAAAACGTGTTTTTTGGTGCTTTTTGCAGAAAGGCATTACATTTCATTCACATGGTTTCCTATGGGACACGTTCACATTTATGCTTTTTTTCAGCTGCTGCGTATTTGGAAAGGGTCAGGGACTTTTTTTTTTTTTTGTTACGCAAAACTTGCTTTTTTGGTTCAATATACTTCAATGGAGAAGCTGCAGAAAAGCATGTAATACGTTTTTGCAGCAGTTTGTGTTTTTTAATCTGCCCAACAACAAATTGGCCAAAAAAAAAATGCAAAAAACGCAAATTGCAGCAAATTCACATGTGCAAAAATCAAAATGCACAGCAAAAAGCACTGCAGAAACAGATCAAAAGCAAAACTGCATAGGTGTGTACCGAGCCTGATGCTGGCCACACCGATCAATTTTCAGACGAGAATATTCAGAAGAAAAATATTTGTACATTCGCTGAATGAAAGAATGTAGTTTGAAATTTTCACTTGTTTTTAAAATGAATGTGATTTCTGAACGAAAACCACATACACTGTCTGAAAATTCCTTTGACCAAAAAGTTTTCTATTTCCAAATACATCTCTCCTCCAATAGTATATACAGTACATATCTCCTCCTCTAATAGTATATACAGTATATATATCTCCTCCTCTAATAGTATATACAGTATATATCTCCTCCTCTAATAGTATATATCTCCTCCTCTAATAGGATATACAGTATATATCTCCTCCTCCAATAGTATATACAGTACATCTCCCCTCTAATAGTATATACAGTATATATCTCCTCTAATAGTATATACAGTACATCTCTCCTCCAATAGTATATACAGTATATATCTCCTCTAATAGTATATACAGTATATCTCTTCTGTCTGTTATTCTCAGAGTGGATTAAAGATTTTGCTCCCTAACCATATAGTTGGTTATTTATATTTACCACTGCATAGAGATATTTAAGAATTGCCTTTTTTTTTAAACTTTACATATTATCTAAATTATACACCACGATTTTTATTTTTTTTTAAGGTTATTAACCGATTAATCGAAACAATAAATAGGCCAACTAATCGATTAAGAAAATAATCGTTAGTTGCAGCCCTAAACTATTTATACAATTACAATGCCCTCCACTTCCTGTATTACTCACCTGTTATATACATCCTTGTTCAGCCCTAGAGCGGAGATTTTCACCACCCGCTGGGCACTGACCAGACAGTTCCGAGCAGCCAGATCCTTGTGCACAAAACGGTTGTTGGATAAATGTTCCATTCCCAGAGCCACCTGTGAGCACAGCGACACCTAGAGGAAGAGATATGGATGATAAATGGTGATGCCAATTCCATGCCTAGCTGCACTGCACCCACAATATCCATTATCTAAAGCACATGTGTCAAACACAATCCAGCCCACCAGGCCATTTCATGTGGCCCTCGCATCTCTCCTGCAGCTGTAGAACTCCTCTCATCTCTGCCCCCACCTTGTCTCAGCAGTCATCAGCACAGAGGAGGACAGAACTCTTCTTCCAGATCCTGTTCTGCTCTGTGCAGCAGCAGCACACCCTCGTCTCTGCCTCCTCTGGTCTTGGCATGCAGCTGACTCCAGCCCTCCTCTGGGCCTCCTCCTGACCCTGCACTTTCTGCTTCCCAGCTCCACCCCCAGCAGTAGAAGGTGGGGGGGGGGGGGGGTTTGTGCTCTGGACATCTAGTCTTACAAATACAACTGGCCCCTTTAAGGACAACTATAATGCTGAAGCGGCCCGTGATGAAATGGAGTTTGACACCCCTGATCTAAAACATACAACAATGAATATTTAGCAACCAGAACTGCCACATATATTGGGCCAATGAGAAGAAAAAACAAAGTCCGACTGTGAGTGGACATTTACCCCTGTAATATGACCCGTTGTTTTCCATCTGTGAGCATCGGGTACCATGCAATCTCCTACCACCTCCGTTTGGTATTTATACACCCTAAGTACTCCATGGCTATGCATAATGGATAAACATCAGAGGGCCAGCAAAACACTCTGGATGATGCCGCCAACAGTATGAGGAGCAAGAGGTCAGGTGAAACGCTGGGTATGAGGAGCAAGAGGTCAGGTGAAACGCTGGGTATGGGGAGCAAGAGGTCAGGTGAAACGCCGGGTATGAGGAGCAAGAGGTCAGGTGAAACGCCGGGTATGAGGAGCAAGAGGTCAGGTGAAACGCCGGGTATGAGGAGCAAGAGGTCAGGTGAAACGCAGGGTATGAGGAGCAAGAGGTCAGGTGAAACGCCGGGTATGAGGAGCAAGAGGTCAGGTGAAACGCTGGGTATGAGGAGCAAGAGGTCAGGTGAAACGCTGGGTATGGGGAGCAAGATGTTAGGCAAATCACTGTCCTCGGTTTGATGAGCAGGATGTCAGGAGATAGCTTCCAGAAGTAATGCTCCTAGTCTAAGCAGTTTTTCTTTACCACCAGCAAACCACACAGTAACCTCACCTTGTGCCGGGTGCTCAGTCCCTTTGATTTCTCATCTTTGCTTTTCGAGATTCGTAGAAACTGTTTGAGATCTCCCTGCAATGAGCAAAAAAGAAACACAGGAAGCTAAGAGTGGAGAAGAATGCAGCCAGTGAACAGATAATGGAGGAGAACTGCGCAGGGCAGAGGAGAAATAACTGCTCAGGGGAACTTTGCTTTTGCCCCATTCGATAAAAGAAGTTTCATGACAAAAACAATAATAAAAATAATAATAATAATAATATTAAATCGGGGAAAGTATTCACAGAGCTTCACTTTTTGCACACTGTTATGTTACAGCCTTATTCCAAAACAGATTAAATTCATTATTTTCCTCAGAATGCTACTAACAATACCCCATAATGACAAATGTGAAAGACGTTTGAAATCTTTGCAAAAGTATTAAAAATAAATAAAAAAAACACCATGGACAATTCCGGACATTGGGGTCCATCCAGTCACCCACACTCACCAAGTCAACGTATTCCAGAATCATGTAATGTGGCTCCGCCTCGCGGCACTGACCAAGTAACCGTACCACGTTGGCGTGGTTGAGTTTAGAAAACATGTCCATTTCCCGTCTGAAGTCCATCTGTAGCTGTTCATCGCGAGTCTGCAAAGCCTTTACCAGGACCACGGCGTCTTTCCCTCCGGCATCAATGCCCTGAGCCTTAGCAAGGAACACCTCCCCAAATTCACCACGGCCTGCAGGAGACCAAACACAGATCGTAACTCAAACATACAAACCGCACAGGTGACGAGGGAATCGGCTACAGCCAGTCATATGCATATATCTGAGCACAACACGCTGAAAAGACAAGTTTTGTCGATTTTCTTGAAGTAAAAGCAAAAACAACCTTCGCAGGATAAAGACTCAGATGGAATTCTTCCAAATCCCACCACACGATTACTGTTTATGAAATAGAACGATCAACACCTACTGAAAGTCTGTGGGTAGACGTCAAACACGCATTGCATGCAAGACAGCCAGACCACATATCAGATCCAGAAACATCTTCAGCCAATAGGTTATAGTCATTTTCAAAATGCCGTATTAGGTTCACTCCTTGTGAAAAATGGAACTAATCATTTGACTTTGGTGCCCAAACTTTTAAACACAACCATTGATGATGGTCAGAAAAAAAAAACAAATGAACAGGAGAAAGGAAGGGAAGGGGGTGGAGTTTAGATATTGGGTGAAGAGGGACGAGGGAGGGGGGCCGAGGTCGGAGCAGGGGAGTGCCTAGTGTAGCGGCCGAGGTCGGAGCAGGGGAGTGCCTAGTGTAGTGGCCGAGGTCGGAGCAGGGGAGAGTACCCATCATGGTGATCAGATGGTGTTCAGAGGCAAAGTTAGCATAGTTATAGGGTAGATCAAGGTAGTACATAGCTTGGTGATGGGACAAGGTCAGTCAGATCAGGGAGTACCTGGTACAGTGATGGCATGGAAGTTGGATCATGGGAGTACCTAGTTTAGTGATGGAGGTCGGATCAGGGGAGTACCTAGTGTAGTGATGGGATGTAGCTCAGAGGAGTACATAGTGTAGTCATAGTCTGGAGGTCAAATCATGGGAGTACCTAATGTAGCAATGGGATGGGGGTCAGATCAGGAGGGTACCTAGCGTAGCAATGAGATGGAGCGCGATTTCGAACACCTAGTGTGTTGATTAAATGGGAGGTTGGATTAGGGAAATTCCTAGTTTTAGTAACCGGATAGTGATTGGAGGAAGAGAATTATATGCGGAGGCGACTTAAGCACTAAGTGTTGTGATAGGCAGGATGGAGGTCGGAACAGCCAAGTAGCTAGTGTAGTGATGAGATGACTGTCAGACCAGAGGAGAACCCATCTTGGTGAGAAGATGTAGTTCGGGGACATACTTAGTATAGTTATAGGATGGAGGAGGTCACCTAGTGAAGCAAGGCATGGAGATTGGGTAAGGGGACTAATTAGTGAAGTGATGGGATGGAGGTCAGATCAGGGGAGTACCTAGTGTAGTAAATAGATGGAGGTTGGAACGAGGGAGTACCTAGTGTAGTGATCGGATGGAGGTTGGAACGAGGGAGTACCTAGTGTAGTGATCGGATGGAGGTTGGAACGAGGGAGTACCTAGTGTAGTGATCGGATGGAGGTTGGAACGAGGGAGTACCTAGTGTAGTGATCGGATGGAGGTTGGAACGAGGGAGTACCTAGTGTAGTGATCGGATGGAGGTTGGAACGAGGGAGTACCTAGTGCAGTGATCGGATGGAGGTTGGAACGAGGGAGTACCTAGTGCAGTGATCGGATGGAGGTTGGAACGAGGGAGTACCTAGTGTAGTGATCGGATGGAGGTTGGAACGAGGGAGTACCTAGTGTAGTGATCGGATGGAGGTTGGAACGAGGGAGTACCTAGTGTAGTGATCGGATGGAGGTTGGAACGAGGGAGTACCTGGTGTAGTGATCGGATGGAGGTTGGAACGAGGGAGTACCTAGTGTAGTAATCGGATGGAGGTTGGAACGAGGGAGTACCTAGTGTAGTGATCGGATGGAGGTTGGAACGAGGGAGTACCTAGTGTAGTGATCGGATGGAGGTTGGAACGAGGGAGTACCTAGTGTAGTGATCGGATGGAGGTTGAAACGAGGGAGTACATAGTGTAGTGATCGGATGGAGGTTGAAACGAGGGAGTACATAGTGTAGTGATCGGATGGAGGTTGGAACAAGGGAGTACCTAGTGTAGTGATCGGATGGAGGTTGGAACAAGGGAGTACCTAGTGTAGTGATCGGATGGAGGTTGGAACAAGGGAGTACCTAGTGTAGTGTTCGGATGGAGGTTGGAACGAGGGAGTACCTAGTGCAGTGATCGGATGGAGGTTGGAACGAGGGAGTACCTAGTGTAGTGATCGGATGGAGGTTGGAACGAGGGAGTACCTAGTGTAGTGATCGGATGGAGGTTGGAACGAGGGAGTACCTAGAGTAGTGATCGGATGGAGGTTGGAACGAGGGAGTACCTAGTGTAGTGATCGGATGGAGGTTGGAACGAGGGAGTACCTAGTGTAGTGATCGGATGGAGGTTGGAACGAGGGAGTACCTAGTGTAGTGATCGGATGGAGGTTGGAACGAGGGAGTACCTAGTGTAGTGATCGGATGGAGGTTGGAACGAGGGAGTACCTAGTGTAGTGATCGGATGGAGGTTGGAACGAGGGAGTACCTAGTGTAGTGATCGGATGGAGGTTGGAACGAGGGAGTACCTAGTGTAGTGATCGGATGGAGGTTGGAACGAGGGAGTACCTAGTGTAGTGATCGGATGGAGGTTGGAACGAGGGAGTACCTAGTGTAGTGATCGGATGGAGGTTGGATCGGGGGAAGTTGATTTTATCTCCGGAACTCAGTCTCTTGTTTGCCAGTGTGGTGAGCGGGACCTCCTCCTGGATCTCAGCGGTGGTTTGTCCATTGTGTAGTGCGGTGCCACCTGGAAACAGAGAAACAGAATTACATAATGAACATTCTTGTTCTCGGGCGAGTGATGGCTCTCTACACCAATCATGTAGCTCTGTTCTTGGTCATGTGATGACTTTCTATACCCATCTTGTGCCTCACCATTTAGACACTCCATTTCTGGCTCTTCTCCGTCCTTAGTCAGTCTTTTGGCTTTGCGGCGTTTCTTACAGTAGAACATGAGCCCGAGTACAATAATAATGTACACCACTGCAGCGCACACTGACAGGCTAATTGTCCGGATCATATCGTACGGGGGGTTGAAGTTCTGATCCTGCTGCTCAACAGGCTTTTCTAGAGAAAAAAAAAGAGAATCCATGAGTCTACATCCCGTCTACAATGTGACCCCCAACAGCGTACACCCCACAACCCATCTACAACTTAAAGAGGAAGTAAAGCCTCCTCACCAAAAAAAAAACGGAACCTGCAAGGCAAAGGCATAGTGAGCTAGTATGCATAGCATACTAGCTCATTATGAATAACTTACCTGAGAACGAAGCCCCCGAAGCGGTCTTCATCCACGACATTCTCCGGCGCCATCAATACTGGAGTGACTTCCAGGTCTCGCTGCTCCAGCGCTGTGATTCGCTGGAACTCGCCATGCGCAGTGCTCCTGCGCGCCACTGTCTACGGCGCATGTGCCGTAGACAGCGATACCTGGTTTTTTTCTAAATATCTCCTAAACCATGTAGGTTTAGGAGATATTTATTGGACCTAAAGGTAAGCCTTAATCTAGGCTTACCTGTAGGCCAAAGTGCTTTGGAAGGGTTTACTTCCACTTTAACTCAACTTCATTTTTTTTTACAGAAATTTTGCATTTCCTAAACCTTTGCAGCAATAATCTGCGACCTAAAAATTGGAAATACCACTATTTTATTCTCTAGGGTGTGCGCTTTCAGAAAATATATAACGTTGTGGGGGTTTTGTGTAATCTTCAAGCCTAAAATGAAAAAATAAACCCTGCAACAGCTCTGGCAGTGAAAGGGTTCAACATTAAACAGGCTTTGATTACTCCGATAATAACTGCAATCTAAGAAAACATTTGGCTAAAGCAGACAGGTTAGTAAATTATGCAGTTCCCACACTAAACCTACACCACCTCCAAAATACTAATATATAAATAGAGTGGTAAATATGCCAATCAACTAATACACACATTTCCATGCAGAGAACCGCACATTGATGATCACACGTCAAACAATATATCCGAAGAGCCTTCAGATAAAAGGATTTTGTATTATGTGCAAATTTTCATCTGTGTTATTTACCTAAAAGATGCTAAAAGCTGAATTTCAGGTATTTTTTGCATAGTTTGCATTGGCCCGAGCTGAACCCACAGAACTATGGATGTCCCAATACCCGTCTGATCCCCATGGAAGCTGGAAATCATTGCAGTAGGCACCATTACTACAGCGATTGGCGCTGGCTTCTGGGTCCCCAATGCTGGGCAGCTTCCCTGCTGCATTGTGAGCAAAGGAGGTAACTAGCTCAGCATGGGCCCCATTCAAATAACACTTTGCACCTCTCTAAATGAATCCAAAGCATTCCCCCATTAGGCTGAGGTGGAGACAGGGGCAGACTGACCATTCCGCCACTCGGGCACTGCCCGAGGGCCCCGGGCCACTAGGGGGCCCCCATCAGGGTTGCCAGCCTCAGTAAAACCAGGGACAGTATGTAAAAATCTGTGTTTTTTTTACATCTGTTTCTGAAGAGTCCCTTACCGACATCCTTTTGGTCTAAAAATCCCGAGATTATAGCTGCCCCACCTCTCCAGTACCTTCTCAGCCAATAGAAACATGTCTGTGTATACATGTATGTGTATACTGTGTGATTGTATACTGTGTACATGTATGTGTATACTGTGTGATTGTATACTGTGTATGTGTATACTGTGTATACTGTGTATGTGTATACTGTGTGGCCCCATAATCTCCTATTGCCCAGGGGCCCCATGAGTTGTCAGTCCGCCCCTGGGTGGAGATCATAATGCCGCCACCAACCTTGCCTCTCTACCTCATCCAATTAGGAAACGCTTTGCATTCACTCAAAGAAATGCAGCGTCCTCTGAATGATGCCCATGCTGAGTGAGTGACCCGCTTTGTTCACCAAGCAGCCGCTCAGCTTGGAACCTGGAAGACACCAACAATCACTGTAGTACTGGTAAAAGTAAAAATAAATGTTGCTTTTTCTTCAAAATGTTTTGATTATAACGCAAAAAAATAAAAAACCACAGAGGTGATCAAATACCACCAAAAGAAAGCTCCATCTGTGGGGAAAAAAGGACGCCAATTTTGTTAGGGTACAATGTTGCACGACCGCGCAATTGTCAGTTAAAGCGACGGAGTGCCAAATCGCAAAAAAAAAAAAAAGGGCCTGGTCAGGAAGGGGGTGCTGAAGTGGTTCAATAATGGTAACCAGGACAAATATAGAGGGGGAATCTCCTTAACCACTTCAGCCCCGGAAGATTTTTACCACCTTCCCAACCAGAGCACTTTTTGCGATTTGGCACTGCGTCAATTTAGCTGACAATTGCGCGGTTGTGCTTTTTTCCTCCACAAATAGATTTGGTGATATTTGATTACCTCTGCGGTCTATTTATTGCGCTATAAACAAAAACATTTTTAAGGGAGAAAAAAAAGCAATATTTTACTTTTTGCTATAAGTCCCCTTTCACACTGGGGCGGGAGCGGCATTGGCGGTAAAGCAGCGCTATATTTAACGCTGCTTTACCGTCGTTTTAGCGGTGCGGTTTTAACCCCCGCTAACGGCCGAAAAAGGGTTAAAACCGACCGCAAAGCGCAGCTGCAGCAGCGCTTTGCTGGCGGTATTGCCGCGCTGTCCCATTGATTGCAATGGGTAGGAGCGGTGAATACATATCGCCCTTCACCGCTCCAAAGATGCTGCTGGCAGGACTTTTTTGACCGTCCTGCTAGCGCACCGCTCCAGTGTGAAAGCCCTCTGGGGTGATCTGCGATTTTTAGTGGTATTGCGACGTACAGATCGGACACTTAACACTTTTTTGGGACCAGTGCTATAAATATGCACCGATTACTGTGTAAATGTCACTGGCAGGGAAGGGGTTAACCCTCCTATCTTTTTCAGCCAAGGGCGCTGCCATCTTGGCCTTTTTTTCCATCTTCAACTGTGCCATGATGCTGCACATGTGATCAGTTATGACACCAGCCATTGGATTGTTTGACAGTTTGGTTGAGAGCTCATCCAATGTGACAGTTACATTCCCAGCATGCTGGAAAAGCCAACTCTTTATTGCAACTGTTAAATCGATGGATTTACTTCAGCTTTAAGGCAGGGTTCACACCTCCGTGCAGAATGGCTTACAGCAGGGGTCCGGCGCGTCCCTGTTCTTTGTTTCAGGGGCGAATCAGGGCTGAATTGTTGCCTGAATTCGACCCTAAAATTGAGCCAAAAGATACACAGGACACGTGTGCAAGCCGTGCCCCAGCCACCCCGGAGATGTGTCAACCAACTCCACTGAGAGCCAGTCAGGCAAATTGGAAGCGCATCCAATTCGCACTTGTGTGAACCCGGCCTCCATGCGGGCACAGACAGCAATAAAAACTGACAGAGGTTCTAATGCCTCTCCACCCCATCCAAAAAGATTGTAGAGGGAAAAATGTTGTATTCCAGAGGCTTGATGGGTAATAGATTGCTCACATGCAAATAGATGTGTGCAAAAAACAGACATATGTTGAAACAACAAAAAAAAAAAAAAAAACTATGCTTTAAACTACTTCCCACCCAGCCACTGTATATATACGGCCGGGTGGGAGCCGCCTACTTCTGATCGGACGTTCCTGAACGTCCTTCAGAAGTAGGGGGATCGCGCTCCCGCACAGCGGCGCGATCCCGATGCGCTCGTGTCACCCGGACACGGCGCATCTCGGATCGGCAGGAGGGCTCTGTGATTGGCCCTCCTGATCACATGACGGCCATGTCCAATCACAGCCGTCATGTGATGTAAGCAAAC